>CM072999.1:98535000-99135000 GCA_037038555.1 Rhynchonycteris naso
ATCCTTCTGATTCTGCCATGCTTCTTGGCACAAAACTTGCTGTGATTCTATTCTTATTCTGTTTTAAAGTAAAGCTGTGATTCTATTGCAAAGATATGCCTTAAGGTGCAATGGACATACCAACTTCTTAGGGTGAGGGACTTGAAAAGAACTATATGTCTTTGGTTTTTAGTTCATAAGAGCCTTGATAAGGCTTTCCACTATTGATGAAACATATATCAATGTTCTTTTCTTTACAGAATTCCAAATTGGTGATTCTCCTAGTCTAAAACTTAAGGGTCAGAATAGGGCTCTTCTCTCATTTTCTCATCTTAATGATCTACGTTGTATTAGTCTATAATTGCAATGGCAATTGTATTTCAGGTGAAATCTGTGGAGAAGACAATAAAATGAATTAGCTGGTTTATTCTAAGGATAATCAATAACCTAGAAATTTAACAAAGTATTATAATGAATTCTCCATCAAATATCACAGTAAAAGAACATAAATTCACTCAATGCCTGCTGTCAATATTGAATGTATTTTGGTAGATATCTTTGAATATTTTTAGTGATGCCAAATTTTCATACTTAGATGATAGATTTTAAAAACAATTTTAATTCACTGATTATCAATTTCAGTGAGTTAGTTAATAAATTGGTTGTCCTGAAGAATATTATTTTTATTTGGAAAAAACAGATGGGACCATAATATTGCCATGCTAATTTTTACAAGGTTCTAGAACTAGTTCTGAAAGCAGTGTGAAAATTTGTGTGAGTAAAAATGTTATGTACGCAAACAAAATGTCTGCTTCTTTAAAAAATATTTTATTTAAGTTCTTATATACTTTTTAAAAATTGGCCAGTGACCAGATTACTGAATAGTTTACAACAAACAGCCACTTGTTCATTCAAGAGATCTTGATTGAGCACCTACTACATGGCAGCCAGAAATTGTGTTAGGTTAGAGATCCAAGAATGATCAATATATACCCTTAAGAGGATTATACTATAGTGAAGAGAAATCCATGAATACAAACAATGTCATCATATGATTGCTATGGAAGAGAGTTATGCAAAGTATAGGGGTAATATAGGGAAGGAAATGCTTAATAACATTTAATAGCTAATACTTATACATAGTGCATTCTATCTACCAGGTTCATACTAAATTCTTATTTAATTCTCATAGCCACCTTATAAGGTCAGCACTATGTATCTGAAAGACGCAAAAGGACTTATTTGAAGAGTAACCTTCAAACTGAGGCATAGAGACTTGAGTTAGTGGGACATCATTGAAAATTACACATAGTGCATCATTAATGATGAGTAAAGTGCTGGGGGCCAGAGGAAGATAGAGATTATTATTTTATAAATCTATCTATCTGGCTATCTATCTATCTATTTATGAGTGGGCCAAGTCATTGATGGCCTTGGGTGTCACCCAAAGGAGGTTATAACAGAGAACTCTTAGAGAATTCTGAACACTTATTTGTGCTACATCCCACCTGCTACAGCTCATCAATTAGTGGGGGAGGCTTACAAAAACAAAGGTAAGCATTTAATAAATGCTGAAATTGTCTATCAAGGCATCAGCAAAATAGGATAAACTGCAAGACTTCTGAACACAAGTGTTTTGCTTAGAAGAGCATGATGAATATCTGGAGTCTTGGCTCTCCTGAAAATATCAGGGAATCCATGCAATTGTTCTTAGAGTGCCAGGCAATGTGGCCTTTGACTCAGCCTCAGTACCCCACTGAGGTCTTTGGTCTAGCCATGGAACTAATTCCAGTTGGAGCCATTTCCAACTGATCTTTTGTACAGTTAAATTAATAAATGTGTTCAAACCTATGTCCTGACTTCTTACTAGTCTGTGTTGCTAAAATACTAAAGAGTAGTTATAATAGTATGTCTAGTTAATGATATTTTTGTCTGCTATAACATTTAAATTAGACTAAATTTAGCTGTTTGAGTGCCCTCTGACAATATTTTTTCTCTCAGCTCCATAACTGTTTTATCACTCCATACTCACTTGACTTAATCGGGAACATTCTGCACTCTAAAATGTTTATACTGTTAAATGAATTTTTAATCTAACTTTTACAGGATTCAACTTCAGTTTCATAAGCTATCCACAGCATAATATCTAATGTTTTAAAATAATCTAGACAGTTAAAGTAAAGCAGGGGGAGGGAGAAGAATCACCATGTTATGAAGCAAATGATTAATTAAAGCAAATTAGAATCTGGCAGCTCTTGCTATCATTATTATGTGTTCCCCTACTAAACTAATAAATCTTTGTTGAGAATGTGTGCTTTCACAGGTTCAATAGTTACCTGGGAAAGGACATTATTGACTAATATTTTTATAAGGCTGTTGGTTTTATATTCTATTATCCTATGAATAACAACTGATATTTTTCAAACATCTAGAGTGCATTCAGGACTCTGACTTTGCTCACTGTTTATAGGTAGGTTTGAGAGGGGGTAAAAACCATCAATTCTCTATATAGGCTGCAGTAAATTACAATTAACCAATATATCTCACATGTCAGCAAATGATTGAAATCTAAAACAGCAGCACTGTGAGCACCGCTGCATACAACGGTCCATCCTTGCTGTGGTGCAGCCCTGGGTCTCAGCAGCTGCAAGTTCTCTAAAGCACACTGCTCAACCTAGCGAACTGCACAGTTCTCCTCTTTCAGAGATTCGTCTTCTGTCCTCCCCTCCTATCTGGCACTTCCTCATTGAGCAGAGCAACAATGCCAAGCCAAACAGCTCTCTCAAAACCAACCAACTGCTGAAGCTGTGGAAACTAGACAGCCTTCGCCTTGTTTCTGAAGGCACAGAAGGGCGATATTGACAGCTATTTCAAAAAAGGGACTACATACATACTTGCCTTTATTTAGACTACTCAAACTGTCACTTAAATCAACCTTTAATTCTTTATTTTCTAAAATCAACTGTTGCATTTTTCCTTCTTGTACTCTTTATTGCCTGCTTATTCTATTTTAAAGTATATTCACTACAACTTTCCCATTCGCTTTATTCTCAAGCTTAGCCAGCTGTGTCCTTTTTGCCCGAATCCTGGCAAACCTACAAACTTAGTTCTCTGCTATCTCTAGTCATCACATTCACGTTGTCCTAACACTTATTTAAAAAAGGCACAAATGTAGTTGAAGTCTGTGACAGATACTGTGACAAATTTAAAAAGTTTTATTACAATAGAATAAATACAAGGAATAAACTCATCTTCAGGTTTGTTAAATAAGAGGAATAGAGAAGATAATCTCTGAAAATAAAATTTTAGACTGTAATAATCACATGCTATTAAATATTTGTACTGGTTTTGAAATGATGTGACCCATAAAACTCTGAGATACGGTTCAATGAATAAATGTTGCTCCAAACGATTTATATTTGTTTAACCTCTACCACCTGCCATATAGCTCTGTTAATTTTCATTTTGATGTGAATTGGGAATGACTATAAAAAACTAATGATACATTAAATATGTACAGAGAAGTATTCATTTTTGGTCCTTGTGACTGCAGATTATGAAGTGAGCTTTGATTATCCATCAAAGTAATTTCCTCCAGCCGCTGCCTCTAACGCCCCCCCCCACCCACCCACACACACACTTGAATGCTTCCATCCATCTTTCTGTGGCACAGTTTCCCAGTGCCTCCTGGACTGGAAAGCAGCCTACGGCCTGCTCAGTAAGGCAGCACGTCCCCCGGCCCGGGTGTTTTCTCAGACAGTTTTAAAATGATCTGGTATTGCATGAGTTAAAAAAAAAATCCCCCTGGAAAAGCTAATTATTGCATGCAGATACTTCTTTGTGTGATCAAGGAGGGGACAATTTAATAGGCTCTGTAATACAACCAAGAACAAAATTGCTTTAAAGGAAGTCTCTTGTTGAGTGACAACTCTGTTGCCTGAGCCAATTAGGTCCCAATAAAGAGTGTTGAATTGGCTCCTGCTTTCTCATTAATTATGTTCTGTCACAGACATGGGGCTTGATTTAGCAATTTTGTATTACATTAAGATACTGAAAGGCTGGGAACAAATGGCTCACTCTGATAATAGGCATTCTCTACACGGTGTGACATTTACTATCCAGCTGTCCGTAAGGCAGCCTAGCACTTCAGTTCAGGGTTTATTTGTCATTGCTTCAAAGGGACACTCAGCTTTTCACAAAAAAAGAAACAGAGAGGCTAATAGATAGGACAAAATGTACTGCTGATATGCTTTATAAGAGATAGGATGCTAGGGTTTTGCTAACAAGCTCATCCGTTGGGTTTCAGCCGAGTTTGCTGCCAATCATCCTACACACAAAGGCACACTAGTTAACAAGGAGAAATGAATTACAGACACTTATTCTGCCGGTAGGATCACAAATACACCAATCTGTGAAAGAGGCACAAACTCCAGAGACAAACTACATATTTGTCAATAACCTCCTATAAAGAACCCTAGTAATTCTTTAAAGACCTTTGATTTTGCTTCCCTCTAAAATACATGTATAAGAAATGTTTTCGTTACCATGACATTCTTTCTTTGTTATTTGTACAAATTTTCATCACATTAAAAACAGAAAACTGAGGAGAGCTGCAATGTTTTAGTAGGTATCTATACACTACTTTTCATATCCCACCACAGGGAGCTGTTGCTTTGGTTATTTCATTAGGAACAACAGAAAATTAAATCTTTAAACTTTAGGTTTGAGCTGTAATCTACCAGAATCTATAATGTATACCAATTAAAAGAACAAATTGGGGACTAAATGAAAACCAAATCCCTCTGGTTGAATAATTAGATAACTTCTTATTGTAAATATGCATATACATGTACCACAATATACAGAAACCTCTAAAATCTTTATATAATATGCAAGCATATTCGTAGATACATAATTTTATAACACATAACATGAACCTAAAATAATGTATCTATATAATAAATATAGCAAAACTCTATACATTCTGTTTTTTGAAACTGAGTCAAATCTTGGTCAATGCTCTACCACTTTTATTATTTAAACATTTAAACATACAGAGGAGGACCTATTGTTTGTTGATCATAAAAAACAAAAACTCAGATTTACCTACGGATCACATGAGAGTAATCCAATTTGAATATGGTCTTTGCAGGGTTATTACAAAACAGCTCTCCAAAATAGTTCCCAGAGACAGTACACTGTTCATCTGATTGCAAGCCACATCAATTTGCTTAATTTATTTTTCCCACCATCTTGGATTATAACAACCAATGTTCAACAAAAGGGATTTATCAGACTTTCTTTCCTCACACAAGTTCAAAGAATGTAAAGATCTGTGGGGTTCAGTTTCCTGCTCAGGGAGAACAGACCGTCCCTCCATCTTTCCTGCTTTTACTCTTTAGTGAGGCTCAGAGTATCCTGAACCACCTAATGAAGGCATCAAGGCTGCAGCACAGCGCCCCCATAAGGAATGTTCTTTTCCTAAAAAATTCTCCCACATCCATGCTCTGCCTCCTCTAGTTACCTCTACTCTCTTTAATTCTGCTGAATCTAAGATCCTAAAAAATTCCCTATCTTTGTTGTCCAACTACCAATTTCAGGGGAAGGGGGCCATAAAGCAGAGATGTACAATGGCTCTATGCTCCAGGTATATGTATAACACATCTATTTCTTCCTTCAGACCTTCATCAGCAAAAAAGGATGAGTAAAAGGAATATATTTAAAGAAGCAGATCTTGCTTAATATAATCCCCAAACATTTTTGTTAATTTCTAAGTAATAAAAAATCATTTCCTTCATGTTAAATAATGCCTTAAAATGAAAGAGGAAAAAAAATCATGTGAAAATACATTGTCAAATTTTTTCTCATCTCTCAACTTCCCCAAGAAAACATCATAGGCAAGAAAGCACTTGCACATTACTTCCCAACCGCAATAATACCAAAAATTATATCTTTTTAAAAGCGTATATTGAACACAGACCTGATTCCCTTATAACCTAAGGAAACCATGAAATACTTTTTTCTCTAAAATTTGCCATGTTTCTATTTTAGAAAAGCCTTTGCAATAAATAATATACATAATAGAGGCAAGAATCATTTTATCCTTACTTGACAGGAGCTTTATCTTTGGTACTCACATTCTCCATACGTTTAAATCTTTCAAAAAACCTGAACCCCCTCAGACTGAAGCAAAAGTATTTATACAGACATTAAGCATTTATGCAATTTATATTTTTAAAGCCATTTGTAACCATTCACTACTTTACCCAAATAGCTTCTTTCTGAAGTATGTGTTTTCTTTCCCAGGAACAGAATCAGGTTCAGAGAATGACTGACACACGGCCCGGAGGACTTAGGTCACACATGAACAATTGCATCTCAGAGCGAGTTTCCTAAGAGTATTGTGAAACCTTCTCTCGTGTTTTTAAAAATAAGTTGGAACCCTACTGAAATACTTTAGTTATGTCTTTGCTATGACTTTTCTGCAGGCAGAGGAACTGAGTAGGTGTGTCCAGCTCTTGCAGCCCTAGCTTTATATGCTCTTGGGATAATTATGACCATAGGACAGTTCAGGCACAGACTGAATCAGTGGAAAAAACTAATATCTCCATATTATGAAGAGACTGTTGGAGAAACTGTGTGTTTAAAAAGGCTTTCTTGGAACTTTACTACTATGGCTACACCAAGGCAGGTGTAGAAAGCAGCAGACCCCATGAATAAAAGCATGTTCACCTTGAAAGACTCTACTCTGTCACCCTTATAACTTACCTACTAATAGGCTGTTTCTACCTCCACTTCCTCTCTTAACACTGTCATAGCTTGATTCCAAAACTGACTTCCATAATTTCTTTCTTCCTCCTATGCTCATGTGATCTCAAGTATCTCAGTTGCCTGTGACTGCTTTGTCTGCTAGATAGAGAATAAGTGATTTTGTGCTTACTCCAGATCTAACCTTTAGAAAGACTGACAACTTCATCTTCCTCTCCTGGAATGCTTACTCATGGGGTACTCCCTCAAGAGGCTCTGAGCCACAATGTAAGAATCCCAGGCTTCTCTGCTGAAGAGAAACCACATGGAAAAGCACAAAGGTACCAGACATGTGAGTGAAGAAACCACTTAGGGTGTACAACTTTGTCAAGCCTTCAGATGACTCCATCACCAGACAACATCTGATTGGGACTACACAAGAGATACTCATGTTAGACCCCAGCTGAGCCTAATCAATTCCCAGAACTATGATGTAAAGCCAGTAGTCGAGGCCACCATCACAGCCGCTTGGCCCATGCAGGTTCACATTAGATTCAGACAGTTGGTAATGAAACAACGGAGCCAAAAACTGGTGAGCCATCAGCTTTAATTCTAGCTTGCACCCGGCAGGCAAGCAAAAACACACATTGGGCTCCAAAACCCACTCATTCAGTGATCACGAAGCTACTGACTTATCCGAGTTTCCTAGAATCAAAGGTTTCTAGCTCACCAGACTTATTCACCTCTGTTTCCCACCTCCTTCTCCAGCACAAACTCTGCACAAACTGGCTTCTCCCTCAGCACTCCACCATCTTGGCTGCTTCTCCTGGCCTCCATGTGGCCTTAATCTGCTCTCCTTTCTAATACTAACCTCAGGAACCAAGAGAGCAAGCTACTGGTCTGTCCCACTTCATAATGTAGAAATCCAAACCCTTAATCCAATCTACAAATAAGAAAGTCTCTGATATAAAGTCACCCATCTGAGGCATAATGGGATTCATCAGGAGAGCGCACCACCCCACATCATCCAATAAGTCAAGGGTGTGGGAAGATCTTACTCTTAAAACTAAGCCTTAGGCTATAACAACCAGGCCTGCTTACATTACAGCCTTTCCCCCACACCCATCCCAAGCATAAGGGCAAATAATATCACCTGGGTGACGGGCTTCCATGTGGGCAGCGCCCTCTTTAACAAAGTGAGCATATTATATTTTATCTGCCCAACATATGAGATCACAGTAAATTGTTATTGCAAACCATTAAGTTTTGGAGTGACTAGAAACAGGTAACCAAAATAACCTCCACCAGTATTGTCTTCTTCATTTCCCTGTGTCCTCACAAGCTACAGGAGAAATTGAGAAGCTGGGTTGAACTAGGTTAAGCTAGAAGAATAGAGCTATTGAGAATTGACAGCATGATATACAGAACTAGAGTCAGTCTTAAGAAACCTCGAGCAAGTTATTTAATCTCTTAATTTCCTCGTCTATAATATAGGAATAATGATATGACTCTGAAGGATTCTAAAGATTTAGTGAGCTAAAAATTTTAAGTACAAAACACAGTGTTAAGACCGACAGGTCCTCAATAACTTAAATTTATCATTATTGTTACTGTTATTAGTACTGCCTAAGTATATTAGACTCCCTTTCAAAACCGGCTCAAACCACACTTGGGAAAGAAACTGCCCTCAGGCTCATTAAAGTGATCATTGAGAAGACACTGAGGCATAGTCCCTCTTTAACACTAGAGGTAATTAAACTAAAAGAAGACAATGGACCTGAGCAAGGTCAATTGGATTCTTGATCCTTTCAAAAATGGAAAGGAGAGTGAGAGAAGCCAGTTCACTTCCACGTGTAGCTGCAATGAGAGCACGTAAGAAGGGACCAAAAGATGCCCTGCTTTTATCTTGTAGACTGGGACAGAGAAAATCATGCAAGTTAGAGTGAGAAAGCAAGAGAATTTCCAAGAACACTGATGTCTTTCCAAGTTCTGTTTCTTGGCTTTTTCTGAGACCAAATTTAAATCCTACGCTAGGGTATTGTAGGATACAACTATATCCTTATATTTTCCCTTTTCTACTGAATTAACTTAAGTTGGTTTCTGTCATGTTTCCAAAGAATTCCAACAAAAGATAAGGGACTGAAAAGGAAGTTTCAGACAGGATACTGTCAGTGGCCTCCTTATGCCAAAAAAGCATTCTGAGGGGTGGGAAGATGGCGATGGGGTAGACGGATATACCAACTTCCAATTCCCAGAACCAAAGTGGATTATAACTCAATTTTAAGAACCATCATCTGGATTAACCAACTTTGAACTAAACTAAGTGGACTCTTCAACCAAGGAACACAGAAGAAGCCACATTGAGACTGACAGGAATAGCGAAAACACGAAGAGGGCTGCCAAGTTCCCCGGAGCAAACAGCAGCCCAGAGAGACCCGTGTGGTGGGAGGAGAGTTTGGCAGAGAGGGAGGGACCTGGGTCCCAGGAACCCAGCCCCAGCCTGCAGTCCCAGAGCCTAGAAGAGGCGTTTGGACAGTATTGAGCTGTGAAACAAGTGAGGATACTGTTTGTGAGAGAGAGACAGCTTTCTCAGACCCAAGATTCTTTTTAAAGAGACAGCGCAGAAAACCTCTCTCACAACCACACACCCAGGGCTCCGGGGAATGAGGACAGAGGAGAGGACAAGAGCAACAGGAAGAGAGTGTGGACTGAAGGCACAGGGACAAACACTCTGAGGGATAGCCACCCTAACCCCTGGGCTAAGTCACTTCCCTAATCGAAAACAAATATTTCCCCTGGAACTAGCAATACCAGCAAAGGGAGACAGGACACTAGCCAAACAAGCTCTCCCACAGCAATTAGAGCAGAGCTGCTTAGAGGGAGGGAGCTCCCAGGCCTACAGTATGGAGACTTAGGGCACTTCCTACTCTGCTGAGAGTTGCTGAAGGGTATGGTGGCGGCAGGACGCTGAAACGCGGTTCTGTCGGCGTGGGCAGAGGCCCAAACGATGTGAGCTCAGTCTAGCCAAGCAGGGGTGAGGGGATGCGCGAAAGCGGTCCTTTAGCTGCGGGCCCGCCTGTAATCCCACCTGTGGGGAAAAAGCGGCAGGCAAGGAATGGGCACAGATCTGCGCTACGACCCTGCGAAAGCTGGCCCTGACCGCGGGGACGGGGCTAGGACCAGGGACGGGCGGGGGCTCGTGGCTGAGCTCACGCTACCAGCCCCCCCCACCAGAGAAACCGTGGTTTGCCATCCTGCGTGCACAAGCGGGCTACGAACGCAGGGGCGAGGTAGACTCCAGGACGAGCAGAAGCTCGCGGCTGAGCTCACGCTACTAGCCCCACCCGGCCAGAGAAACCGCGGTTTGCCATCCTACTGCCATCCTACTACGCGAGCTGATTCAAAACGCGGGGGCAGGGTAGAGTCCAGGAGGAGTGGAAGCTCGCAGCTGAGCCCAAGCCAGCAAATACGCCCGGCCCAATAAACCGCAGTTTGCGACCCTGCTCAGGAGAGCCCTGGCCTCAAGGGCGGGGCTAAAGCGCCAGACTGGCAAAGGCTTACAGCTGAGAGCATGTCAAAAGCCCTGCCCAACCCACAAAACTGTGGCGAGCAGGCTCTGACTACAGGTGCTGGGCGAAAGCATGGAAACAGGCTGGGTCCACAGCTGAGCAAAGGTGCTCACCTCTACCCTTGGTGCTGAGGCTTGTGGCTTGAGTGACCGCCCCTCCCGCGGAGGAGAGGTGGAAATCACAGCAACAGCCACAGCAGGCTGGCGCTGGCAACGCCCATACCCAACCGCCCTAGGCAGCGGCAGAGGGGGTGGCGGGCCTGTAGACAGACCACACCTAGAGAACACAAAGGCAACAACAACTATACTCCACTGGCCACAACTTGCTTATACACAGACAAAATGGGCAGGCATAGAAATGCAAACCAAATGAATCACAAGAAAACCCAGAGAAGGACCTGAATGAACCAGATATAACGAAACTACCAGAAGCAGAATTTAGAATAATGATAGTTAGGATGTTCAAAGAAATTAAAGCAGCAATGGATAGTCATTATGAACACCTAAATAAAGAGATAACAAGTATAAAAAACAAAATTGAAATAATAAAAAAGATTCAGACATAAATGATAGAGTAACAGAACTGAAGACCACAATGGAAGGAATTAAAAGCAGGATGAATCACACTGAGGATCGAATCAGCAAGTTAGAGGACACAATAAACAAAGGCACAGAAGCAGAGAAGAAAAGGAAAAGAGACTCAAAAAATGTGAGGAAACTCTAAGGGAGCTCTGTGACAACATGATGAGAAACAACATTCGCTTCATAGGGGTGCCTGAAGAAGAGGAAAGAGGACAGAAAATGGAAACTTTATTCAATCAAATCATAGCAGAAAACTTCCCTAAATTAAGGCTAGGAAACATTCCACACGTTCAAGAAGCACACAGAACTCCATTAAAGAGAAACCCAAAAAGATCTACATCAAGACACATCATAGTTAAAATACCAAAGCTAATGAATAAAGAAAAAATTTTAAAAGCTGCTAGAAATAAAAAGGCTGTCACCTACAAAGGAGGCCCCATAAGGATGACATCGGACTTCTCAACAGAAACACTTGAGGCCAGAAGGGAATGGTAAGATATAATCAAAGTAATACAGAACAAGAACCTACAACCAAGACTACTCTATCCAGCAAGGCTAAAGTTTAAAAATGAAGAAGAAATAAAAAGCTTCCCAGACAAAGAAAGCCTCAAGGTATTCATTAAAACCAAACCAATTCTGCAAGAGATATTATGGGGCCTGTTGTGAACAGTTCAAAGGGAGGAAAAAATATAACTAAAGAAGAATACAGCTTTAAAGAATAAAATGGCAATAAACAACTACATATCAATAATAACCTTAAATGTAAATGGATTAAATGATCCAATCAAAAGACATAAGGTAGCTGCATGGATAAAGAAACAGGACCCATACATATGCTGTCTACAAGAGACACACCTTTAAAAAAAAGATGCACATTGACTGAATGTAAAAGGATGAAAAAAAATATTTAATACAAATAGAAAGAAAAAAAAAGCAGGGGTAGCAGTACTTATATGTGACAAAATGGACTTTAAAACAAAGGCTGTAGTAAGAGATAAAGAAGGTCACTACATAATGATAAAGGGAACAATTCAACAGGAAGATATAACTATTATAAATATCTATGCACCAAATATAGGAGCCCCAACATTCATAAAGCAGACTTTGATGGATATAAAGGGTGAGATTAACAGCAATACTATCATAGTAGGGGATTTCAATACCCCTCTAACAACACTGGATAGATCCTCAAGAAAGTAAATCAATAAAGAAACAGCAGACTTAAAGGATACACTAGATCAACTTGATTTAATAGATATCTTCAGAACTTTTCACCCTAAAGCAGTAGAATATACATTCTTCTCAAGCACTCATGGTACATTTTCTAGGATAGATCACATGTTAGGACACAAAAATGGTCACAATAAATTTAAGAAAATTGAAATCATATCAAGCATTTTCTCTGATCACAATGCCATGAAACTAGATATTAACCACCAAAGAAAAACTGAAAAATACTCAAAAACGTAGAAACAAAATAGCATGAGATTAAATAATAAATGGATTAACAATGAGATCAAAGAAGAAATAAAAAAATTTCTAGAAACAAATAATAATGAGCATATATCAACTCAAAATTTATGGGACACAGCAAAAGCAGTTCTGAGAGGGAAGTTCATTGCACTACAGGCATATCATAAGAAACTAAAAAAAGCTCAAATAAGCAACCTGACCCTGCATCTAAAAGTACTAGAAAAACAACAGCAAATAAAACCCAGGACAAGTAGAAGGAAGAAAATAATAAAGATCAGAGCAGAAATAAATGACATAGAGGCTAAGGAAACAATACAGAGGATCAATGAAACAAGAAGCTGGTTCTTTGAAAAGGTAAACAAGATTGATGAACCTTTAACTAGACTCACCAAGAAAAAAAGAGAGAGGACTCAAATAAATAAAATTAGAAAGGACAGTGGAGAAATAACAACTGACACAGCAGAAATGCAAAGCATTGTAAGACAATACTATGAAGAACTCTATGCCAAAAAATTAGACAATCTAGGTGAAATGAACAAATTTCTTGAATCATATAAACTTCCAAAAATCAATCTCGAAGAATCAGAACACCTAAACAGACCAATTACAACAAATGAGATCAAAACAGTTATCAAAAAACTCCCCCCCAAAAAAAGTTCTGGGCCTGATGGCTTCACAAGTGAATTCTATCACAAATTCAAAGAAAAACTAACTCCTATCCTCCTCAAGCTACTTCAAAAAATTCAAGAGGAAGGAAGACTTCCAAATTCCTTTTTTGAGGTGAGCATTATTCTGATCCCAAAACCAGGCAAAGACAACACAAAGAAAGAAAATTATAGGCCTATATCCCTGATGAATTTAGACGCTAAAATTCTCAACAAAATATTAGCCAACCGGATCCAGCAATATATGAAAAAAATCATACACCATGAGTAAGTGGGATTTATTCTGGAGAGGCAAGGCTGGTTCAATATTCACAAATCAATCAATGTGATTCATCACAGAAACAAAAGGAAGGACAAAAATCACATGATCATTTAAATAGATGCAGAAAAGGCATTTGATAAAATCTAGCACCCATTCATGCTCAAAACTCTCAGTAAAGTGGGAATACAGGGAACATTCCTTAACATGATAAAGGCTATCTACGACAATCCCACAGCAAACATACTAAATGGACAAAAATTAAAAGCAATCCCCTTAAGATCAGGAACCAGGCAGGGGTGCCCCCTTTCACCACTCTTATTCAACATAGTTCTGGAGGTCCTAGCTACAGCAATCAGACAAGAAGAAGAAATAAAAGGCATCCAAATTGGAAAAGAAGAAGTAAAACTGTCACTATTTGCAGATGATATGATATTGTATATAGAAAACCCTAAAGTCTCAGTCAAAAAACTACTGGACCTGATAAATGAATTCAGCAAGGTGGCAGGTTATAAAATTAATACTCACAAATCAGATTTTTCTCTCACCATCAATCTCAATCTTAGGCAACCACTAATCTATTTTCTGTCTCTATAAATTTGCCTATTCTAGACATTTTATATAAATGGAATTATACAATATGTGTTATTTTGTTACTGGTTTCTTTTACTTTTAGAATATGTTTTCAAGGTTCATCCTAATAATATGTATTGTACTTTATTCATTTTTATTGGTGAACAATATTCCGTTGTGTGAGTATACCTCACTTTATGTATTCCATTTATCAGTTGGTGTATTTCTGATTTGTTTCCACTTTTTAGCTATTATGAAAAATGTGATGAACATTCATGTACAAGTTTTTGTCTGACTATATGTTTTCACTTTTCTTTGGTATATATCTAGGAATAGAATTGCTGGGTCATTTAGTAACTCTATATTTAACAGCCAGAGTGTTTTTCAAAATGGAGGCACCATTTTGTATTTCCTCCAGCAACATACAAAGGGTTCTAATTTCTCCACATCCTTGCCAACATTTGTTATTCTTTGTTTCAAATATAACCATCCTAATGTGTGTAAAGTGATATATCACTAGGTTTTATTTGCATTTGCCTGGTAAATATTTTGTCCCAATTATTGGGTTGCCATCTTATTGTCTTGATATTGTCCCTTTAAGCAAAAAAGTTTTTACTTTGATGAAGTCCAATTAGTCTTTTGTTGTTGTTGCTTGTGCTTTTGGTGTCATATCTAAGAAACCAATTCCAAAACCAAGGTTATAAAGATTAACCCCTGTTTTCTTCTAAGAGTTTTATAGTTTCAGGTCTTACATTTAGGTCTTTGATTCATTTTGAGTCATCTTTATACAGTGTGTCCGTAAAGTCATGGTGCACTTGCTTTCCTGTGACCGGTCAAAAGTGCACCATGACTTTACAGACACACTGTATATGAAGTTAGGGATCCAATTTTATCTTTTGCATGTGGATATACAGTTGTCTCAACTCCACTTGTTGAAAAAACTATTCTTCCCCATATCGAATTGTCTTCACACCTTTGTTAAAAACCAATTGACCATAAATATTTTCTGTATTCTTAATTCTGTTCCATTGATTTATAGATCTATTCTTACACCAGTATCAGAGTATCTTGATTAATGTAGTTTTGTAGTGAGTTTTGAAATTGAGAACTGTCAGTACTGTAACTTCAATCTTCTAATTCAAAAATGTTTGTTTATTCTAGGTTTTTGGAATTTCCATGTGAATTTTAAGATCAGTTTATTAATTTCCACAAAGAAGTTAACTTGCCTTTTTATAGGAACTGCATTGAATCTGTATATCAAATTAGAAAGTATTGTTATCTTAATAATATTAAATATTTCAATCTTTGAGCACAGGATATCTATTCATTTGTTTAAGTTTTATTTTAACAATGTTTTGTGGGTTTTAGAATTTTGCATTTATTTTTAAAAATTTATTTCTAAGTATTTATTCTTTTACATGATTATAAATGAAATTGTTTTCTTAATTTTGTTTTCAGATTATTTATCACAAGTATATAGAAATATAACTTATTTTTATATATTGATCTTGTATCCTGCAACTTTACTGAGCTTGTTCATTAATTCTAAGTTTCCAGTGAATTCCTTGGGATTTTCCATATACAAGACCATATTATCTGCAAATAAAAATAATTTACCTTTTCTTCTTCAGTCTGGATGCCTTTTTATTTCATTTTCTTGCTTAATTTCCCTGGCTATAGCCTCCAGTACAATTTTGAAGAGAAGCAATGAGAATAGACATCTTTATTTTGTTCCCAATCTTTCACAGCAAGTATGTCAGCTTTTGGTTTCAATATTTTCTTAGTCACTAAATATTTTCATCACAATATACATTTTTGAGATCTTGATATCAAATCTTCATATTGACAAGCACAACTAAACATTGCTCACTTTCTGTAGTCTTTAAAAAAAACTGTTAGTTCCCCATATTCCACCATACTCTACAGATATAATAGTATCTGGATATCCCCTTAACTTGTGGCCCTATTCTGAACCTCACCCATCTACAAATTAAAGATAATAGCTCTGGCTTGTATTACATCTCCATGAGAACCACGTGAGTAAATCTAAGAAGTGTTCTAGAAAATAAAACATTTTATACAAAGAGAAGATTGTTTATTCCTTCTAAAATAAATTAGGCTTTTCCTCACATATATCTACCAAGTATTGTAGAAATCAATTCTTTCCTCCCTTATAAGTATAATTGATGACTTCACATTATGATTAATCTAAAGCTTTTCTCATTTTTAAGCTAGATAAAAGAAAGTTAAAACTATGTCAATTTATTTTTAACACAGAACTAAAATTTAGGTGCAAACTGTAAATGTTTTTCTGTATATTATAAAGATAAAGTTTTTTCCTAAATCAGTGATATATATTTTTAATGAGTCACCAATTAAATTTTTCTGAAATATTTTTGACCTGTATTATTGCTAGAACCATATCAGTTTAAATCTTTGACTCTCAGTATAATCATTTGTAAATTAATGGTGTTAAAGAGAATAACCATAAAATCCTTTCCAATAATAAAATTCATAACTTTAGTTTTTGTTAATTTTTTTTTTGAGGGAGAGAGTGAGGAGAGAGATAAGAAGCATCAGCTCATAGCTGTCAGTTTTGTTGTTCATTGATTGCTTCTTGCAAGTGCCTTGACCAAGGAGGTCAAGCCAAGCCAGTGTCCCCTTGCTTAAGCCAGCAACCTTGAGCTTAAAGTCAGCAGCCTTTAGGCTCAATCCAGAAATCTTGGGATCACATTGATGCTTCTGTGCTCAAACCTGCAACCCTGCACTCAAGCCCATGTGCCTGCACTCACTGGCAACCTCAGAATTTTGAACAGGGGACTTCAGTATCCCAGGTCAACAAACACTCTATCTTCTGTACCACCACTGGTCAACTGGTCAGGCTCATAACTTTAGATTCTATGAACAAGCTTACATAAGGTTTTTAAGTTGATGTGAAATTTTTCTAAGAGCTAATACAACTAGCTGTCTGCTTTATTATATTGCCTTTTTCTTTCAAATATTTTTTTCAATTCTCTGTTAATAGCATTTTAATTTTTTTCAGAAACCACATATTTTCCTTTGATATTGAACAAATTATTTGTTTTCCAACATGTAATTATCTCTACCATAAGAAAAACATTTTATTTAATAAAATTATTTTTAAAATATATTAATGGAAAACATTATTCTCAAGATTAATCTCTATATGTTTTTGATAAGTACTTACTTACATTTATCATAATCCATAGTATTATCTTACAGGACCAACCATGATTTACAAAGCAATTATTAAAATGTAGATTTATGTTGAACATTTGCATAAATTAAGAAATGTCAGTATCACTTCCTCTGAGAAGCCTTCCTTGATTCATCAGCTTCAATGTGATACCTCTGACATGAGAACAGACATATGTTTACCTAGCTGCATACTTTTCCTTCATAGTATTAAATATCTATTATATTTCTTTGGGTAATATTATTAAATATGGTTACTCAGAAGATTGGAAACCCATTGCTTACTCAGTGCTTGGTATAAGTGAATTAATAAAGCAATGCATAATTACTGGAGTATATTTCTACAACATTCTACCTTTTTATTCCTCAACAATAATAAAAATCTTTCTTTAAAGGTAGAGGTTAGACCTTATTTCTCTTAGTGCCCAACACAGTGTCCAACATTTAAGGATGAACTGAAAAGACTGGAAGAAAGAGGGCAGGGTACATGGCTTTAGCTGAAAGGTCTGTATCAGAGCCCAAATCCACTGGAACAGGCCTATTTAGGCTTAGTGTGTTAGCCAGGGAGTCATGAGTCACTGCCACAAAAGAATTCACTGACTTCCAGACTCAGCAATCATTTTCGTTTCCTCTTCTGTCTTCCTCACTTGCCTCTGTCTTGATTTCTAGGATCTAGCCCACCTTTATTTGGGAATTTTGGGGTGATATCTTTTCCTGGACTCTGGTTTCTCTCTTCTCTACTTTGGTCCTCCCAACTAGTCCCTTTTCCAGAAGTTCCCCTAAGCTTCCTGGGTTCTCTCTGCTGCCCCCACCAGGCAGTAATCATAGTGGTCACCTCCAGAGAATCTAGCCGCCTGCTCTAAATTGGCCTTTCTGATTTGGCTGGAGATAGAGTCCTCAATGCTTCCAATTTGTTTGCATGTGTGAAATAATATTTAACTCAAATTCTACATATTATTTTTAAAGTCAGTTTAAGAAGAATAATAAAGGTTAAAATAAAACCTCATTGTATCTTTGCACTTACTGACTAGTCTAGATTTACAAGGCAAGCACTAAAGATATTTATTTCCTACTGAGACTATTCTTCCAATGCAAGTAATGATACGTAAGCAATAGTCAATTAATGTAACTTATGCCCGTTGATTAATTTTCTTGTTGTCCTAAATAAATACATAAAAATTAAAACAGACACCTTAATTTTGGCCACACTATGCTTCATTTTAAAAATGAACATTCTTTTATGATTTCCAAAGAATAGCTATGCGTTATTTTAGACCATTTTACACATGTAAACAGCTAAATGGGAGTTGATGTTTCCTGCTTCTCCCTCTTCTCTCTCCCTCTCCTCTCTAAAATGAATAAAGTCTCAAAATAGTAAATATGAAATTATCAATTCTTTATATCTCTTTTCATCAGACTCTGCATGGGTTTACTGTACCTTATGATGCATAGGAGTAGTTTTTCACTATTTGTGAAGGGGGTTGCTTGGCAGCTTAAGATGTCCATAAACTTTTTGTTTTAAAATGAACATATGATAAAATGAGAATGGCTAAATCTTGGCTTCTCAAATACTATCTAACATCACATCTCAATTACACAAATAATATGTGTATGGTTAGGAGAATAAACATAAAATTTTAACAGCATCTTAATTTTGAAAAATACTTCACAACATATGAAATATGATATCATTTTCATTATAACAACAACTTTATAAAGTAGATAGTGATTCATATTTCAATATTACATGTGTGTGCTTGTACAGTGATTGCCCAAATTTACAAGTGGCAAAGCCACTTGAAAATGCTGTTTACCTTTTGAATGGTCATAAGGAATTTTAGAAATCATCTAATCTTATCCCTACATGTCATAGATGAAGAAACAGCCCCACAGAGGTACAGTGACTAATCCAAGGTTCCTGAGCAGTTAGTGATAAAGTCTTAGAAACCAAAGTCTCCTGCCCTTGGACTATTTTCCACTACCCATATTAAGTCAAGTTGAGGGCATCCTATTATGAGAGAAAATAGAGAATGCTGTTAATATGGCTATTTATTGCCTCAGAGACAAATATTTAGTTGTGATCACATGTCACATATAGTCTTACAATGTTTTTTGGCTTTCTCCTAATGCTGCTAAAAGATACAATGTATTAGGAAAGAAACAGCAGCCAACCAGTATCCACCCTTCCTTCCCCCACTGCCACGACCATCCCCATGAAATCATGAAATTCTAGGCCCTACCAGCTCTTCCATAGCCCTACATTAATGCAGAGGGAGCCACCACTTTTAGAGGTATGATTTTAAAAAAATAAAAATAAAAAGGTATGGCAAGACTGGGAGGTTTTGCCTGACTAGGCGGTGGCACAGTGGATAGAGCGTCAGACTGGGATGCCGAAGACCCAGGTTCGAGACCCCGAGGTCGCCAGCTTGAGCATGGGCCTATCTGGCTTGAGCAAAAGCTTGTCAGCTTGGACCCAAGGTCGCTGGCTCCAGCAAGGGGTTGCTCGGTCTGCTGAAGGCCCATGGTCAAGGCACATGTGAGAAAGCAATCAATGAATAACTATGGTGTCGCAACGGCAACAAAAGACTAATGATTGATGCTTCTCATGTCTCTCCATTCCTGTCTCTCTGTCCCTATCTATCCCTCTCTCTGACTCTCTCTCTGTCCCTGTAAAAAAAAAAGGAAAAAGACTGGGAGGTTTTAAAAAAAACAATTATCTTGGTTGTGCCAATGGACATCTCATATCTCCACACAAACTGGCACTCCCACGATGAGCCGGGCTCTTCAGAAAATGTGCCTGAGCTCACTACCCCCATTACAACTTCTCTGCTCCCAGATAAATATAACACTCCTGTCCAGCACAGTCAGAATGAGACTGCAGCCTATCCTGTATGACCAGATGTGTTGAGAGTCTCTGTCAACACCAACACTGACTAAAATACTCAACATTATTTTTAGTACTTTTTTTTATTATAAAAGTAAAACTCTGCAAACTTAATAAACTGTTTCTTCAAGTTATTGGCCTTTTAAAAATCTTAACCATTATTTGTGTAGCAGTCGAGAGAATGGGCTTTGAAGTTAGATGACCCTAAATTTAAATCTTAAATATTTAATATATTAGCTTAGACAAGTTATTGGACTTCACTTAACCTCAGCATCTGTAAAATAATATCTGCCTTTCCGGTTTATTGTGAAGATAGAATAAGACTATGTATGTAAAGCTATTAGTATAATGCCTGAGATTAAATAAACACCAAATAAATAATAACTATTATGTTTATCTTTCTATAAAAAGTGCCAGGGTTCACAAAGATATGACAATTTTTGGTTTCACTAATATAATAACAGGTTAAATTTGCCCACTGTGTCGTTAACTGACATTTTTTCATTTGGCAAACGTTGGTTGAGAACCTGCCGTGTAATAAACCTTGTAATTGCTAAAGTGATGACTAAAACCCTACCCCTGCTGAGAAATTCAGAGACTCATGGACATTTAATTCAATTATGTACATCAATAACAAATTCTTGCACATCACTTCTGTACCTTATAAATTTCTGCCTCCTCTCCTACTGCCAAGCACCATCCTACTGATGGTAGATACTAAATCTTACTTGCTCAGCATCACAGTGCCTATATAATACACTCGCTGGCACTTAGTCAGAACTCAATAAATATATGCTAAATTGACTTGAATAAAATGGAATTATTGTTCCTAGGAAGCATTTTATTTATGATTAAAATATTTACGTAATATTTTGGACTCATGTAACTCTCTTTCAAGCTTGTCATCTTCTTATGTTATTTTATATAGTCAAACAACTACCACTTTAGGAAAGATAGGAGTTAAAATTAATATATTATTATACATAATATATGTATACCTATGTAAATTAACTAATAACATTAAATAAGTGAAACTAACACATTTAATTTGATCATGTAGAATAACATAAAATTCAATGGTAGGGTATTGTAGTGTTCAAATACTGTAACAGCATACTGACCATCAAACAAATGGCATTCTGAACTGGGTATAAGATCTATCATTTATTGATCTAATTTTATTCCACTGACCTAGATGGCCAGGAATAGTCCTTTACCCAGAATCAAATGGCTATTGCACTGCACTCTATGAACTTCATGGTAAAGATTCACTTCTTGCCTAACCAGGTGGTGGCACAGTGGATAGAACATTGGACTTGGGTGCAAAGGACCCAGGTTCAAAACCCCTAGGTTGCCGGCTTGAGTGTGGGCTTATCCAGCTTGAGCGAGGGGTCGCTGGCTTGAGTGTGCAATCATAGACATGACCCTACAGTTGCTGGCTTGAAGCCCAAGGTCACTGGTTTGAGCAAGGGGTCACTCGCTTTGCTGTAGCTCCCCAGTCCATATGAGAAAGCAATCAATGACCAACTAAGGAGCTGCAAAAAGAATTGATGCTTCTCATCTCTTTCCCTTCCTGTCTGTCTGTCCCTATCTGTTCCTCTCTCTGACTCTGTGTCTCTGACAAAAAAAAATTACTTCTCTAGACAGGTGGATGATTCAACAAAGAACCAATCCTAGCCATAAGTTTATCCCTCAATTATATCTCTTACAGGTCTTGATTTTTAGAGGTCTCTTCCCCTTCTCCCTCTAATACAAGAAATTGGTGTAAGTTCAGCCAAATACATCTGTAGCTGAAATACTATGAAATAATATTCCACTTTAAAGCTGTGGGTCAATAGCACAACTTCAAGAAGGGGACTCGTCCACTGTAATGAATGTTTTCTGGTTCACAAAGCCAGAATTCACATATACAGTCTACTAAGCATACAAATTTTTAAAAAAGAAATTAATATCCATTGATTAAAATGTATATAATTCCACTAGGTATCCACAGCCTCAAGCAATTGATTTCAAGTATGTGCTGCCTGATTGCTTCTCACTTTAATATATGCAGAAATCCCAACCTCAGGCCCTATTACTGGCAATCTTATTAGCACAACTACATCACACATTAGTGTCTGTCTTCTCTACTCACTGTACATATTGGGCAAATGTCATGATCCACAAAGTGGAGAATGAAACTGAGGAAATTATCTCACTGATTCTGGCAACATCCAAATATTTGCCACTTTCACTGTAGATGGTGTGACAAATAGACATATTTACATTCTAGTTACCTGGGAAAACAGTTCTAGGAAGAAAATCCATAGATGAATATTAATTTTTGTAATAAAAGTATACAAGAAAGACATCAAAGACAAGATGAAGATTTCATTTGGAAAATGAGACATCTTCTTCAGAAAAATAGATTCCTGGTTCTCTGCCATCTTTTATCTTTGTCCCAGACTGAGGGTTCAAAAAGAAATTTGATGTCTCTGGCCAGTTGGCTCCATGGTAGAGTGTTGGCCCAGCATGTGGAAGTCTTGGCTTTGATTCCCAGCCAGTGCACACAGGAGAAGTGACCATCTGCTTTTCCACCCTTCTCCCTCTAGTTTCTCTCTATCTCTCTCTTCCCCTCCTGCAGCCAAGGCTTCATTAGAGCAAAGTTGGCCCTTGCACTGAGGATGGCTCCATGGCCTCCACCTCAGGCACTAAGATGGCTCTGGTTGCAACAGAGCAATGCCCCAGATGGGCAGAGCATCACCCCCTAGTGGATTTGCTGGTTGGATCCCAGTCAGGTGCATGCAGGAGTCTGCCTTTCTGCCTCCTTGCTTCTCACTTCAGAAAAATACAAAAAAATAAAAATAAAGAGAGAGAGAGAGAGATTTTGTGCTCACTATCAGACGCTAATGGACTTGTAGGAGTTCATTATGTTAATGGTGACAGCTGAAGTAGACAAATAAGTGTATAAACCTTTGTGTATATTCTATATTATATTCAAATGTGTGTAAATACTTGTTGTGCTGGGTCCGCCTAAAAAAGTGTTTCTAGGGATTAGGAAATAATAACAAGGGTGTGGGTAAGCATTAAAAAGCAAGGGAATGGATACCTTGAAGTAAAGAAAGAGTCAAATGCTTAATTCATCCAAGAGCTTTTCCTGAAAGGGTTTTCAAGATGCTTTATTTGAAGTATGTGTGAAATTTAAAAAGGATTAACAAAAACAACAGTAAATCCCCTTGTTATTTTAGTCATAATCTTAACCTATTAAATAACTCTGCTATGGAATTATAAATCAAAACATGCATTGCCTGACCAGGTGGTGGTACAGTGGATAGGGCATCGGACTGGGATGTGGAAGACCCAGGTTCGAGACCCCAAGCTCGCCAGCTTGAGCGCAGACCCATCTGGCTTGAGCAGAAGCTCACCAGCTTGGACCCAAGGTCACGGGCTCCAGCAAGGGGTTGCTCTGTCTGATGAAGGCCCGCGGTCAAGGCACATGTGAGAAATCAATCAATGAACAACTAAGGTGTCGCAACAGCAATGAAAAACTAATGATTGATGCTTCTCACTTCTCTCCATTCCTGTCTGTCTGTCCCTATCTATGCCTCTCTCTGACTCTCTCTCTGTCCCTATTAAAAAAAAAAAATGCATTGAAGTTCAATATAAAGTAATACTAAAAGGCTGTCTTTTTAAACAGATGGCAGCTATATCACAAATATTTTTTTTAATTTAAAATACATAATGCATTTTAGTTTAACTAACTTGATGTCTAGGCTTAAAAATGCATCTTTTATTGATTCTAGTAACATTAATTAATTCCAATAAAGGTTAATTAAATATAGGACATATTTTTTCCAGATGCTTTAAGACACAGAACTGTGACCTCCAGTTGCAGAATTAAAATTGTATCATGCATGGTATATATTGTGGAAGAAATGCAGAAAATAAATTGCTATGCTATTTAAAGGAGGGCAAAATCACCATTATTGTGAAGACCAAAATAGGCATCATTGAAGAGGCAGCCACTTATATATGCCCTGATAGATCATGAATTTGATGGTCACTGAGACCTGGTCAGGAATCTGACTGAGAGCTTGGGCTATGTCTGATTCCAGTTCGGGTTCTACTATCAATCAACTATGTGATTTAAAGCAAGTTATTAAACTCTTTCATCTTGTTTTTCTTATTATAAATAAGGTCTAGTTGTAATACATACCTTTTAGAATAGCTGAATAATTAAACAAATTATTATATACAAAATGCTTAAATTATTGGCCAGAACATAGGAAGTCCTATAAAAGAGTTAGCTATTATTGTTCTGTGTAGAGCAAAGGTGTGATTAAAAGAAAATATGTATAGGATGCTAGATAACTGGCTGGAGGAGAGGGCATAAACTGGGAGTAGTAGCAGATAAAACTAGAATAAATTCATAGTCTATTGTAGAGAGCATTGAATACCAGGGAGGAGTTTATTCTAAATTGTGTAAGGAATAGAGAGCTACAAAAGTTTTGCTTTTGTTTTTGCTTTTAACCAAGTTAAATTAGAGTTGCACTTTAGAATTAATCTGACCAGGGTGCTGAGGATGGTTTGATGGTGAGATAGACAAGATGTATAAAAGCAATTGCAGAAAGCAGACAAGAAACTAGAAGAGACGCACCTACAGTAGCAGCAGGAAAAATGAAAAAGAGAAACAGATTTATTTCATCTGTTCATGTTATAAATTAAATAACTTACATATCAGGGAATATTTTTAAAATTTATGAATCTGTTTCAAGTCTAGATAATTTTTATGTCATTAAATGAAATTTAAAAAGTCAGGCTAAGAAACTCATGCAGTGACAATGAGCAGCTTAGCTTTGGATATGCTGAGTTTAAGGTGTCAAGAAGACATCCTACTGGCAATTACAACTATGTTTCTGGCAATGACAATCTGAAATTATCTGCAAAGAGTGAATACATAAAGAAACAAGAATAGAGGAGGCCTCTGGGATGGAGGAGAAAAGAAACAGAAATGACTCCAAGAATAAAACCTTAGCAAACCCCATTGTGACAGGAGCACTAACAACTGGAAGTAGGCAGGGCCCAGTGGCGAGAGAGGTGGGAAAGATCATGTCACTGAGGCCTGATGCATCAGGTCTTTATCACCATCTGATTCCCTGTGGAAAAAATTCCACCTAACTGTATCCCATTACTTTCAGAGAAAGAGAAATATTCTTCCTAAGGCATGTTTTCATGATTTTTTATTTTCACTGTAGAGAAGCCATAAATACCCTCTCTGAATATAAGACTTAACTTGGTCTCAAGTTCAAACTCTGAACCTCTGAAAACTAAATTATAGAAGCATCTCTTATATTTATGTTTAAGGACATAGAGATTGCTTTCTCTTCTATAACTTAAATTTATCACAAATAATAACAATGATGATACTAATAGTATCTAGAGAGATAACTATGTTTACCTTGCATGAATCTCTTTTTATAGTAACTGTATATTAATTTTCAAAAAGAAAATATTTCTTATACTTTAATCTTCTGCCTTTTTGATAGGAGAAATGTTACTATATCCCAAAATAGAGTATATATAATTAAGGAAATATAAAATTGATAAAAAATCATTTTCTTCAAGGAAATCAAATTGCATGTGTTGATTTCAAACTGGCATTGGTAACCTCTGCATTCTCTTTATCTTCCTCCCTCCACATATTCAGCTTTTTTTCTGAAACTAAAATTGACCTCATTACCTGAACTTTCTTTACTCTCTCTCCAGATCCCACTAATGCCTATCTGCCATCCCAGCCCTCTTGTATTCATTGCCTCATTACCTCTAGCATCTCTGAAACACTCAGCCCACAGTTGCCAAATTAATGGTAAATAATAACTCTCATCTTTTTCCCTTCCCTTTTCTCCTTTCTACCACCAGTTAGGGACTTTTTATTTTAACTCATTCCTTGAATCACCTTATAAAGTCCTGCTCATATCTCATCATTTCTTATCAATTCCTGTTTGTGTAATTTATTTGTTTGTTTGTTTATTTATTTGGAGGGGGGAAAGACAGGGAGGGAGAGAGATGAGAAGCATCAACTCATAGTTCCAACGCTAGTTGTTCATTGATTGCTTTCTCATATATGCCTTGACCTGGGAGGATCTAGCCAAACCAATCACCCCTTACTCAAGCCAGTGACTTTTGAGCTCAAGCCATCGACCATGGGATTATTTCTATGATCCCATGTGATCTGTGCTCAAGCTGGTGAGCTGGCACTCAACCTGGCAACTTTGGGGTTTTGAACCTGGGTCTTCAGCATCCCAGGCCGATGAACTATCCACTGTGCCATCACCTGGCCAGGCTTATTTACTTTTCTATGTTTACTCTTTTTACTCAACTAGAATTTATCAAGCATCAACTGTAGTAGACATTTATTGTTTGTACATCTATTTCTTCCCTTTTGGGCCCTTTACTTTTGCTTTGAAAGGACTACTCTATTCCCACTCATAACAGAAATAGTTTAGATAAGGTCCCAGAAATAGAATTTGTGACCTGGACATAAGGCAATCATAGCATTTTATAACCAGAAACCTCAATCATTAGTACAGGGATGAGCAAATGAACCAAGTTAGGCCAATTAAAATAGATTCAAGACATTTTGCAGGAGCTACAGTCTCTCGTCTTAGGGGTTGAATGTTATGATAGAAGTCTGAAGTTTCTTGGTATCTATCACCCCTGAGATTTTCAGGCAAATCAACCAACATATTCCTTTAAAAAAGTAATAATAATCTAGAGTTGGTTTTCTGTCACTTACAGTCATTTCTATGATGTATCTACTATTGGTCAAGCACAATTCTAGGTGATAGAGAAATAGAAATAAAATAAATGTATTTCTTCTCACAAAGAACTCAAAATATAGTAGATAAAATAGATGTCTATAAAGGTCACAAATCACCAAAAAGCAGACTCCAAAGTTTGAATAACTGGTTGGACTACTTTGTATTTCAGATGAAGAGGTTGGGTATATTCACATGCAGAGGAGTTTTTCCAATTGGTGCCATTCCCTCAAAAATGTAAATATAAATTAATAAGCTTACAAGTAGACAGGAGAAAGCATAAACTGTTGTTCAGTCACAAAATGGACTATAATTCAGCAGAAAATTTACAACTATGTGAATAACACTGAATGAATAAAGTAGATCATAGATGAATACATATAGCATGATACCATTTATAACAAAGTTCAAAAACAGGCAAACTCTAAAAATGAATTATATATATATATATATATATATATATATATATATATATATATTAATTTTTCAAGCACAATTCAAGATAGTGGTTACCTAGGTGAAGGGTGCACAGTAACTGGGGGTTTGCAATGAACAAGTGACCTAGAGGGAACTCCAATATATTGGTAATATTCCCCTGCTTAAGTGTAATGGTGACCTCTTGGATGTCCAGGTTTTAGTTATGGTTTATAACTTATACATAATATATATTTTATGTAGCAAGGACTTTTTAAAGTATGCTTTTAAGAACAATCTCCCAAATATTCCAGCTCTCTCATGTTTACTTTCTTTGTTTATAATTTAAATACGTATCACTAAATATGTAAACCCATATGCTGCTAGGGTTTTAATCAAGTTTTACTATGATTAGTTATCTGAATCCCTCTTCTAGTTTTATGCAACTATAGGAGATGATGATTGTAAGTTCAAATTAATATGTTTTTTCTTGGTTCTGTATTTCTACTATGTGATTTATATTTTCAGGGTGACTTGATTTTCAATACTGAAAAGGAGACTGAAAAAATGACAGATAAATCATCAACGCAAATATACATACAAACTACCTCAAAACACTTGTCCATGACTTCCAGAACCCCTCCAGTAAAAACGATAGAGGAATGATTTGATGACAGCCACAGCTGCAGTTGTGTTGAACTCCTGGGTTTGTTTCATTTGAGTTTAATTATTTCTAATGAAACCTCTTCCTCTATTTGGCCTTAACTAAGGTGTAGAATCACTTGAGCTGTGTCAGCAGGTCTCAACTTGTAAGCACAAGTGGCCTCTTTAGCCCACAGGCCTGCTGCCTTATACCTGTTACAGGCAGACAGGGAGAGATGAGGGCCTGTGGGTGTGACTAGTTGTGTTTGTCAACATCAGTCATTGCCAAGCTGTGGGGACAATTGTCAAAATGTAGGATCAGGTCCTGCTCATGAATTAGATTTTATCCCATTCAATCATATTACCAAGTACCTACCACATACAAGGCACTCAACCAGGTGTTTCAAGCAATTAAAAGGGTGAGAGCCAGTTTCTGCTTTGAGAAATTATCCTCGAGGTATATGTGAGAGCAGTGATTCTTAAACTTCATCTTGCATCAGAATCACCTAGGTGGTTTGTTAAAACACAGTTTCTTAGACCCCATCAAGAGGGTTTCGAAGTCAACAGATCTGGAATGGAGCTCAAGAACTCGCATTTCTCATGTATTCCCAGGTGATGTTGATACTGCAAGTCCAGGGACAGTATCATGAGGACCACTGTGATAGATTATTTCAGAGGTCCAGAAAGTTTCTCAGGTTGTTGGCATACTAAAAAATTGACTTGAAAGAATTTTCTTCCAATTTTTAAATATTATTGACACAATATAATTATTACAATAATGATTATTGTGGACACTTAGTGAGACTATTACTTAGTGAACAGTGCTAGCTGCTTTCCATGCATTGCTTCGGTGGTCCTCACAGAAACTCATTTAGATTGGTATTATCATCTTCATTTTACAGATGAAGAAACTAAAGATTAGAGATGTTAAGGAACTTACCCAAGACCAAAGTTTCTCAAGCTGAGCATTTGACAGTAGAGGCTGGATAATTCTGGGGGATGGGGCGAGGATGGGGGGGGACTTTCCTGTGCATTGTAAGATATTTAATCGCATCTTTGACCTCCATCCATTAGATGGCAGTAGCACTCCCTCTCAGTGTGATAAACACAAATGTCTTTAGGCATTGTCAACTGTCCCCTCCGCTGGTGTGGACTACTGTCCTAGACGCACAGTTTAGAACATGTCTAACCATTTAGCACCCTTATCTATCAGAAGTAGTATGTATTTTTATTTTGGAAGCATAGAATGTTAAAGCTAGAAAGAAAGGGGTTGTCTGAATAAATTCACCATTTTTAAATAAGGAACCCACAGTCCATAAAGATAGTTCACCCCTCTGCCAACAATCAGATGAATTTCAGATCGGTACTGCCCTCTTCTACGGGCACAAACCTTTCATTTTGCTGCCCCATTTATTCTCAAGAAATATTTCCAGCCCATGTACACTCACAATAAGTGTGTTTTACTCTTTACCAGCAAGTGCTCAAAGGCAAATGACCTGACTCTCTCACTGCATGCCACAAAATGGATGGTAAAATGTAGTGGGATCCCTGGCGAAGTCTTACAAAAGGGCAGGTCCAAACAACAAATTGATGGGAGCTGAAGACACTCATGTAAAACTGCCTAGATCTGATTTTCAAAAAGACAGCTCTGTCAGTGAAAATACACAGTCTGCCCAATACGAAGAATCTGGTAATCATTTACAATTACAAAACCTATAAATGTTAGCAAGTTGAATCACTCATGCAAGTAGTTTTCCTTGGCCGGAGTGCAAATTGCAATAATTGGATAAAGATGTCTGCACTATTTTAACCTGTCATGTTAAATATCTATATTTTGTAACTCATCTTGATAGCTAATTTTCTTGGAAGGATGTGTTAATTGAGCAAAAAGATATCTTTAAGATGGTTATCATAAGATAATCACACCCTAGAGCATTGTGAGGCAAGAGGCACTGCTCTGGATCTGCTACTCTCCAAGGATATGATTATCACATGATAACTGCCACACCTTTCAAAGCGCTGCCTCTCTGAGCTGCCTGCAACTGACTCAGGTCGCTGGTATCAAGTACCTCCGCTTCTCACATCACATTCATCTCTGCCTGGGAGGTTGTATGGTTACTCAAAAATAATACCATGAGTGCCTGACCAGGCGCAGTGGATAGAGAGTTGGACTGGCATGTGGAAGACCCTGGTTCGAGACCCCGAGCTCGCCAGCTTGAGCGCGGGCCCATCTGGCTTGAGCAAAAGTTCGTCAGCTTGGACCCAAGGTCGCTGGCTCCAGCAAGGGGTTGCTCTGTCTGCTGAAGGCCCGCGGTCAAGGCACATGTGAGAGAGCAATCAATGAACAACTATGGTGTTGCAACGGCAATGAAAAACTAATGATTGATGCTTCTCACCTCTATCCGTTCCTGTCTGTCTGTCCCTGTCTATCTCTCTCTCTGACTCTCTCTGTCCCTGTAAAATAAATAAAAAATAAAAATATTAAAAATAATATCATGAGTAAAGATACAGTCAAGAAAATAGTGCCCTTCAGAATAAGATGGTCTCAGAGAAAGTTAAGCTTCTTTTTTTGTTTTGTTTTTGTTTTATTTTTAAACACACATAATTCACACTCGTGCTAATCCTATTTCAGTGACATCCTTTCCAAACCCCAAATGGACACTATTACTCTATATGCTTTTATTCCTCCTTAATTTTTACCTAGTCATTGCTATCCAATCACCCTGTTTATGAAGTATATCCTTTATCTTTAAATGAACAAACTGTTAGATTTTTATTTTGCCATGCATTGTCCATGCCCCTAGCCAATTACTAGGGTTTCATTTCCCTCCAGAGACTTCCTTAATGCAGTACATTCTTGAAATTCTAAGAACATGATGCAAAAGACAATTTAATGGATTAAATCAACTATGTCAATTTTCAATGTTGAAAATAACCCTTATTCAGTTATGACAATTAACTTCTACAACTAATTAATTTATATAAAAAGATTTCAAAGTGTGAGCAGGTTATTGGGTTACTGTGACAAGTAGCAACAGAAGATCTGTTCTACTGACAGCAATACTAGCATTAAGTTCTAAAATTAACATACAAGCCATAGCAGTATTTCCTAAAGGCAGTGCTATAAAAGTCAATATGGAACAGAAACTACATTTTCTTTAAGACTCATTCTTTTAAATTAAGGGCTGCTATTATTGCTATGTTTACTTTTGAATACATAAACTGTGAAATAATGGTGAAAACACTTGTAAAGTAGCCAGAAGATAGGAGGAAAAACTCTCTATCAATTGTATTCCAGATTAAAAAAAAAAAGTGAAGTGCTTTAAGACTGTTCTTTAGTACTTCAGGCAGAGAAAGAAAGAAGACTGTCAATCTGCAGTAATGTATAAAGATTTGAGGTACTGATACATTTTCCTGCTTTTAGTGCATAAAGTCATCTTTGTTTCAGGTTTCCTTGGCAACCCTTCTCAAAGTGTGTACAGGAAGAGCAGGTCTTAAATGGGATCTGGTCTGAAGAGGACCTTAAAAAAGAGGGGAGTCTAAGTTCCCTATTTTTATTACTTCAAAGTGCATATGTGTAATGAAGGATGTATAAGAAAGGAGAACGCATCATTTTCCACAGTCATGGCTACCTATACGAGAGTGAGGTAACAATGATTTTTGAAAGCCTGTGTTGTTTTCCTGCCTATGAGACATCAAATGAGGCATGGAGTTCCTAGAAAGTTATCTGAAAGATCACTTTCAAGTCAGAGCTGCATCAATAGCCAACAATGAGCAGGAGCTACTTGCTTTTGGTGATGCTCTACTCTAACTCTAAGTGATTTCTCTTCATAGAAATTTTCATGATGTCATCCCCAAGGACAAAAGCTTATAGGAATTGTTAACAATTGACTTTCTCTTTTATAAAAGCAATACCTTGCTTAATCATTGTCTATATCTGTGGCCTATACTTCCTAACCTCCTATTTAAACTTTACCTCTACTACCTCTGGCCAGATATCTCATTTAGTTAAAGCATTGACCAGAAGCACAGAGGTTGCTGGTTCAATCCACAAATAGATCAATGTTCCTGTCTCTTTCACTCACTTTCTCATAATCCCTTCCTCTCTCTAAGAGAAAAAAAAAAGCATACAGTAAACTTTACCACTATTAAATGACAGACAGCAACTGAACTGATATAGATTGCCTAGCACCAGACCAAATGAACACTATTCAGACCTTATCCTGTGCTACTTCAGTTGATATCCTTCTTAAAACTTCCTTCTTACCTGGCTGATGTTTTCTTGTCTTCTGTTTTTTTATTTTTGCTGGCAGGTTTGGGCACTAGGGTAAGGCAAATGAGTCACTTGCCTTGAGCACAAAATTTAAGGGGCTACAAAAAAATTTAGTAATTAAAATAAATGATATTTTAATGCAATATTTTTAAAAATTAAAATTAAAGGTAAAAATATCAATGATGAAAAATTCAAAATTATAAATAAAACAGAATCTGTTCTGATTAGATCAATTGCTATTCACTGGAATGATTTTACTCTCCTCTTTCCCTACCCCACTACGCCATGTGCAGATCCTAAGGTCTGCACCATTCATTGGTCATATTACTTTTATTTCAAGAATCTTTATTTTGCACTTATATTACATGTCCTCATCATGCTATCATTATCCATACACACACATTCACACACATGTACACATATACACATACATGATTATACAAATACATTCATCATTTTTTCCCAAACAAGTGAGAAGTATCTTGACTTGATGTAGGATTCTTGGATTGCCTTTATTTTCTTAGCAGTTTTTAAATTTTATTCTATTTTCCACTGTTGTAGATAAAAAGTCTGATTGCTAGTTTGTCTTAACTTTTTTTAAACAGTTTTCACTTCTCCCTGGGGGTCTGTATGATTTTCATTGTTTTTTTTTTCTTGTAGATATGGTTTATTGTACATTTTTAAATATTTATTTTTAATTTAATTTATTGGAGTACATGTTCAAGTGTACAACTCAATAAAACAAAATCTGCATAGTGAATCATGCAACCATTGCCCTAAGTAAAGTCTCTTTCATCCTCATTTTCCCCAACTTTGCCTATCTCCACCTATCCAAACCTCACAACCCTCTCCCTCGGGCTATCACCACACTGTTGTCTGTGCTACATATTATATATATGCATGTGTGTATGTAAATATTTTGCTTAATCTTCTTTTATCCAGTCTCCCAATCCCCCCTCCACTAACAGCGGTCAGTCTGTTTCATATATCAATGCTTCTATTCTTATTTTATTTGCCAGTTTAATTTGTTCATTAGATTCCATATATAAGTGAGAGTATATGATATTTGTCATTCTCTGACTGTTTTATTTCATTTAGCATAATAATCTCCAGTTCCATTCATGCTACTAAAGAAGGTAATATTTTCCTTTTAATGACTGCATAATATTCCATTGTGTAAATGTGCCACAGCTTTTTTATTCACTCATCTACTAATGGACACTTGGGCTGTTTCCAGATCTTGGCTATTGTACATATATTATTTTGAATTAGTGTTTTGGGATTCTTAGGATATATTCCCAGAAGTGGGATTGCTGGGTCAAACAGCATTTCCATATTTAATTTTTTAAAGAAATTCCATACTGCTTTCCACAGTAGCTGCATGTGTCTGCATTTTCACCAGCAATGCAGGAGGGTTCCCTTTTCTCCACATCCTCACTAGTACTTGTTTGTTGATTTATTGATGAAACTCATTATGGCAAGTGTGAGGTGATATCTTATTGTGGTTTTAATTTGCATCTCTCTGATGATTAGTGACCATGAGCATTTTTAAATTGGATTGTTTATCTTCCTGGTGCTGAGTTGTATAAGTTCTACTCAAAGCAATCTACAGAGTCAACACAATGCCTATTAAAATACCAATGGCATATTTCACAGATCTAGAACAAATATTCCAAAAACATATATGGAACCAAAAGAAAAGACTCTGTATAGCCTCAGCAATCTGGAGAAAGAAGAACAAAGTTGGAGCTATCACAATACTTAATATCAAACTATTCTACAAGACCACTGTAATCAAAATAGCTTGGTGCTGGCATAAGAACAGACATACAGATCAGTGGAACAGAACAGAGAGCCCGGAAATAAACCCACACCTTTATGGTCAATTAGGAGGCAAGCGCATAAGATGAAATAAAGACAGTCTCTTAAATAAATGGTGTTGGGAAAATTAGAAATGTACATGCAAAAAAAAAAAAATGAAACTAGATCACCAACTTAAACCATACACAAGAATAAACTCAGAGCCTGACCAGGTAGTGGCACAGTGGATAGAGCGCCGGACTGGGATGCAGAAGACCCAGGTTCAAGACCCCGAGCTCGCCAGCTTGAGCACGGGCTCATCTGGCTTGAGCAAAAGCTCGCCGGCTTGGACCCAAGGTCACTGGCTCCAGCAAGTGGTGGCTCAGTCTGCTGAAGGCCAGCGGTCAAGGCACATGTGAGAAAGCAATCAATGAACAACTATGGTGTCGCAACGGCAACGAAAAACTAATGATTGATGCTTCTCATTTCTCTCAGTTCCTGTCTGTCTGTCCCTATCTATACCTCTCTCTGACTCTCTCTCTCTGTCCCTGTAAAAAATAAATAAATAAAAAACATTTAAGAATAAATTCAGAATGGATAAAAGACTTAAAAGTAAAATGTGAAACCATAACATTCATAGAGGAAAACATAGGCAGTAAAATCTCAGACATCTCTCGCAGCAATATTTGTGCCAATATATCTCCTCAGACAAGGAAAGCAAAACAAAAAGAAATAAATAAGTGGTACTACATCAAACTAAAAAGCTTTTGCACAGCAAAAGAAACCATCAGCAAAATGAAAAAGGAATGCATTGAATGGGAGAACCTATTTGCCAATGATACATCTGATAAGGGGTGAATTTCCAAAATATACAATTTTTCTTTTATCCTTTGAGCTCAAAAAGAGTCTTGTGCTAGGCCTACATTGTTTATTCTTGACAGTAATGCCTGGAACTCAGTGAGCTCTTTGACTCAGCCTCAAATATTCCTTCAACATAGAGAAATTGTCTTCTATTATTTGTGTAATTATTGCCTCTTCTCTGTGAACTCCTAATTCTCCTTATGGAACTCCTCTTATTTGTATCTTCAGTGACATGTGCTATCCTTCATAATCACTTATCTTTTCCCTCCTGTTTTCTCTACCTTCTTATTTCATTCAGAGTGCTTTTTCTCCCACTTAATTTTCTAGGACACTGATTCAGAATTCACTGGTAACTATTTTCTCTTTTAATTTATGTATTGATTTTTTTTTTTTTTTTTTTTTTTTTACAGGGACAGAGAGAGAGTCAGAAAGAGGGACAGATAGGAACAGACAGACAGGAACAAAGAGAGATGAGAAACATTAATCATCAATTTTTTGTTGTGACACCTTAGTTGTTCATTGATTGCTTTCTCATATGTGTCTTGACCACAGGCCTTCAGCAGACTGAGTAACCCCTTGCTGGAGCCAGTGACCCTGGGTCCAAGCTGGTGAGCTTTTGCTCAAGCCAGATGGGCCCGCGCTCAAGCTGGCGACCTCGGGGTCTCGAACCTGGATCTTCCGCATCCCAGTCCGATGCTCTATCCACTGCGCCACCACCTGGTCAGGCCATGTATTGATATTTTAAATTCAAAAATTGTAAGTTTTTTAGTCTAAGAATGAGAGATTTTATATTATATTCGGACCTCAAGTTTTCTTACTAATTTTTGTTCAAGTTGTTTTCAGTTTCCACCAGCAGTTCTACTTCTTTTTAGGATGTACATATTCTTGATGCCGTTCCCCTCCTATCACCGCAAGATCCCCTAGTTTTGCCAACTTCTGACTCATTCTCAGACCTTACATCCAGAGCTTGAGTTACCTTACAGAGAAGTAATCTGCTTCCACAGATCACCTCCAGCAGTTAATTTTGTCATGTTACGTTATAAGGAAGACCCTCATCTTTCCACTCTCCCCCAAAGTCAAAGTTAAGTTTCTTCCAGCCTCCAAAATAGAATGTCTCCATTCACCTGCTCATCTTCCCCTCAGTTCCAGGGAGCCAGTAAGGCCAGTTTCTTAGGGATGCCTGCTCTGCCTCAGCAGATGGGTGAGGGTGACCCAAGGATGTACACAAGCTCAGCCTGCTCTAGAATGCATGGTATTCTGGTCCTCACACGTGAGACTTCTGCTGCAGTATGCAGGCTCTCCTCAGGCCCAGAAAGCACAAAGTTTTGTGCTTGCTACCCTTCCAGCACTACTAGAGCCCTTGCATATCCTGAGTGCAGCCAAGCAACTTCTCAGTGTGGGACTTAGAGTGGAGTGGACAAGGACAGCAGTACCTATTGATTTAAGCTCAAGCTTTCCAAAAAAGGATAGATGCTCAAAATTTTTCAGCCTCTCAAACTTTCCTCTTTTCTCATCTCAGTTGTAGTCATTGGGATCTCCTGTAGCTCTGGTGTAAAATGCCAGTCATTTCCGATAACTCTTCTTCCTTATCCCCTCTTTCAATTGTCCTACTCATAATTTTTAATTGCACCTATACATAATCTCTTGAATCTGTATCCTCCTTTACATTTCCAGCTGCAATATCATTTCTCAAGCCTTTATTGCCTCCAGCCTAAATTCCTACATTAACTTTATAACTGAATTCTTTCTCTATATATACTCTTTATACTCTTTGTTTGTTTAGCAAGAGACAGAGAGACAGACAGGAAGGGAGAGACGCATAGTTGTGGCAACTTAGTTGTTCTTTGATTGCTTTCTCACATGTGTCTTGATGGTGTGGGGAGCTCCAGCAGAGGCAGGGATCCCCTGTTTAAGCTAGCAACCTTGAGCTTCAAGCCAGTGACCTTTGGGCTCAAGCCAGCGACATGAGATCATATTTAAGCCAGCAACCTAGGGATTTCGAACCTGGGTCCTCAACATCCCAGGACGATGCTCTATTCACTGCACCACAACTTAGTCAAGCTGTTTTTGTTTGTTTTGTGTGTGTGTCCAGGTTTACTTTTATGAGAAAACGTTTAACACAGTTCCAAGAAGAAAACACAGGGATACTTAGGGGTGGCTGAGGCTGAGCATATTTAACAGTCATCACTTGGAAAGGGTTAAAAACTATCTGACAAATTCCCTAAATCAGAGATTCAAATGCAAACAATCAAAACAGGGACTGTCATCTACCCCAAGGTCACAGATAAATAGGTTTCTGGACCCCAGGGTGAGTCTGGGATGTGGAAACCTATATATATCTTTTTATATCTATAAAAAGATAGCTGTGACAGGTAGTGTCTGTCATATACCAGTTCCTGGGCTTGCCCTGCTCACTTTCCAGTTTTGGGCAGGGAAGGAAAGCAGGCAGTTGACTCAGTAAAACTTTAAGAAAACCTACATGGGGACAGAGACTGTTGAAGGGTCAGGCTCATTTATACTTTTTGGTGGGAAATTCCCGCTGGTCTGCCCCTTGCTGTCAAAGCTGCACACCCAGCTGATGATCTATAGCCACAAAAGCACAGTTGTGACTGAGTGATTCTCATTATTTACTGAAAACAAATTACCCAGGTTTTCTCCCACAGATCTTGTTGAAATTATTACAAATACATGGACACATACACACACACACACACACACACACACACACACACCTTTCTCGTCCTAGGACACTTAAAATTATGGCCTACACATTTCCGGGTCCTCGTGAGGTCAATCTTGTTCCTATCTCCTCTTTCCACTCCATCTCCTCTCCAACTCTTACTGATCCCCCAAAGCTCCGCTCAGATGTCTCACGTGAGGACTTCCCTTGTCCTTTGTCTGATTTAACACCTACCACTTACAGTCTTCTGCTACATTTTCTTTTATATATATGGAAATCACTTATTTATTTATTTTTAATTTTTATTGATTTTAATTTATTGTGTCTACATAGATTCAAGTATCCCACCAAGGCCTTCCCCTCTTCACTCCAGGATTTGCTGTCCTGCTCTCTATAATGCTGTGTTATGTATATATAACTTTTTTGTGGTGGGGGGGAGAGACAGAGAGAGGGACAGATAGGAACAGACAGTAAGGAAGGGAGAGAGATGAGAAACATCAATTCTTTGTTGTGGTTCCTTAGTTGTTCATTGATTGATTTCTCATATGTGCCTTGACCGGGGGGTGGGGGGGCTATAGCAGACCAAGTGACCCCTTGCTTAAGCCAGTGACCTTGGGCTCAAGCTAGTGAGCCTTGCTCAAACCAGATGAGCTTGCACCCAACCTGGTGACCTCTGAGTCTCGAACCTGAGTCCTCCACATCCCAGTCCAACACTCTATCCACTGCACCACAGCCTGGTCAGGCTGTATATATAATTGCACTAATCTCTTTCCCTTCTCTGATCCCATCCTCTCATCCCATTTTCCTCTGACTGCTTTCCCTCTGGTCCCTTTGATCCCACCTCTGCCTCTATTCTGTTCCTCAGTTCACATTGTTCATTGGATTCCTCAAATGAGTGAAGTCATATGATATTTTTCTTTCTCTGCTTGGCTTATTTCACTTATCATAATAGTTTCATGTCCATCCATGTTGTCATAAAAGGTGAGATTTCTTTTTCATGGCCGCGTAGTATTTCATTGTGTATATGTACCACTGCTTTTTAATCCACTTGTCTACTGATGGACACTTGGGCTGTTTACAGATCTTGGCTATTGTAAACAATGTTGCAATAAACATGGGGGAGCAATTCTTCTTTTGAATCAGTGATTTGGTGTTCTTAGGATATATTCCTAAAACTGGGATGGCTGGGTCAAAAGGCAGTTTCATTTTTAATATTTTGAGGAATCTCCATGCTGTTTTCTACAGTGGCTGCACCAGTCTACATTCCCACCAGCAGTGCAGAAGGGTTCCCTTTACTCCACACCCTTGCAAGCACTTATTATGTGTTGTTTTGTTAATGAGCACCATTCTGACAGGTGTGAGGAGGTATTTTATTGTGGTTTTAATTTATATTTATCTAACGATTAGTGATTTTGAACATTTTTTTATATGCCTAATGGCCATCTGTATGTCTTCTTTGAAGAAGTGTCTATTCATTTCTTTTGTCCATTTTTTAATTGGATTGTTTACCTTCCTGGTGTTGAGTTTTACAAGTTTTTATAAATTTTGGTGATTAACCCTTTATCAGATGTATTGTCGAATATGTTCTCCCATTGTGTGGTTTGTCTTTTTATTTTGTTCATAATATCTTTAGCTGTTTAAAAGCTTTTTAGTTTGATATAGTCCCATTTGTTCATCCTATTCTTTATTTCACTTGCCCGTGGAGATAAATCAGCAAATATATTGCTGCAAGAGATGTTGGAGAGCTTACTTTCTATATTTTCCTCCAAGATGATTATGGTTTCACAATTTACATTTAAGTCTTTTATCCATTTTGAGTTTATTTTTGTGAGTGGTGTAAATTGGTGGTTTAGTTTCATTTTTTTGCAGGTAACTGTCCAATTTTTCCAAAACCATTTGTTAAAGAGACTGTCTTTACTCCATTGTATGCTCTTACCTCCTTTGTCAAATATCTATTGTCCATAAAGGCGTGGGTTTATTTCTGGGTTCTCTGTTCTGCTCCATTGATTTATATGCCTGTTCTAATGCCAGTACCAAGCTGTTTTGGGGGCACTGGCCTTGTAGTAAACCTTGATATCTGGAAAAGTGATATCTCCTGCTTTATTTTTTCTTTTTAAGATTGCTGAGGCTATTCGTGTTCTTTTTTGCTTCCATATGAATTTTTGGAATATTTGTTTTATATCTTTGAAGTATGCTGATATTTTTGAAGTATGCTGCTGGTATTTTAATAGGAATTACATTGAATTTATAAATTGCTTTGGGTAATATAAACATTTTAATGATGTTTATTCATCCTATCCATGAACATGGTATATGCTTCCACTTGTTTGTATTTTCCTTGATTTCTTTTATCAGTGTTTTATGATTTTCCAAGTATAAGTCTTTAACCTCCTTGGTTAACTTTACTCCTAGGCACTTTACTTTTTTGTTGCAATAGTGAAGGAGATTGTTTTCTTAATCTCTTTAAGAGAAATTGTTGGTGAATAAAAATGCCTCTGATTTCTGAATATTAATTTTATACCCTGCCACCTTGCTGAATTAATTTATCAGGTCTAGTAGTTTTTTGACTGAGACTTTAGGGTTTTCCATGTACAATATTATATCATCAGCAAATAATGATAGTTTTACTTCTTCTTTTTCCAATTTGGATGCCTTTTATTTCTTCTTCTTGTCTGATTGCTGTAGCTAGGATTTCCAGTACAATGTTGAATAAGAGTGGTGAAAGGGGGCACCCCTGCCTGGTTCCTGATCTTAAGGGGATTGCTTTTCATTTTTGTTCATTGAGTATGATGTTGGCTGTGAGTTTGTCATAGATGGCCTTTATCATGTGGAGGTATGTTCCCTGTATTTTTACATTGCTGAGAGTTTTTATCATAAATAAATGCTGGATTTTATCAAATGCTTTTTCTGCATCTATTGATTATCATTTGATTTTTCTCCTTCTTTTTGTTTATGTGATTAATCACGTTGATTGTTTTGCGAATGTTGTACCAGCCTTGCCTCCCCAGAATAAATCCCACTTGATCATGATGTATGATTTTTTTCTTGTATTGCTAGATCCAGTTTGCTAATATTTTGTTGAGAATTTTAGCATCTAAATTCATCAGGGATATTGGCCTATAGTTTTCTTTTCTTGTAGTGTCTTTGCCTGGTTTTGAAATGAGGATTATGCTTGCTTCATTAAAGGAGTTTGGAAGTCTTCCGTCCTCTTGAATTTTTTGAAATAGCTTGAGAAGAATAGGAGTCAGTTCTTCTTTGAATATTTGGTAGAATTCACTTGTGAAGCCATCAGAGCCAGGACTTTTCTTTTGGGGGGGTTTTTTGATAACTGTTTCGATCTCATTTGTTGTAATTGGTCTGTTTAGGTGTTCTGATTTTTCCAAATTGATTTTTGAAAGATTATATGTTTAAAGGAATTTGTCCATTTCACCTAGGTTGTCCAATATTTTAGCAAAGAGTTCTTCATAGTACTTTCTTACAATCCTTTGTATTTTTGCTGTGTCAGTTTCTTACTTCTCCACTTTCATTTCTAATTTTATTTATTTGAGTCCTCCCTCTTTTTTTCTTGGTGAGTCTGGTTAAAGGTTCATCAATCTTGTTTGCCTTTACAAAGAATGAGCTCTTGATTTCATTGATCTTCTGTATTATATTTTTAGCCTTTATGTGATTTATTTCTGCTCTAATCTTTATTATTTCCTTTCTTCTACTTTCTCTGGGCTTTATTTGCAGGGGTTTTTTCTAGTTCTATTAGATGCAGTTTTAAGTTGTTTATTTGAGCTTTTTCTTGCTTCTTAAGGTATGCCTGTAATGCTATGAACTTCTGTCTCAGGACTGCTTTTGCTGTGTCCCATAAATTTTGAATTGTTGTATGTTCATTTTCATTTGTTTCAAGGAAATATTTTACTTCTTCCTTGATCTCATGTTAACCCATTCATTACTTAATAACATGCTATTTAGTTTCCAAGTGTTTGAATGTTTTTGTTTTATTTTTATTGTAGTTGATTTCTAGTTTTATGCAATTGTGATCAGAGAAGATGCTTGATATGATTTCCGTCTTCTGCTATATTTTCTTCAAACCTTTATTATAATTTGAAATTTATTCACTAGAATTTTTAAAGTATGTAAATCCTAAATGCAATGATTATTTGCAGCTTACTTTTGCATTTGCTCCACAACCTGGAATATAGTCAGTCCTTCTATAGTCATGAGTTGAATAAAACCATTCAGAGCAACAGTTATTTTACATCTTCAATGTGTCAGGTAGTGAGTTAGTCCTTGAAATAAAGAATAAAATAAAGACCGTGTCCTCAGGGGTTCAAATGCCAAGTTCTATATTGCAATATTGCTACTAAATAATCTGATATGTATCAATGTACATATATCAGATCAAAAATAGATATCTCCAACAAAATGCAGAAATTTTCTGCAACATGCTGCCTGGATGTTTTGCCTTGCCTTCTTCTCTGACTTTGGAATGCAAATGTTTACCAGCTCCAAAAATCATATTAAGGAAGAAGAAGTAGATTTGCAGAGAAAATTCAAATTTCATACAATGTTGAAATTGCAAATCAGGTAAGCACCTCATTTTGACTCATTGTAAATAATTAGGCTTTAGGAAGAGGGGGCGGGGAGAAGTGAGTAAGATGTAAAATAGACTAAAGCATCATATGGTGTACCTGTGGCTCCCTTGATTTGGGTTCTCACCTAACTGAAAACATTTCTGTTTGGAGCTTCCCTAGAGAATGGTAAGGTGGAGACAGATAACAGGTACTTGGTGAATAAAGGTTTGAGGTTTTGATAAAGGCATTTTCCAAGAGCAAATTGCTAAACTGAACTGTTCTATCACCCTCCACCTTTTCATCTCTCCCCAAAACCTATGAATGAAAGACAGTTTCTCTCTGGCCAATTTCCCTCTGTCACTGTCCTTTCAGAATCATTCTCAGAAGCTGTCTTGGCATCTATAAGGTTCTGAGACTTCTTCAACTACCTCTACCCAGTACCCACTGATAGAAACAACATCCAAAGCTCGATCCCACCAAAACATGATCTGCGGTTTACTTGGGATCCTGTATCTCTCCACTTAACAATGTTTAAAGAGGATCAGTAGATTTCAATTCTCTTAGTGGAGAGAGGAAACTCTTTGAATCTAGATAATTTATAAAGTTCTTTCTAAAAAGTTTTCTTATCAGAAAGTCTAATGACTTAAGCCAGCGAAACTGTATAAAAAGAGCTTTAGGAAGGATTGTTATCATTGGAAACTTCACATTTCAGGTTTGGCCAGCAGTTAAGAGATTTCTTGTTTGTCTTAGCCTCAGAAATCTCATCACAGAGTGTGGCCCAAGCATACCTCTGTCCAGGCCACATTTCTAGGCAATGACCAATGTTTCCTACAATCTCTTTAGACTGAGAAATTGAAGATGTCTTGCTTTCAATGCCAATCTCCCCACCAGTTTCTGCCTGCTACTCTGATTCACAATCTTTTGTTCCAGGTTTATGGCTGGCACTCAGGAGCATAGAATGCACCCTTCCTTGGATCTGTGTCGCTCGGAATAGGCAGCCTCTATTGGTTTCTGATTCAGGCCCCACACTGCACCTGAGAAAACCATGTATAAATGAGAGGGATGGGCCAATAAACATTTGGTTTTTGAGAGCTCAGATGAAAATCAGAACTTTGAAGAACAGTCAGGACAAAATAACCTTCTCACTGATATTACCAGGGACAAACTACAGCCCTGGATAGAACTAGCTATGACCCAATATAAGGGTCTTATATGAGATTAGGGCTTGTCCAAAAACTAAGTGTGGAAGCCATACATTCTTGCCTGAGAGGAGCTAATGATTTGCTGAGTCCTACATTACATGGTATGAGTCAAAGTCACTTCCTACTGAGTTATTTGATTGAGGGCAAAATATTCAGCCTTTCTGGTTTCAGTTTCCCATCTGGTAAGAAGGAGGACTAGAACTACTGACCTCTTAGCTATATAGAATAATAGTCTGTGGTTCTATAACATGTTCTACAATTAGAAATTGCTCACTAAATATGAATCTGCTGAGGAGAGAATCCCCAATAGGAGGGAAGAACAAAATCAAATTTCTATTTTAAAGATTTGGGTGAAACTGAAATACACAGCAGCTTGTTAATCACTGACTATGCAGTCACAGGACACAGAACTCTGGTTTCCTTTATAGTATTTACTATCCACTGCTTAGTGCATCAAGCTGTTCTGTTAAACATACACTGATTATTTCTCTAAATTCATTCAAGTGGACATGATAGATGATTCCAAAAGTGCATAACTGCCTTTCTCAAGAGAGAAATGAGTTAATATCAAGAAGTCACTGACTCTTTTGTATTCCAGTGTCTAAATGGTTATTATTTTTCTCAGCATAGAATTTTCTAGAAGATAAAACACATATTAAAGTTCTCTCTCTCTCTCTCTCTCTCTCTCTCTCTGTATATATATATATATATATATATATATATATATATATATATATATATATATATATATATATAATACAAAGAGACGGGGGCTTCACTAATGTAATATAAAAATTCAACTTGCAAATAAGATCCCAGAGTTGGACTGATTGCTGTGTACAACAGTGGCATGAATATAAAGACTCTCTAAGGTTAAATTGGGCTCCTGCATTGAAATTCTAATTAGAAATATGAGTGCCTCAACTCTGTGAAAGTACATGTGTGTTTAATTATTCTCCATTTTCACCTTCTCTCTTCCATTATTTTATACCTCTCTCCCTCCTCCTTTCTTGCTATTCTCAAGCAAGCCATGTTCCTCACCTAATCTAAGCTTAGGGCCATTCTTTAAGTTGGCATTTTTGACACAGTGTTTAATTATTATTTTTCATGGCTGCAAAGGGCTAATATTAACTCTCCATGGGCCTGGTAGCACTGCTCTGCCTTCATCACTGCCATTTCTCTAATCAGACAAACATGCATATATTCTTCTCCATCTCAATGGCATGTACCTGTCTTTGTGCCAATTAAGGCTACTGCGCGCCTGCTTTGTCTTCTACCATTGCATTTGTAAAACTGGCACTTTGAACAACTGAAGATTAAATCTTTACATGGGCCAAAAAGTATATGGAAAAGATGTCATCGATGTCACCTTAAGGACTATTAACCTGAATTGTCTTTCTTTTTTATTGCTTCACCCAAAGACATTCTTTTTTTTAAATTACAGTTGACATTTAATATAATTTTATATTAGTTTCAGATGTACAGCATACTGGTTAGAGATTATATAATTTACAAAGTGATCTTCCTGAGAAGTCTAGTACCTACCTTGCACCATACTTAGTTATTATAATATTATTGACTATATTCCCTATACTGTTCCTTACATCCCTGTAACTATTTTGTAACTATCAATTTGTACTTCTTAATTCCTTTGCCATTTGTGTTCATTTCCTCCAACACCCTCCCATCTGGTAACCCTCAGTTCGTTCTCTGTTATCTATGAGTCTGTTTCTGTTTTGTTTATTTACTATGTTCTTTAGATTCCTCATATAAGTAAAATCACGTGGTATTTGTCTTTGTCTGATTTATCTCATTTGGCATAATAGCCTCTAGCTCCATCCATGCTGTAGCAAGTGGAGTTTTCTTGACTCCAGGAATGTGCCTTTTCAGAGTGGCCTCATCAGCAGACACCTGATATTGCTGCATAATTCATTGATCAATAACTATCAGATTAAATGATCTTCAAACTCAATGCTTATGCACTGGTGCTCTGGATTAAGAATAAGGACCTTGCATATTTCCATAGTCATGATTATCCAGCTTTTTCCTAAATTCATCAGTCACACCAGAAATCTAGCTAGTCCACCAGCATAATTATCAATTTCTGATTCAAAGAGAAACCTTTGTTGATATTAAGTATGGGAGAATCTGCTTTTCAAGAAGAGACATTTCACCCAGTTTTCTATATCATTCTATGTTGAGTGTGAACCTCAAGAGCAGATTTATTCAGGGGACTTTCTGACGCAGACACTAAAAGGCAAGAAGCTCATGACCTGAAATCTAAATCTTCTCCTAAGCACTTCTTAGATCTCAGCAACAGTGCCTCAATTATCAGGAAGAAACAGCAAATGAAAGTGACTCCAGTGAGATAAGAGATCAAATCTAATAAAGACAGCTAAAATTGAGAGTGCCAAAGATTAGATATAAAGGAACAATTAGAAACTCTAGGTCCAAGATTAATAGGTGCTAAACCAGGAAGTTCCAGTAGGAAGGGTCCAAAACCTGACTTAGGTTCAGAGATTGGGGATTACAGGTACAATTATATGACCTCAGCATCTCAAGGTCCTAGAAGTAGCATAGCAAGTGGAAAGGGCACAGGCTCTAGTTTAAGAGCCTAAATTCTAATCCAGACTACATTATAAACTGCCTGCATGATCCTAGGCATAAAACATCCTTAAAGTTATTGTAATGAACATCTTTCTTATAGCATTATTGTGAGGATTAAATGACATAATACACATGAAAGCACTCTGGACATTTAAGTTGCTTTTTAAATCTTAACTATCCACTTGAAATATATCTCCTCAGTAGTAGTGGAAAATAAGAGTTTGACAAGTATTGTGGTTCAGCCACATATGGATTTAATAGACAATTTTTTTTCTTCTGTTAGTTCTGCCATCTGTGGAACATTCAAAAAGAAACAACAAACTTTTGAAAACAAGCCACTCATAAACCAGGAGTTTCTCACATATGTGTTATGATTGAAAGCCTTCGACCTATTAATGCCCAAAGGGGCAGAAACTTGGAAGAGATCCCATATTGAACATTCTTCTTTCAATCTAGACCTATTAACTTGCCTTATCAGCCATCAAGTAAATATATCACATATTCAGTTTATCTCTGCCAGGCTCCACAAACACCAACTTGTATGTTAACAGAATCAAACAAAACAGTAACTCTAATTAAAAAAAAAAAAAATCAGTGGCTCTCAAAGTGTGGTTAGAGACCTGTAACAGCAACATCACCTGTAAACTTGTTAGAAATGCAAATTATTCAACCCTTCTCTGACTTACTAAATCAAAAACTCTGAGGATGGTCCTCTTTATCTGTTTTAATAAGCCCTCCAGGTGATCCTGATGCTCTCTGGAGTTTGAGAATCATTATAGTAAACTGAGAACAGAAGTAACAACATAAGCACAATGTTTTTATTTGTAGATTATTGAGGACCCTTACCTAGTTTAACATGTTTTAATATGGCTGAGGTTTCAATACAATGTGTGCAATTAAAAATCATAATGACTCAATGCATGACCAAGAAAACAAAGTTCTTTAATTTGTATTTATAGGCTTATTGTTAAGGAAGTTCATTTTCTCACCTCTAGTCTGAATAGATTAAATGTCTTGGTCAAGTCTAATTTCTTCTGACATTTGAGCAATTCAAACACTCTAAAAAATTTGAGCATATTTTAATTTACTAAGGCCTATAATCATTGGGGGAGCTCTTACAATTAGCCTTGGTAATAGACATGTAATTAAACTTGGTCCGTCATTTTAGCATTATCTTTCATTGTTTGGCTTTTAAAAGTAGAAGTCTAACTATTATAGTAATACCTTACCTTGTAAAGTTTACAATATACTTTAATAAAATTGATAATAAAATCACAATTGAATATGGCAAGTACAAAATGGTTTTTTCAGGAAAAATCCAGGCTGGTATTTTTTTCTATATAATTACTTTTAAAAATTATATTTGATTAGTATGTAGAGGTAAAGGTCAACTTTTCTCCTTGTATTTTAACAAAGTCAACTATACAGTGTCAGTAGGAATATAAAAATCTCCTTAGAACCAGTCAGTCATTTCTCCTTTCATAAATACCATAATTTTTTAAGTATTACATAAAAATGTAGTTTTACTGCACATGTTACAGCTTTATTTTGCATCATGTTTAGACATAAAGGTTAGAACTCAAGAGCTCTCTGCTCTAAAACTCCACCAGCTTCCATTACACTTCCAGGTCAAAGGTTAGAACCTAGAGCTCTCTGCTCCAAAACTCCACCAGCCTCCATTACACTCCCAGGTCACTGAAAATGATGTTCAGATAGCTCCTGTGGAAGCACTGTATAAATATTTGTAGAATGAGTTGGATTTTCCTGAAAGTTTCTCAGCAACAGTTACTAATATTAAATGCTATCTCTCAACCACAAAACACAGTTTGTGAAGTTAAAAATAAAAGCAGTCACTCCTTTAATTGAATCTTAGCCACCCTCCTTCTGATATATGGAACTTAGCATCAGGCTACCTTGTGTTTCCTGCTCCTCCATGGGAACAGCATCTTCAGGGCCGCCCAGCAACACCCTCCAGCCTGACCTCTTTCTGTGTCCAGTGAAACTGAGATAGAATCCCTAGCCCTTCCCTATTAGCACCTTATTTAAAACATTGCTCCGCACAACTTGGCATGACACTTCTTGCTTGAGAGAAAGTTCTATTTCTTCCCAAATGAGACCTGAAAACTACAGAATGACATTTTGAGCCTTAGGGAGGTTACTGACAAGAAAAATGGAGATCTGAAATTTAAGACGTAATTCTTGGAATTATAATATTGAGAAAAAGAGAGGGAGCTGCTAAATTTATGAGAATATCATGGATCAATGAATCATGTAGGTATAAAAGTTAACATATCTAAATATTTTTTAAAGAATCCTTTATAGTAAGTAGCATTTTATAATTACAGTGGGACCCTCTGGTGTATGAATTATAGTGTATTCATGTTCAGTTGCATTGACTGCACTCAGCTTTTAGCTATGTGCCTAGCATCACACTGGGCATGAATTAATGTGCAATAATTCATGGCCTGTTGTGCTTTATTAAATATAGCATTGATTCAATTTTAAAACTGCCACATAATGACTCAAATATTTTTCAGAATGCTAAGTGCCCCATACGATTTTCATTTGCAACCCTCACTCACAATAGTAATACTTTCCTACTGCAGAGCAAGAAAAAAAAATCCAATTGACCACCAAAAAACATAATCAAATATCAAGAGGAATTATTACATCCTGAATGGCTTTAGTTTTTCCAATAAATATGAATCTCCTAAACTCTACTTTAAATAGAAAAAAAACCCACTTTTGTTTTGTTTTGTTTTCAGGCCATTTGAATACTGCTTTAAAAGACTCTCCATTTCCTTGTTCTTCATTATATTAAGATTTAAAGCAAAAAGACAATATGTCACAAAAAAGGGGAAAGTGCCCCGCAGCAAGTCAGGAGACCTGTGGCCCCCTCCTGATTCTGCTAATCTACTCTCTAATTGCCAATAATCACACAATCTCTCTGTGCCTCAGTTTCCTCGCCTGGAAAATGCATTTGCTATGGTCTCTTCAACCATTTCAGGGTGTTCTGAGAATAAAACCACATAATCTGTGAAGATGTTATATAAATATAAATTAGCACACAGAATATGCCTAGTCCCATACTCAATACCTTTTAGCAAGTTGAGAGCTTCCATACCCACCATCTGATTGAAAACTCCCAGCAATGCTCTGGGTAGGTCCATACTATTATTACCATTTTAAGTTGAGCTTTCTGTTATGAGTAGTACCAGAGACACAAGTGAAGACCATCTATGAATATCGGCAAAATGGGCAAAATCAGCCGGCGAGTCCAATTCAACCCTAAGTGAATAGTGAATGTTATTTTGGGTCAGGCTTTGTAGAATTCCAAAAGATTCTTCTGCATGCTGGAAAACAAAGGGTTAGGCTCTCCATGATTCTGAAAAACCAATGATTTTTTCACTCTTTAATGCAAAATAAAAGCACATTTACTTTCTTTTGCAATTATTACCTACTTGAATTCTGGTAACACTTATTTAGATAGCGACCTAGTTCTTTTTTTTTTTAATGTTTTATTTATTTATTTATTTATTTATTTATTTATTTATTTATTTATTTTACAGGGACAGAGAGAGAGTCAGAGAGAGGGATAGATAGGGACAGAAATACAGGAACAGAGAGAGGTGAGAAGCATCAATCATTAGTTTTTCATTGCCGTTGCGACACCATAGTTGTTCATTGATTGCTTTCTCACATGTGCCTTGATCGCAGGCCTTCAGTAGACCGAGCAACCCCTTGCTGGAGCCAGCGACCTTGGGTACAAGCTGACAAGCCCTTGCTCAAGTCAGATGGGCCCGCACTCAAGCTGGCGAGCTCGGGGTCTCGAACCTGGGCCCTTCCGCATCCCAGTCCGACACTCTATCCACTGCACCACCACCTGGTCAGGCTCTTTTTCTTATTTTATAAAAATAAATAGCAACATTTCTTTTTGTACGTTGATATGATGTATGGCATTTTGATCTTTAATATGACAATAGAATCTTGTTTAGCTGCAACAAGTCTTCCAAGGCCTGACCTGCTATCTCTACAAGCTGACTGAGCAGATGCCTTGCTCCTGAGAACTCACATAGGCAAACTCTGTCTTCCCTGTACAGTCACAGTGAGAGAGAGTCACAAGGTGAACAATTGCAGGAGGGTGATGCCAGCCCCTGAACAGTGAGTGTACCTTGTTTCTCCTTTATACAGAACTCCTTGTTATTGCTCCTACCCTCTTTCTTATCAATCTCATCAACCTGCTGGATTGATTACTATATAAAAATATAACTGCACAGATTTGTTTTTATTTTTTGTTTTGGTGGGATTATCTTAGAGATTTTCAGAAGAAAGCAAGATAAATCAAGTTGTCAGTGTTATCTGTGTCTCAGAGAAACCCTTATGCATGTAACATGGAAATTCAGCTGTCATCACCCTGCCTCTTTAGAGAAGTCTGTACCGTATTCTTCAAACCATGGAAGTACATATTAAGCAGAGAAGCTAGTAGCATTGCTAAAACACCCTGAGAGGTGTTTATAGACTTTACTGCTTTACACACACACACCCCTCAACTCTTCAAAGATCTCTATTTGTTGAAAAGATTTTCTAGTCTTTTCTGTCATCAAATCTCAGAGATCTTTCTTCCACCTTCACTGTAGCTGTCATCATTCTCCCGACCTTCAAATGGACTCCTGAGTCAGTGCTATTCAATGCTTCACTTGGAGGTTGTCCATTGGGGTTACCATAGACAATGGGACATAATAGCTATTCATGTAGGCTCTGAAGCCAGACAACTAGATCCAAATCCTAAATCCTGGTTCAACCACTTATAAGCTGTAGTTTCCTCATTTGGGATGACAATAATAACACTTGTGTTGGGTTATCATAAATATTTTAAAAATTAATGTGTGCTAAGTATTTAGAAAGTGCCTAGCACACAGTATATGCTCAGTAAATGCTCACTCCTAACAATGTTCTTTTCTCCATCATTCCCATAGAATAGGAGACAGAGAAAAACAAGTAAAACTACCTTGACAGCATGATTTTCAGACCTAACTCACAGAATTATAACTTTGAAGGTTAAGTAATGACTGATACATACAGGCTTTCAATAAATGCTAAAATAAACAAATAAATGTGTTCTCTTTTCTCATTGAGGAGAAGCTAGCTAATCCAATAAGGGGGAGTGGGGAGAGAGTGGAATCTTTTCTTCCTTCTATCCTATATTCCCCAGCCAGCTTCTTCACCAGAACTCTCAAGAAATATTTCAAACAGCCAAATATGAGTAACTTATCTCCTTCATAGCCCCAGGGACACAATTCCTAGGGACACAATTCCAGTTCATACCTCCTTGGGTTATTCAAGTGTTTAATAGACTATGGGGCATAATACATTCATTCAGCTGCAGAGCTGATCTAGTTCTATTTTCTGGAATACTTCCTTCCCTGGTTCTGAGCCACCAGATTTTTCTACTAATCCTCTTATCTCCAACTACTTCTTTTCAGTTTCTTTTGCAGATCTTCCTCCTCTACTCAAACCCTAAATGATAATGTGCCCTAGAGTCTGGTCCATGGAACTCTTCACATCCTTACACACTTAGTGCAGGATCACATCCCATCTCATGGTTCCAAAGGCAATCTTCACCTCCAGGACAAACCTCTCCCTTGAGATTTGGCCTTCTACATTCAACTGCCTTCCTACCCTTTTTGTTCAGATATCAAATATACTTTTCAAGATCAACACATCCAAAACAGAAGTCTTGATTTCTTACTCAAACTTGCTCCTCCCCTAGCTTCCCATTTAGTAAATGGGAACATTCTCACAGTTACTTGGACCCAAAACTTAGAACTCATCACTGATTTCTCACCCACACACACTCCACATTTGAGAAAGTTCTGTTATCTCCACCTTCAGTATGTGTCCCAAATTTAATCTCTCTTCCCTGCCTCCACTTCCAGCAACCTAGTCCAAGCCACATCACATCTCATGTAAACTGATACAATGGCTTCCCAGCAGCTCTCTGCTGCCACCCTTCCCTCCTTTCCCACCATTCAATGCAGCAGCCAAGATATTTTTAAAACAAAAATCAGATCACATCCCCTCTAAAATATCTCAGCTTTTAGATTTTCCTTCTAAAATGAAAACTCCAAGAGGGTAGAGATTTTGTCTGTGTTGGTCACTGCTTATCTCCGATGACAAGAGCAGTACCTGGCACGATGCACAATTAGTACTTAATAAGTAGTTGTCAAATAAATAATTGATATTCAATGAGCATCTACTTTGTGTTTGACTATGTGTTGAGTTCTGGGATCATACCAAGAACATAAACATGGTCCACATCCTCATGGCTAGTGAGGATTATAAACATTCACATATGTACACATTAACAGATAGGATAGTGCCACATGGGTGTAGTCTCTAATTTTATGTGTCAACTTGGCTGGGTCACAGTTCCCAGATATTTAGTCAAACATTATTATAAACATTTCTGTGGGGGTGATTTTTGGATAAGATTAACATTTAAATTGGTAGACTTTTAACAAAGCAGATTACCCTCCATAGTTGAAATGGGTCTCTCATCCAACCAGTTAAATGCCTTAGTAAAATGAAGGCTGACCTTCACCAAGCAAGAAGAAATTCTTTAACAGATGGCCTTTGTATTTGAACATTAGCTCTTCCCTGAGTCTCCAGCCTTCCAGCCTACCCCATCAGATTTTTGACTTTCCAAGCTTCTGTAATCATTTGAACCAATTGTTTAAAATAAATCTCTCTCCCCCCCTCTCATTTTCAAAACACACACACTCTCACACACACAATCTCTCTGGAGAATCCTGATTAGTACAAGGGGAAATGAAGGGTGCTGTGGGGCACAGATCAGGAGGTCCTCCTCACTTAGTTGGAGAAGATAGTGAGGGCCTCCTGAGAAAATGACCTTTAGATAATGGGTAGATATCAGATAGGACCAGTGTAAAGCAGAAGCCAAAACCACCCAGGCAATAGAAACAGCATTTTCAGTAGCCCTAGAGTAAAAGAAGGGCTTTCCAGGCATTAAGAAGCTCAGGATCAGCTGCTTGATGCTTCTTCCATGAGAGGTACACAGTAGATGTTTTATCTGGCAGGTCTCATGCGAAGAAAGTCAAGCATGCTGTCACACAATCCCTCTCAGCAGAGGTCACAGTCAGCCTGATCCAAAGAAAAACACTATACATATTCATCCCTCCTGTTGGCAAAGTTCATGCTCTCCCTCTCTACACAGGGATATAATCAGTGAAGTCTGACATAACTCCAGGCTGCAGACACATAAGAAAATAGCAAAGTTCTTACAAGGAGAGACCTAATTCAGCCTCTTAGAAGTCCAGTCAACAGTCTCTTCATTCTGAAACCTGTCAGACTGTGATGGAGCTCAAGGCTGTTGTTTTGACATTAGCTTGGCACATTCGCATGTCGCCTTTATTGTGTGAACCCTACTCAGTGTTTTGTAAGCACAGCAAAGACATCAATATTTAAAAACAATCAAAAGCATGTTTGGTTTAAATAGGCAGTTGAGCCACAATCACAAAAAGTTTTCTACATGTATTTGCCCATCATATGTATTTTAAAGTAACTACTCATTTGAGAGCTCTCTTACCTGCATTTGTTAACTAGAAAGGGTAAGCAATTTATTGTAATTCAAGTTACTTCCCCACTTTACATCCTGCTTCCATCATCATTTTAAAGATGACATAAGATTTGTAGCAATGCAGTAGATGGTCCTCAAAATAGTTCATTAGCTACAAATACTTTAACAGACATGTTCTTCATGGGAGCAAACTGTTGAACTCATTCATTTTATTTTTTTCCCTAGATGAAGACTTACACCAGGTGCCCACAGAAGAGCCTGAAGTGCCTCCATGTCCCACCATATGAGGAGTCAGGTCCTTATGTTTCATTGTCCTGGGAAACTCCAGAAAGGCTTTTCATCCTGCACTCCTAAATATTGACATTCTTCAAAAACTGAGTGAAAGCAGTTATAGACATCTGTGAATTATATTTAGTGTTTTGAAAGCCAGTGGAAAACATAGATAAATCAAATAAGCATAAATATACATACCAGGTTTTCTTTCATGTTGTTTTGTTTAGATTTGTAGGGCATTATATCAAATCAATAACACTGGTTGTCATATGTCATTCAGAAAATGATTGGCAGTTATCCCTAGCTTACCTTCAAAAGCAAGGAAAACAAAGCAATTATTGCTAGATTAATGCTATTTGATAAATAAAATTTTAAAGTGTGAAGTCCCTGGGGGAAGAAAACCAATTTTTAAAAAGAACTTACTGGTGACAAAGGGAGGGACCTTCGCCCTGACTGTATCATGTGTCTAGCTGTCTGCACTGTCTCCCTGAATTAAGGTCATTGCTAATGACTCAGAGTTGAGTCAAGTGATTCTGAGTAAGGCACATGCTAGGACTGAAAAAGTCCTTCTTGATACCGTGTTACCTCCCCAAAACCCCCTGCAAAGGCCAAGTAGTCTAGAGCAAACGTGACCTGGTCATCAGAGAAACAGATTTCAGGGAATAACCACAATATTCTCTTCAGAGTCAAAATTACAGGACTCCTTTGCAGCTCTCCTCAGACGAGACCTATGGCATGACAGGTGGAAACATATGACTTTTCTTTGAGAGCGCACTGTTCCTAATCAGAACGAGTGGCAATCAGTCTCTGACTGGGATTTTCATCTCAATGTTTTGGAGGATATCGTGATTCAAACCAAATGTTAGAAATGCCAAATACTGAAGCAGAACATGCACAGTGGCTGACTCACGTGAAAATACTCAAACTTAATTTCTTCCTTTTAATATTTGGTCTATTTTAGCTAAAGTTACACACCACATTCCTGGCTTGTCTTAAATTTTGCTGAAAAGTCCTGGCCACTTTGCTCAGTGGTAGAGCATCCGCCTGGCGTGTGGATGTCCCGGGTTTGATTCCTGGTCAGGGCACACAGGAGAAGCAACCATCTGCTCCTCCATCTAGCCCCTTCCTCCTCTCTCTCTCTCTCTCTCTCTCTCTCTCCCTCACTCTCTCTCCCACCTCTTGCTCTTGCAGCAGTGGCTCTATTTGTTACAGAGAGTTGGCCTTGGGCTCTGAGGATAGCTCTGTGGCTTCCATCTCAGGTGCTAAAATAATGGCTCCATTGCAGAGCAATAGAGCAATGCCCCAGATAGGCAGAGCATCGCCCCCTAGTGGGCTTGCCAGGTCAATCCTGGTCAGGGAGCATGCGGTAGTCTTGTCTCTCTGCCTCCCCTCCTCTCACTGAAAATAAAAATAATTAAAAAAAACTTTTTGCTAACACAGTGAGAAGGGCCATCCTAGAGTATACTGTGAGGTCATCAAAGTTGGTTTTAAACCCTCAATATATCACTCCACCACCACAATTTATTCATCTCAGGTAACCTATATTCTCAAGTGTCTCTCCTATTTAAGCATGCTCCTAGAAAAATGTTTTTAAACTCATTCATGTGAAGGTATAAATGATAGATAAGATTTAATTGGTTTTTTATCCTAGGGATAGTCTTCTCTGGACTGGAGCCAGGATCCAGATGCCTTTGGTAAATGGAGCTAGATAATCCTCTCCATTTTGCCAATATTTATTGACATGAACAATGTTCATGGGGTCTTTGTAGAGGGTCCCTGAGAAGAGTCAGATGAAATCTACGCAGGGAATGGCATGGCCTTCCTGCCACATATGTGCAAAAAAACACAGGTCCTATAAAAAAGTGGTTAATAGAAGAAACAAGGAATCTATGTTCATGAAAGACTGTGTGACAGAGAACTACTGTGCCAGCTCTGCCACAGACTATGCCTTGCATGGTCAAGACACCACCCTGGGGACAAGGGGTTGTACTGTCAGGGCAGCATTCTTATGGAGGTCACCAGAACAAAGCCAACCTCAAGGTCCTTTGATGAGATGGCTCATTCTAGGGCACCACCTCTCCTAGAAATAACTAAAGAAATAACTAAAGAGGGGTCTGGGGATGACAGCAGGGTGAGAGTTGAAACCTGCTGAAGCTTAATCAGAGATTATACCCAAAGAAAATTTCCCCATAACTGTATATGCTAGAAGTATTTGGTAGCTACGTTAGCTCATCTTGCTTCTTAAGTTCCCCCCTTGTTGGGAAAATACCTTTCAGGAAATCTCCCTTCATTAATTGCACCTTTCCAATAAAGTGTATTATTAGTAGCATCATTGTTACCATTAGTTAACACTTACAGTTTCATCCTATTTTTCATATCTTCTATTTTTCAGCTACTAGACAGGTTGGCAATAAGAACCTTTAAAATAGACGTATCACTTTCCTTCTGCAGCAATTTAATTGCCTAGTACCAAAGCTTGAATTTAAATAAAGTAACTATGACTGTACATTGGTCCTGCCCATTAATCCCAAATAAATGCACTGCTACTTCAGTAAATAGCAAATTCATTATGGAGTGTTATTCAGGCTCTTACAAATAAGCCACTTGATTCAGATCATTCTCCAGTCTCTGTGCCTGCCTTTGTGTGTCATCTACCTAGGAAGGTGATGCTCTGAAGTCGTGTTAAGAATTTTAATCATGTGTATCCTCAGCACATTGTGTAGATAGGGGAAAAAAGGGACTCCTGTTTCCTCAGACTCCTGTTCAACCCCTGTAGTTTTCCTCACCTTGGATGATGTATTCAAGACTTTGATTCATTTTTCCATATTATAACCATCTCTTTCACAGCTGGGGTGAAGGGAAGAAGAAAGAGTGTTAGATAGCTATTGGGAAAGTCATGATTAGAGTCAGAAATCTTTTAAAACTGGTGTGCTAAGGTTTGGGTTCTTTTCTTCTACTCTGCCCAAAAGGGGCTATTTGCTGCCATTGACCACGCTTCAGTCCATCTTGTCCATCTGCCAGCATGGCTTGGCTGAAATTGAGCTGCTCTGTTTGGCCTTATAACTGCCATTATTCATTCAAAACTTACTGAACACTAACAGAAATTATTTCATTTAATCCTTTCAGCAGCACTAAGAAAAGGCACTATTATTAACTTCCACTTTCCACAGGAGAAAATGGAAGCTTGGAGAGCATCAATAACCTCATCTATGGTTACACTGGCAATAAGTAGGAGACTTTCAAACTCGAGTCTTCCCACCTCCAACAGAAGTGCTAAGTCCTGTGCTGCTCAGCTGTCCAGCCATTGTAGTGAGGAACAAAATTTAAACCCTCTTATTAACCACTGGAGCATCACATCACACTGTTTGAGTCTGCTGCAGATATAACACCCCCAAATGGGAGGTTGTTCTGAATGTCTTCAGTTCACATTTTTTTCAAGTAGCAGTCCCAGTATTTGCACTTGGCTATGGATTGGCTTGCAAACCTTGAAGCTTCATCTGGTGTTCCTGAGACCTACCATTTCTAAGTCTCTCAAGAGCAATTACTTTGAACCACTCTTTACCTCTCCTACTTACGTGTTCTTTGTAAAACCTACGTGTTGTTATGGCTTTACAAAGGTAGGTAAAATGCCTTTCCAATGGTAAAGAACTCTAGAAAATATAAAAATTATGAAACTGTTGTCAAATATATGTACTGTTTGTTTAGCATCACAATAACCCCTATATAAAGTGATTCCATTAGTGTCTGTACCAATGACATTCAAATTCTAGTCTTCATACTGGTGTCAGTCTACAAATTGTTACTAGTCTGCATTAAGATACTTCAGGAACTGAAGTAAATGCTTAGAACTTTAAAAGCAATTTCACAGAGTAATTTTATGCCTGTTGTTTTTAAGAATAAAAAATGTATGTATTTCTAGGGATTCATTTTTATAGTATTATATAAAAGTATCAGTCTATAGATAAACTGAAATTTTTCAAAAATAAATCTGCTCTTTCAGGGTAGACAGTTTGAGAAACCACTGGAATTTATACCTGAGGAAAACGAGGCTTAATTAGAGAGATCAAGTAATTTTCCCAAGAACACACAGCTTAAGGAAAGTAGAGCACTAGTCACCTTCCTCACATACCCTGGGGACTAGATTCCTAGAACTCTCCTCTGGGCATTTCTCTGAGTGCCCCCTTTGGAGCCTCCATAAATCTGTAGATTTTGACCTGGCTACTTTCACTAGCACAGAAACAGAAGGGGAAAGACCAACAGCACCCTGCTCATCCTTTACACTCAGCATATGCTAGGCTGTCCCCTCCTTCTGTCAATCAGGCCCCATGGGGTCAGGCCAGTTTGGAAGGGCAGTCTCAAACAATAGACGTCTACCTCAGGGTCCGGGGCCATTGTTTCATGCAGCACTTCTAATTTTACTTCTTGAGTGAGATGATTTCTGGCAGTTGGATTCTACTAAAACTCAGATGTCATTTGAAGGATGCCAGAGGGAAGTTCTGCACAAACCACACCAACATTTTATAGGGATGTGCTGTGGCAACATCTCCCAATCACCTGGCACACTGAGGGCAATTTATCAAAGGGGACACAACCTTTCCCAACGACATGAGATAGGGTTGCAGAGAGTCTGTGTCCTTTCTAAGAGCATTCCAGCTCACACCCCACCCTTGCTTTGACACTGCACTTTGACAAAGGAAAGTACCAACATGGCCAATGTTATCAAAAATCAGTAGAGCTACTTTTTAAGACTGTGGCACCTATCCTCTTGTTTTAAAAGTCATTAGAAAATCTGCCAAGTCAACCAGAAGAATCTTCACCACCATCAGAAATCAAACATGTAGACAGACTTGTCTATGTTCAGAACCCCTGCTCCAAAACATTGGGCAAAGCAGAGAGAACTGAGATGACAGGGTATAAACATGTTTGTCTTCTGCTTGTCCAAGTTGACAGGATTAAGGCTCTATTCACAGAAGACAGTCTTTAAAAATGTTTTTAAACATGGCCAGTAGATGAAACCAAAGAAACAGCTAGACCAATGGATCCAAAATTGTGTTTCTAGGAGCCCTAGGGTGTCTGGGAAGGTGTCATAAGATTATGAGAGAAAGAGAAGGGAAAGAATAAATTAGAAGGGTAAACGTGAGCTTTTCTCTTCTTTCTTTAACTACAGTAGCCTTGCTTTTATTCATTTCTCATTTTAGATTCTCTAAGATTTACTTTTCAAAAAAAGATGTCACTCCTTTACATTTTGTTTTAAAACTCCTTATTTAACTACAATTTTATTCCTAAACATTTTGGTTAGATTTAAATCAGCACGTTTTAAGCCTATTTTAGGATTAAATGGAATTTTTAAAAATTTTTGTAACTTCAAACTTTTATTTCAGAAATATTTGGCTATATAAATGAGTCAGACATCTCATTTTAACTGAGACATTTTTGCCAAACAAAATGAAAAGAAAATGTAAATATTCTCCTCTCTTGAAAAAGAAATGTTGCTACAGGGCCTCATTTTTTTGTTGTTGTAAGAATTTCTTGAAGACTTCTTGGGAAATTCAATGCAGAAAATGGGGAAGAGAGTAATGCTGGTTTCTATTAAAATTTTTATTTGCATTTTAAAAGATGCATTTAAATATCTCACAACTGAAACCATTATCTTAGGTCTTGGTCTATAGATAAGTAAAAACTTCTAACCAATGGAAGTGATGGGCCCTAGAGCTCTTTAGTTAACACGATAACACTAGGAATCTTATAAAATCAATTTGAAGATACAAGTGGGATAAACTAACCTAGGTCCATAACTTAGAAACCAATAAATTCAGTGTGATGAAACCAAGCCTAGAAACATTTGCCATTTTGAAAACTTCCCAAGTCACAATTTAAAAGTTTTAAAATGCAAGTAGTAGTAGTATTGCATTAAAAATATTATCTTTGTAGAACAATCTGTATCCCTTTAGGAAATTATTATTTTAAGAATCCTTTCCATAATTATCATAATTATTGCTTTAAATTCTTTATGTACATTACCTCTAATATTCATGGTAATATGGTAAGAGAAATATTACTATACCCACTTTACAAAGAAGGAGGTCAGGACTTGAAAAGTTAAATGACTCTCTTAGGATCATTGTAGACAAATAAGTGGTAGAACATGGCTCCAAATCCTCTACTGCATCACACTGCATCCCATAAGATTAGAATCCATATATCTACTTTGATGGTACCAGTTGGCATAACTTTGATTGAATGCTTACTATATGCTGGGCATTGGATGAAGCATTACATAAACTACCCTCTTTAATCTTCACTGTGTCATGAGGTAGTCATTTGAATTATCTCCATTTTACTGATGAGGAAACTAACTGAGGCTTAACATGGTTAAGTAATCCAGGCCACACAACTTGAAATATATGAAGTTATATCTAAAGTCCATATCTGTCTGCTTCCAAAATACAAACAAACAAATTTATACTCTAATGAAGAATTCTCAAGGGATTACATACCTAGTGTCATGATACCTCTATTGCTTACAATTTTTCTAAAGTTCATCTTTTGAAATTAGCTTCTTTGAATCAGTCTATGAACCACTCAGGAAAAACTCCTTCCTTAAATCTATTTTACAGCAACACTGAATGCCAAAAGACTTTTGGACTTTTCTAAAAAGTGAAGTTTCTTTCAAATAAGGACTTGACAGCACTGAAAATTTCCAAAATACAATGGGCCCCTGACTTCAAAGTAACTCCAAGAATGTTTTGAATAATTATAGCAGCATTGGAATAAGTTTATTGTTTCCCTGGGTGCAACTGTGAAGAAGGAACACTTATTTAGAGTCATAATTTCTTTATGTTCTTTTTTACCATAAAAAAAAAATCAGTATCCCACAGCTCATGATTATCTTTGTCCCATTGTTCAACCAGCTATCAGCTCCACTCCCACACTATGTCTATCTCCAAGCATATTTTTCTATAAGTCTTCTCACATAATGATTCACTAAATAAAGTCAGACATAACTGTAGGAAGAAAGCATCAACCTACGGGAAGAAATTAGGGAGAGTGACTCTTTGGGAAGATTCTTAATCACCCAGTAATTTTTTCCATGGAACTCAGAAACTTTTTCTTCCTTTTCCCATCCATAGATGAAAAGTCTAATGGCAAATAATCCTGTATTACCCTGTAATGACTGATCACTTTTAATATTAGCCTTCATTATGGAAACCATCTCAAAGAGACAAATGAGGCTTATATAACTGTAGCCATTGAGCATTTTGATTAAAATCAGTATAGTTTTGAAATTTCAAATCACTCATAAGATATCACTTTTGAGCTAAAATTCTACTAAGTTGGGGAGAGATTGGCATTTAAACAGATGTCAGCAGTGTTTTGGGAAATGTAAATTGAGGTACAGATGGTGGCTGCTAGGGAGTTAAGAGCATCTGTGTTCTATGAAAAAAAATCTATATTTGTGAAAAAAATTTAAATAATAACTGAAATTCCAATCTCAATTTTTAAGGCAGACAAAAAAAATCCTCATTGGATGGCACTCTTTGATAACTTTCTTATCATATCAAAGATAACTTAAATTTTTGGGTCGTGGATATTAATTAGACTCAAGAAGGGGAATTATACCTTATGTCTTCAGTAAGCCAAAATTAGAACTTCTATTCCAAAAGAACAACTATATAACCTTGAGAAAGACTGCTGATTCTTCTGTCTCAGCCAGCTTTGTGTCTCAATGTAAGTTCTAGGGAAAATACTGGTTATCTGTCATATAATGGCAAAGGTCAGGTGTCTGAAGTCAGAGAGCCTGAATTCAAGTCCTGGCACAGCTGGTTTATAGCTATATGACGTTAGGACACATTACTTCTCTAAGACTCAGTTTTCTCATTTGTAAAACAAAGGTAAGAATAACAGTACTTGCCCTTAAAGGACTGATGTGAGGATTAGAGTAACACTTAAAGTACTTAGAGCCTATGATAAACATCAATAAATATTAGCTATTATTATTATAGGCTATCTTCCTAATCCCAGGAGATCTATACAGGTCTGGATATAATTGACCTACTATCTCTCAAGGCACATCCCCACCTGTGTTGTGACCTAGCATGAATAATGACTCAAAAATCTGGATCACTGGAACTGGTAAATCTTTAGTTCATGCAGATCATCAACAGTCTAACAAAGGACTTTTGTATGTCTTTGTAAAAGGCCTCTAGACATTTCCCCTCAAAGAATCAGCCACTACAAATAAGAACATTTGCATTTTTTAGTTTAGTCCCTTTTGTAAGATGTAGAAGTCTTTTTAGGTCATCAGGATAATTCACAAAGTTACATTCCCATGAATGTGTTTAATGTTCTATGAATCTGAGTGTGTGCTTAAACAATTTTTCACTAAAAGCCTAATTTACAACCAGGAAGAGGCTGAAAATCTATTCTGTTCATTTATTTGTTTGTTTGCTTTTAAAGAGTCTTATGTTCAGCTGTTCATATTAATCCAGGTTTTCAATGAGTTTTCTCCTTCAGAGAAAATCAAGAAACCAAAAGGTTAATCAATTCAGTCACATTAAGAAATCGTGTAGGAACCATATAGGAATCCAGACTCACAGGTTAGAGTGTAATGTGCTATACACTGCGCCTGATTGAAATGAGTTATAAATTAGATCCCATACACTAATGGATGCATTTAGCTTCGTTCACAGTGCATCCGCAAACTCATTTACCAGATCCATAAGCACTTGTAAACATTGCTAATGGAGTTTGCTAAAATGAATATTATAAACATAATCCAAATGAGCTCTCCATGGAAATTACAAATCATATGAAAAATATAGTGCATTTGGTTATAGCACATTTCAGGAACGGTATATTTTAGTTAATTGTGTTAGTATATTATACATGTCAGTACTGACACCAAGAAAAAATGAGCTCTTTCTGCTTACTTAATACCACTCAAATTCAGATATTGAGTATTATATAATCCACCAATCAAAGGTTCTTTGCTGCTAAAGCCAGTTTTCCTAGTTCACACTGTATCCCTCCGAGGAAGCCAGGGCACTTGAGGAATCAGTTCCTTTGGCCAATATTCCAAGATGGTGACAGAGTAGGCGGATGTTTCAACTGCCACCTCCCAGGACCAAATTGGATTACAACTTAATTTAAGAACAATCATCTTGAAAAACCAACTTTGGACTAATTGAGGAGGAATCTATACCCAAGGATCACAGAAGATGTCACACCAAGACTGGTAGGAAGGGTGGAAATGTGGAAAGGGCTGCCCACTCCCAGGAGTGAGAGGCAGCAGAGGGTCTGAAGGAACTCTCAATGTGAGGAGGGTTGCCTGAGAGGTGTGAGTCCTGAGACCCAGGCCAGGACCCCCAGCCTAGAACCTCAGAGCCTAGAAGAGACACCCAGACAGCATTTGAGATGGAAAGAGCTGGGGTTTCTATCTGCAAGAAAGAGGTGGAGCTCTCAGAGGCACAGGCTCCATCTTAAAGGGCCAGTGCAGAAAATCTCATTCACAGCTACTTACCCATGGCTCTAGTGGAAGGAGAGCTGAGAGAACTAGAGTTGCATGATGAGAGTGTAAAGCTGGTGGCCCAGGGAGAGACACCATGGGGGACAGCCATTGGAACACTTATGCTGAGTCTTTCTCCAATACTGCAGTTGCCATCTTTCTTGGGTGGAGCAGCCTCCTCCATATGGACTCAGCCTGGGAAAAAGAACCTGCTCCACCCTTGGGAATCTCTCCTGCCCCACCTATGGAACCTGGGCCATTCTGAGAAGTAACAAAAAAGCAGGAAGCATGTCAGTGACTCAGTTTTCTGCTGTTGAGGTAAAGCTTTCTCCTACACATTAATAGGTCTATGACTGGTGCTTTCACCCTAGAGATATAGACAGCAGGCAGACTACATCTCTGGGTCTCAGAGGCCATGCCCTACTGAGGTCTCTGAAAAAAGTCTGGACAGAATGACACATAGGGCTGAGCCACACCCATACCCTTCCTTATTCTTGAATTGCCCCAGGTTCTAGACTCTACCAGAGGTTTTTGCAATGGCTGAGCCCAACAAGCATCCAGCAGACAGAGGCTGCAGGAGGTGAGGCTCAGGGAACCTCGGCCTTTTGCAGATTTTCCTCCAGGCCCAGAGTGGGTAAAAGCCAGCCTACGGTCCAGATGGGCCCAGCAGAAGGATTGCTTGTAGCTCCAAGAAAGTTGCTAAGAGATAGTCATCTGCAGTGTACTCCAGTGGTCTGCAACAGCTTTCCTCCAGGGAGACTTGGGACCAGCACATTCAATGGTCAGCTATGGGGATCATCAGTTCAGGACCTAACAACCCTTGCTAGTGGGGCTTCCAAAAAAAAGTCTCATCAGACGCTGGGCCAAATTGAGGTGAGTTCTGCTTTCTATGATCAGCACTGGCACAGCAGTTTATATGCATTGGACAGGGTGGAACTTCACTATCAGCCAGCCTAGGTGCTAGATATTCTGCCTTGCTGGGCTAGGTTTCACTGGGGGAGGGTAGAGAGAGGCTTGGAGCACTTAAATTTAAAGTGTGAGCCCCCGCAAGCCTAATATTGGGTCTGGTCAAAGGGCTTAGCCACTTTCTGGGGGGATACAGTCAGCACCAGAAGAAGACTCTCTCGATCTTCCTCCCTGAGAACAATGTCTCACCAGCTGGAAGAACTTCTACAGAGGGGAATGTCAGCCCCACTCAATTTGAACCTGATGCTCACCTTGCAGGGGAGAAATAAAATTTGAGTATCCATCAGTGGCTGAGGGATTAGGTTCTGGATTAGAGGCTACTTTCCTCATACTGAGCTCCTGACCAAGAGACCCCTGATGTAGGAGATCCCACTAACATTGTATTTTTAACCTCAACAGCCCTAACTCACCTGTAGAAGGGTTGGTTGGATGAGGCCAGTCTGATCCCAGAAGACTCTGTGGGAAGACCAAGCAGCTGCAAGAGGTGGTCGAGCAGCTAAAAAGTAGAGACGAATCTTACAGAGCTTGGGGCTTATACAGAACTACTGTCATCTCTAAGGAGGAGGAAGCTGATCCTTATATACATATTGGCCCCTCCCACACTACCAGGCACAGGAAACTCAGACACAGACAACAAAGAAAGCAGTAGCTCCAGACAGGTAGCCCACAGCAGGTTACAAACAATGGCTGATGCAAACCTAAGAAAACCTAGAACCAACAAAACCAGTAGTGGGTGATAGAGAGCACCAACCCTAGACTCTGCTAACTACATAAGCAGCACACCCAAAGGAAGAGTCCAGCAGGCACCAGACACTGTGGAGAATAAATATGACCAATAGAACAGACACTGAACAGTACTACATATAATCAAGGTTGACCCTTAGAGCCAGTCAGCCTGAAAGGATAACCACACCCATGAAAGGACCAACTTTATTCAATGCTTACATACAACAGGAGGAAAAATAGTACCCTCAAGAAGCATTCCTATAGCAGATAAATCAGGTAGCCTGAAGGTCAGTACCACCGAGAACATCTTCCTCATAAAGACATCACAACAAATTCCAAAGACAGACAGACAGTGATACCTAATAGACAAACAAAATGGGCAGACAAAGAAATACGATCCAAATGAATCAACAAGAGAAGTACTCAGAAAAAGAACTAACTGTAATGGAAGTAACCAAACTACCAGAGGCAGAGTTAAAATAATGATTTTTAGGATGCTCAAGGATCTTAGAGAAACAATAGATGGTCACAATGAGAACTTAAACAAAGATATAGCAAGCATCAAAAAGGACATTGAAATCATAAAAAAGAACAAGTTAGAAATTATAAATATAATATCAGAAATGAAGACTGCACTAGAAGGAATCAACAGCAAGCTGCATGAAGCGGAGGATCCAACAAGGACTTTAGAAGACAAGACAAGCAAATGAACAGAAGCAGAGCAGAAAAAAGAAAAGAGGCTCAGAAAGGCTGAAGAAACTCTAAGAAATCTCTGTGACAATATGAAGAGAAACAGCATAAGGCTTCCTGAAGGAGAAGAGAATGAAAAAGGTATAGAGAACCTGATTAAAAAAATCATAGCTGAAAATTTTCCTAAATTGATGAAGGAAAAAGCCACACAAATTCAAAACGCAAGGAGAGTTCCATTAAAGAGGAACCCAAGGAGGCCTACACCAAGAGACATCATAATTAAAGTGCCAAAGAAACAAACAAAGAATATTAAAAACTGCAAGAGAAAAGCAATTAATTACCTACTGAGGAGCCCCCATAAGGATGACTTTCAACTTCTCAACAAAAACACTTAGGCCAGAAGAGATTGGCAAAAAATATTCAAAGTGATGCAAACCAGAAACTACAACCAAGACTGTTTTATCCAAAAGGCTATAGTTTAAAGTTGAAAGAGAAATAAAAACCTTCCCAGACAAAATAAGTCTGAAGAAATTCATTACAACCAAACCAGTACTGCAAGAAATATTAAGGAACCTGCTATAAAAAGGGCAAAGAAAGAAAGAAATCAAAAGAAAGAGGATTGTAGATTTAAAGAATAAAATAGCGGATGGCGGTGGAGTAGGCGGAAGTACCAACTTCCAACTCCTGGAACCAAAGTGGATTATAACTTGATTTTAAGAACCATCATCTGGATAAACCAACTTTGAACTAAACTAAGTGGACTCTTCAACCAAGGAACACTGCAGTAGCCACATTGAGACTGGTAAGAATAGCGAAAACGTGAAGAGGGCAGCCCAGCTTCCCGGAGAAAATGGCAGCCCAGAGAGAACCGCATGGCAGGAGGAGAGTTTGGCGGAGAGGGAGGGACCTGGGTCCCAGGAACCAAGCCCCAGCCTGCAGTCCCAGAGCCTAGAAGAGGCATTTAGACAGTATTGAGCTGTGAAGCAAATGAGGATACTGTTTGTGAAAAAGAGATAGTTTTCTCAGACCCAAAAATCTTTTTAAAGAGACAGCGCAGAAAACCTCTCTCACAACCACGCACCCGGGGCTCCGGGGAACTGGGACAGAGGAGAGGAACAGAGCAGCGGGAACAAAGAGTGGACTGAAGGCACAGAGACCCTCTGAGGGACAGCCACCCTGACCCCTGGGCTAAGTCATTTCCCTAATCGAAAACAAATATTTCCCCTGGAACTAGCAATACCAGCAAAGGGAGATAGGACACTAGCCAAACAAGCTCTCCCACGGCAATTAGAGCAGAGCTGCTTAGAGGGAAGGAGCTCCCAGGCCTACAGTGTGGAGACTTAGGGCACTTCCATCTCCCTGAGGGTTGCTGAAGGGTATGGTTGCAGCAAGATGCTGAAACGCGGTTCTGTCGGCGTGGGGCGTGGGCGGAGGCACAACTGGTGTGAGTTCGTCTAGCACAGCAGGGATAAGGGGGACGCGCGAAAGTGGTCCTTTAGCTGCGGGCCCGCCTGTAATTCCACCTGCAGGGAAAAAAACGAGCAGAGATCTGCTCTGCGACCCTGCGCAAGCTGGCCCTGACTGTGGGGACAGAGCTAAGACCAGGGACGGGAGAGGGGCTAACGGTTGACCTCACGCTGCCAACTTCGCCCAGACGGAGAAACTGCAGTGTGCCATTCTGTGTGCACGAGCGGGGGGGGCTCCTAATGCGGGGGCGAGGAAGACACCAAGAGCAGCAGAATTCCACGGCTAAGTTCATGCTGCTAGCCCCACCCGGCTGGAGAAACCATGAATTGCCATTCTACGTGCCCGAGCTGGCTCCGAACGTGGGGCAGGGGTAGGGTCCAGAACAATCGGAAGCTAGCAGCTGAGCTCATGCCAGCAAACACGCCCGGCCCAATAAACCGTGGTTTGCGAACTGGAGGGCCCTGGCCTCGAGGGCGGGGCTAAATTCTGGGTGGGCAAAGGCTCACAGCTGAGAGCATGTCAAAAGCCCCGCCCAACCCGCGAAACTGTGGCAAGCAGGCTCTGACTGCAGGGGCTGGGCGTAAGCCTTCCGGAAACAGGCTGAGTCCGCAACTGAACAAAGGTACTCACCTCTGCCCTTGGTGCTGAGGCTAGTGGCTTGAGTGACAGCCCCTCCCATGGAGGAGAGGCAGAAATCACAGCAATAGCTGCAGTGAGCTGGCGCTGGCAACACTCATACCCAACCACCCTAGGCGCGAAAGAGGGGATGGCAGGCCTGCAGACAGACCACACCTAGAGCACACAAAGGGAAAACCTATTGGACTCCAGTGCCCACAACTTGCCTATACACAGATAAAATGGGCAGGCAGAGGAATGCAAACCAAATGAATCAAGAGAAATCCCCAGAGAAGGACCTGAATGAACCAGATATAACCAAACTACCAGAAGCAGAATTTAGAATAATGATAGTTAGGATGTTCAAAGAAATTAGAGCAACAATGGATAGTCACTATGAGCACCTAAATAAAGAGATAACAAGTATAAAAAAGAAAATTGAAATAATAAAAAAGAATCAGACAGAAATGACAAATACAGTATCAAAACTGAAGACCACAATGGAAGGAATTAAAAGCAGGATGAATCACGCTGAGGATCGAATCAGCGAGATAGAGGACACAATAAACAAAATGACAGAAGCAGAGAAAATAAAGGAAAAGAGACTCAAAAAATGTGAGGAAACTCTAAGGGAGCTCTGTGACAACATGAAGAGAAACAACATTCGCATCATAGGGGTGCCTGAAGAAGAGGAAAGAGGACAAAAAATGGAAACTGTGTTCAATCAAATCATAGCAGAAAACTTCCCTAAATTAAGGCTGGGAAACATTCCACACGTTCAAGAAGCACACAGAACTCCATTAAAGAGAAACCCAAAAAGATCTACACCAAGACACATCATAGTTAAAATACCAAAGCTAATGGATAAAAAAAAATCTTAAAAGCTGCTAGAGAAAAAACGACTATCACCTACAAAAGAGCCCCCATTAGGATGACATCGGACTTCTCAACAGAAACACTTGAGGCCAGAAGGGAATGGAAAGATATAATCAAAGTAATGCAGAACAGGAACCTACACCCAAAACTACTCTATCCAGCAAGTCTAACATTTAAAATTGAAGGAGAAATAAACAACTTTTCAGAATTCATTAAAACCAAACCAATTCTGCAAGAGATACTAAGGGGACTGTTGTGAACAGTTCAAAGGGAGGAAAGAATATAGCAAAAAAAAAAAAAAAAAAAAACAGCTTTAAAGAACAAAATGGCAATAAACAACTACATATCAATAATAACCTTAAATGTAAATGGATTAAATGATCCAATCAAAAGACATAGGGTAGCTGCGTGGATAAAGAAACAGGACCCATATAGATGCTGTCTACAAGAGACACACGTTAAAACAAAAGATGCACATAAACTGAAGGTAAAAGGATGAAAAAATATATTTCATGCAAATGAAAATGAAAGAAAAGCCAGGGTAGCAGTACTTATATCTGACAAAATGGACTTTAAAACAAAGGCTGTAGTAAGAGATAAAGAAGGACACTACATAATGATAAAGGGAACAATTCAACAGGAAGATATAACTATTATAAATATCTATGCACCAAATATAGGAGCCCAACATTCATAAAGCAGACTTTGATGGATATAAAGAGCGAGATTAACAGCAATACTATCATAGTAGGGGATTTCAATACCCCACTTACAACACTGGATAGATCCACAAGAAAGAAGATCAATAAAGAAACAGCAGACTTAAAGGATACACTAGATCAACTAGATTTAATAGATATCTTCAGAACTTTTCACCCTAAAGCAGTAGAATATACATTCTTCTCAAGCGCTCATGGTACGTTTTCTAGGATAGACCACATGTTAGGACACAAAAATGGTCTCAATAAATTTAAGAAGATTTAAATCATATCAAGCATTTTCTCTGATCACAATGCCATAAAACTAGAAATTAACCACAAAAGAAAAACTGAAAAATATTCAAACACTTGGAAACTAAATAGCATGATATTAAATAATGACTGGATTAACATTGAGATCAAAGACGAGAAAAAAAGTTTCTAGAAACAAATGATAATGAGCATATATCAACTCAAAATTTATGGGACACAGCAAAAGCAGTACTGAGAGGGAAGTTCATTGCACTACAGGAATATCATAAGAAGCTAGAAAAAGCTCAAATAAGCAACCTGACCCTGCAGCTAAAAGAACTAGAAAAACAACAAATAAAACCCAGGACAAGTAGAAGGAAGAAAATAATAAAGACCAGAGCAGAAATAAATGACATAGAGGCTAAGGAAACAATACAAAGGATCAATGAAACCAGAAGCTGGTTCTTTGAAAAGGTAAACAAGATTGATGAACTTTTAACTAGACTCACCAAGAAAAAAAGAGAGAGGTCTCAAATAAATAAAATTAAAAAGGACAGTGGAGAAATTACAACTGATACAACAGAAATACAAAGCATTGTAAGAAAATACTATGAAGAACTCTATGCCAAAAATTAGACAATCTCGATGAAATGGACAAATTTCTTGAATCATATAAACTTCCAAAAATCAATCTGGAAGAATCAGAGCACCTAAACAGACCAATTACAACAGATGAGATTGAAACAGTTATCAAAAAACTCCCAAAAAAGAAAAGTCCTGGGCCTGATGGCTTCACAAGTGAATTCTATCAAAAATTCAAAGAAGAATTAGCTCCTATCCTCCTCAAGCTATTTCAAAAAATTCAAGAGAAAGGAAGACTTCCAAACTGCTTTTATGAGGTGAGCATTATTCTGATCCCAAAACCGGGCAAAGACAACACAAAGAAAGAAAATTATAGGCCTATATCCCTGATGAATTTAGACACTAAAATTCTCAACAAAATATTAGCCAACCAGATCCAGCAATATATGAAAAAAATCATACACAATGATCAAGTGGGATTTATTCTGGAGAGGCAAGGCTGGTTCAATATTCGCAAATCAATCAATGTGATTCATCACATAAACTAAAGGAAGGACAAAAATCACATGATAATTTCAATAGATGCAGAAAAGGCATTTGATAAAATCCAGCACCCATTCATGCTCAAAACTCTCAGTAAAGTGGGAATACAAGAAACATTCCTTAACATGATAAAGGCCATCTACGACAAACCCACAGCAAACATCATACTAAATGGACAAAAATTAAAAGCAATCCCCTTAGGATCAGGAACCAGGCAGGGTTGCCCATTTTCACCACTTTTATTCAACATAGTTCTAGAAGTCCTAGCTACAGCAATCAGACAAGAAGAAGAAATAAAAGGCATCCAAATTGGAAAAGAAGAAGTAAAACTGTCACTATTTGCAGATGATATGATATTGTATATTGAAAACCCTAAAGTCTCAGTCAAAAAACTACTGGACCTGATCAATGAATTCAGCAGGTACCAGGATTCAAAATTAATACTCAGAAATCAGAGGCATTTCTATATACAAACAATAAACTCTCAGCAAAAGAAATTAAGGAAACAATCCCCTTCACTATTGCAGCCAAAAAAATAAAATACTTAGGAGTAAATTTAACCAAGGAGGTTAAGGACTAGTACTCGGAAAATTATAAAACATTGATAAAAGAAATCAAGGAAGATACAAACAAGTGGAAGCATATACCGTGCTCATGGCTAGGAAGAATAAACATCATTAAAATGTCTATATTACCCAAAGCAATTTATAAATTCAATGCAATACCAATTAAAATACCAATGACATACTTCAAAGATATAGAAAACATATTCCAAAAATTTATATGGAACCAAAAAAGAACATGAATAGCCTCAGCAATCTTAAAAAGAAGAAATAAAGCAGGAGGTATCACTCTTCCGGATATCAAGGTTTACTACAAGGCCATTATACTCAGGACAGCCTAGTACTGGTATAAGAATAGGCACATTGATCAATGGAACAGAACAGAGGACCTAGAAATAAAACCACAGCTTTATGGACAACTGATATTTGACAAAGGAGGAAAGAACATACAATGGAGTAAAGACAGCCTTTTTAACAAATGGTGCTGGGAAAATTGGACATCTACCTGCAAAGAAATAAAACTAGACCATCAACTTACACCATGCACAAAAACAAATTCAAAATGGATAAAAGACTTAAACATAAGCCGTGAAACTATAAGCATTTTAGAAGAAAACATAGGCAGCAAGCTTTCTGACAGCTGTAGCAGCAATATATTTGCCGATTTATCTCCACCGGCAAATGAAATAAAAGGCAAGATAAACAAATGGGACTATATCAAACTAAAAAGTTTTGCACAGCTAAAGACAATAAGAACAGAATAAAAAGACAAACCACACAATGGGAGAACATATTCGACAGCACGTCTGATAAGGGGTTAATGACCAAAATTTATAAAGAACTTATAAAACTCAACACCAGGAAGACAAACAATCCAATCAAAAAATGGGCTAAAGAAATGAATAGAAATTTCTCCAAAGAAGACATACAGATGGCCAAAAGACATATGAAGAAATGCTCAACATCACTAATCATTAGAGAAATGCAAATCAAAACCATAATGAGATATCACCTCACACCAGTCAGAGTGGCACTCATCAGCAAAACAACACAGAATAAGTACTGGCGAGGATGTGGAGAAAAGGGAATCCTTCTGCACTGCTGGTGGGAATGCAGACTGGTGCAGCCATTGTGGAAAACAGTTTGGAGATTCCTCAAAAAATTAAAAGTCGAACTGCCTTTTGACCCGGCTATTCCACTTTTAGAAATATACCCTAAGAACACCATAACACTTTTCAAAAAGAAGAAATGCGCCCCCAAGTTCGTGGCAGCATTGTTCACAATAGCGAAGATCTGGAAACAGCTCAAGTGTCCGTCAGAAGATGAGTGGATTAAAAAGCTTTGGTACATATATACTATGGAACACTATTCAGCCATAAGAAATGATGACATCAGATCATTTACAACAAAATGGATGTACCTTGATAACATTATACGGAGTGAAATAAGTAAATCAGAAAAACAAAACAAAACTTAGAACAGCATAATTTCATACATAGGTGGGACATAAAAGTGAGACTATGAGACATGGACAAGAGTGTGGTGGTTATGGGATGGGGGGAGGGAGGGGCGGGTGGGATAGGGAGAAGGGGAGAGGTACAGGGAAAACCAGATAGAAGGTGACAGAGGACAATTTGACTTTGGGTAATGGGTATGCAACACAATTGAATGATAAGATAATCTGGAAATGTTTTCATTGTACATATGTACCCTGATATATTGGTGTCACCCCATTAAAGTTAATAAAAAAAAATAGCAAAAAAATAAGTACATATCAATAATAACCTTAAATGTAAATGGGCTAAATTTGTGATAGCAAACGTATGACACGCATGTCAGCACTGACACGTGTAGCCATTTTTGATGACATGCAGCCGCATATGGCCACATACCAGAGAAGTGTGGAGCCACATGCTGAGAAGGATGCTTCATCCTCAGCTCCTGCATGGCCAGGTGCAGAAGCCAAGGTTAAAACATTTGCTGTAGTGTAGACACTCTGTGCCAGAGGTCTGTAGGCCAAAACAACAAAACTCCTGCACAGAGCATCTAGTTCTGGGGCTTCCAGTTAAGCCATTTTTCTTGAAGTGACACACGACCCAAGTTATACTCAGTTTTTTGGCAAATTTTGACACACCAAGCTCAAAAGATTGCCCATCTCTGGTCTAAATGCTCCAATAAAAAGACATAGCGTAGCTTCATGGATAAGAAAACAGAGCCCATACATATGCTATCTACAAGAAACCCACCTCAAAACAAAAGATACAGACTGAAAGTGAAGGGATGGAAAAAATTTCCATTGCATTTCTTGAAAATGGAAATGAAAACAAAGCTGTGATAGTAATACATATATCTGACCAAATAGGCTTTAAAACAAAGGCTAAAGTAAGGAATAAAGAAGGTCATTAAATAATGATGAAAGGGGCATTCAACAGGAGGATATAACCATTGTAAATAGTTATGTGCCTAATATAGGAGCACTTAAATACATAAAGCAAATTTTGATAGACATAAAGGGTGAGATCGACAGCAATATTACAATAGTAGGGGATATTAGTACCCCACTAACATCAATGGATAGATCCTCCAGACAGAAAATTAATAAAGAAATAGCAGCCTTAAATGACACACTAGATCAATTGGATTGATATTTTCAGAACCTTTCACCCCAAAGTTGCAGAATATATATTCTTCTCAAGTGTTCATGGTATACTCTCTAAAATAGACCACATGTGAGGACACAAAACAAGTCTTAATAAATTTAAGAAGATTGAAATCATATCAAGCATCTTCTCTGATTACATGGCATGAAACTAGAAATCAACTACAATAGAAAAACTGAAAAACATTCTAATACTTAGAGGCTAAATAGTATGTTATTAAATAATAAATGGGTTAACAATGAGATCAAGGAAGAAATCAAATATTTTCTTGTAACAAATGAAAATAAATATAGGACAACCAAAAATCTATGGCACACGGCAAAAGCAGTCTTGAGAGGGAAGTCCATAGTGTTACAGGCACATAATGCTTAAGAAGCAAGAAAAAACTCAAATAAGCTAACTAACCTTGCACCTGAAATAACTTGAAAAAGAACAACAAATAAAGCCCAGAACAAAGAAATGGAAGAAAATATAAAGATCAGAGTAGAAATAAATTACATACAGGCTACAAAAAAAAAAAAAAAAAAACCCAAAAAAATCAATGAAACCAAAAACTAGTTCTTTGAAAAGGTAAATAATATTGATGAACCTTTATGCAGACTCATCAAGAAAAAAGGATAGAGAACTCAAATAAATAAAATTAGAAATGAAAATGGAGAAGTAACAACTGACATCACAGAAATACAAAGGATTGTAAGAAAATACTATGAAGATCTATATGCCAATATATTAGACTACCTAGGTCAAATGAATAAATTCCTAGAAACATACAATCTTCCAAAATTCAGTCTGGAAGATTCAGAAAACCTGCACAGACTCATTACAACAAATGACATTGAAACAGTCATCAAAGAAAATTCTTGGACTGGATGGCTTTACAGGCATATTTTACCAAACATTCAAAGACAAACTAACACCTATCCATCTTAAGCTATTTCAAAAAATTCAGAGGGAGGCAAGACTTCCAAGCTGCTTTTATGAGGCAAGCATTATCTTCATTCTAAAACCAGGTAAAGACAGTGCAAAGCAAGAAAATTATAGGCCAATATTTCTGATAAATATAAACGCTAAAATTCTCAACAAAATATTAGCAAACCAGATCCAGCAATACTTCAAAAAGATCATGCATCATGATCAAGTGGGATTTATTCCTGAGAGGTAAGGCTGGTACAATATTTGCAAATCAATCAATGTGATTCATGACATAAACAAAACAAAGGATAAAAATCACATGATAATATCAATAGATGCATAAAAATCATTTGATAAAATCCAGCACCCATTCATGATCAAAACTCTCAGCAAAGTGGAAATCAAAGAACATACTTCAACAAAATAAAGGCCATCTATGACAAACTAGACAGCCAACATCATACCCAGTGGGCAAAAATTAAAAGCAATCCCCTTAAGATCAGGAACAAGGCAGGAATGTCCCCTTTTATTACTCTTATTCAATATAGTTCTGGAAGTCTTAGCCATAGAAATCAAACATCCAAATTGGAAAATAAGAAATAAAGCTATTATTATTTGCTGATGACATAATATTGTTCATAGAAAAGCCTAAAGTCTGTCAGAAAACTATTAAGTCTGATAAATAAATTTGGGAAGGCAGCAGGATATAAAATTAATATTCAAAAATCAGTGGCATTTTTAAACACCAAAACTAAACTGTCTGAAAGAGAAATTAAGGAAACAATTTCCTTCACTATTGCAACAACAACAAAAAAAGTACCTAGAAATAAATTTAACCAAGAAGGTAAAAGACTACTCAGAAAATTATAAGACATTTGAAAAGAAATCAAGGAAGATACAACAGTGGAAGCATATACCATGTTCATGGATAGGAAAAATAAACATCATTACAATGTCTACACTACCCAAAGCAATGCAATTCCTATTAAAATACCAATGGCATACTTCAAATATACAGAACAAATATTCCAAAAATTTATGTGGAACCAAAAAAGAACCTTAATAGCCTCAGCAAACTTAAAAATAAAGAACAAAGTAGAAGGTGTCACACTTCCTGATATCAAATTATACCATAAGTTGATTGTAATCAAAACAGCTGGTACTTGCATAAGAACAGGCATACAGATCAATGGAACAGAACAGAGAACCCAGAAATAAACCCACGTCTTTATGGTCAATTGATATTTGACGAAGGAGGTAAGAATATACAATGGAGTAAAGACAGTCTCTTTAATAAATGCTGTTGGGATAATTGGACAGGTACATGCAAAAAAATGAAACTAGATCACCAACTTACACCACTGACAAAAACAAACTCAAAGTGGATAAAAGACTTAAATGTAAGTCACAAAACCATAAACATCTTGGAAGGAAACATAGGCAGTATACTCTTCAATATCTCTCATAGCAATATCTCCACAGGCAAGTGAAATAAAGGAGAAAATAAACAAATAGGACTATATCAAACTAAAAAGATTTTGCACAGCAAAAGACACCATTAAAAAAACAAAAAGATAACCTACACTGTGGGAGACTATATTTGTCAATATATCTGATAAGGGGTTAATAACCAAAATTTATAAAGAATAACTAAAACTCAACAGCAGGAAGGTAAACAATCCAATTAAAAAATGGGCAAAGGAACTAAATAGACACTTCTCCAAAGAGGACATTCAAATGACTAATAGGCATATGAGAAAATGCTTAACATCACTAATTATCAAAAAAATGCAAATTAAAACTGCAATGTCTAATGGTGCTCGTTAACAAATCAACACACAATAAGTGCTGGCAAGGGTATGAAGAAAAAGAAACCCTACCACAGTAGTTATGGGAATGCAGACTTGTATAGCCACTGTGGAGAACAATATGGCTCAAACTGCCTTTTGACCCAGCTCCAACTTTTATAAATATATCCTAAGAATCTCAAAACACTGACTCAAAAGAAGATATGCATCCCCATGTTTATTGCAGCATTTACAATAGCCAAGATCTGGAAACAGCCCAAGTATTTGTCAGTAGCTGAGTGGATTAAAAAGCAGTGGTCCATATAAACAATGGAATACTATGTCGTCATGAAAAAAGAAGGAAATCTTACCTTTTGCAAAGGCATGGATGCACCTGGAGATTATTATGCTGAGTAAAATAAACCAGGTAGAGAAAGGAAAATATCATGATCTCACTTATATGTGAAATCTAATGAACAAGGTGAACTGAGAAACAGAATAGAGCAGTGGTTCTCAAACATTTTGAAGTCGGGGTGCATTTAAAATCCTACAAATAATTGTAGGTAAACTATATACAAATTTCTGAGAAATAAGTTATAATAATTAAGTCAAATATATATATATAGAAAGTTCAAGAGTGCTTTTATGGTAATTAAACAAAATAAATATGACAAAATTAAATTTATTCTGACATTAAAAAACATTTTTATGTTACATTTTTTGAGTTATGCTTTTTAGAATTCATTAAAAAGGGGTTAAAATATTAAAATAACAACAAAAAGTTATCTTTTTATATAGAGAGCAGTGGTTCTTAAATTTTTTCGAGGTACCGAACCCACCAGTTTCATATGCGCATTCACTGAACCCTTATTTAGTGATAAATAAAATATGATATTTTTTTCCAAATTCAAGACATAGGTATATGTTCTTTTACTGGTGCACAAAATGAGCCGTGCATGAACATCACCTTGCTCAAAGAACAAAACCAACAAAGTGCATGAACTCACAACAAATTACGGTATTACTTTATTCTGGCCTCCGTGGCAGAGGCTTCTCGGAACCCCTGAGACTAACTCATAGAACCCCTAGGGTTCGATGGAACCCAGGTTAAGAACCACTGATATAGAGATACATTCTTAGTAAAATTTAGTAAATTGGGCAGGTCCCAGAGTGAATGTGTTAAGTTTTTTCATTCTTGTGTTTATGAGAAACACGAGCCTGATGTGTCCTAGGAATTTCTTCAATGTTTGGGCATATATTTGAAAGGGAAACTCTCATTTCTTCATCAATACCTTGAAGAATTCCTCTCTTTTAACTCTTAATTGTGTTGAGTGCAGAAAACCCCCACAATACATATTATCTTAACTTTACACCAAGCAGAGGATAGAAGAAACTTGCCTCCAGTCTTTCCCTGGAACATGGGGGGTAATGTAAACAATCCAGCACCACAGCTTAACAGCCTTTTGCAACCTAATCAGGCAAGTGAGGTGGGGGGTTGGGCAGACTGTCAGTTTACAGCCAATTCCCCACACCTCTATTCCCTAAAAATCTAAACTCCAAAAGCCCTGTTGGTTTTTTGGTCCCCAACAGGCACATATTTCTTTGGAATACCATAGGTGCACCTGGAAATCTTCTAGGGCACACCAGTGCGCCCTGGTGCACACTTTGAGAACCACTGGAATAGAGGCAGAGTCAGGGTCACAGGGAGCAGAGGGACAGCTTTCAGAGGGAAGGGGGTGTAGGAGATGGAATCATAGAAGATGAAGGGATTAATGAAATTATATACACATAGCACATACATACAGATAACAGGACAGCAAAGCTCAGAGGAAAGGGGGGAGGGAGTTAAGTGGAAGGGGAAAAAAGGGTCAAATGGGGGCCACATGGTTGGGGGGTGATGGTGTTATATTGATTGGGATACTTGAATCCATGTTAACACAATAAGTTGAAATTAATTAAAAAATGTTTAAAGAAAGAGAAAAAAGAATTTAAAAAAAGAATAAAAGTTTCTTCAGCCCCTAAGAATATCAATGGGATCCCTAAAATGATGTCCTGGTCTGAAATAGTTACTTCATCTTTCAAGACAGCCTTATTCACACAGGGACTTGACTTGAAAGTTATGCTCTTTAATTAATAAAATAAACATACAGAGGGAATCTTAAACATACAGTTTTATCTACTTTTTAAAATATAATCATATTTTCAACTACGTATTTTATAATTTAGAGTTACTTTATTTGAACAAAAATTCTGTGCTCAGGTCATTACTTGCCTAAAGACCAAGCAAACCATAATGTGAGACTTATCTTGGTGATGATTTATTTCAGAAAACCAAACATGCTATTCAAAAATGAAAGTCTGATGCTTTCAAGAGTTCAATTTCCTCAAAATGTGAACTTCATTTTTTGTTCTACAGAGTGAGAGACAATATACAAATGGAGAAGGGCCAGGCTATATGTAAAAATAGAATTCTGGCCCACAACCTGAAGCAACTTGCGTAGCAGGAAACCAATTCTATCTACAGTAGCTGGCCTTCTCCACTCTGACTTGTAGAAAGTCAAACTTCTGCCTGACCAGGCGGTGGCGCAGTGGATAGAGTGTTGGACTGAGATGCGGAAGACCCAGGTTCGAGTCCCCGAGCTCGCCAGCTTGAGTGCGGGGCCCATCTGGCTTGAGTAAATGCTCATCAGCTTGGACCCAAGGTTGCTGGCTCCAGCAAGGGGTTGCTTGGTCTGCTGAAAGCCTGCAGTCAAGGCACATGTGAGAAAGCAATCAATGAACAACTAAGGTGTTGCAACGGCAACAAAGAACTAATGATTGATGTTTCTCACTTCTCTCCGTTCCTTTCTGTCTATCCCTCTCTCTGACTCTCTCTCTGTCTCTGTAAAAAAAAAAAAGAAAAGAAAAAGAAGTCAAACTTCTATTTCTAGTAACAATCCAGAAAGTCACACAACTATCCTTGTAATAGTGAGCCCCAAACATCCAGGTATTGATAAATAACTGGAAGCTTCTTTAATTTTTGTCCCTGCTTCCACCGAGCAACCAGAAAAAGACAAATATGTACAATTAACCAATCACATTGGGTATCCTACTTCTTAATTAGCCCACCTACAACTTCTCCATGGTAACACCCTCCAATCAGAGCACATCTGAAACCTTCCTCTTTTTCCACTATAAAGCATTTCCATTCCCCTGCCTGCCTTTAAGTCTCTGCCAAAACACAAGTGACTAACTCCCTTGATATAGCAAGCTCTGAATATATGTTTCTGCTTGTTCTCATTTGGTCTTAATTATTTCTGCATGAGTAACCCAGTAAGGTTTTAGAGACAGAAACAAATGTTGAAATATATTTCATCTAGTTCATGGAAAGAACTATTGGGGGTTATATCCTGGTAGAGATTATCCTTTGAGATATTAAAGGGTCCATACTCTTCTAGAGAAAACCATTCCCAAAATGACACTTACATAATTAGGCAGATTTCCCAGGAAAAGAAAGTATGAACCAAGCTAGTGTAGACAATTGTGAAACTGATTTCTAGGTAGCTAACATTTCTGGAATCAATACTCCTCCCAATTTGGTTATTACTCTGGTTACCCAGTACTGCACTCAGCTCTCTTTGAGCCCATCTTGCACATTATTTCTCAGTTTCTTCTTCAAAGCAAATCTAACAGTCAGGAGCTGTGTGTGTATAAATAAAGATAAAAATGGAGATAGGGCCCCTCACTCCGACACTACTGACCCCTGGGAGCAAGTCCCCAGGCAAAGAGAGAAGTTCATTAGGGACTGACTTTTTCTTTCTTTCTTTCTTTTTTTTTTTTTTTTAGTTTCATGTGTTTTTTTATCTTTATCTCATTTTTATTCTTTGGTAACTTGGATAAAGTTATCAGGTTAAATAGAAACTGGGAAACAACTATAAAAACTTATCTTTGGTGGCCAATGATAGAAGTGTTGAGTAAATAAATATTATTATGAGTAAATCATCATACTGACAAAAAATCAATTGCCAAATATTAGAAAAATAGTTCAAACTTTATTTATTCAGTTATACTGAATTATACTTATGTTTTTGTTTAGGTTTTTTTCTCTGATTTTGAAAGTGTTTGAAAAATCATGCAGTCCCTGGAATTATCATTATGAACACCAATTATCACTATAAAAGTAAAGTACAGGCAAGCATCAAATCTGGCCCAGATAAAAGGGGTTTTCCAAGATGTTCTTTTTTTCCCCCAAATATGCCACCAACTTATACTACTTTGAACGGACTCAAGACACTATTTGAGGATAAAAATATCTTGATTACCCAAGTCTAGAAACTACAGTGCAAAATGTGGTGCTTATTTTCTCTTTAATGAGCATGCCTCAGATACCACTGAGAGTCATAAACACCTGCCTTTTATATCACTATAGGATTTTGCAACAGGAGATCTTTAACTGTGACATAAGAATATTCTCTTCATAATAAAGTTTATCCTATATTTCTAATCAGTTTAGCTGGCCTTTAGCAAATTTTTCTGATTCTTTCATTCCATTTTTATGATGAGGTGACAAAAACTCAACATAATATTCTAGACAAGGATATGCTGTCAATTTATAAAATGGCACCTTAATATTTTCCCCATTATTCTCACTCCTCTTTCAGTGACTTATTTTTAGCACATTGAACAAAGCTCATGATCTTTTTCTTGTAAGGTTACGGCTAATTCAATATCCATCACTGTGTATGATTAGCTTAAATTGTTCTTTCAGAAGTGCATCACCTCACACTTGCCTGTTTCAAATTTCATCTTCATCATATTGTCCAATTACCTAGTTTGGTTAAGTCTTGCTGGAGTCCCTTGTGGTCCTTAGTGGGCTGAAAATTTAGGGTCATTGAATAATATCATTCCCTTATTCACCTCATCTCATAAATGGTTAATAAATATATTCAACAACAAAAATCTTTTCTAGTACAGATCTACAGGATATTTTGCAATTAACCTCATTCTGCATCCACAACTGAATCTGACCTCCATTCTCTCAGGGCTTGTCCCTGGTCTCGCTTTTACCTCCAAGACTACAATGACAAAATTTCCCTATCAGATGATTGGAAGGTAATTTATCAAAATGCCAGTACAGGTCAAAAAAGCTCATCTGTACTCCTGGCAGTGTTCATGTGATCAAAGCTTAGGTGGCAACCAGTGTACACAATACTGTAGCCAAAGTTATGCTGATGAGTCATTTTGTATTCCGCTCTCTTATTCATTTTTTTTTTCATTTTTTCCTTCTATATGAATAAAACACTTTATTTTAGTTATTTATAAGTCCCCTGAGCTCCTTTTACTAGGTATTTGACAGTCTTTGGACTGTTCAAACCATCTGTCCAACCCATATTCTTATCCGGTTAGAATAGTAGCTGGATTTGTCTTGAAACTCACATTGGCTTAAATTGGTTTATAATTTATATACAATGCATTATTTACCTTCTTCTATGGAATGTATATCCTAAAGAAAAGAATAGGCCTGACCTGTGGTGGCGCAGTGGATGGGGAATCGACCTGGAATGCTGAGGTCCCCGGTTCAGGGCCCTGCACTTGTCTGGTCAGGGCCCATGTGGGAGTTGATGCTTCCTGCTCCTCCCCCCCTTTCTCTCTCTCTCTCTCTCTCTCTCTCTCTCTCTCTCTCTCCCACTCTCTCTCTCTCTCCTCTCTAAAATGAATAGATAAATAAATAAATTTTTTTAAAAAAAGAAAAGAATAAAGTTTTAATATCATCTTGAAAAGGAAAGGTTTTATGCTGCTGAATGATTCAATTTGAGAAGTCAATCTGAAAAGCATTTTTATGCACATTGGGCAAGCAATGGAATAATAATGTTTCTTAAATAACTGGTTATTCACTCTCAAGGCATAGTTTGACTTACATATAACTTTCTAGCAAAACACCCTTAACTACAGAGAACAAGGGGCATCTGTGTGTGTGTGTTTGGCTGTCTAAAGATATAAACTCCTAGTTCAGATTCATTGGCATTGCAACCTTGTTATCCTGACCATGTAGGATTTTGCATTGTAGCCTAGCTTAAAGTAGGTCCCTCCTGAGTTCTCCCAGATAAATATCCCCTCAGAGCTCTCAGGTAAGTGATATCTCATTTAGTCACACTACTTAAAGTATGAAATCACACAAATAAAGAGTAATAGATTCTATTTATTTTGAGACTCTAGCAGCAATTAAAAGAACTGAGTTGAGGAAGCAGTTATCCAAAGAAGTTGTCCATTTCAAAACATGTATTATACTTTCAAAGATCTTAAAATGCCTGATGAGAAGCCTCTTAGCAACACACAGTGTCTCCTCACCAAAGAACCTTCTTTTTGTGTCCCTTGTTGTCATTCTGTGAAACAAAATGCATGGAAGCAAAGTAACACTGCCTTTCTGATTAAAAACAATAATAATAATGCAGGACAAGAGCCAATGAAATAATAATGCAGTGGGAAAGGATTACCCATGGTTCTTAAATCTCTTCGTGAACTTAAAATTGAGAGTTCATTTCCATACCCAGATACTGTGTAGATTCAGGCTAATGGTTGCCTATTTCAAAACTGTGATGTAATGTGAAATCTTCCATAATATCTTAACAAATGCATTGATGGGTGGTTTCAGAGAAGTGGTCACTTAGCACTAGCATTGCCAACACCAAAAGAAATCAAGTACTTTTATACTGAACAGAGGGGAGAGAAAGTCAAATTAAGCCAAAACAGCAGATTCCAAAAAGAAGATAAGCTTCTCAGAGGTGGATAATAACTTGAGGGAAGATAACATGCACTGATTTCCTTCACTTCCCTTTATTTCTAGGCATTTAGTTAAACAAACAGCTCTTTTAGTGTCCTGGCTTGGCCACTTACTTACTCATTCAACAGAGATTATTGACTGCCGCGGTATGGTATTACTCAATATGGTATTAAACAGGTCTCAGAACTGAATAAAGCTCGTCCTCGAATCCCACACGTCTGGGTTGTCTTACCCTTATTTTGCTTTGATATTTCTATGACTTCCAGATATCCAGAAGATTATACAGAAAACAGTGATCAAAAACTTTATTTTTCCCTGTTGGCTTTTCTCTTACCTCATCCACTGCTTTTGTAGAGCATACACTCAGCCATGCTAACCAAAGTACCCAGAATGTAAAATGCAACAGTATAGAGAACATGTTTTGGCTCTGGCTAAATGACGAAAGCTTGAACAGTCTTTGAACATAGTCACACAAAAACCTGGTTGATATCAACCATTATTTTCAGTTCTGTGAAATTCTATTTTCCAATATATTTAGTAAAATAGAAGGTGTTTCAAAATCAGTAAATTATTTGTTAATTATAAGGTCTTACTGAATTTTAGGTATTATCTCAAAGATGGGGGTTTGGGGGAAAAGTAAGTTTCTAAGTTAATAGCTTCAAGTTGCTGGAGGGCTATGAAGTAGAAGATAAATTTATTTTCCCTTTATGATAATACATTTTAGCAGAAATACTTCATTTTATTTTTGTTCTTAATTTGAATTAACATCATAAAAATAGCTTGGATTATGGGTCTTATTCAGCTGTTGTGTGTGTATGAAACCTATACTATCATATTAAAGCCCTTTAACTTTTATTTTTCTGATTACTCAATCACTAGTACTTGTGACAGAATTTCTTTTATTCCTACCTATAATAGATGCTTTTATTGCATTTTTGTCATGTTAATATATAAAACTATAAAACTTTATTTTTTTTAAAAAAGTGTTTCTAGTGATTTCCAAACATTAAGATATATTACTACTCAAAGTCTAAAAAGGACTTATGAAATGTGTTTCTCCCAGTTATCTTTTTCTTCATCTTTGGCTATTCTTTTTATCTCCTGCCTCTTGTAAATTGCCTCTTTCCATTTTTCTCTCTTGGAGTTTTTTTTTAAGCCTTTCCAACTAAGCAACCTACAGATTAGTCAAAAGAGAATAAAAAAAAAATAAAGAGAACTCACCAAAAAAAAAAAAAGGAGGAAAGAGGAAAAGCAGCAAGAATGGAAGAAGTTTTGAAAGCATATTTCTGGTGGCTTTGATAAGCAGTTAAGAATAACTGACTAGTGCTTTCGAATTTGTTGGAGTTATATGACAAGAATGGCTGGGGTCCAGGGAAGTTGCCATTGGGACTCTGGCTCCCTGTCCATCACTGCATTTCTGCAAAGCACTGAAGCAATACTGCTGAGCACTTAGTCACCATCCCGCTCTCATTCTCTTTGTCCCACCTCTTCAATCAGGCCTCAAAATAAGAAAGGGAAGAAGGGTTGGGAAGTACAGAATGGGAATGGGGGGACAAATAAGTTAATCTTTGTCATTTAAAACCATCAAAAAGGCTCCAATTTTGTTATCTTGAAGTTCATTATTCATTCCTTCAGAAATGTATTTTCAAATAAAGATGTAAACCAGTAGAGGAACATTTCACCTGTTTCCTAGAACTTAGCACAAATCCTGGACCAATGCAATCTTGGGGTCAGGGGAATGATATAAGAAAGCATATAAAGTTTTAAACATACTATGAGATTATAATATTATATCAACAGGTTCTCCATGCTATATTATACAAAAATATATCAGCCTATTTCTAAAGCTCTGTAAAACTGACACAAAATTCTTCCCCCAAACAACAGGAAAAGGAAATAATGACTAAGTAGAGTCATTTGCTCCCAATTTTTTTACCTTTCTTTGCTGTGTTGGAGTCCAAACCAAGCTCCGCCTCAAGTGTTGAAATCAAGAATGACTCTCTGCAGGCAGCCACAGTTACCTAGAAACCATGTCAATGTGTTGAGTGTCATAAAGAAGGCTAGTTTATATTCCTGCATTTGTCTCTCACATACCCACAGTTTTATCACCCATAAAAATTAACTCATGATGATGAAGTGAAGGAAAGGAAGTAAAGGTTTTTTTTAGGTTCTTGTTTTTGTTTCTATAATTAGACAGCACTGTAAGAGCTAAACACTGAACACAGGCAGCAAGATCCATAATGATATGTACAATATGAAGAAAAGCAACTACAAAAGGCATATTTGTTAAATAATCCTATTCTAAATAACCCTACTCTAAAATTGTAAGAAAAGAATAAACTATTTGTAAAGTTTTCCTTTATTCTTAGCACTTTCCAGAATTGGTAAACCGTACCCTTCTAAAGTTGAGTCACTTATTTAAAAAGCAAAAAATCTCAGTGTAGGATTGATTGATTATAAGCACATGAAATAAGGGGTTGGGTGATACCTACTAAAGACTTGGTGAGCTGAGTCATTATGGATTGTATAACATATACATAGAATGTGAATAAGTTTGACTCGGGAAACATAATAGTGACATTAATTAAGCCCTTCAGCTCAAACATACTCAAAACTCTGAGCTCATTTTTATAATGAATGCAAGAGTTATTCATTAAAGCTTCAATATATCATCAACTCTTCATTGTTTTTCAGGTTCTTAGGAAATAATTTCTAACACATTCTTCTCCTGAAATATTGTGCTTTTGAATTAAAACAAACAGAACTCAGTACAACAAAAGATGATTTAGTACAGGTTATTTCAAGGGTCTGTCTGGAATTTTTGATCATTTGCTTTTGCTATAAAAGCAGTGATCCAGTGCCCCAATTTTGGTAATTTCACAAAAAGCCAATTTAGTTACTTGATTTAAAAACAAATTTTAAGTATTGAGTCTGAATAGTAAATATTTCTATTGAAAGTGTGAACACAAACATGTTTTCTTAACAATTTATCCACTAGGAAATATTTTTAGAAATGGGTTTGATGTTGATCTTGTTCTAAGTGCTCCAAGAGCAAAAATGTGTGTGATTTCTTTCAAAACTCAAGAAACAGCATTAATTGAAAAACCAGGTGCCAAAAACATGACTAAATTAAATTGTGCTTCCAATGCACTTTGTTTTTTATGCTTTATCTTCCATTAGCTATTCTGGCCTATGCTGAGTCCTTCGTGGCTCCCCTGTTATCTGTTGCTTTCATGTGTGTTATACTACAGATAAGCCCAGGTCATCATTCATGTAAACCCAGAGTAATTTTAATTAATAAAAGAGAACATTCAAAAGTTTAAAATCAGGACTTTAGAATGCAGTTGTAATACCAAAAGAAGTATAATTTCCTTCTGTTGCTACTAGATTCCAGGTGAAGTAGATTATTGTGGTTGTTGATACTTTGTGACTTGGAAGGTGAAAATGTCAAAAATAAAAACATTTAAAATAACAAGTTGGGAGAACACTAGCCAGAGAAATAAAAAATGTAAAAGCAAGGTTCTATTATTTTATTAAAAAAATCTTTAGGCCCTGCTTGGTGGCTCAGTGGATAGAGCATCAGCCCATCATAAATATACCCCAGGTTTGATTTTCAGTCAGGGCATACATGAGAAGCAACAATTTGCTTCTCCCCCCATTCCTTTCCCCCTTTGCTGTCTCCTCCCCTTCCACAGCCAGTGACTCGATTGGCTCAAGCATGACCCTGGGATAGCTCCATTGGAGTGCATCAGGTTCTGGTGCTAAAAATAGCTTGGTACTGGAGCATTGGCCCTAGATGGGGTTGCCAGGTGAATCCTGGTCTGGGTGCATGTGGGAGTCTGCTTCACTATTTCCCTTCCTCTCACCTTAAAAAATATATATCTTTAATGAAACAAATAAATATATCTCATTAGCTATAAATCTAAAACAAGCTTCTCAGGCACTAAGTATAATTTCTTTATGATGACAGGGTTACCATTTGGGAAGCATACAAAACTGGGCCTTGCACACACATCTGGGTGGATAAAACAGACAGGAGACACATAGCAGCAGAGCAAATCGCGATGGCTAGCTACCTTCAGGACTGCTACACTGTGCCACACATTCAGTACAGTGACTTCCCCCTAAGAAATAATGACAAATCTTGTTTTCTCAGATAAGTATAAATATAAAAATTCCAAATATTTTATTATTTTTATTGTTGCTCAGAATGGAAATACTGGCTCTGTAGGTTTGATCCTGAAATCCTCCCACAGCTCTCCAGGGTAGGGGCTGTTTGACACAGCAGTTACCCTGTTCATGGCCTGTCAGAAGGTCAAGGACAAGGGCCTAGACGCTTTCTCTCTTCTGCCTCAGTATTATGTCTCAGCTATAACTGCCAGAAACAATTGCCATTTTCTCAGATGTGGGAGAAAGAAGAGAAAATAAGAAAACCTGCATGTTGCAGGATAGTAGAATTGGAAGCACTAAATATGGGTGTAGTCCTCAAAGTATGTCAAACAGGAATCAACCAACTGATTTACCATTGGATTCTGAGGGGACAGTATTTTTAGCTACCTTGTATGGTAACATTAACCTCATGATCCTATCCCTACACAATAGCAAACAGCTATCGAATCTATGAAATGAATGAAAAATTCTTCTTAATCATCCCTGGACAGCTAGTGAGATGGATTTAGAGAAAGGCAGGGCCACGTCAAGATCATTCTTTCCATCTTGAGTCTGGCTACCACTGACTTGTGGTACCAGGAAGGAAAAGAGCATTGGTTGTGGGAAGAATACAAACAGTTTGACCATCCTTACAAATATCCTTTACTAATGGCTTTCTGAAAGTTGAGTAAGGTATCTGGAGCATGAACTCAGGAGCCTTAAATACTGGACTTAGTATGGTCTTTACTGCTCCCTTATAATTTACACAAATTTGTTTTTGAAGATGTTGAGTGATATAGTTTGAAAATTAACCCTTTCATTCTTAAAAAGTCAGAACTGGTAATCAGACAGTTCACACTAGTGAAGCCATGCCCGCTGTTCCCTGCTGGCATCCATTCTAATTTGTAAGAATTAGTGTCTGAACTAACCAGCTGGTGAACATTCTTAATATCACCCCTTTTTGCCTAATGTCAGTATCTGTGTTCACTTTTTCTGTTATCTATCATATTTGTTCATTGTTGGTCCCAGTGGGTCTGAGAGGAAAACCAGATTTATCTCTTACAGGTGGGATCTCAATTCAGCTCCATCTCTTCAGTGGTTACTTGACTAGTTTCTGGAGATCAGTTTCCTTATCTGTAAAATGGAGACAATACTATATGTATATATCATTACTGAGAGGATTAAACTAATTAATTCTTGGAGACTGCTATGATCAGTGCTGGCTCATGATGAAGTACTCAATTATTGGCAACTATTATTATTAGGTATTTAAAGGGCAAACCTCCAGCTGCCTTCACTCCTCCCACACATTTTCAACACTGTTCTGCTGACAAAGTAGAGGAAGGGAAGATGTAAGACTAACTTCATGATAACCACCACAGGTTAGATGACAAAAGAGTTAAATAAAATGTAACTTTAAGACAACCTATTGGGGCTCAGGACAGACTTCTTATAGGAACACCTTCGGCCTGAAAGTAAGGTACAGAGATAGGTGAGTTCTAACCTGATATTTAATGTGCTTTCAAATTATTTCATTCCAAAAGCATTGGTTTGTAATCTGTGAGAAAAACTACCTTTTAATTTATCAGTTTTTATATAACAAAAGTCTTAATAGACATGTGTGACCTAGTTCTTTCCTTACTATGATATATGCACATTTGGGCTATATGATAGTTAACATATATTGAATGCTTATGAAGTATCTGAGTGCTTTATGCATTTCAACTAACTTAATTCTCCCAACAAATTTATGAGGTATAGGTACTATTGTTATTCCCTTTTACAAAAGACTAAACTAAGCAATAGAAAAAATGTTAAAATTTACCATAGATTATATACCTAGCAATAAGTGAACTGGAATATGTCCTAAACCTTCTGGCCTGAGAGCTGTTGCTTTAACGACTGTACAATCCAGCCTCTCTTTGGGATACAACATATATATAACTCCAAAATCTCTTACAGGTCTAATTACACTGGGGAACAATCTTTTTTCATTTTCTGTTGCATGAGGTTTTAGAACTACTTCTATATATTTCTGCATTGCTGATTCAATTCCAAATCTGAAATTCTTTTTTTTTTTGGCGCATGCTCTAGTTTTTATGCAATTTTCATTTCTTTTTGTTACACTTAATGGCATGCATTGGTTTTTAAATTGAAGTTAAAAGTCAATGACTCTTGGATTGAACATAACCACAAGGCAATTAATGTTTTGCAAACATTACTTTTACAATTGTAGTTGTTTTTAAATGTAAAATAATGATTATATGATAAATAAAACACCCCCTATTTTGTTTTAAGATTGAATCATGGCTTCTTCAAGTAGACGTAAATGTAAGAATAGTCCTGACACCTTCTGTTATATATGTGGCTGTTACACACTTCAACGTCAAAGGTGCAATATTTCATCATTTGTGACACGTGCATATATTGCCTATTTTCAAGTTCCTCTTGGCGATCAAGACAAGAATTGGGCACCTCATATTGTGTGTCATAATTGTGAGGAAATGCTTCATGACTGGACAGAAGGAAAACACAAAGAAATGCCTTTTGGTATTCCCATGGTTCAGCGTGAACCTAAGAAGCACAGCAGTGACTGTTATTTCTGTCTGATCCATACAAAGGGCATCAGCAAGAAAATACGTCATATGATCGCATATTCTAATATTCCTTCAGCAATATGACCTATCTATTCCACACTCTGAGACACTCCTGATTCCAGTTTTCAATGCTTTTATTTCTTCTAAGGATGAAGAAACATGGTGATCAAGTGTATTTCGATAAGATGCATGAGGAAATGGTTGTAGAATCTGAAGGGTCTTCTTGTGATGCCAAGCAGTTATTAACCTCTCAGCAGTTTAGCCAACCCGAATTGAATGACCTAGTAAGAGATTTGCGTCTATCAAAGAAAGCAGCTGAGTTATTAGCCTCCAGGCTTCAAGAAAAGAATAGCCGGTCAGCTAAAGTATCCCATTTTAGGAAGTGCGAACAAATTTTTGTGGACTCTTTTTCCGAAGACAAACACTTTGTTTACTGTCAAGATATCAGTAGTCTTCTCAGCTAGCTAGGTGTTACCACTCACAGTCCAACAGCATGGTGGCTATTTCTTGACAGCTCTAAATGGAGTCTGAAATGTGTTCTCCTACACAATGGTAATGTTTATGCAGCGGTTCCAATGGTTATTCAACTCAATTGCGAGAAGATTATAATGACATAAAAATTGTCCTCAACTTTCTGAAGTATGAGGACCATAACTGGATCATTTATGTGGATCTTAAAATGGTGAATTTTTTGCTAGGACAACAAAGAGGTTTCACGAAGTATCCTTGCTTTCTGTGTTTTGGGGACAGCCGAGCTTGGGAGAAACACTGGACACAAAAGAAGTGGCCGAAACTTGAAGCTCTGAAAGTAGGAATGCAAAATATTGTGAATGAAACAGTAGTTAATCAAGACAGGATCATTTTCCCCCCACTTCACATCAAAGTTGGCTTAATAAAGCAGTTTGTTCAGGCTTTGCATAGAGAAAGTGAATACTTTCAACATATTATTTCTGCTTTTCCTGCCTTGTCTTTCGAGAAGATAAAAGCAGGTGTATTTGATGGACCTCAAATTTGAACCCTCATATGTGACAAAGAATTTGCCAGGAAGATCAATAAGGAAGAGAAAGCAGCATGGCAGTCTTTTGTGACAGTTACAAAAAACTTCCTTGGCAACAAAAAAGCAGAAAACTATGAACTTCTGGTGCAAAGGATGCTGTTGGCTTTCCATGACATTGGATGTAACATGAGTGTGAAGATTCACTTTCTGAACAGTCAGCTTGATAAATTTCCCGAAAATCTTAGAGCTGTTAGTGATGAGCAGACTACTGCTGGAGCATCAGACGAGAGTGTCCTCAACAAGTACACAAATGCAAGAGCTACAAACACAAATTTTTGCCTGAATAAAATTTAAATAAGTTTTGTGCAAATTTTATGATTAAAATAACTGTTTTAATATGTTCTATTTTGAAATTGTAGACAAATTCTAATGCAATCATATTTTTAGTGTATTTACTGCTTTATATAAATTATTATATTTTCACAAAGATGATGCCCAAGATGACTTTCTACTTCATTATGTTAAACTAAATGTTGAAAATTTTACAATAAGATGAAAACCTAAAATCTTGAATTGCAAGAAAACTGTAGCTTATAGAGAAAAACTAATGTTGGATTTGAGATCAGCACACTCGAATTAGGTAAGAACAAGTGTTTTGTGGATGCAACAAAAATTTTGTTCCCCAGTGTTATAATTTCTTTGACACCCAACTTTTAATTAACAGTTGCACTCAAATATATACCTACCACTTACTGCTTCTTGCATAGATTGTTCCAAACAAGTATTCTGAATTGAATTGGGAACAAAAGTTTTTGAAATAAATTTTCAAATGAGATAGTTGATTCAATAAATTCAAGGCATAACACACTCAAAATGGACATTGCTCAAGGAAGGTTTTTATGGTTTACGAACAGTATTCAAGAAAGTCATGACAAATTATATTTGGATCCACCTACTTTAGGTAGTGCCTATTATGATACCTCAAGATTTTATTTTTAAATAATATTTTTTTTTTTTTACAGGGACACAGAGAAAGTCAGAGAGAGGGATAGATAGGGACAGACAGACAGGAACAAAGAGAGGTGAGAAGCATCAATCATTAGTTTTTCATTGCCGTTGCAACACCTTAGTTGTTCATTGATTGCTTTCTCACATGTGCCTTGACCGCGGGCCTTCAGCAGACCGAGCCACCCCTTGCTGGAGCCAGAGACCTTGAGTGCAAGCTAGAGAGCTTTTGCTCAAGCCAGATGGGCCCGTGCTCAAGCTGGCGAGCTTGGGGTCTTGAACCTGGGTCTTCTGCATCCCAGTCTGATGCTCTATCCACTGCGCCACTGCCTGGTCAGGCTAAATAATAATTTAATTAAATTAGAAAAATAATATCTTTGATCATCACAGAAAAATAGGAAATTTAAAAATGTACAAGGATAAACTAAAATTTACCCATTATTCTACCTCTCTGAAATAATCATTCTTCATCATTTAGTTGAGTTTTTTTTTACTTAAAATTTTCTAGGGAATAAAAATATTATTTTAGAGCATTGATATTATTAATTATATGTAATAACATTTCAAATTGATAATCTTATTTATATAGTTTATGTTATAATTATACTTGAGAAGACAGCAATAAATTAACAACATAAGGTTTAAGAAGTAATGTATTCATAAATACACATTTGGAACAAAACATAAATAATATACAGATATAACTAAGAATATGAACATTAGAATCATGGGTTCAAAGAGCTGCCTATACACTTTGCTAAACTGTAAAACTTTGGTTACAATAAGTAAGCTTGGTATGTCTCAGATTCCTTGTCTGTATGGTAGAAATAATCACTTGTATATTTTGTAGGCCTTTGAGCGGCATTACAAGAAAAGATATATGAAAAATCCGTAGAGCCATTCCTGGCACATAAGGGGCACTTAATAAGGTTTATCTCCCCTTTTCTTCCTCTCTGTGCTATTAGGCTAGGAGCACACTCATGCTTTCAATAACAGATGACATTTATTTACCTATATACTTACTTATTTAGCTAGTAGTATTGAGTGCAGTGAATATTAAGCTTAACTCAAGCAAGGGTGGTCTCTATCAAAGATTTATTTATGCTAACTTTGCTTTATTCCACAATCATTTATAATATCCAAGTTTCATGATATGACAGTGTGTATTTAAACCTGAACAACTTACAAGTATATAACTTGGTCTTCAATTAGAATGGAGAAATTTAGTAATTAAGAAAGACATTTTTTCTTCAAAATCTCAGGTAAACTGCAACCCAATTTTAGGCAGGATTAATTTGTTTCATAGACTATATGTTGGAGAGCCATATTTTAATAAAAGCTTTGTTGAAAACGACTAGTTAATGTCTATAACAGCCCTGCTTTACACACATTCTTCCTTGCCCTCTTAGTTCTGTGAATTTCAGAGACCCGCCCTCTGTGTTTGGTTGGTGTATGGTCACCTTCTGTAACAGATCTGACTTCCTGATTATAGAATTCTCCAGCTCACTGCCTGGAGAAATGCCTCAGATTTGGCATTAGGGCATTAGGGCTTTCTACAACTGTACAGGTGTGGTCAGCCATATTTCTATTGTTTTGACAATTTCTGATCCTATTACTATTACACACATTCCTATAACAGGAAATTACAGAAGCGTGATTCTCTTAATTTGTTAATTTTATATACAAAATCATTACTGTTGCCAGTAAATGGGATCTATAGGTGATATTATCAGAAAAACCTATTATTTTCCCTGTCTTTATATGGAACAAGAAGGACCTCAAGCCGTCTCTTAGAAGATTCTTCTGTCTTACTCAGAAAGTTTTCTCTAAAATTATTTCTTTTTTGTTCCTACAGGTATTAGCTGACCCCAGTTTAGCAGCTGAGATTAAATCTTCCCCTTTTGCTGTCTATGAGTTTGCTATTTAATATTTACTTATGCATACATATATATATATATAACATAAATGTATATTATAGATATTTTACATATGCATATATGTACATATCATTAAGTTTTACCCAAAGAAATAATTACACTTGAAGGAATTCAACTAAAATGATGGTAAAATTGATTTCTTAATTAGGTCAGCGCCTGTTGTTTTTCTCAGCAGCTCTGCTCTTATATGAATCCCTTCCCCTCCTGAATCCCACACACCATTCATAGCCTGTTCCCTGCCTTCCCACTGTGCCATGCTTTATCAACTGGAGAAGTCACATCAACCCTTGGAGTGTCCTTAAAAGCACCATATGCCCAACAGAAAAGCACTTGAATTACTCCATATACCAGAACCTGCTGTATGTTACAAGAAAGACCAAAAACTAGAACATAGTGTGATCTTATAATCTACCAGAATGGTCACCTGAGAGCACTCCATGGTCCATTTATTCCATTTCCCAGAACCTCATATCTAACAACTAAACTAGCAGATACTTAACAGCGCTTTGGATGCAAATGATTTCTAACCTAAAGCTAGCCATTCTGCTTCTTTCTTTATAGGTATATATACTAGTGTGTATGTATGTGTGTGTATATATATATATTATAAGTATATATTATATATATTTATATATATTATAGATATAGATATATACTTAAGAGAGAGTTGTTGGGAACAAGCTGACTTCTACATAATTTTTTAAAAACAAAAGCAAAGAAACTTTTCTAAGTAACTTATTTGGTAACTTTCTTTGGAAGTTTCTCCACAAAGAAAGAGATAACGACAGGGCAGATATAATTAGTTCAAAAACTTAAGCAAATATTGTAAGGTTTTTTTTTATTACATAAATATTTCTGATAATTTTTTTCACTTCTGTGACTTTTTATATCCGAGGCCTAATCCTGCCTTGTGAAAAATTTTCAGACTGCCTCCATTGTGTTTTTTAACTTCTCTGAGCTTAAAATTTGTATTTTTTTTTTTTCAGGAGGGCCTGATAGCCTAAAAAAGGCTGCACTTCATTCTCGCATCAAATAATGTAGGGTCAGAATGACTGTGTAACCTCCCTTTACTCTTACCTACTTTAAATAAGAAGTCATTTTGAAAATAGGAAAGATAGGCTACATATCAACATACTTGCCCTACAGGCACTAAGTATGTGATAAGTAAGATTAAATAGCAGAAACCTACTAAAATGCACTTGGGTCTTGTGAGGTGCAGCAGATGAGAAGAAGCTTTATGTGGTGACACCAAAAGAAGAAGTTAAGATTAGAGATGGTCTCTTGAAGCAGCCTTGAAAGAAATTGTCGCAGATGGACACAAACATGAGGGTGTGCTTACTACAGTGAGAACAATGATAGAAAAGTCTAACTTCACAGCCATATTCTTTATATACATACATTTTTCCATAGGAATGAAGTTGTTCTAAACTATTAAAAGCCGTAGTATCAAGCCTGACCAGGCAGTGGCGCAGTAGATAGAGCATCAAACTGGGACACAGAGAACTCAGAATCGAAACCCCAAGGTTGCCAGCTTGAGCACATACTGATTTGGCTTGAGTGTGGGCTCACCAGCTTGAGCGCAAAGTCACTGGCTCGAGCTTGGATCATAGACATAACCCCATGGTTACTGGTTTCAGCCCAAAGGTCACTGGCTTAAGCAAGTGGTCACTCGCTCTGCTGTAGCCTCCCAACCCCAGGGTCAAGGCACATAAGAAAAAGCAATCAATGAATGTAAAGCCAGTAGTCGAGGCCACTATCACAGCAGCCTGACCCATGCAGGTTCACATTGGATTCGAACAGTCGGTAATGAAACACAGGAGCCAAAAACTGGTGAGCCATCAGCTTTAATTCTAGCTTGCACCCGGCGGGCAAGCAAAAACACACACTGGGCTCCAAAACCCACACATTCAGTGCTCACAAAGCTACTGACTTATCCGAGTTTCCTAGAATTAAAGGTTTCTAGCTCACCAGACTTATTCACCTCTGTTTCCCATCTCCTCCTGCACAAACTCTTAAACTGGCTTCTTCCTCAGCACTCTGCCATCTTGGCTACTTCTCCTCTACATGGCCTTAATCTGCTCTCCTCTCTAATACCTCAGGAATCAAGAACCAAGAGAGCTCAAGCTCCCGGATTGCCCCAGTTTATAGCATAGAAAATCCAAACCCTTAATCCAATCTACAGACAAGAAAGTCTCTGATACAAAGTCACCCATCTGAGGCATAATGGTATTCCTCCCTACGTCACCACCCTACATCATCCAATCAGTCAAGGGTGTGGAGAAGAGCTTACTCTTAAAACAAAGCCTTAAGCTATAATGACCCGGCCTGCTTACATTACAACTTTTCCCCCACAGCCATCACAAGCATAAGGGCAAATAATATCACCTGGGTGACTGGCTTCCATATGGGCAGCACCATCTTTAACAAAGTGAGCATATTATATTTTATCTGCCGAACAATGAACAACTAAGGAGCTGCAACGAAGAATTGATTCTTCTCATCTGAAAAGCCAGTATCCAGGGTCAGGATCACAGCTGCCTGGCTATTGCAGGTTCGCATTTGATTCGGACAGTTGGTAATGAAACAATGAAGCCAATAACTGATGAATCATCGGCTTTAATCTTAGCTTGCTCCCGAAGGGCAAGTAATAACACACACTGGGCTCCAAAACCCACTCATTCAGTGCTCACAAAGCTACTGACTTATCCTAGTTTCCTAGAATCAAAGGCTTCTAGCTCACCAGTCTTATTTACCTCTGTTCCTGTAAAGTCAGTAGTCAAGGCCGAGATCACAGCTGCCTGACCCATGCAGGTTCGCATTGGATTAAAATAGTCGGTAACGAAACACAGGAGCCAAAAACTGGTGAGCCATCAGCTTTAATTCTAGCTTGCACCCGGCGGGCAAGCAAAAACACACACTGGGCTCCAAAACCCACACATTCAGTGCTCACAAAGCTACTGACTTATCCGAGTTTCTTAGAATCAAAGGTTTCTAGCTCACCAGGCTTATTCACCTCTGTTCCCCATCTCCTCCAGCACAAACTCTTAACAAACTGGCTTCTTCATCAGCACTCTGCCATCTTGGCTTCCTCCTCTCCTCCACGTGGCCTTCAATGGCAATAGCAGGAACCAAGAGAGCTCAAGGTACTGGTCTCTCCCCCTTTATACCATAGAATCAAAACCTTTAATCCAATTATACAAACAAGGAAATCTCTGTATAATGGGATTCCTCAGGAGAGCACCACCCTACATTATCCAATCAGTCAAGGGTGTGGGGAAAAGGTTACTCTTAAAGCCAAGCCTTAGGTCATAACAACCTGGCCTGCTTACATTACAGCCTTTCCCCCACACCCATCCCAAGCATAAGGGCAAATAATATCACCTGGGTGACAGGCTTCCGTGTGGGAAGCGCCATCTTTAACAAAGTGAGCATATTATATTTTATCTGCCCAACAGTTCCCCATCTCCTTCTCCAGCACAAACTCTGCTCAAACTGGCTTCTTCCTCAGCACTCCACCATCTTGGCTGCTTGTCCTCTCCTCCACATGGCCTTAATCTGCTCTCCTCTCTAATGCTAACCTCAGGAACCGAGAGCGATAGCAATTTCCCGGTCTGCCCCACTTTATAGTTGTAGATATCCAAACCTTTAAGCCAATCTACAAACAAGGAAGTCTCTGATACAAAGTCACTTATCTGAAGCATAATGGGAGGATTTCTCATGAGAGTGCACCACCCCACATAATCCAATCAGTCAAGGGTGGGGGGAAAAGCTTACTCTTGAAACTAAGCCTTAGGCTATAATATCCCTGCCTGCTTACAGCCTGTCTCCCACACACAATAATATAATTACGCCCATCCCAAGCATAAGGGCAACCAATATCACCTGAGCAATGGGCTTCCCCGTGGGCAGCACCATCTTTAACAAAATGAGCATGATATATTTTATCTGCCCAACATTATCTCTCTCCTTTCCTGTTTGTCTGTCCCTATGTGTCCCTCTCTCTGTCTCTCTCTCTGTCTGTCACAAAAAAAAATACTGTAGTATCAAAGCAGATATTACACTTTAAGATAGATTAAAACTAACACATAAAAATGCAATAGTCATACAACCATGATGGCGAACCTATGATATGCGTGTCAGCACTGACATGCATAGCCATTTTCCATGACACGCAGCCGCATGCGGCCTCATACCAGATAAAAATGGGGCGACATGCCAAGAAGGACGTTTCATCCTCGGCTCCTGCATGGCCAGTTGCAGTAGCCGAGGATGAAACATTTGCTGTAGTGTAGACACTGTGTGCCGGAGTTCTGTTATTTTGGCCTATAGACCTCCGGCACAGAGTATCTAGTTCTGGGACTTCCGGTTAGGCCGTTTTTCTAGAAGTGACACACCACCTGAGTTATGCTCAGTTTTTTGGCGAATTTTGACACACCAAGCTCAAAAGATTGCCCATCAATGACATACAACTATTCCTCTTCCAGTTACTTAAATCACAAAGGTGGAACTAAATTCATTTTTCTTTACTTTTTCTTTTTTAATTTATTGTGTTGACATGGTTTCAAGTGTCCCACTCAATAGATCTCTCTCTACACACCCCACTGTGGCCCTCAATGCCATTTAACATGTGTAAAGCCAGTAGTCGCTGCCACTATCACAGCCGCCTGACCCATGCAGGTTCGCATTAGATTCAAACAGTCGGTAATGAAACAACGGAGCCAAAAACTGGTGAGCCATCAGCTTTAATTCTAGCTTGCACCTGGCGGGCAAGCAAAAACACACACTGGGCTCCAAAACCCACACATTCAGTGCTCACAAAGCTACTGACTTATCCGAGTTTCCTAGAATCAAAGGTTTCTAGCTCACCAGACTTATTCACCTCTGTTCCCCATCTTTTCCAGCACAAACTCTTAACAAACTGGCTTCTCCCTCAGCACTCTGCCATCTCGGCTGCTTTTCCTGGCCTTCACGTGGCCTTAATCTGCTCTCCTCTCTAATACCAACCTCAGGAACTCAGGAACCAAGAGAGAGAGATCAAGCTACTGGTCTCTCCCGCTTTATAGCATAGACTCAAAACCTTTAATCCAATTATACATACAAGAAAGTTGCTGATACAAAGCCACCATCTGAGGCATAATGGGATTCCTCCCTACATCACCACCCTACATCATACAATCAGTCAAGGGTGTGGAGAAGAGCTTACTCTTAAACTAAGCCTTAGGCTATGACCTGGCCTGCTTACATTACAACTTTTCCCCCACAGCCGTCTCAAGCATAAGGGCAAATAATATCACCTGGGTGACGGGCTTCCATGTGGGCAGCGCCATCTTTAACAAAGTGAGCATATTATATTTTATCTGCCGAACAAACATGTTAAATTGCATTCTATGGGTATGTGTTTTCAGGCATTTCTATTTGCTAGATTTAATAAAAACTTGGCTACAAAATATTAGTACTAAAAGATTATCTAAAGAGAAGACTCATAATTTTTCTTAATGCAGGAAAACAATTTTATTGAGACTCCAAAGTCCTGGGTTTGAGCTCCACTTTCTCCATGACTGAAACATGACATGTGACAACACTGACCCTGCCACATGCACTTAGAGGGATGCCTTGAGAATCAGGTATTCTGTGGGGTACTATCCAAGTGAAAGATATAAGCACATAAAGCTTTGGGTACTTGAGAAAAGTTAAGGTGAATTATAGAGTTGAAATACTTTCAGTGCTGTGCTTGTACTCTTGGGTTTCCCACTGAATCAATATTTTTCTCACAAGGGTATGGATGTGGCTGTCAATTTAAGATTCAGAACGTATTTTATGCCTAAATATTATGTATTAATATGTATTGTGTTTTCTCTATATATAAAGTGGTACTGTTTAAATATTAGCACAGTAAACTGCCACATGAAATATGCTAATTCAGGTAAGAAGTCAAGATAGGAAACACCTCTCTTTTTTGTGAGGGGAAAGGCAGGATCAGCACACTGGTCTAAGTATTTCAGCAGCATCTAATTGCCCAAGTTCCTAGAAAATGAATTGAAGAGAAAGGAGAAATTAAATATGAGAAGCTAGAATTAGCATTACCTGTGCTCTCTAAGTGAAAGTTAGAGATCAAATCCCCTGGAGTCTTACATATATTCTAAGAAGACTCAGTCCCTTATAACTTCTCGCTATCCTGCATACAAGTTCTGCATCTCCCTACAGGGAGGCTCCAATAGGAAAGAAAGAATAAGAAGTTTTCTCCAAAAATGTACCTTCAGTATAGTTCTGACCTCCTACATCGTTCTTGGCCCAGAACATTATTTCTTAGTCTTCCATGAAGCCAGGATTCTGAATACAAATTAGGTTTCTTCAATTAAATCCTTCATATGAAAGCTGATAGGTGGTAAGCAAGAACATACTGGCATGAGGTTTTTCTGCTTTTTGTCCAGTATCCAGTTCCCAGATTCCTGGGCATTAAGAGACAACTGCATCAATGTCAGGTACAGCCATATGCTCTATTTTCCAAATGATCGACAGCTTCCTGGGCACTGAGAGGCAAGAGTGGTGCTGGTGGCTTCCAGATCCCAGCTTTTTGATCTCTGGGTTGCAGCTACAGCAGTGTGTTCTAGAACAATAGTGTTTCATTTCCAACTTCCTGATTGCTTCCATTCCTAACTGCAGCAGCATAATTGGGGAGCTTTAGTTCTGTAATTGTTCTAGAAGTCATTCCTGGAGGTCAGGCCTTGAGTCTGCTCTTTCAGTCTTCCAGCAATATTGTAAGGCAGTGGTTCTTAACCTGGGTTCGATCAAACCCTAGGGGTTCGATGAGTCGGTCTCAGGGGTTCCGAGAAGCCTCTGCCACGGAGGCCAGAATAAAGTAATAATTTGTTGTGAGTTCATGCACTTTGTTGGTTTTGTTCTTTGAGCAAGGTGACGTTCATGCACGGCTCATTTTGTGCACCAGTAAAAAAATATATACCTATGTCTTGAATTTGGAAAAAAATATCATATTTTATTTATCACTAAAGAAGGGTTCGGTGAATGTGCATATAAAACTGGTGGGTTTGGTACCTCAATAAAGGTTAAGAACCACTGTTGTAAGCACCCATTTCTCTGTATTACATCCCTTTCTGCTGAAAATATCTAAAGCAGGGTCTATTTTATGAACTAAAGGCAGGTGATGAAGGTTTTGACTCTAATGCCTACTTCAATTAATTGTAATGGCTGCCTAGGTAATATGTTTGGAAGGGCTTTGAGACTGAAGTCCAAAGTCTGTGGAAAGTACTATTTTCTATACCTGGCATGGAAGCATTACACATGTGCCACCTCAATAGACATTAGCCTCACTTAACAAATTGCTGTGGGGCGAGGGGTGATGCATATATGAGTAAACATAAATTTGAAAAGATAAGTAAAATTTCAAAATTTTATTTTTATCAGACAGAAATTTAGTGAAAATAAACTAGGAATACCAAATTTTAAAATAATTTAATAGAGGTAAATGTAAAAAGTTATTCGCAGGAATGCTAATTGAACTATATATGAATTATAATTTATTATACTTGAAATAGAAAAAGTTACTTTAATACAATCCCACTAGTCTAAATTCAATCCTCAAAATCAAAGATCTGACCATTTTGTTCTCTGAACTTGCTGAATTGCTCACTGTTGGAAATTATTTTAAAAGATTAATTTGAAAGAAACTTCAAATCAAAAATGAAACTATTAGAAAAGAATATAAACCGGACAACAACAAAAAGCCGTTCCTGTTACTTTGTAACTATTTACGTTGGTAAGGTAGGTTGGTGAGGGTTTTTCCCCTGTTATAAAAGGCAATCATTTTTTTTCCTGAGAGTGTTAATGCTTCAGTCATTTAAGCTTCTTAATTTGATGCTTTTTGGTTAAGAAGGAAACCTTGAGTGAGGAAGGGAAATGCTGAGAGGAAATTACTTGAACAGAACTTAATAGTTTCTGATATGAAGCTGTGATCACATTTTTTTTCACAGTATGAGTCAGTCATATAAATGTTTGGTTTACTAAGTTTATTAATTTGATATGAGACTAACCTGGGCAAACCTTGTCGGCAAAATGTTATCTTTCATGAGTTAAACTATATTGATTTCGTTATTACTATAACATCTCATATTTGTAAGTGAAACCTGTTTCAATGAGCTTTTGTCAGCATAAAGCTCATATTTTAAAAGTACTGTATGGGGTTTTTTTGTTGTTTTTTTTTACAGGGACAGAGAGAGAGAGTCAGAGAGAGGGATAGATAGGGACAGACAGACAGGAGCGGGGAGAGGTGAAAAGCATCAATCATTAGTTTTTCATTGCCGTTGCAACACCTTAGTTGTTCATTGATTGCTTTCTCACATGTGCCGTGACCACGGACCTTCAGCAGACCAAGCAACCCCTTGCTGGAGCCAGCGACCTTCGGCCCAAGCTGACGAGCTTTTGCTCAAGCCAGATGGGCCCCGCACTCAAGCTAGTGACCGCGGGATCTCAAACCTGGGTCTTCCGCATCCCAGTCCGACGCTCTATCCATTGCGCCACCACCTAGTCAGGCAAAAGTACTGTAGGTTTTTAAATGAATTACTGGCCTGTGCTATAATTTCAAAAACTCTGCCTTCTACATGGGGATTTGAAAATCATGGTTATAGTTACTATTAGTGTCAACACAATGTAAGTAGGGTTCATTATGAAACCCTCTGGGGATTTCTGAAGTGATTACATTCTCTTTGTAATTCACAAAAAGGAACTCTTCAAAAGATAACAATTCAATGAGATGAGATAGGAACCACCTGGTTCACTTGTAAATCGGCTCATTTTTTGAGGTATGTCACTGCTGTTCTGTTCTATTAGTACCAGAGAATAAAATTCAGGATGGTTGGTTTTTACCATTTTTTTTCTCTTAAAGAAATGGAAAAGGGGTTGAACATCAGCGATTGGTGCAGCCTCTTGCCTAATTTCTGCAAAGGCCCCCATCAAACCCAATTTCCCAAACTACTGTTCTTGATGCAATCAGATGTTTGACAATGGTTTTGTGTTGTGAGAAAATGACTGATACTAATTCTTTAAAATTTGATACTAATCCTTTTGTTTTTATATTATCCATATATTGTTCTCCTGAAGACTACAGAATAGGTGGTAACCGACTTTTTACCTGGAAAGCTTCCATGACCTAGTTCAGGTGCCCTAGTGATAGAGGGTTTTCCATCACCAAAACCTAATAAACAAATTAACTTCGCCCATGAAAACAAATACCAATCAATAGTGCCCTGATCAACTTCTTACCTATTGTGAAAACAGAGAAATCCAGAGGTTCTATGTATATGTTCAGTTTCTAGCATCCTATTATTAAATGTAAAGCTCTTGGGAGGGGTAGCACACTGATTTCCTACAGTGCCGAAGAAATTGGCTTGGCAAAGCTCTTTCTAAGTGGGTATAGGGCAGGATAGTTATGGGATTCCGGGGCTCCCGAGGCCTTAGAAACGAAGGCAGTGCTTCAACTACGTCACAAACTTGATTTCTTACCCCCAAACTAACTTCACCCTCAGACAAGTGGATTTGTTTTTTTCAAATGCAAATCCCTTTCTTCTTCCAAGGGAACAGTTCCCGTGGAATTCAATTCCCTGATTCTCTGCCATGCCTCTTGCGAGAAGAATTCTCCTGCAAGATTTTGTTCCTGCTCACACCCCAGCAGACCCTAAGCCCCTACCAGCCAGCAGCATGCTGTTTTATGGCCTGAACAGCATGGCACAGTAGGAAATGCCTGAGCTTTGGGGACAGATGGACGTGAATCGGAGTCTCAACTCTGTCATATATTCTGAAGCAAGTTACTTCACTTCTCTGAGACTCAGTTTCTTTTCCTCTGTAATGGGATTAATAACACCTGCTTTGTAGAGGTTGTGGGAGGCAGAATAAGGGCCCCCAAGCATGTCAGCATGCTACACCCTGGGAATTGCAAATGTGTTACTTTGTATGGCAAAAGAGACTTCACAGTTATGGACTCTGAGATGGAGAGATTATCCAGGCCAAAGCGAATCACATGAGTTTTTGAAAATGGAGATCTTTTCCAGGCTGTGGTCATGCAAAGATGTGACAGAAACAGAGATATGGCAGGATGAGAAGGACTGGAGCTGCCATCGCTGCCTTTGTACATAAATGGGGCCATGAGAGGAAGAGTCGGAGTGGCCCCTGGGAGCTGGGAAGGCAAGGATACAATTTTTTTCTTTAAGCCTCCAGAAAGGAACACATCGCCAGTGACGTGATTTTGGCCCAGTGAGCTCCACATCTGACTTCTGATCTCCAAACTATGAGCTACTTAGTTGTGTTAATATGTTCCAGCAGCAATGAAAAACCATTACAGAGGTATACCGAGAAAACATAAATTGAGGGCCTACCATAGCGCCTGGCACAGCATAAGCTCTAAACAAGTATTAATTTCCTCTGACAAGCTAGGAAATTCTGATTCATTTATTTGCGCACATGCGCACACATACACACACACATACACACACCACATTCTATGTGCCAGACACCATTCTAGGACTCATGAAGTTTGCAGCATAATCAAAGGAGCAAAGTCATTTTTATGTACTAGGATAAGGTTCACTTTCTACACAAACCAAACTCGAGGAGGCATTGTTTTCCTCAATGATTGTGCCACAGGGTCCCACACAATCACACCAACAGCTGCACTTCCCCATCCTCTTCAGCCTGCTCCTTCATTATCTTGCTATAAAGCCAGTAACCAAGGCCACCATCAGAGCCGCCTGGCCCATGCAGGTTCACATTAGATTCGGACAGTTGGTAATGAGACAACAGAGCCAAGAACTGGTGAGCCATCAGCTTTAATTCTAGCTTGCACCTGGCGGGCAAGCAAAAACACACACTGGGCTCCAAAACCCACACATTCAGTGCTCACAAAGCTACTGACTTATCCGAGTTTCCTAGAATCAAAGGTTTCTAGCTCACCAGACTTATTCACCTCTGTTTCCCATCTCTTCCAGTGCAAACTCTGCACAAACTGGCTTCTCCCTCAGCACTCTGCCATCTTGGCTGCTTCTCCTGGCCTCCACGTGGCCTTAATCTGCTCTCCTCTCTAATACCTCAGGAACCAAGAGAACAAGCTCCCTATCTGCCCCACTTTATAGTGTTGAAATCCAAACCCTTAATCCAATCTACAAACAAGGAAGTCTCTGATTCAAAGCCACTTATCTGAGGCATAATGGGAGGATTCCTCATGAGAGTGCACCACCTACATCATCCAATCAGTCAAGGGTGTGAGGAAAAGCTTACTCTTAAAACTAAGGTGTAGGCTATAACGACCCGGCCTGCCCACAGCCTGTCCCCCAAAACACATTAATATCAACGGACTTGCATGTGCACAGTGCCATCTTTAAGAAAGTGAGCATAATATATTTTATCTTCCCAACACTTGACCAATTCTTCATTATCTTGCCCAGCCTGGGTGATGCAAGGTCTTCTGCCCCAGGCTGACTCCTCCTTGTAGGACTAAAGTGATTGTGCTTCAAAATTAAAACCCCCTTTTTCAGAGGTAAGAATCCCACCCCAGACACCAGCAGCTGAAACCTGGTACCCTTGAGGAGCACACAGAGAAACATATTCTCACGTTGTGATGATCTTTATAGCTTTACTCCTCTTCCAAGTATCACTTTCTGCTATATTTGAATCCCAATGAATTCAGGGAGGGCCTACTAGAGAGCTCCTGACATTTTTATTAGAGCCCAGTCCCTGTTTAGCTAGGTGAGGGTTTTCAGCAGGGGACCTGCCAGCAGCACAAAGTGATGTTTGCCCCATAATTGCAGCATCCCACTGGCCAGCTTGTAAGACAAGCCTTGCTGTGAAAGGAGGGGTCCAATAACTCCACTCTGGAATGAGTCTGGGAGCCTGTTAATTTGGTGGAGTTCTCCTTGTTGCTTCCCTTTCTTCTCTATGTGTAAACGTCTGTGTGATTTTTTTAAAATGTTTTTATTGATGTCAAGATGTTGGTACAAAAACAAGACTAACAGTGTATGATTTGGGCTCCCAGTTTCCCACATCTCTGCATCTCCTCATGCAGCTGGCATAGCTGGAGGACTGTTTACTCCATGGCTTATTTTCCTCTTATCTTTGATGTCCCAGGATGTCAAAGGTTGTAAATTTAATATTGATTTTATAAAGTAGTTTTACTCTAACATGTCAGTTATGATTAGCTTCACCTGGAAGAAGCTCAGCTACTGATCTGGATTCGCACGCAATGCGGCTCCCAGCTCTTAGCCTCTCGGAGTGAATGCTTTATTTATTAGAGTGGCAATGGTTTGTAAAGGCCAAGACGTCCCCCAACCCCCAATTCTGTCTCTCTGTTCTGAGCCTCCAGCACCTGGGCCCTTACATTAAGCTTGAAAACCTGAGTAGATCAGAGAGACGTATCATTTGCTGGCATGTTAACAGACAGAAGAGTTTATAGATCATATTATACCCCAGTGGCTATAACCAGACAGAGAGGAATGAGAAGTCCTACTTGGGCTTGCACCCCTCCCTTTCTTCATTCTCCCAGTGCCCTCATGTTCCACCACCAGGGTGGGGGCCACGGCTCTAATAACAGTAATAAAAGCTGACATTTATTGAACACTTTCTTTGTGGTGATGACTGAATAAGCCTCCAGCAGTGTGCTAAGGTTTTCCATGCATCATCATCTAATTTAATCCTCACATCAGTCCTATGAAGTGAGCATTTACTATTACCATTTGTTGGGCGGATAAAATATATTATGCTCACTTTGTTAAAGATGGCGCTGCCCACATGGAAGTTTGTTGATATTAATGTGTGTTCTAGAACAGGCTGTGGGCAGGCTGGGTCATTATAGCCTAAGGCTTAGTTTAAGAGTAAGCTCTTCCCCACACCCTTGACTGATTGGATGATGTAGGGCGGTGCACTCTCCTGAGAAATCCCATTATACAGAGACTTCCTTGTTTGTATAATTGGATTAAAGGTTTTGATTCTATGGTATAAAGTGGGAGAGACCAGTAGCTTGATCTCTCTCACTCAGTTCCTGAAGTATTAGAAAGGATAGCAGATTAAGGCCACATGGAAGAGAGGAAGCAGCCAAGGTGGCAGAGTGCTGAGGAAGAGTTTGTGCAGGAGGAGATGGGAAACAGAGGTGAATAAGTCTGGTGAGCTGGAAAGCTTTGATGCTAGGAAACTCGGATAAGTCAGTAGCTTTGTGAGCACTGAATGTGTGGGTTTTGGAGCCCAGTGTGTGTTTTTGCTTGCCCGCCGAGTGCAAGCTAGAATTAAAGCTGATGGCTCACCAGTTCTTGGCTCCTGTGTTTCATTACCGACTGTTCGAATCTAATGTGAACCTGCACGAGTCAGGCTGCTGTGATGGTGGCCTTGACTACTGGCTTTACACCATTATTGTTTTTTTTTCTTTTAAGTGAAAGTAGGGGACATACAAAGACAGACTCCCACATGCATTCTGACCAGGATCACCTGGTAACCCCAATATGGGATTGATGCTCTGCCCATCTGGGGCCGATGCCCTGCCCATCTGGGGCCACTCACTACTGAGCTATTTTTAGTGCCTGAGAAGAGACTCCATGAAGTCATCCTCAGTGCCTGGGGTCAATGCATTTGAATCAATTGAGCCATGGCTGAGGGAAGGGAAAAGAGAGAGTGAGAGAAGGGGTAGGGTGGGAGAAGCAAATGATCACCTCTCCTGTGTGCCCTTACTGGGAATCAAACCTGGGACTTCCACATGCTAGGCTGATGCTCTACTACTGAGCCAACTGGCCAGGACCATTATTGTTATTATGTAATACTCTTTTTACTCCCATTTTACAGATAAAGAAACCAAGGAGTGATCATGTACTGCTGCAACTTTTGAGGTTGGAATTCAACCCCAGGTGCGTAGAATTGACCCCTGCCCGCAGGGTCCACATTCTCATCCTAATGCCATAACAAGGGCTTTATCAGAAAACTAGGAAATGACATTTTTGCACCAACCATGTTCTGATGACACCTTTAGCTTAAAATAACATTCTCTATTCTTATCTTTTGATACAAACAGATCTTGAAGCAAAATTGTAAAATTCATCCCAATTCCATTTTCTCTCAGAAAGAAAGGTAACTGGTGTGCTTACCTTGCTTCACCAGTCCTCTCTCCCTTCCCGCCCCTTGGGGCAATTCCTCCCTGGAAGGTGAAGCTCAGGACACTAACCACCTTGTGGTGGGAAGCTCTTCTTGAAGCTGGGAGGCCAGGTTTCTGCTCACTAGCTGCTCATTTAAGGGGCTTCCCAAGGGAAGAAAATGGATCAAAGCTCTCTTAAATTGGGAAATCTCTGTTGGGCAGATAAAATATAGTATGCTCACTTTGTTAAAGATGGCACTGCCCACATGGAAGCCTGTCACCCAGGTGATGTTATTTGCCCTTATGCTTGGGATGGGTGTGGGGGAAAGGCTATAATGTAAGCAGGCCGGGTCATTATAGCCTAAGGCTTAGTTTTAAGAGTAAGCTTTTTCCCACACCCTTGACTGAATGTGTGGGTTTTGGAGCCCAGTGTGTGTTTTTGCTTGCCCGCTGGGTGCAAGCTAGAATTAAAGCTGATGGCTCACCAGTTCTTGGCTCCGTTGTTTCATTACCAACTGTTCGAATCCAATGCAAACCTACATGGGCCAGGCCGCTGTGATGGTGGACCTTGCTACTGGCTTTACATTTGGCGTAGTCTGTGGCAGGATTCGATACAGATCAGCATGGAGCTACCACCACCTTTGAGCGGTGGAGTAGAGGACTGGCTCCTGTTATGGTTCCCTATGGCTGTTTTTTGGGGGACTGTTGGCTGGTTGACTTTTACAGCCATGCATGAGGAAACCCAGAGCTCTATGGAAGAGGCTGCCCGGGACCTGCAAACCTAGCAGTGGAAGGAGCTGGAGGAAATGTGGGAGAAAGAGATGCCGACCCTGGAACTGGAGGAAACGTGGGAGAAAGAGATGCCAACCCTGGAGCTGGAGGAAGTGCTGGAGGAGGAGGCTGACCAGGTTTGTGAGATTCGCCTGGAAGTGGGGCAGACGCTGGAGAAGGAATCACAGGTTTGTGAGTTGCAGATTGCCCTGGACATTGTGGAGAGCCAGCAGCGGCGGGAGGCCGAGGCTGGAGCTGCAAGGCCTGCTGAGCAGAAGGCAGCGGTGTCCGAGAGTTCGAGCCCAGCAACGGGAGCTGATGTTTCCAGTTCCTCTTTGGAGGATGAGGAGAATCCAGCTGGAGTTGCAATCCGCAGTCTCCAGAAGATGAGAGCCCAGCTGAAACAGCAGGAAGTGCCTGCCAAGCTGCTGGTAGGTCTGCAATTTTGAGACATAGGGGTGGATGCCATCATGCTCCCCAGAGCAGAGATGAAAATGCTGACTGCCGTTGCCACATGCTTTTCTTTAGGACCGTGTGAGACCTGCCATGATGGCAAGAATGAGGGGGGAGGCTAACACCTATGTGCGTGGACTGATTTCCTGGACTATGACCAAGTGAGCACTGGCTCCTTTGTTGGATGGACTTACAGATTTTGGACAATGTGAAATACCCTGATGGGGGTCAGGGGCGGCTTTGATGGAGGCCCTCCACCTGCCCCAGGAAGCCTTTCCAATGGCAAGAAAGAAGGCTGAGGACATTTTGCACTTTTGGCAAAGTGCTCAGAGACTGGTGAAATGTGTGTACCTTTGTAATTGTTGAAATTGTATGATTTGTCATGCTTTTGTAATTTGTGTAATGTGCCTAATTTCCTTGTACAGGAATGCCAGTGGTGTAGATTGTGGGTAGTAAAGTGAGCATAGGGGTGGGTTGTTGGGCAGATAAAATATAGTATGCTCACTTTGTTAAAGATGGCGCTGCCCACATGAAAGCCCGTCACCCAGGTGATGTTATTTGCCCTTATGCTTGGGATGGGTGTGGGGGAAAGGCTATAATGTAAGCAGGCCGGGTTGTTATAGCCTAAGGCTTAGTTTTAAGAGTAAGCTTTTCCCCACACCTTTGACTGAATGGGTGGTGCACTCTCCTGAGGAATCCCATTATGCCTCAGATGGGTGACTTTGTACCAGAGTCTTTCTTGTTTGTAGATTAGATTAAGGATTTGGATTTCTACACTATAAAGTGGGGCAGGCCAGAGGCTCGCTCTTGGTTCCTGAGGTTGGTATTATAGAGGAGAGCAGATTAAGGCCACATGGAGGCCAGGAGAAGCAGCCAAGATGGTGGAGTGCTGAGGGAGAAGACAGTTTGTGCAGAGTTTCTGCTGGAGAAGGAGATGGGGAACAGAGTTGAATAAGTCTGGTGAGCTAGAGACCTTTGATTCTAGGAAACTCGGATAAGTCAGTAACTTTGTGAGCACTGAATGAGTGGGGTTTGGAGCCCAGTGTGTGTTTTTGTTTGCCCGCTGGATGCAAGCTAGAATTAAAGCTGATGGCTCACCAGTTCTTGGCTTCGTTGTTTCATTACTGTCTGTTCGAATCTAATGCGAACCTGCACGGGTCAGGCGGCTGTGATCCTGACCCCGGGTACTGGCTTTACATCTCAGCCCACGTATTTTAATACTGTAGAGGCTAATTCACCAAAAGCTTGACAGTGTGTGTGTGCGACTGCTTTTTCTGAAACTTACATCTTTCCCTCTTCCTGGTACTTAACAGTAGAAGAAAGGATAAATTAAGGCAAATTAAAGGTAGTATCAAGTTCTTTGATATGCCTCCCATTAAGAGGTGAGCTCTCTATCTGGTCCCCTTGATTCTATGTATCTTCTGTAACTACTCTGAGCAGTAGAATACAGTGGAAGTAATGCTGAGCCCATTTCTGGGCCCGGACAAAAGAGGCTGGCAGCATCAACCTCCACTCACTTGCCACACATCAGAAGTCCAAATACTCTGATGAAGAAGTATTTCCATGAGACTACATGGAAAGGGAGAGGGGCCCTGCTGAGCCTGCCAAGGGACCAAATGTGTGACTAACACTGTCTTAAACCCTTCAGATCAGCTCAGACACCAGCTGAATGTTACCAAGTGATGCCAATCAAAGCATTTTAAACAAAACTGCCTGAATTCCTGTCCCACCACACTGCAAGATATAATAAAATGGTAGCTGTTTTGCAGTAGTGAGTTACACAGCAATGGATAACAGCTATAAGCACATAAGTGCCTGGGATAAATCGCTTTATCTTTGAAGGCTCCTGGATTTCTAGCATGCACTCACACTAGCCCATCTCAGTGCAGTCAAGCATAGAGAAGAGCATGCCGCCTTCTCCAAAGACTCTTAAGTTGTGACAAGACCATTTATTTCTGCAAGATAACTATTGGTGTGCCCTCCTGTGGAACAAGTCTTCCCGAGTGGTGACACATTGCTAACACAGGATTAATCTTTTAGTATATTAGCATCTCACATAATTGATGGTCCATTTGGAAGCCATGCCTAAGTTAAGCACCCTGAGCCCAGTTGGTTTCTTTCCCTTTAATTTCCTCAGTTTATACAGTATTTTCAACAGTCAGACTGTAAGTCTCTCCACATCAGAAGTACATAGAAAGCCCTGCTCCCAGGTGGATATGGAAACACACTCTGTTGTAAGGCCTAAGAATTACAGTAAAAGACATAAAGGTAGGCTCTTTTAATTAATAGTTTCCAAATATTCATTCTTCTATTTAATTATATGTATTTCAATATATACTTTAAATGACTGTAAGATGATAGTTATTTTGGAAACATAATGCACTTTTTTAGTATTTAGTTTATGTGTCAAAACATAATATACTCTCACAGAAATGAGATAAAGAACAAACAACCCAAGAGAGAGTAAGAAGAAAGACTGACAAGTAGTCAATTTAGTTTTGTCCTCCAACTGCACTGACCACAGTCTTTTGTGAAGTGGAGTGATTTACTATGAATATGCTTATTTTTACATGAAAGTTTTGTTTTTGGTTTGTTTGTTTGTTGTCCAGTAAGAATAAACACAAAAGCTTGTAAAGAAAACTTCCTTTAAGAGACTCCCATCTTAGAAGTCTACAGAGTGCTGTCCCTTGACTTTACACATGTAGGTTCTCATCTCAAGATGAGACACTTATGGGCATTTTATTTCAGATTTATCCTGACAATCACAAATGATAGAACTCAGAGATCTTTGTTGACATTGAAAAATCAGTTTCCTCATCTGAAAAACAAGATTGATAATATCCAACCCAGAGGTTTTGTTTTGGGAATTAAATTAGATTTGGGAAGGAAGAAGAGGAATTAGCCAACAGACAAAGAAAGGAGGAGAAGAACCATGAAAAGACAATGTCATGTCAAAGGCAGTGGGGAGGGTAACAATGTCTTATCTGAGTTGTGGGATTTGGGCTGCTTTTCTTATTCTTTGTACTTTCATGTGGCTTAATTTTTATCATCAACATGTGTTATTTACTTTAAAAAAATAGAAATCCAGGAAAAATAATATTTCAAGGAAAGAGTAGCCAAGAGTATTTAAAGAAGCCCAGGGATCTAAGACAATGACTTTGCAAAAGACATCTACTTCATTTCTCCCAAACCTTTTTATGCTGCATTGTTCCCAGAAGAAAAAAAAAAAGAGTGGAAATACTGCTTTCTAGAAGTCTCCCTTTAAGGGTTACTTGCCATACCTTACCAGTGGAGCTTCCTGCTTCTCCCCATTTAAACGCATTTCTGTAGGGGAGGCATTGGCCAGTGTGGAATTGCTGAGGATTCATCCAGAACTAAAACCATTCAGGGTAGTGATGCTGATTTCTTTAAATGCAACTGCAATGTTTTCAAGATTTTCCAAGATATATTGGATAATATCCACGGATAAAAACTTTATACAATTATTTTTCATGGCCAATGAATGCTAGTCAATAACTAGTTAAAACTTATTTTATCATATCATAATACAAACATAGCCTAAATGTGCTAAATGTAGCTTATAGTCATCTTATTTCATTTTACACAATGCTTAGTATTTCCTTCCTCCAATTAAAAAAGTAAGCTTTCAAATGTAGGATTATAAAGCCAGTAGCCAGGGCCACTATCACAGCAGCCTGGCCCGTGCAGATTCACATTAGATTCGTACAGTCAGTAATGAAACAACGGAGCCAAAAACTGGTGAGCCATCAGCTTTAATTCTAGCTTGCACCCAGCGGGCAAGCAAAAACACACACTGGGCTCCAAAACCCACTCATTCAGTGCTCACAAAGCTACTGACTTATCCGAGTTTCCTAGAATCAAAGGCTTCTAGCTCATCGGACTTATTCACCTCTGTTTCCCATCTCCTTCTCCAGCACAAACTCTGCTCAAACTGGCTTCTTCCTCAGCATTCCACTATCTTGGCTGCTTCTCCTGGCCTCCACATGGGCCTTCATCTGCTCTCCTCTCTGATACTTCAGGAACCAAGAGAACAAGCTCCCGGCCTGCCCCACTTTATAGTGTAGAAATCCAAACCCTTAATCAAATCTACAAACAAGAAAGTCTCTGATACAAAGTCACTCATCTGAGGCACGATGGGATTCCTCATGACAGTGCACCACACTAGATCATCCAATCAGTCAAAGGTGTGGAGAAAAGCTTACTCTTAAAACTAAGGCATAGGCTATAATGACCCGGCCTGCCCACAGCCTGTCCCCAAAACACATTAATATCAACAGACTTGCATGTGGGCAGCACCATCTTTAACAAAGTGAGCATAATATATTTTATCTGCCCAACAAGGATAAACTATTTTATATATTCTGCTGTAAAATATGCAAGAAATTTTACAAAATCCTTTAGGTTTTACATGAGAAAATAAATTTAAAGACCTCTGGTTTAATGGAAGACATATAGGTTTTGTCAGCAGAAAGTCCTGGGTTTAATGACCAGAGCTGCCACGTGTTGGGTCTGTAATTTAGTGCAAGGTACTTCTACAGCATTCTCTTCACAGTGTGGGCTGATTATCCTTTAAGCGGCAGACAATGCACTAACAACTGGGTACCTGGAAAACACATACAAAAATCGCTACAATCTCTTTGAATTTCCCTTGTCCCCCACGTAAAATGCCTACCTCATGTGACTTGTAATGACAGTGATGTAGAGCACTCAGTAAAATGCAGGTGCAGAAGATGAGCTACATTATTATCATAGCTATTTCCACACAAAGGGTAAGAGTTTGTTCTTGCATAAAACCCATGAATCCTGAGGATGAGGAAGGCAGGTGTCACTTTCTGTATTGGAAGCTTCGATTTCTCTCAGGCCACTGTTTGTTCCATTAACTAGTGTGGTGACTCGAGAAGCAGATGGGGCATGGGACCAGCCTGTCACCATCACCCACCGGCTTTCGGGCTCCACACGTGGCTCTGCACCCACTCATGCACAGGCTGCAGTCACCCAGGAGGCAGTGGTGAGGAGCATTTCTTGACCTCCTGGGAGGCAAGTCAGAGGTAAATGACAGAGGTCTAAGACTCAGTCCCTAAAGCCCCTCAGGTTGAACCCAGTAGCCCACAGCAGGCACCAACTGTACAAAAGACATGTGCTTTGACTTTCTTGCCTTCTCTGTCTCAATTGCCCCATCTCTCTCTCTCTTGATCCCTTGCGAACCACTTGCTGGAAACCCTTGTCTTGGACTTTGCTTTAGAGGGAAGACCAGGTCAAAACACCACCTACAAGAAACAATATATTAACTAGAAAGATTTTTCTTATTGGAGGACTATGTAAAATTGACCATGCAATGAGATAGTATGCAACCATTAAAAAGAGTGAGGTAAATCAATCCAGTTAATGAGAGAAATTTCCACAATATATTGTTCAGTAAAATAAGCAACGTGCTTAATAGTGTATGTAATATGGTCCAATTTTTTAAAAACAAAAGTAATCACCTCTCCAAAAAGCCCTATATCTATATGTAAATATACTTATTGAAAATGTATACATAAACATTTATTTTTAAAATATACAGTAGAAACTTTAAAAAAGATGCGTATTAGTTTGTTAGATGTGGTTGGGGTTAGGGACTGAAGGAGAGGTTAGTAAAACAAAGAAAAAGAATCCTCATTAGAAGAACCACATACATGATTTGAAAATATTATTCCATTCAGGGAAAACCTAGGCCAGGTGGCAGGATGGCCACCAATGTGCTAATGATAATCATCTCTGGAATATGGGATTTCAGGTCAGCTTTTACTTTCTTCCTAAGACTTTTGTTCTTTTCTTGTTTTAAACTTTGCAATAAGCATAGATTAATTATGTAACCAGAAAAACATTAAAACACTAAATATCACAACAAAAATTGAAGAAGCAGTTTGGCACAGTGGTTAAGAGAGTACAGACTTCAGAGCCCCATGACTACACTCAAACCTTGTCTCTGCCATGATGGCTGTGTGACCTTGGACAGGTTATTTCACTTCTTTGGCCTTCAGTTTCTCCATATGTAAAATAGAGATAATAATAATATAGCACCTACTTAATTGGACTTTTAAGGAAATTAAATGAGAAATAGAGGTAAAGCTTTCAGAATGGTGCTTGGCACATAGGAAATGCTGTACAGATTAGCTATTAATGTTTCTTTATAATTGACTATACAAGAAATATAGCTGAAGGGCTTAGATGCCCCCGTCTTTAGGCAGGCAGGGAGAAAAGCTGTGCCTCAGGCATCATGGCTTGGGTAACCATCCATACATAGCAGCTAAGGCAGCATCTGCTTCCACAAAGAAGGGAAAGAGAGAGGAAGGAAGAAAGAGAGAAAAAGAGAAAAGGAGGGAAGAAGGGAAGGAGATACATAGAGAAGAAAAGGGACAAGGAGGAGGAAAGAAACAGAAGAGCCCCAAAGTTTCCACTTCAATACTGATGGGACAGGGTCAGCCTGATGAACTTCCTCCCCCTCCTAGGTGTCCTGTCTGTCCTGAAAGATTCTCTCCCCAGCTTTCTGGTCACCTTAACTCCTCAAGAATCATGCAAGTTCATGGTGGTGATCTATTTTTTTCTTAATTGAGACACAACTGTTAGTAGCATACATTTTGCTGACATTCATGTCACATTTCTTAGATACCAGATAGAAAATACTTTTAATTAGTTATAAATGAGAATGTATACACAACAATTCTGAGACTGTGTCTTCATCAAAGTTTGCTTCCAGGTACGATTCATGTGACCTTAGTGTCAGTTCTTAACTGTGCAATGCAGTGTGCTGACACCCACGATACATTTCCTCATATCTAGTCACAAAAATACTTTTAATTAGCCATAAATGAGAATGTACACACAACATTTCCAATAGCCACTCTGTTCCTATCAAAGTTCACATCACAGAAAACTTAAACTGTTGCCACTGAGCTGCCTTGCTCCAATTCCAGCAACTCCTATTTCAGAAATCCTTAGAAAATTGAATCTTTAGATCTTGCTGGGTAAACAGATCTGAGGTAGATTTATTTCAACCTGAGTCCTTTATTTGAGATATATGTGCTCCTGAGCCCAACTAAATGCATACCATAGCCATTTCAAAGGCAGTGATAAAATTACTTGGTTAAATATTTTGGCTTGATTTCCTGTTTCCAGAGGCCTGGGCTTTGTGTTCTGTGGCTTCTACATTTGCACGTAGTGATGTGGTAGGATTAAATGGCATCACATTTGCCAACCTCCATAAGACCATGCCCCACAGGGAAGGCGCTAGGCACCCATCCACCACTGTGAGCCACACAGACAGATGACTGCAGACCTCAATAACCACCTTCAAATTCCTGGACCTTGAACTTTCTTCAGGAATCCAAGCTGCAAGCCTCTTGAGATCATAATAGACCATGAAATACTTCCCTCAGTTCAAAGTGTGAAGTCTCCAAAATCACTTTAGTTGTAATTCAGATATTCTCCAAACTTGAGTCTGTGAAGCATTCTGGTCTGCTCTTAGATTTCTGCATAATCTTCCCCTCATTTTATAACAACAATGCCTTCTGTTGCTCTGTGCAAATGACAATCTTTTACAGGTCATAATGTCATGAACAAGGAAGGAACATCACAATAAAAGGGGGCTTTATGTGAGGAGAGGAAAAACAGTTCTGCTAAACTTTGCTTACTTCCACTACCTTTAAAAACTCATTAAATAGGATTCTGCCTTTTACTTGCTGAAGTGTTTAAAACCCTTTTTAATGAAAAACTTTAATCCTATATAATCACACCATAAGTACTTTCTTTCTATTCAAAGAGGAAACAGTGTTAAATTTGAATGCATACCTCTGGCAGGCTATAATAAAAGTGTTCAACTTTAAATCCGATTAGTGTAACTGTTCCAGATTAGAGAAAAATCTCAAGTGATTGGAGTAAGTCCCCAACTCAAGGGAGCTAATTTAGGGTCTGGGCCTGATTGTGTCAGACTCAAAGGTAACATCAAGATTATGCATTCAATTTGCCCAAAATTTGTTCAGAAGCTAATAAAATAAGGTCCTGTGCTAAGTATTTCAGTGCTATAAAGGCACGCTTTCAAATAGGAGACAGATGGAACAGAATGCAGCCATAGACACAGGAGAATGAGGGGAAGAGCAGAAGTGGGGAGCCCTGAGAGAATTCAGAAAGGACAAAATCACATCCCAAGGAGGAAACCCTTGAGATTTCTTAGAGGATATAACTTCTAAAAGAGGCCTTAAAGGACAGAGTCCATAGGTGAGGAGACAAGGACATCCCTGCTAAAGTGGGGAAAGGTATAAAGTTTTCTAAGAATTAGAGAAAGTAATTTGTTAGAACTAAAGAAGAGAGGAATGTCTCTTTGTTGAGCACTGCTATTTAGCAGGCACTATACCAGATATCAAATCCATTTTCTCATTTAGTCCCCAACATTCCCAGTGAGGTAGGTATTATTACCCCCACTTTACAGCCAAGAAAACTGAATCTCAGAGAGACTGTCAAACTTGACTAAGGTCAAACATCTAGCAAGTGGCACTCAGCAGAAGAATATGGTTGAGCTTGTCTCGATATTTATTCTCTGTAACTCCTTTAATTTTATCTTCCTTTCAGCCATTATCAAGGCCCAACATGTTCTAAAAGACATTCTGGACCACCTGAGTTAGAAATTATATTTCTGGTCTTTGAAGTCATAGCATCCTTATTGCCTGTTACCCCAAGGACACTTATTGGATCCTGATTTATATTGCTTACTTTTCTTATACAAATATTTGCTTCAGTGCTTTCTAATTGGCAGGGTCAGTTATGTAGAGCAAGAATATCAAAAATGTCTGAGAAGAAATGCAAGTATATATTTAAATATTTATATTTGTGAGACTGCCCTTCCACTGATCTCATGTCACCTTTCTTTATAGTCTAATACATGTGAGGGAGAAAGTAATTACATAAACCCTAAAAGTGCATGCCAGACGTGCACAGGCATCAACAATGAGCATTTAAAAATATTCCCTCAGTCATTCTAATTCTCACCTTATCCCAGGTGAGAACCATTAAACTAACTTTACCCTGTGCTGGGATTCAGCTGCTTTGCACCGGTTTGGCAGAACCAATACCTAATTTTTTGTTGAGTCTGGCGAACTGGTTGTTAAAATGGCACTTGTAATCAGGGTTCTCTCCAAGGTGGGCACCTAGGCAGCTGCCCAATGTGGAAACCACATATTTATATTCCTTACTTTATTTTAACGTTTATCTGTACAACAGCATATTCTAAGTGCCCGAGGTAATGTTCATTCTATCCATAAGTGAAAAAAAGCTGACGGAACTATACCTGTAATATTAATTTAATCATTTCAAAGAATTCATTATACCTTTGATGAAATACTACATTTAAATTTCCTCGTGTTTGTTACTTCAGTAAACAAACATATAATGTAAAGAAAAAAATGCTAAACAACCAAGGGTGACAAGCTGTCATTGGAAATACCTTAAATAATAGTTTATTGTTTTTTGTCAAATATTATGTAACATTTTTTATTAATACTTTAAAACTCATAACATAATCTAGTCTTGTGTTCTTGTTTTATTGTTCTTATTTAAGTATTAAATGCATGAAATAATAAGCTACCTTTTGGTATATTGTTTTTTATACTTAAAACAACTTTAGGGCAGAAAATAGGTTGTTAAATTATTTAACACTGGCTGGACCCTAAATCAGATGAGTTGACATCAACTTCCAGCTTTGCCACTTACTAGTTGTATGATCCTTACTCTCTCTGTGAGACCCAGTTTTACTACCTGTGGATTAAAAATCACTGCATCTATCTTGCCAACATTTTAGGAATATAGTGAAGTTCAAATGAATAAGTTTTCTCAGTCTTGAATAATGGTGTGGTATTTAAACATCTGGACTAGAAACAACTCGAAGACAAGGCTTGCTCTTATGTACACATCCTGCACATAATAGATATTTAATAATAGGTGTTGATTCAGAAATGTATCTCTTAGAACCTTGGGGATATGAGAGCATGTCCAACTAAGAAGTTAAGAAATAGTGAAATGTCCTCCACCTGAGATAACATTGCCTCCTAATGGTTGCCCCTCTCCTAGGTACATTTTAAAGACAGTGCCTGTTTGCAGTCCTGGCTGTGTGGGCCTTTGTGCCTCTGAAATGAGGATCTTTGGGCTTAAGATTGTCATTATATAGCAACTTTCTTCTTTCATGCTCTCCATTATGTACCTTCAAACCCTGTTGCTCACTTATACCTCTTCAAGGTCAAGAAGATGTAATTCTACCTTAGACAAATTAATGATTCATCAAGAGTAGAGGACACGTTTTATCTTTCCATAAACTCTTCTAATGAGTGGTAAGGAAAAAAATTAATTTCCGTACTTTAAAAGGACCGAGAAAGGAGATTGAAAGCCTAATACAACCCCCCCACAGTAAGAGAAAGGACAGAAAAATAATAAAAACAAGGATCCATGAATGCAGGGAGAAATTAAAACAAACCTGCAGACCCTCATAAATACAGCAATCAGGCAGCTCCATGCATGCATCCATATTTGAATTTTTATTTTACATGAAGCATTTTTATATCTGCTTTGCCTAAATTTGGCCTCTTACCAAAGCCTAATGACTACACTTTGTTAAACATTTCGAAGGATATAGACTTAAAACTAGAAGAAGAAAAAACTGTTAATTTATCTTGTAAGAAAAGGTGTTATAATTTGAATGAAAAACAGCAAGCATGCCTGATCAGGCGGTGGCGCAGTGGATAGAGTGTCGGACTGGGAATCGAAGGCCACCAGCTTGGACCCAAGGTCGCTGGCTCCAGCAAAGGGTTGCTTTGGTCCGCTGAAGGCCCGTGGTCAAGGCACATGTGAGAAAGCAATCAATGAACAACTTTGGTGTTGCAACGGCAACAAAAAACTAATGATTGATGCTTCTCACCTCTCTCCATTCCTGTCTGTCTGTCCCTATCTGTCCCTCTCTCTGTCTCTCTCTCTGTCCTGTTAAAAAAAATAAAATTAATTAATTAATTTTAAAAAAAAGAAAAACAGCAAGCAGACAGATAAAAAGGAGCTGGCACAAAGCTCAGGCAATCAGTAACATTTTTTGTACCTGCAGGCTGAGAAATTGTCTCCAATGTTGTATGATGTTATTACTATTGCCTATTTCCACTTGTACATTAGGTTCAAGCATAATTGTGTAAAGATTTGAATGTTGCCCACAGATTTACTATTTTAATAAGTTCATAATGTTAAAACACTATATGTATTGACAGTGGCACTTACTCTGTATTAAGTGGATAAATCAAATCATTTTCTTTAAAATGCTAAGTAGCCTAATTTGACCTTTCTTCAGGCTCTGGTCAGTTCTGAAATGGACACTTATAATTGTCTTCTCCCTAATATTTCTGTCTTTTATCCCATTCATCAACAAGGGTGCTGTCCTCACAGAGCATATGACCTTATTATTCCAGAAACTGCCCCTATCCTATTGAAGGCTGTAGGGCAGAGAGAGGCCACTGTGAGCTATACTCATGAATATTCACAGCAACCAGAAATATGCTCAGGTACCAGAAAGAAGATACGATATCTAGTCACAAATCTAGTATACACAGTATTATTCAGGGCTGGGTAGATGTGGCTGAATTGAAATAGAAGGAAACATTAAATACATGCACATGCAAGAGGGAGATTCATTGGCATTGGTAAATCCAGTGTCAGAGACAGTTGGAAGCTGATGTTCAGTTCAACATGGAAACAGAGAGGGTAGTGACTTTAATTTCAGCAGGTCCTTTAGGTGTTTTCTTTATTTTAGAAATAATTTAATAGCACTTAAAAATATGGGTCCATTGTAAAAAACAGTTCAAAAATACATACAAACATGAAGAAAAAAATGCAGTGATTCTGTCTCTCAGAAATAATTCTTGTTATTTATTCTAGATATTATTATTCCAGGCTTCTTCAATGCATGGTTGAATGGGTTTATCAGGTACACACTGACTTTTAAGTTACTTTTTTTCAATAAATGTCTTGTTGATATCTTTCCATGTGATTAAATATACTCCAACTATAATAACCCTTTAATAGCTGTATAGTATTCCATTAATAAATAGTTACCTATGGCTGGATATTTAGGTTGCCTCCACAACCCAATTAAATGATTAATTTTAGCAAGTTCTTTCTGAATACCAAAGCCTGTCTATCTGCACTCCTCACAAAACATTTTGTAGCTCTTAAAGCCTCTGACTCTTGTGAATTTAGTGACTAGAACTTTTCTATCTTCTTCCATTTAATTTTCAATACATATCGCATACACACACATCTTTTACTTCAAAATAAAACCCTTCAAAACAATTGCATCTTAATCAATTAACATTTTACTTCTATAATTTTATAATGTGCACTTCACATATATTTATATCTACAACATCATCCTTAGAAATACTTTTCTGAAAATAAAAGACTAAACAATAAAATATATAGTATGAACACTTAAGAAGCACTGCACAATTACTTCAACCTAATCCAAAGTCAGTTCTCAGAAGTTGATTCACTCAACAAGTACTTATGAAGCACCTACTGTGTCACTTGTACCATGTGCCATGGCAGACATGTTAAAGTGCCCAACCTGGGTATGTCCTTACTTCAAAGCCAAAGCCACAAGAAAAATTTTATTTTTTTCCTATATTTTTCACAAATATCAGAAATAACTATTTATGTTATATAAAAGTGTCACTATACTGTTGAGCAGTGTGTGAACTTTTTCAGCTCGTTCATCAATTAATAATAAATTCTAACACATCTCTTGATAGAAGTATAATCTGTACCAATCTGGGCCAAATCACCAAGATTTTCAGCAGTCTGGATTTCTGTGGCCCTTAAATAACAGCTAATAGATATCAAGTACTGAAGAGACTCATCTTGATAAATGAGATAGGCAACTGAGCACCTTTATTAACAATCTGTTAATATATTCCATCATCTTCCATGAAGTTTTAGGACCTATCCTTCAAGATTATCTACAACCTTGCTCTCTATATATCCCCATGCTAAACTGTGTTGCTTTATTCCATCATCTCACTTTTATATGTCTACTTTTCCCCTCTCAATTACTCACCAATTCACATCTAAACTTAAGACTCCCCCCATTGTATCTCCCAGACTTCAGATAGTCTCCCAAACTCCCATCAAACTAAACAATGGTCCTCTCCTAGTGAGTGCTTGGAAGAACATTCAAAGCTGGCCTTGAAATCATTTCTGACTGATTGAAAGGAAATGCAGCTTTCTAAAGAGTTCCACCTGAATAGCGTGCCATTCCCCATGGAAAGTGTATTTGGATATAGATAGGGTTGTTAAATATGCATGAGAATATGTTTTACTTATTCACCTGCCTATTTCAGCCTGATAGTGAGCCCTTAAAGACTGAGAACAGGTTTTCTGTCTATTCTCTTATGATCCCACAATCACATGAATCACACTGCTAAATGTTGGTGCCACCTTTTTTCAAGGCAGCTATTAGTAATTACAACACGTTAACTGGTTAGGTCTGAGAATACAGAATTTTTAGAGGAGGGAAGGAACTTGAGAGGTTACCAAGTCTACCACCTTTTTTTTTTTAAGTTCACATTTATTTAGTATTTACTATGTGCCAGACATGATGCTAAACTCTTTATATGAATTATCTCATGTGATCTTCACAAAAACTCATATTCTAAGTATCCCTATTCTTTTGTGCATACCAAAACTCTCCTAATACTTTTTTCCAATAAAGTATATAAATGAACAAATAATAATATCTCAGTCGAGGATCAAGACTAGAGTGAGACAGGAGAGGCACCTAAGGAGCAGAATTTAAGGCAGCACTCTCCTTAAATTTTGAGCTCTAGTTGCCTCTCTTGCCTCACCCTAGTCTCATCTTTAGCCCAAAGCTTACTACATGTCGGGTACAGCTCTAAATATATTTATGTAGTTAACATTTGCAACAATCCTAAGAGATAAGTGGTATTATCCTCATTTACAAATGGGAAATTAAGGTTAAATCATATGCCTGAGGTCTCACAGTTAGTAAGTGGCAGGGGATAGAAACAAATCCAAGCGTCCTAGTTGGAGGTAGAGAGATAATTGAATGACTACATGAAAAAGGAATTAATGATTTTCAAGGCCACACTCAAAGTTTCAGGCAGAGCTGAACCCAGAATTCTAATTTTCTGGCTCTCAACCTAGTATAGTTCCCCTACACCTCTGAATATCAAGCTTTCTTTGGTGGATTACCAAATTAAATATGAATAATTGTTGACTTTTCTCTGATTGTACAGGTAATAATTTTTAAGCAGGTAATAAAGATACTTTAATTAAACACATGTAAAAGGTACCTGTCTATACTTTGTAACATTAATAGATGATTTTTTTCTAAATTATTTAATTGCCACAGTTTGGTCAAAGTCAAATTTTGAAACTGCCTTAAAATATTATAAACTATAAGTACTTTTATATAATACCAGACTATTCACATTCTACCAAAAGTCATAGACCTGAGTGTGGGCTCCAATCCTTTCCTGTCCCACTTTCTATGTTGTTTCTTGGGTTCTGGTAATATGATAGTAGATTCCATGTCCCAAAGCAATAGGGATTGTCATTATAATGGGATCTAATGCTTCACAGAATAAGTTATTGGTATATCTTCCATGCAACAGTTTTGCTGTGCCTTAAGCTTTCTGCTCTCAGAACATGCTTCCCTGACTTTATATTATCTTGGCAATTCCCACATTGCAGGAAGTTTCTGGATAATGAAGCTTATGATACTTCCTTCTTAGCAAAAATCAGGGACTCAAAAATTATGCCCCTAGAGTTATCATCAATACTGACTTAATTTTTAAATTTCCTAATATTTGACTCCTTAAAATGAACCTGATTGGCCCAGATTATTCTTTCAGCGAGGCCAAAGTCAGCCATGACTAGCTGTCTTTAAACTGACTTCCCTTAAATTAACCAAATGAGGTCAAGGGCAGGGTCTCATAAAAAGAGAACTTGGCAGTCTAAGGTGGCTTCAAATTATATGGTACAGACTGAGGAAGTAAACTGCATCAAGGCAGGGTGAGGAATTTTTTTATTTATTATATTTTGATATGTTATTTCAGAAACAATTTGGGGATAGTCTATGTTAATTAATTACTAATAAATTGACTTTTAGAACACCCTACTGAGTATTATCCTCTAAACAAAACACTAGAATAATAGGGAAACTTGCAGAAATCAGAAAATGTTGTCATCAGGAAGATGCTGAGGAAGGCTTCAGTAGCAGCAACTGTCATGAAGTTACATCATGTGATATGCTCTATGCTACAGCCCTTAGATGTGAACACATGAACCTTACTTTAATTCTAAGAGTACATTGTAAAAGTTCATGGACACACCTGAGAAAATTTTACAGTTTGATTGGTCATTTAAAACATCAGCCATTTAATTTGAATGTTTTTGTGCCTGTTTCATATCTTCTTCCTAGAATAACAGTTTCTGAAGACAATACTTTGCTAGTTAAGATTAACCTTAGGCCCTGACCAGCTGGTTCAGTGGATAGATCGTCAGTCTGGCATATGGATGACCTGGTTTTGATTTCCGGTCAGGGCACACAGGAGAAGCAACCATATGCTTCTCTCCCCTTCCTCTCTTCCTTCTCTCTCTTCCTCTCTTGCAGCCAGTGGCTCAAATGGTTTGAGCCCAGGCACTGAGAATAACTGAGTGGTCTGAGCACATCAGCCTCAGGCTCAAAAAATAGCTCACTTGATTTAAGTATCAACCCCAGATGGGGGTACTGTGGGATCCCAGTCAGAGTGGATGCAAGAGTCCATCTCACTATTGCCCCTCCTCTCACTTACTAAATAAATAAATAAATAATCTGATATTGCATCCAACCCCACCCATCAAACCAGGCACTATAAAATGTTGGGAAGTATAAATATCTTTATTTTTCATATATACTTTTTACACTGTTACTTTTTAATCCATTTCACCATTTTGGAATATAAATAACATGAGCCAGTCCAGTGAAGTGGAACAAGGATTGATGTGGAGGTAGCAGAATTGTTTTGAACAGTGCTCCTATGTGGTCTTGGGAAATTACTTATTGGCCTCAACATGAGTGATCTCATTTTGTAAATTTTTATAAGGATTGGCTGTACAGTATGTAATTAATATACAATGCCAGCACTTGTAAAGCACTCAATATATAGTAACTTTTTAAATTTTTATTATTTATATTTTTGTAATAGAAGAATCATAGTGTAAATCTATGACAAATTGGTATCACATCACAAATCTAATATAAAAAAGTGGCCAACATAGACAAATCAAATATTGAAGGGTGATGGATCAAGCAGGATAGGCTAAATTATGCATAAGTAACAAATGAAAAACCTAGCTAGCAGGAACTCAGCTTCAGTAAAGGAAATGACATATATCACTTCCACCTACAACTAATTGCAAAAACCAGTAATGAACCATAGAACTGAGTTTGTAATTTTTTTAATGCATTTTAACTTCATGCTGACTTAGCACAGTCTGTTCTGATATTTGGTCAGTTTGAGTGTGGGGAAAAGCATTACAAATAATCATTGCTGGAGTTTCTGTGAGCATGCCAAAATAAAAGAGGTTGTCATCTAGAGAGGAACTTTGCACAAAATGTGTTAAATGAAATGCTACCAGGAAAAATAAGGTAATGCTCTTTTGCTGTCTAGCACCACATAAGATGCTAACTGAAAGAGTAAATAAAAACACTCAACATGCATTCAGCTTTCATAATTTACCTTCTGCAAGGTTGATTTAGAGTATGCAGAACATGCCACATTATTTAGGCTGTAAAAAGGAGCTGCTTTACCCTACCTTTTTTGCCATGTACAATTATAATAATCTGTCAGACAAATATAATTACAGAGTGTGATGTCTGTTTGAGTGTGAAGGCTTTGCTTCTGTGGTACAGCACTACACTGTGATACAGCATAAACAATTGTACTCTGTGGTAACTCTCAGCCAGGACTAATGCTCCACATCAGGAACACCCTATCAAACAGCACAGATGGTTGGGTTTGTTTTTGAGACTGTTGGCTTTGTTTGTTTGTTCTTCTCCCCCCAGGGCTTTTTCAAGGGCAAACTTGACCACAATAAGCCTTTCTAATGCAATGTGGTAGGTCTCCAAGATGATAATAAATCATAAAAGTTAATGGGAATGGGAGACTAAGGCAGAGTATGGTTAAATTACAAGTACCAACCATTTTAATGATGAAAAATAGGTTAAGAAAGGAATGCATGGATCACTTTAGTGATTAAAAAAATATAAGGTGACACTCCATCAGTTTAAACAATAAAATGGTTATGTTTTAGAGTAAGTTGTGATTCTAATTTGTTATTCAACTCTCACACCAGCTGAAAAAACAGAAAAAGTAACCATCATTAGAGCCATTTATAATGGTATTAGGTTAAGAAAATTGGAGGTATATTTGACTTTAATTTAGTCAGCGGTCTGCTGGCCATACAATCTCTACTTAGGTAAATCAGACTATTGTTCATTTATTTTCCAACTGGTGACCTTCGCATTGCTGTGACCTTTATACCCAGAAATTTTGCTGTGGGACTTCTTTACAGGCAACAACTTTTGCTCTGTAAAATGAGACTTGCCTAGAATGGGATTTAAGAAACAAACATTTGCCACATTTGTTTTGTTGTAATTTGTGTGGTAAAGAAGTATAATATTTTTTAAGGTTTTATTTACTTATTTTAGAGAGGGGAGAGAGAGAGAGAAAGAGAGAGAATCGGGAAAGAGCAGAAAGCATCAACTCCCATATGTGTCTTGACCAGGCAAGCCTGGGTTTTGAAATGGCGACCTCAGCATTCCAGTTCGATGCTTTATCCACTGTGCCACCACAGGTCAAGCTGAAGTATAATATTTTAATCCAAAACACTGCTCCTAGGTAAGTGGTCAGCCCAAAGGAGCAGTCTGGATTTGACATTTTGGTTTCTTTTAAATTACAAATATATGACATTCTGATGATATCTGAACCAACTTAAAAAGACAACTTTGTATTAACAACACAGGTATATCTTTTTTAATCTCTGGAAGAGTATTAATATTCTATTTATTCTGGCTTTATGGGAAAAGAATTCCAGAGATTAGTTTCTATACTGCTGATACTTCTATGCTATAGATATGAAAGAATTTTCTGGATGAATCTGGAGAATGAATATTATTTTCATAATCTTGCAATATTTTAAACTTCCAATGTAGGATTCCAAGGAAGATAACAGATCTATTATAAAGTAATCACAGAATCATGAAATTTTTGCATTAGAAAGAACTGCTCAGGTAGAAATGATTATTTCATTTCTTGGGCCCCACTGTACCTTGTGTAACATTCTCTCATGGTTATTGCAAGGATAATATGCCTACTTCCGTTGGCCTACAAATTCCCTGAGACCAAACATTATACTTTACTCCTCCTTGCTTTCCTAAAGCTTAAAATTGAACTTGAGGAGCATGAATAACTGAGTTAATAAATGAATAGATGAAAGAAAAAATACTGTGTTGTGGTATGCTCCTTCCCAGCATACATTTCTGCCTTTCCTTTCCAATAGTCACAATTTGTGTTTAAAGATACAAATTGTTCCAAAGAAGCTATTTTCACCTTCAGCTCCAGAAGTAGAATACATAATCTAGATTAAACCAATAAGCACTTTCTATCTAACAAACAAGTTTTTGGCTCTGCCTTGAGCATGTGACCCCACTAAACATTTCCATTCTGAATGAACTCTTAAAATTATTTCTGAGAAGGAAAACACAAAGATGCCTTTTGCTGGGTGTAAATGTGGAAAGGTGCAGTTTTGGAGCTGATGGGAGTCATCTCAGGACCATCAGGAGGTCAAGTGTTAGGATGGGGTCAATATTAAGAAAGATATAGCAGAGACAAAAAAGAAACTAAAAGCCTTATTTGAACCCGGTATTATCTCTGACTTTTCAGCTATAAAAGAAAAGAAAAGAAATGAAAAAGAAAAAATGTTTCTTTCTTTTTCATATCAACTTGTATGAGATTTTTCTGGGTTTCTTTTTGTTGTTGTTGGGTTTTTTGTTGTTTTGTTTTGTTTGTTTGTTTTGCAACACAAAGCACCCTGATACAATTTTAAACCTTGCCATTGGACAAATGTGAGTTGAACAAACAGCAGTGTACTTCAGAAATATTGTCCAGCCCTAATGCAAACCCTTCCACAAACAAACCACAAACCAAAAGAGATGAACACCTTAATTTCTGTTTCCTACTAAAAGGAACTAGAGCTTCCTAAAACAATGATTGATTCCGGATCTTGTACAGAAAATGTACAGGTTCAACCTAGGACATCTATTGATGGCAAAAGGCCAGAAAGTTTTCAAAAGGTACTATATAGAAAACTAAGGAGGAAATCTGAAAAGGTTCCCACTAGCCAAAGATGGGACAACTTGAATATCAAAAGAAAAAAGTGCTAGGGATTAAAATTAATCAAATATGGTAAAAACTATGCATTTATAATGATACTAGAGGAATCAAACCTTCTTGATATTAGGAGACTACTTAAATAAAAGGAAACAATCAAGCATCTAATTCACCTTTCTTGTATAAACTATGCCTTGGGGAGAAATAATAGTTGTTAAGGAAAAATTTCTCTTTATAGACATATTCCAACAAACAAATGAAGAAAACTTGTGCTGCAGACCCTTTATGAAACTATGAATCTAGGCAATAAACATCAGTGGCTACTAACATCCCAAAATTAGAGACAACTAGGCATTATATACCTCTCAATGAAAGTACACCCTACTACCTATAAAGTATTCTTGCCAAATAATTAAACCTGAATCAGATCAGGCCTCTTAATCTAACTACTATTTCATGGAAAATTTAAAAAAAGGAAAAAAAAAACAGATGCAATCAACAAAATCCAAAATGTGGGAAGCTCTATAGAAAAAACGACCCAATTTTTGTGAATAAATCATGAGAAAGAAAACAGAGGAATAATTCACAGATTAAGATTCTTAAGAAATGTGAAAAACAGATGTATGTGCAACCTTTGTTGGCAGTCTGATTTGAACAAACAAAATCACTGGATGCTAACTGGATTTTTTCTTTTTTTTACAGAGAGAGAGTCAGAGAGAGGGATAGATAGACAGGAACGGAGAGAGGTGAGAAGAATCAATCATTAGGTTTTCATTGCTGTCGCAACACCTTAGTTGTTCATTGACTGCTTTCTCACATGTGCCTTGACCGCGGGCCTTCAGCAGACCGAGCAATCCCTTGCTGGAGCCAGCAACCTTGGGTCCAAGCTGGCGAGCTTTTGCTCAAGCCAGATGGGGCCATGCTCAAGCTGGCGACCTCGGGGTCTTGAACCTGGGTTCTTCTGCATCCCAGTCCGACGCTCTATCCACTGCACCACCGCCTGGTCAGGCGCTAACTGAATTTTTGATGATAGTAAAGAATTATTCATTTTTATAGGTGTGTAACAATGTCACCATGATTTTAAAAGATTCTTTGTCTTTTATAGATTTATACTGAGGGAGTTATAGATGCAAAGACATGGTGTCTATAATACAGCAGTGAGAGGGGTAGTGAAGATGAAACAACATTGACCTATTGACTATGAGTTCATTGTTGAAGCTGAGTGGTGAGTTTATGATGGCACATTATATGATATAATATAATATAATATAATATAATATAATATAATATAATATAATATAATATAATATAATATAATATAATATAATATATTATAATATAATATAATATAATATAATATAGTGTACCATGACTTTACAGACACACTGTGTGTGTGTGTGTGTGTGTGTGTGTATATATATATATATATATATATAAGAGGCATATAATGCCTAGTTGTCTCTAATATATATATATATATATATTATATATATATCATATATATATATAATCTTCTATTCTTGAATAATATTTGAGATTTTTCATAATAAAAAAATTTAACTACATTGTTTCACCATCATTCCGAATCATATACACATGCCAGCCTTCCTTGCTTTCACAAAAACAATCCGTTATCCTTCCATCATGTTCTAATTTCTCCACTTTCTGGTTCACCCACACACCTAACCACAGCTGCTCATTTCCACATGCTGTCTTCCCAGACAATGGACATGATCCCACACATGCACACTCCTCCTCATGTAGGTGTCACAGGAAATTCATCACTCTCCCAGCCCACACACAGACTTCACTTCTTTTTTTATAAGGTTTTCTTCCATTCATTCCCTCACACCTCTGTTGTGCTTCCACAGCGCCGTTCTTACCAATTCTTATATCCCTCTTTAAAAATGAACCATACTCCCTAACTCATGCAGACAGACATATAGCTGGTGCTAGGTTGAGGTGTTCCAACATCTACCTTTCTGGGGGCCTCTATACATAATCTGGCTCAGTCTAAACCTCTTAAGTGAAATGCTGTCCTGGAAATAAAACCTGCTTTCTATGTTCTTCTATTTTATTTCAAACTCAATTCAAAGCAATGGTCCCCAAAGAAAAGTTATGCTGGAGTTAGGTTCACACAATTTCCCTGAAATGTAATACGAGATTTAAACACAGATGATATGACTGGTTAATAAATGTCACCATTGAGTGGCTTTGTTCACCTAATAATATCATTCAGATCATTATAAACAAATTGAAGGGGTTCTTATGTGAAACAAACAGGCAGGGCTTATTCCTGCGTAACACAAGACCAAAGCAGGGCAGCCAATCCTAATGGCCAGCGAGAAGGGGCAAGGCTGGCGTGCAGCTTTGTGGTATCCCGGGAGGATTTTATTTCCAAATATAAAATTCATGCCATGCTCACAGGCAGAACCCTAGAATAGTCATAATGATCTAATGGCAGCATTACTATGGAAAGCTGCTATGAATACTTTGAACTACTGCCGTCTATACAGATCCAGGGATATGATTTCAAAGCTAATGTGGAATAAAGACTGCCCCAACTGAAAGCAATCCACCTGAGTGAAAAAGAGAGGAAAGAAAAGAACAGGGTGGAATGCAACTAAAGCCCACAATTTGGGATTTCTAGGATGGGAGGTCAGAGTTGGTTCTTTGATTGTGGGTTTTCTTTTATTATTGTTGTAGTTTGGGGAAGGAATGACAAAGAAAGAGAAAATGTCTCTAAATTAGAAGGCATTGCCTGCCCCTGACTTTTTGAATTACTTCTAACTTAAAGATTATAACATGTTTATTTTCCGAGAAGAGAGGGCTAGTAATTCCGTCTGCTACCAAGGGGACAAGAGCTCATTGATGACAACTCCCTTGTGCTCAGTCTTACTTCAACACTGATGGCAAAAAGAAAAATAGCATATTTACTGCAAAGAGTTGGGAGTCCTATAAGTCCAACCTAAAAAACATCCAAGGCCTGTTGGGCCTGTCACTTGACATTTAGACAGAAATAGCTGTTGTATTTCTAGAAATCAAAGGAAACATCACATCCTTTGCAAACAAAAAACTGCATGACATTTGAAATACTGGTTAAGTGCCTATATTTATCGGTAACATTCATTGTTTCAAAGCTAACCCTGCAATTCTTTGAGAGAGAAGTTCTGACAGAGCTAACAGACCTCTAAAAAATACACACACACAATTTTTAATTGGTGCTGAAATTTCCTTTTAGTCTTTCAATAATTTACAGTTGGAATTCATAATTTTAGCAGTATTTCTCACATATAATGCCAAATTTGGCAACACCTATTTAAAGTGCCTTGTAACATGTGTTTAAGATACATTGAGCTCTTTGGAGAAAAGGTGCTATAGAAATCTAATAAATAATAAGTAGATGATTGACAAAGTATAATATTAGGAGCTCATTTTTTGAAACTTTATAAAAATACTTGCATTTGTGTTAATTCTCAGCTAAATATCTTGTTGGCAGGTAATGTGTAGAGATCCCACATGCCCCAGATTTTAAGGTTCTGGAGTATGGAAAGAAAACGGTCATGGTCTATAGGAGCTCATTCTGAGACTGGAGTAGTTCTCAGCAAGAATCCAGGCAGAAATCCTAATTCTGGCCTTGAAAATGTATTCATTTATGCTATTTGGGATGTGAAAGAAATTTGAAAAATATAAAAAGTGGAGTTATAAACGGCAACTGGATTTAACCACATGGCCAGATTTGAATAGGCAAACTGACATTCTCTGAGATAACACATATTATGTCCTTTAAAATGAAAAAAGAAAAACAAGAGCCAAGTATCATTACTCATTTGTTATTTTGTGAGCTGTTTCAACTCAAGAATGCATAATTTTCTGGTTATAATGCAAACTAAGGAAGAATGAGAGCCAGATATAAACAATCTCCTTCCGGAGTCAAGTATGTAGCTATCCAGGGATTCGATGTGCTTATGAAAAGAGCACAGATACTCTGATTCTTGGCTACTATGGGACCTATCTTGGCAACCTGTAGATTGATCATCAGAGAAGGAAAGATGAATCTAAGAGACCTAAATATGGAAATGAAATGCTTTCTAGGTAAGCAAAAGTGGGTACAAGCTTATCATAACTAAAGTAAGCTGCTAAAGGTACAGGGAAGGTTTTAATAGAAAACCAGTGTACTGTCATTTGAGCTGAAGCATGGCATTTGAACCTTCACATAGAATGATGAGTTTCTAATGCATTAGGCTTTGTGGTTATATATTGGACAAGTTCTTATTCTTCTATTTTCATTTTTCTTTGGTGATTTACACAGCATATATAGCAATTTATCATGTATTTTGTAGACATGTTTTATGTAAGTCAACTAAATAATGTCCTTCATACATGACTTCCAGATTTAGAACAAATACAATAATGTTTATGCCAATGTCATTTGTTATGTTGAAATTGTTTTGATCATTTAATTTTTTTGTTTGCTAGAGTGGGAAACATTTAATACACTACCACACAATGGATGACTTGATTTAGCAATATCTTGATTTTTTATTTTAAAAGTGTAATGTGATATATATTCTTCCCAAATGATAAGAGAGAGAGGCAGCCATCTTGAAACCATGAGGACACAATTTTGAGAACCAAGCCAACACACAGAGTATGGGGAAACAGAAAGAAGAAAATGGTCTGAATCATTACACTGGGGAACAAAATTTTGTTGCATCCACAAAAATACTTGTTCTTACCTAATTTGAGTGTGCTGATCTCAAATCTGACATAAGCTTTTCTCTGTAAGCTACAGTTTTTTTTACAATTCAATATTTTAGGTTCTCATCTTATTGTAAAATTTTCAACATTTAGTTTAACATAATGAAGTAGAATGTCTTCTTGGGCATCATCTTTGTGAAAATATAATAATTTATATAATGCAGTAAATACACTAAAAATAGGATAGCATCAGAATTTGTCTACAGTTTTGAAATAGAACATATTTAAACACTTACTTTAATCATAAAATTTGTGCAAAACATTTAAATTCTATTCATGCAAAAATTTTTTTTTGTAGCTCTTGCATTTGTGTACTTGTTGAGGACAATCTCGTTTGATGCTCTAGCAGTAGTCTGCTCATCCCTAACAGCTCCAAGATTTTTGGGAAACTTATCAAGCTGACTGTTCAGGAAGTGAATCTTAATGTTCATGATACATCCAATGTCACGGAAAGCCAAAAGCATCCTTTGAACCAGAAGTTCATAGTTTTCTGCTTTTTTGTTGCCAAGGAAGTTCTTTGTAACTGCCACAAAAGACAGCCATACTGCTTTTTCCTCCTTTTTCATCTTCCTGGCAAATTCTTCGTCACGTATGAGGGTTCGAATTTGAGGTCCTTTGAATACACCTGCTTTTATCTTCTTGTAAGACAAGGCAGGAAAAGCAGGAATAATATGTTGAAAGCATTCACTTTCTCTATTCAAAGCCCAAATAAACTGCTTCATTAAGCCAAGTTTGATGTGAAGTGGGGGAAAAATGATCCTGTCTCAATTAACTATAGGTTCATTCACAATATTTTCCATCCCTACTTCCAAAGCTTCACGTTTTGGTCACTCCTTCTGTGTCCAGTGTTTCTCCCGAGCTTGGCTGTCCCACAAACACAAAAAGCAAGGATACTTCGTGAAACCTCTCAGTTGTCCTAGCAGGAAATTTGCCATTTTAAGATCCACACAAATAATCCAGTTATGCTCCTCATACTTCAGTAAGTTGAGGACAATTTTTTTAAAATTTTATTCATTTTTAGAGAGAAGACACTGAGAGAGAGAGAGAGAGAGAGAGAGAGAGAGAGAGAGAGAGAAAGGGGGGAGGAGCTGGAAGCATCAACTCCCATATGTGCCTTGACCAGACCAGTGCAGGGTTTTGAACTGACGACCTCAGTGTTCCCAGGTCGACTCTTTATCCACTGCACCACCACAGGTCAGGCAGTTGAGGACAATTTTTATGTCATTATAATCTTCTCACAGATGAGTTGAATGACCAATAGGGACCGCTGCGTAAACATTACCATTGTGTAGGACAGGGATGCCCACACTTTTGCAGCTTGCAAGCTACTTATAAGATAACCAAGTCAAAATGATCTACCTACAATAAAAATGCAAAACATAAATTTATTTCTTCTATATTATCATTATTTAAGTTACTATTATTACTATTTAATATTGTGTATTCTTCTTTCACCTTTCCCCTTATCAGCTCTTTTCAGAGGAAAGTCAATGTCATAGTTTTTATAAACAGTCCGAAAAAGCCGCTCCACATTTCCCTTCTTTGGAATAGCAATGGCACACAGACAGATGAGGCAAACGCACTTAGAATATGACATAGTGAAAAAAATCCCTCCCATTCTGTATGAAAGTGGTAGGTATTAGGCTTCTTACACGGACCAGCTATGGCACTCATTTTTATACCCCTTGTTGTATTTAGTTTAAATAAATGGAAGGCTAACTATGCAGCAATGTAACTGAATAAGTTAGCGTGGTTTAACGCGCATGCATAGAGTGTCAAAAGTTCAGATGTCAGATTGGCTACCCTGTATGACAATCAAAAGACAAATGTCTTTTTAATGTCATGCGATCTACCCAAACTTCCTTTGCGATTGATGTATTGAGCACCCCTATGTAGGAGAACACATTTGAGACTCCATTTAGAGCTTTCAAGAAATAGTCCGCCATTCTGTTGAACTGTGAGTGGTAACACCTAGCTGGCTGAGAAGACTACTGATATCATGACAGTAAACAAAGTGTTTGTATTTGGAAAAAGAGTCCACAAAAATTTGTTCATGCTTTCTAAAATGGGATACTTTAGCTGACCAGTGAAGTACATTCTTTTCTTGAAGCCTGGAGGCTAATAACTCAGCTGCTTTCTTTGATAGGCCCAAATCTCTTACTAAGTCATTCAATTCGGGTTGGATAGACTGCTGAGGTGTTAATGACTGCTTGGCATCACAAGAAGACCCTTCAGATTCTACAACCATTTCCTCATGCATCTTATCAAAATACACTTGATCACCATGTTCACTTTCTTTGTCCTTAGAAGAAATAAAGCCATTGAACACTGGAATCAGGAGTGTCTCAGAGTGTGGAATAGCTAGGTCATATTGCTGAAGGAATATTAGGATATGCAATCATATGCCGTTTTTTCTTGCCGATACCCTTTGTATGGATCAGACAGAAATAACAGTCACTGCTGTGGTCCTTAGGTTCACGCTGAACCATGGGAATACCAAAAGGCATTTCTCTGCATTTTCCTTTTGTCCAGTCATGAAGGATTTCTTCACAATTATGACACACAATATGAGGTGCCCAATTCTTGTTTTGATCACCAAGGGGAACTTGAAAATAGGCAATATATGCACGTGTCACAAATGATGAAATATTGCGCCTTTGACGTTGAAGTGTGTAACAGCCATATATATAACAGAAGGTGTTAGGACTATTCTTACATTTATGTCTACTCGAAGAAGCCATGATTCAATCTTAAAACGAAGTAAGAGGGTGTTTTTATCAGATAATTTTTTACATTTAAAAACAATTACAATTATGTCAAAGTGATGTTTGTAAAACATTAATTGCCTTGTGGTTATGTTCAATACAAGAGTCATTGCCCTTTAACTCCAATTTAAAATCTAATGCATGCCATTAAGTGTAACAAAAAGAAATTAAAATTGCATAAAAACTGAAGCATGCACAAAAAAAAAAAAAAGGATTTCAGATTTGGAATCAACGATTCAGATATATTTAGAAGTAGTTCTAAAACCTCATGCAACAGAAAATGGAAAAATAATTTTTCCCAAGTGTTATTTATATTGCTGTGCTATAAACCAATGCAAGAATTTTCACCTACCCCTGAACCCTCTCTTATATGAAATCATAAAACATTTTAATTATATAGGCTACTTTTTAGTTAGGTTTTCTTTTTGTTTACAGTAGAAAGCATCAGGATTGACACACTGGATTTGGGGTTTCAATACCCTATTCCCAAAAAAGTTTATATCGACAGACTTGGAAGCAAGATCGAAATCAGTTTGACCTGAAAACTGATTCCTTGGGGGACAGAAAGGGTGGCAAAGAGGAAAGTTGGGAGGGAGTGAAGGATAGAGAGAAAGAAAAATATAAGACATTGTTATTTCCTGAAAAAAGATACTACTCTCTACTGAACTTTTGTCCTCATCTCGGAAAGGAAAGGGAAGAAGAGTAATTCCAGTTACATGCTTCCTGAGAAGAGATAGAAGTAGCCTAGAGAAAGCTAAGTCAGAATTGTGTGTGGTCTGGATCAAAAGAGTATAGCGACTTGAATGTACAGTAAATGGAGACCAGGCAGGAATGGGGAATCTCAGAATACTGCCTGGGAAACTTGGGACCAGACATATTCCATACCCCACCCCCACCAACATCAGTACTTCAAAACCTGCCTGGAATCTGCACATAGCCCTCTGGGCAGGAAGGGGGTAAGGCTGGGGAATAAAGAAACCTGATTGATTAAATTTTGTTTCTAACAAAATAAGAGCTAAAAATAGAAATTTTAGGCCTGGCCAGTTGGATCCATGGTAGAGTGTCACCCAGCATGTTGAAGTCCTGGGTTCTATTTCTGGTCAGGACAAACAGTAGAAGCAACCATCTGCTTCTCCACCCCTCCTTCTCCTCCTTCTCCCCCTTCTCTCTCTCTCTCTCTCTCTCTCTCTCTCTTTCTCTTCTTTTCCCAAAGCCATGACTCAATTGATTCAAGCATGTTGGTCCCAGGCACTGAGGATGGCTTCACGGAGCCTCCACCTCGGGTGCTAAAAATAGCTCCGTTGCAAGCATGGCCCCAGATGGCCAGAGCATTGGTCCTAAATGGGAGTTGCTGGTGGAGCCTAGTCTGGGCACATGAGGGAGTCTGTCTATCTCTCCTCCTCTCACTTGAAAAGAGAAGATGGGGTGGAGGAAGAAAACCTGACGTTTTGTTTTAACATTTATATTCACTTCTTAATTAATTAATTAACTGCTGTTAAGAATTATATAATACCAGTTTCTACACTTAAAAAGCTTAGAAGTCTACTAGAAAAGACAGGCAAACAAATAGTTAATTATGATACATGGAGGGTTTATAGTTAAATATTTAAGGTGACATAATTGTACAGAATAGGAGTAGGGTTGAGAAGTATAATTTGAGCTGAGTTTTAAAGGACAAAACAACAGTTAACCACAGATGGTGTGGAGAAATGGTGAGTTCTGCTTTTGCCTTGTTGCATCTGAGCAATAGTTTTTGTTTGTTTAACATCAGGGCAACTTGGACAGGTTTATATTAAGGGGAGTGAGGCAGTAGAAAAGTAGAGGATGAGGAGAATGGCTACAAATGATGGTCTGAGAGCCTTGAGGGGGCAGAAAACAAAGGAACACAGATCATGGGCACAGAGCTTTGCCTTGGCCAGAAATAAAGAAGTTGAGAAGGAAGCAAAAATGGGAATAGTACAAATGCATTGAAATATAAAGATAGTATTATGGTTATGGATTTAGACAGAAATTGATGTAGATATAAAAGACAGTTGGATTTGTGGATCTGGAGTTTAAAGGAGAAGGTCTGACCTGGAGAGAAAAGGGGGAGAAACCTATCTCCATGACAGTGGTGGTTGAAACAATGAATATAGATGAGATCAACTTGTATGAGTGTATGAAGAGATTTTATAGCCTTTGTTTTTAATTCATTCCTGTAATTCACTACCAATTTGATAACCTCAATATCTACTGCATATTCACACTTGAAATTATCATTATTTTATTTGGTGTTCATATTAGAAAAGCCCCCAAAAGTCCACACAGGCCATGGAAACTAACATCTACTATAAACATTGTTCTGTTATCATGAATTCATTAGTTATAGGTGTAAAGTGAAGACTTGAAGACTTTAGGACTATCAAATAAAGTACCAGAAAGCTTACTATGAGTGAAAATCCCCTTTTGTCAGCTCTGGCACTAGTTATGATGTATTGGACAAAGTTACACAATTTATTGTTACCAATTTTAATATTTCTTTTGTGAATACATACAGTGTTTCATTTTGCTCTTTAAATCATCTTACATACACAGATTTTATATATATATATATGAAATTATCAATAATTCTTTTAACCCATTTTAATGCATATACTACAAGGCACAAAATGAATATATTTCATTTTTTTCCCTATGGAAAAGCAAAAATCTGTTTTTCTTGTAGTATTTTCCTAAGAGATCTCAGTGCTGACCCAAATATAACCTACTAATTATTCTTGGTGTACCTTCTAGCCCCTGATTAGTTGTATTTAGTATTTGTGTGAAACTGTGATTCTACTCTGAAAATCTTCCATATAGTTTGCAATTCCAAGTGGAAAAATAAATTACTGTGACCTATACAATTGGAGAGAAGAAAACACAACTACACTTTTCCAAAGCAGAACAAAGCAATGAAATAACATACCTTTCACCAAGGACTTGGTGTTATCTGAAACCCTATAATCCACATCCTATTCTGCTTCTTCAATAGCTTGGGCGATTTCAGCAGGCAGGTCAGAGAACTAATCAATTTTGAAACAGCATCTGCAAAAATAGATAATGTTCATTTAAAGGGCAACCTAGTCATAAAACCTCACAGGGGTGAGTAAACGAACACATGGGCTTTGTATAACGGAGTTCCTTAGATGGGAAGGCAATGCAGTATTCACAGTGTGGTATTCCATCAATACCTTCAAAAGAATTTATCAAGCACCAACATTAAGATGAACTATGTGATTAAACTGATATGGTTCCTGAATTCCTAAAATTTAAAATGTAATCTAACTTCTGCATCCATAATGAAACACCTAAAAACCTAAAACAGATTTGATCCAAAACTAATCCTTTGTCCCAAATTTCTTTTTCTGTGCTTCCTATATTGGTGAAGGAATCCTCTCCCTCACCTTCCTCTTTAAAGTTTGTTGGTTTAACCTCCTAATCAGGCCTCACAACATTCATTTTCTTTTCTTTCATCAATGTAGCTACTACCTTATTTAAAACTGTTCTGGTATCAGTTGTCCTGAATCCCCTTCTCCAATCTATCCCCTATGCTGCCACTGGAGTGATCAAATGTTTAAACCTTGGTATATCATTCACTTGCTTAAAATCTACAAAGGCCTTCCAATTACCTATCATGTTCCTTAAAATATCTTCTTTGTAGGGTGGTCAGCAATAGGGGACAGTCATGTGAGGAACTCAGACCTGGGACTTTTGACAGAACCACCCACACAACCAAGCGCGCCAAAAAAGAAGCTTCCCAGAGGTCCTTGAGAAAAGAATGACCGTCCATCAGCCAGTGAGATTTCACCACATCATAATTGCTCACCCACCCTAGAGGATCCCTTTAAATACCTCTCACACAGTTTAATTTATGCGACTTCCCTAGCCTCTGACCCTGGGGCTGAAGGACCTCCTCGGACGGGATGTGTGGTACTTAATAAAGTCTTTGCTATTCCACACTTTGTGGCTCCAGACCCCCCCCCCTTTCCTTATTTCTCAGTGGGGAAAATTACCTTACATTTGGTGCTGAAACCTGGGAAGAAGTTGGAAGTCCACAAGGAACCTCTCCTCTCTCTCCTTCCCCTCCGAGAAAGAAGCAGGATCTCAGGACCTCAACATTCTACCCACTTCGGCACACGGTGCAGTAAGTCCCCTGCTTCCAAACTTCCCTTAGTTCTTTCCGCTGAGAATCTCTGTCCAAAACCGTAGCTACATCAGGGAAGTCTTTTCCATCTGAGTGCATGTGTGCCTGTGGAGACGTCCTGAGCACATCATCCACTTTTCCTATTCATCCGTGGCCAGAGCTTGAGTTTTGGGACGCCAATTCTCGGCTCTGACCACTCCAAGGACTGAGGGCGGCCATGGGGGCACAGGAATCCCAAAACACTCCAGGAGTTGCCTTATCCGAAATCTCTCCCTCCCTAAAGAAGAGGAAACTGTTCTTGTTCTCCGCTGTAGCCAGGCCACAGAACCCAATGGATAATCGGACCAGGTAGCCTCCTAAAGGGACTTTCAGTTTTAACACCCTCACCAATTTAACTATCACCAAAAAAGCAGGGAGCTGATTGGAGATCCCTTACATACAGGGCTAATTATTTGCACACCTGTCCTTAATCTCTGTGCCGCCTGTTCCACCACACAGACCATTTTTGGCCAGAGAAACCACCTAAACCTCCGCTCCTGATCTTTCCTTCTCCATGGACTCCCAACGCCCTCCCCTCCCTTCGCAGGATCCTGTTTCTCATTCACTTGCAAATACCAGTCTCTCTTTCTCCTCCTCTGTTGTCCAGGGGCCCCTCCCTTCTCCACTGTGTTCTTAAGCTCCTCCTTTGTCAGAGCATCTCTGCCTCCCATTGGCTTTTACACTGATTTACAGGGCGCCCAACCCCAATCTGCTTGCAGGAAGTTCTGACCATGTCCTGCTGCTGGCTCCAGCATTTCCAGCTGGATCTGGGAGCAGGGCTCCCTCGGAGCCCTCCTCCTCCTCTTATTCTCAACCCCAAACCCCTATCCGGGACCTATGAACATGGCATTTAAAGTTTTCAATGATTACGGATAGTAGGGACAGGCCAAGGCTATTCGCCAGGCCTGCATGCAGCAGAAGGTAACACTCCAAACCCAGATTCTTGTGGCAACCCTGAGACCCACAAAGAAACCGAGGCAAGGCACAGGAAGTGCCTGGCCCAAGTCTGGACCACAAAGAGGAATCCCACCAGAAGCTTGCTTTAAGTATGGCAAGCAGGACCACTGTGCCCGATAGTGCCCCTGTCCGCAGCTGCTCACTGGGCCCTGCCCTAACTGCAAGCAGCTCGGTCACTGGCAGAGCAATTGCCCCTTTGGGCAGCAGACTCATCCTCAGTGTCTCTACATGGAGGACAAGCTACCCAAATGGGAGGCCAATCCAGCCAGGTGGGCACATTGCTCAAACTCCTAGAACATGGCCTGGACTCGGAGAACCCAGGGTAGCTGCAACTAGTGGGTAAATCCATTTCATTTCTTGTGGACACAGGGGCTACCTTCTCTGTTTGCCACCACACTCTAGACCTCTAATTCCCTCATAGGTCTCGGTTATGGGAATGGATGGGACCCTTTCTTTTCCCCTTCGCACACCACCCCTGATGTGCAGTTTGGACAGAGTCCCCTTTTTTGCACTCCTTCTTGGTTATGCCATCATGCCCTGTACCCCTTCTGGGTCGAGACATTCTACAAAGTCTCGGAGCCACTATCCAGCTGACAGCATCTTCCCACTTACTCCTACCATTCCTCAATACCATGGGCTCCCCCATAATCAATGCTACGCTCATTTTTAACCATGTCTCTCACCTCAAGTTTGCTTGCATGCATGATTTCTGGCAGTCAGAACCACTGGACCTTACTCATCTATAGCTCACCAAAAGGTTAGGGCCTGCAGACTCTCCTATTGCTCCTGTCCCTCCCACCGGGGACCTGCCACCAGAGTGAGCTGAAGCAGGGAGCAATGCTGTTCAGTAAGACTGGCCTGATGAAAGAAGCTTCAATCTCCTCAACCGTCTGCGAAAGAAATTAAGCAAGAATCTCTCCTCCTACAACCTGCTTAACTCCTGATTGCAGCCACCCATTCTTACCTGGGCTGCCCCTACCCTAAATCTTCTTCTAATTATCAGTGTATAACTAATATTTGCTTCTCTTTTTTAAATTTTTATAGAATTGCATCCGTGAAGTTTCTCAACTCACAGCCAAACAGATGTTCCTCGTGACACCCCTCAAAGTCACCACCTGCCAATCTCCCCCTCCCCATGATGGCTCTAATAAGCAGGAAGTAGCCAGATGAATAAATGGTGCCCCTATTCTATTTAACAAAAAATGTAGGGTGGTCAGCAATGGGGGACGGTCATGTGAGGAACTCAGACCTGGGACTTTTGACTAGAGCCGCCCACACAACCAAGCACACCAATAAAGAAGCTTCCCAGAGGTCCTTGGGAAAAGAGCCAACGTCCATCAGCCAGTGAGACTTCACCACATCATGATTGCTCGTTCACCCTAAAGGACCCCTTTAAATACCTCTCATGCAGTTTAATTCATGCAACTCCCCTAGCCTCTGACCCCAGGGCTGGAGGACCTTGTTGGGCGGGATGTGCTATACTTAATAAAGCCTTTGCTATTCCACACTTTGTGGCTTTCGGCCCCCCTTCCTTCTTTCTTGGTGGAGAAAAATACCTTACATTCTTCTTTCTTGATATTCCTACTTGTAATACAGGTGGTTGAGGCCAGGCAGGTCCACATTGGATTCAGGCAGACAGTAGAAAAACTGCAGAGCTGGAAAGTATTGGGCTATTACCATTTAATAGATTCTTGCAATGGCAGACGAGCATATAGGCAGGGGAAAAACCTCTTCTCGTGGCACCAAGCAAACAAACAGCAAAATGACCCCTCGCAGCAGTGGGAAAGCAATTCACAATCCACCATCCGCATTAACACCCATATCCTTACATAGACTATTCACATGTGGCACTGCCACATGCTCATTCACTAATCAAGCAAAGTGCTTGCAGCCGGTAAACCAGCGAGCAAGCCTAACACAGCTGTTTTCCCAACATTACTCTTTTTTTAAGCTTCACCTCAAATATAATCTTTCTGTATAGGATTCACAGACTCAATCAACTATTCATTTACTCAACTAATATTTATTAAGCACAATATTCATTTTATGCATGGTCTAGTACTGAAAATAGAGTGGTGATATAATCTTGACCACACAACATTTACAATGGTAGAAAAGACAATGAAATAACACTGAAGTGTGATGATACTGTGAGGGACTAACTTGGGTACAGGCAATAGGAAGAGAGAGATTCAGGGTCTCTCAATATTTAAGGTGTCAGTAAAGGAAGAAAGGAGTTCAAAGGACTGACCAATAAGGTGGGAGAAGATGTGTTGCCTTGGAAAGTTAAAGAAAGTACTTGGAAATGAAAGGTATGATTATGAGTATCAATATGTCAAGTAAATAAGGATTTAAATAATATCTTGAAATTTTATCTTAAATGCAGTTTTGGTGGAGTGGTGGTAGCAAAAGTCAGCATGGAATAAGTACATTGAGGAGTAAAAGGGAAAGAAATGAAGACAGCAAATATGAAAATTTGGCTGTTGTGGAGAGAGAGGATTTGGTAGTTAGAAGGGAAATGAGGGTTAAAAAAGACTTCCCTAAACATTCCATGCAATTTGTGAGTACCTCCATAATAATAGCAAGTATCACCTTATATAACAATATTGTTTGGTTTTCTGTTCTAGCACTGACAGGCAAGCCCTTCCTCCTCTCATCTTTTAATCTCCAACTCCTAACACAGATTAAGGTTTAAATAAATACTCTAAATATTGTCATAAAGGCTGAATGATTGAATGAATGATCTGCATTTATTCTTCAGTTCCCATCTTCCTTGATTTGTCTCTGCATTCCTGTCACCTTGTCTTCTCTTCTTGTGGTCATGTGGGTCCCACAAGCTTTAGGTGCTAAGGACCCCTGTTGTGTCCTATGTACATTCCTTCTCTGGGGACTTTTATAATTTCAGAAGCTGAATCCCAAATCTTCCTGTCAACCCTATAACTTTGCCTTTCTATCTGAAAGGATCTTTGATACCAATACCTGGAACTTGGTGCATGTTCAATTGTACCCATCACCATCCTCCCCTTTAAGTCAGCCAATATACTTTTCCAATTTTATACTAAGACTTTTTGCCTAGAGAGGCATTAGAAGACTGTTTTGAGCACTGTGTTCCAATCCTTATTTGTTCAAATGTGGTCATTCATGGCTCAATTCAAACACAGACCTTACTATCTTCAAAAAGGGCATTCTTCTACTTCTCCCAAATAATAGGTTATTTATGTGTCATGAACACTGTATAACACATGTTTGCTTGACAAAACTACATCTCTGAATTCCTGGCTCAGTGTTTTACATGAAGAACAGATAAGCTTTAGACAAGATTATCTACTATAAAATAATCCACCAAGAATAGTATTAGATTATTTATAGTATTTTTATTTACTTTTTTGCTTAAGATCTTATAGTCATGGGATAAAATTAAAAAATTTAACATTTAGATACCCTGCATCATAATATTTCTGCGAAAATTTAGATAATAAGAATTTTTCCTGGACAAAGCGGTTTAAAAATATCCAGTGAGAATATTTGTTTCTTATTTGTGAAATCACTTTTTAAAGAGCAAGGCATATGCCCTTTATCTAAGATAACATAAAGACAAGCGATCTTTCATATATAGACAATATAATTTTATAAGAATAATCTCAGGTGACCCAGAATTCATCATTTTATTTATTTTAGCTAAATGTTATTTGAAAGATGTTTAATTGTAATGATGTAATTGTTCTTAAACTTAAGATATATATATTCTTTGTATTTTTCTGAAGTGAGAATCAGCGAGGCAGAGAGACCCACTCCCACATGTCCCTGGCCAGAATCCACTGGCGTGCCCACCAGAGGGTGATGCTCTGCCCATCTGGGGTGTTGCTCTGTTGCAACCAGAGCCATTCTAGTGCCTGAGGCGGAGGCCATGGAGTCTTCCTCAGCACCCAGGCCAACTTTGCTCCAATGGAGCCTTGGCTGCAGGAGGGGAAGAGAGAGACAGAAAGAAAGAAGAGGCAAAAGGTGGATAAGCAGATAGGTGCTTCTCTTGTGTGCTCTGGCTGGGAATCGAACATGGAACATCCACACGCTGTGCCAACGCTCTACCGCTGAGCCAACCGGCCAGGGCCAAGATATTCTTTTAAAAGTTTTATTAGTCAGTGACCTCAGTATATGTGTATTTTACAGATAGTTCATATTCAGATACTACCACTGGAAAAAAATCATTTTTCAATGGGAGCTTTATTGATACTTTGTTTAATTTGGGTTCACAATTATTAACATTTTTCAACCTATTCTGACCAATTCCATTTAGAAATAAACTCTCCTTCTGCACTGGTTAGGTCCTCTGTGACCAAGATAGAGTTTGAAATGTAAGAGCTGTGCCTGTGAAGGATAAAGAGAAGATAGGTATCGGCTGACTTCAAAAGTACTTATAAAAAAGGTGAAGGATATGCCCATTACTCAGATCAAAGAATCTGGAAAGAAGGAGCCAGTGGCTGCCCAGGCTAAAGCTGCCCCTGGGCAGCCATTGGCTTAGGCACAGAGTGGTTGTTCAATTAATCCTAGCTCATTTGAAACTTAGTTGACCAACAGCAGAGTTAAACATATGCAAGGTCACATGCAGTCTCTTCTGTATCATAAAGTGCTTTTTGAGAACTCTCAGTTTAAAGAAGGCAATCTTAGACACAGTTCATAGACAGAGCCAGGAACAGAGCCCAAGCTCTTACCCTCCAATTGGTGATCCAACTCGTGCATTCACAATGCTGCCCCTGACCCCCGCTCCAAAGCTTGATATGTGTTAAATATACTCAGTAGTTCTCAACATGTTTTTTACTTGCAGTTCTTTATTAGCAACATTTATTTAAGCTTTGGACTCTTGTCAAATGTAATGTGAATGGAGACCAGATGCCTTTCCTGAACTCGACAGAACAAGAGGAGAGTCACAGAGCCCATCTTGCCACAATCAAAACTAGTGCTTACAACAACACCCACTGTTGGTGACAGGCTGTGTGGAACAGGGCCAGTGCTGATCTAGCAGTATATGCCAGCTCAGTGAGTCAGAAAAATGTTTCAGATCTGCCAGGTTGTTCAGAAATCCCCATCAGTTCCCAGGCAGAATAATTACGTTTCCCAAGAACAAGGATTTGAGATAAGAAGCAACATCCTTAGGATGGTGGTGAGTATCATTCACATCCCTTGCTGGCAGCAGAGGATCACTGCTTTTAAAAAGGGTACCACATACTTAACTGCAGGGCTGCAAAGGCTAAGATCACTGGCAGCAATTCAAAATACAAAGATTGGGGCGAAGCAATTGTAGGAAGGAATTCAAGGCGGACAAAAAGATGCAGGGTGTAGTGGGACGAATGATTATGGTTTGCTGTGGGTTTAGCAACACTGACATGTTTTTATGAATATTTACAAGAACATTTGGAAGCTGTGTCTTTTGCCCACACAGCCTCCACCCCCAGCCTCTGGCTAAGAGCTGCACTGTATTTAATGAGGCCGGGGTGGGAGGGAGACCAGGTCCTCTTTGCCTCCAGGTTGCCATCACCTTGCTTAGTTGCCAAGACTCCCCGGGGGCAAATAGAAGTGAAGGAAAATTCTAACAAGAGAAGCCAGGCCTGGGTTTCTCTGCTTGTAATATGAAGCCTGGTGATTAAAGGGAATGAGAAGTGAAAGAAATGTTAGTAAAAAGACATGAAAGGGATAAAATGAAAGTTTGAGAAGAAAGATCCATTTTGATGCCAATGTTCCTGCCTTCATCAGCAGAATAAAGGAATTTATTAGCATCTCTCCCTAAATTAAATGAATTGTTAACAAAATCACATTGATTTTCAATTTCTATGAGTAGACTAACAATCAGCCTCCTATCCACGCTGACTCCTGCTGTCTGTCCGATAGTCCCCTTCATCCTATCACCACCTGCACCAGAGGAACCTTCTTTCATCCTTGATGTCTTGAGTTTCTATCCCCTACAGCACTTCTCTAAGTATGTACTGAGGCAGAAGAGAGCAGTAGTCAAGAGCACAGGCTCTGAAACTACACTGCTTGCATTCTAATCCTAGCCCTATAACTCAGAGGTGCCTCATCTCTTTAACTTGCAATTGCTTCATCTGCAAAATGCAGCTGATACTAGGTAAGGTTTTTCTTTGGAGAGATACCAAGGAAAGCACTTGGCATGCAGTAAGAGTTCAATAAATGTTAGTTTATCCTTTTACACCATCCTCAGCTTTCAGACAATAATCATCCTGCAAATGACTCATGCTTTCATACATCATACACCTAAATGCTAAATTTCAAATGTCAGCTGTCTCACAATGATGTCTAGTTAATCTGGAGTCTTGACTACCAGCTATTGAGAGAGGACAGGAGGTTCCAGTGTTGAATCTGTATAGTGTTAACCCTTGGGCCGATGCCAAGCAAAACTTTCTGGCAGACCTGTGTTGTGTCTTCTATTTAGATGTCATGGATAGCCAAGTAGAAAATTATGATTACATTTCCTTTCTAATAAAGTTGATTTTTTTTTTCTGAAGTTAATGTTCACATCATATTTTTTGTTTGTTTTCTTGGTTTTCTGTGTACCTTTCTCTAATTGTTTCAAATCTCTTTAAAAGAGATGTAAAATCCTTTTAATCAACATTTTCTATATAATCAAGTGATCAACTTCATTTTGTTTAATGAAGACAGACCTACTAGCACTTTCTATCTTCCTGCTCTAATCTAATCTGGTGACTCAGTATACATGTGAGGTTTCCCTTTCACTGTCCTCTGAGGGGTTGCCCTCAGCTCTCTCCCACATTTGGTTCCCTGTTTCCTAGATCCCACATATTTTTCTGGTTCATTCCTCTTTTGTAAAAGGTGAAAGATTTATACGATCTGAAGAGAAACCAGCATATCATTCCTCTTTTGTACATAAACACATCTACCAGTAGCTTCCTGAGAAAAAGCAAATGCAAATAAATTCTTTGATAATTTGCATACCATTAAATGCTTTATTGCTTCTTTGCATTTAAATGATAGTTTTGCTGAATGCATGATTCTAGTTTGAAATTTTTCCTCTGAATTTTGAATTTGTTTCTACATTGCCTTCTACCCTCCAGTGTTGCTGCCCAAAAGTCAGATATCATTCTCACTCCTGACCCTTTTATATGAACTGTTTTTTATCCTTTGACGTATTTAGACTCTTTTTTTTTTATTCCCAGTTTTTTGAAATTTCAGGATGTTATCTTTACATGTGAGTCTTTTTGTTGTTTATTTTGCTGGAAACTCAGGGGCAATTTTCTGTCTTTAGACTTAGGACCTTCAGTTTGGAAAAACTATATTTTCTTTTTTTTTGCAGTTTCCACCCCACCATTTTCTCTGTTCTCTCCTTTTGAACTTGGATGCTGACATCTTGAGCTGAGCCTGTAATTTTCTTTCATTTATCTCCTACTCTATATTCCATTGTCATCCTACTGTCTGGAAAATTTCTTCAATTTTGTCTTTTCAGCCTTTAACTAACTTTTAAAAGATTCCTATAATTTTTTTTAATTTCCAAGAGCTCTTCTTTTCTATTGTTTTGTTAATATCCTGTTCTAGTTTATGAATCTTGTCTATCATAATATATAATAAAAGGTTTTGTTTTGTTTTTCTATTTTCTTGATTCTTAATTCTTCTTTCTCGTGATTGAGTGATTAACAGCTAATGAGGGAGTTAGGTTCATTTGGGCTCTGTTGGAGGCTTTCCTCAAATGTCTAGCAATCTCTGTCTACAGATACTAAAGAGTGGAACAATAAAAAGCTGACTGTAAGTTCCGTTGGGCAATATACTTTTCTCTAGGATAATTAATCAGAAATCTAGACATTTCTTTAGGAAACTCCTCCAATATCAATATCATAGGCCTTTTCTCAGGAGCTCATCTCTAATCTTTCTTCTGACATACAGACATCTGGCAGCCGGCATTATCAGAGCTAAAAGCAGAGGATGCTTCTACTTTCTACTGTAAAAACTTTTATTCAATTTTTCTGTTTTCAGTATCTCACCCCTGTCTTCCATTGTGTTTGGTATCCCAGAGTCCAAGCTTTCTCTGGTTCAATTTCTCTAATGAATAAAGAATATAGGCCCTGGCAGGTTGTTTCAGTGAATCAAGCATTGTCCCAGCATGCAGACATCCCGGTTTGACTCCCAGTAAGGACACACATAAAAAAGCAACCATCTCCTTCTCTTCCCCTTTCTCTCTTTTCTATCTCTCTTCCTCTCTCACAAAAAGTGGCTCAATTGGTTTGAGCATCAGCCTCAGGCACTGAGATAGTTTGGTTGATTTGAGCATAAGCCCCAATCAGAGGTTGCCAGGTGGATCCCATTCAGGGTGCATGTGGGAGTCTGTCTATCTCCCCTCCTCTCACTTTAATATATATATATATAATATCCCATAATATATACACATACACAAATAAAATTATACTATCTATATTACTGTTTATTTTTTGTTTCTTTTTTTTATTTTATTTTATTACAGGGACAGAGAGAGAGAGAGTCAGAGAGAGGGATAGATAGGGACAGACAGGGACGGAGAGAGATGAGAAGCATCAATCATTAGTTTTTTGTTGCCGTTACGACACCTTAGTTATTCATTGATTGCTTTCTCACATGTGCCTTGACCGCGGGCCTTCAGCAGACCAAGCCACCCCTTGCTGGAGCCAGCAACCTTGGGTCCAAGCTGGCGAGCTTTTGCTCAAGCCAGATGGGCCCGTGCTCAAGCTGGTGACCTCAGGGTCTCCAACCTGGGTCCTTCTGCATCCCAGTTCGATGCTCTATCCACTGCACCACCGCCTGGTCAGGCTATTTTTTTTTAAATGCTAGTTTTTATTATTTTTTACAGGGACAGAGAGAGAGTCAGAGAGAGGGATAGACAGGGACAGACAGACAGGAACGGAGAGAGATGAGAAGCATCAATTATCAGTTTTTTGTTGCGACACCTTAGTTTTTTGTTGATTGCTTTCCCATATGTATCTTGACTGCGGGCCTTCAGCGGACCGAGTAACCCCTCACTCGAGCCAGTGACTTTGGGTTCAAGGTGGTGAGCTTTTTTGCTCAAACCAGATGAGCCTGCACTCAAGCTGGCGACCTCGGGGTCTGAAACCTGGGTCTTCTGCATTCCAGTCCCATGCTCTATCTACTGCGCCACCGCCTGGTCAGGCTCAGGTTATTTTTTGTTTTTCAAAACTTGTCACAATTATTTTTTTTAATGTTTATTGTACTGATTTGAGAGAGAGAGACAGAGGGAAGGAGAGATGGAGAAAGAGACAGGAGCATCAATTTGCTACTGTATGTGCCCTGATCAGGGATCGAATCAGCAACCTCTGAACTTCAAGATGACGATCTAACCAACTGAGCTATCTGGCCAAGGCCACAGTTACTTTTCCATGTCTGTACATACAGCTTTACCTTCTACTAAGGGTACTTGTTACCCAGAGGCATCATACTTAAAATAACAATTTGATTTGAAAATTGTGTTACCTCTTTAAGCAAAAATTCCTAACCAAGTAAAAACTCATTTGCATAGAAATTGATATGTGAGGTTCAACAGCATTATATCCAATTTTATCATTCCAATATTATCTTAAAGCAGCAATAAAAAGTACCAAAATTTATCATTTATATTACTTATATTATTAATATTATTTTATTTATGTTCATCTATCCCTACTACCTTTCTATTACTCCCCAAATCACTACCCTCTGAGAACTCAGTCTTCATGGAAAATCCTGTTCATGTGCCACCCAATGCCCCTATTTTAATTCAAATAACCATTTAATGTAAAGCAGCATTGGAAAACTAAAAAAATAAAGTGTGGTGAGAGGTAGAATGCAGAATATATAAATGTCTTCTAGCCTGTTGATTAAATATTTAGGTAAATAAGTTAAGAATACTCCTCTCCCACAAATAAATAAAAAACAAATTATAATTTTCCTATAAACTATTTAATTTTTTCAAATATGTTTTATCTTTAACAGTTATATTGGTCAAGGTGTTTGGTTGCAATCAACAGAATCCACTCTCACGATGTTAAGCAGGAGATTGATATATTAACACATACTGTATTAGGTAATTTACAGATTTTTTGGGAAGGCTGAATAAACAGACTTGAGGTCATGGTCTAAAATTAAATCATGCCAGAGAAGTAGCCATCACCATCCCTGATACCACTTCCATGTGAGGAGTTAACTCTTGCAACCAAGCAGTATACCTCAGATACAGGCCAACAAAATGGAAGCTATTCTGAGTTGTGTTGCTCACTTCTGCATTGAAAACAGATGGTCTGTGTCCTAGATCAAAAGTGGCTAAGAATTTTTTTCAAATAATAACTATTTGTATTGAATTCTTTCTAAGTTACACTGTTCTAGATGTTTCATCATAAATGCAAACATTATATCAATTCTCGTCTTTAACAAAAATTTAAAATTTTCTCATCCTTTTTAAAATTTCTCTCTTAGTTTCTCCTTTGGTTTTTGTAATATTTCAGCTTTAGCAAATTATAATTGATAGTGCAATAAACTTTACATATTTAAGGTGTATCATTTCATAAATTTTGACATATATGTACACTTGTGAAACTATTACTATAAGAAGATCATGAACCTGCTCCTAGTCCCTAAAAGTTTCTTATACCCTATGTAAAACACTTCACCTCCCTCACATTCCCCTGTCCCAGGCAATTATGGATCTGTTTACTCTTGTTTTAGGTCAGTTTTCATTTTTCAGTTTTATTTATATAAATGGACTCATACTGTTTGTATTGTTTTTTGTCTGGCTTTTATTGAGCTCAATAATTTTGAGAATAATCTTTGTGATTGTATGTATCAGTAATTCATTCTTTTTTACTTCCAATAGCATATTACATTTATCAATTCATCTGCTGATGGATATTTGGGTTGTTTTCTGTTTGGGATTATTATAAATAAACCCCCAAAAGGTATTCATATGCAAGTCATTGTGCAGACATGTGCTTTCATTAGACATATGCTTTCATTTCTCTTGAGTAAATGCATACAGGTGGAATGGCTGGGTCAAATCATAGGTGTATATTTCACTTTTTAATAAGTTGACTTGTTTTTCAAAAATGGTTACTCTGTTTTGCATTAGCATGAGCAGTCTATGAGAGTTCCAGTAACTCCAACTTCTCATCAACACCCGACATAGTCAGTCTTATTAATTTTAATCCTTTTATTTTGGATGCTTGTTATAGTTTTAATTTATGTTTACCTATTGAATAGTGATGTTAAACATATTTTTGTGCATTTAAATTTCTTTTTATTTATTTATTTTTAGAGAGGAGACACAGAGTGTGTGTGTGTGTGTGTGTGTGTGTGTGTGTGTGTGTGTGTGTGAGAGAGAGAGAGAGAGAGAGAGAGAGAGAGAGAGAGAAAGGGGGGAGGAGCTAGAAGCATCAACTCCCATATGTGCCTTGACCAGACCAGTGCAGGGTTTTGAACTGGCGACCTCAGTGTTCCCAGGTCGACGCTTTATCCACTGCGCCACCACAGGTCAGGCTATTTTTGTGCATTTAATTGCCATTCATATATCTTCTTTAATAAATTATCTGTTCAAATCTTTTGCTCATTCTTTTAAAGGAACACCTCAGTTTAATAAACTTTGTTTTTTATTTTTAAAGACTTTATTCATTTTAGAGAGGAGATATAGAGTGTGTGTGTGTGTGTGTGTGTGTGTGTGTGTGTGTGTGTGTGTGAGAGAGAGAGAGAGAGAGAGAGAGAGAGAGAGAGAGAAAGAGAGAAGGGAGGAGCAGGAAGCATCAACTCCCATATGTGCCTTGACCAGGCAAGCCCAGGGTTTTGAACCGCAACCTCAGCATTCCAGGTCGACGTTTTGTCCACTGCGCCACCACAGGTCACACACTCTTTTGCCCATTTTTAATTGGGCTGTTTGCCTAATATAACTAAGATGTAAGACTTTTTTATGTAGTATATTCTAGCTGCAGGTTTTTACCCAGTAAATGTTTTACAAGTATTATTTTTCCTGTTCTGTGGCTTGCCTTTTTATTTTCTTACCATTATTTCAAAAAGTAAAAGTTTTTTTATTTTGATAAGGTCCAACTTATTGGGTTGGTGTGGGTTTTTTTGTAGTCTGGGTTTTTTTTTTTTTTGTAGTATTTACAAAATCTTTGTCAAATACAAGTTAACTAACATTTTTTTCTATGAGTTCATCAAGGAATTTTATAGTTTTAACTCATACATTTAGGTCTATTATCTGTTTTGAGTTAATTTTTGTATGTGTTGTAAGAATAGGGTAGTATACTATTCCACTGAACCGTATGTCTATCTTTGTACCAATACCACAATGTCTTAGCTACTGCAGATTTATAATAATCTTAAAATCAGGTGGTATTAGCACTCCAACTTTGTTCTTTTTGCACGTGTGCGTGTGTGTGTGTGTGTGTGTCCTCTAGATCCTTTGCATTTCCATACAAATTTAAGAATAAATTTGTCAATTTGCACAAAAGCTTGCTGTAATTTTAATTCTGATTCCATTGAATAGATAGCTCAATCTGTGGATAAATGACATCTTAATAATATTGACTTTTCTAATTCATGAATACAATACATCTACCTCTCTATTGATATATACTTGCTTTAGTTTCTCTCAACAAATGCTTTGTAGTCTTCAGTGTACCTTCCTTGTAAAAATTTTGTCAAATTTATCCCTAAACATTTCACATCTTTGATGCTATGATAAATGGTATTATTTTTATTTTAATTTCCATTTGTGATTGTTTATTGCTCGTATATAAAAATGCAATTAGTTTTTGTGTATTGGGTTTGTATCCTGCAATTTTTCTAAACATACTTATTAAATTTAATAACTCTTTGTCAACTCAGTAAGATTTTCAATAGTGATTATCAAGTCATTTGTGCAAACAGACAGTTTTAGTTGTCTCTTTCCAATTTGCATGCCTTATTTTTTTTTCTAGCCTGGCTAGAATTTCTGATTCAGGGTTAAAGAAAATTGGTAAGGGGAATGAAAATTTTAATTTAGTTAGGCAGAACTTACAAATCAGGAATTTCCCCAAATATAAAGAGACTACTCTAAAGGAGATAGAGAATCACAAATATGACAACCATTCTGGAGAGAGAAAAGATGGGTAGGGAACAACAGTAAGGAAAAGTGAAAGAAACAAACAAAATAATTCAACCCTGGCCTGTTGGCTCAGCGGTAGAGCGTCAGCCCTGCGTGTGGAAGTCCAGGGTTCGATTCCCAGTCAAAGCACACAGGAAAAGGGTCCTTCTGCTTCTCCACCCTTCCCCCACTCCTTCCTTTCTAACTATCTCTTTCCCTCCTGCAGCCATGGCTCCTGGGTGCTGAGAACAGCTTCATGGCCTTGGCATCAGGCACTAGAATGGCTCCGGCTGCAACGGAGCAATGCCCCAGATGGGCAGAGCATCACCCCCCTGGTGGGCACGCCAGGTGGATCCCTGTTGGGCACATGCAGGAGTCTGTCTGACTGCCTCCCCGCTTCTAACTTTGGAAAAATACAAAATAATAATAATAATATTTTAAAAATTTCAAAACATCTATTTCTTCTAACCTTTTTTCCCTCCCAAATTTAGTCTTTGGACAGTAGATTAAGAAAATGAACTAAAATAAAATATATATATACAGTCCTAAAGATAGGAAAGTATATAAACTGAACCACACATGTGAATTTTACTTTTCCTTAGGAAAAATTAGTTAATTTTATTCATAAGCATTTATAGTACTCAATAACTATTAACTTACTTTATAGCTAATTAGACTACAATTAACGGTTTTGGTTTTGTGTATAGTTAGATAATTTAATACCTTTGAAGTTCTCTGGGTTTAAGGGTGTCCCCTCAAAATTCATGTCTACTCAGAATCTCAGAATATGGTTGTATTTAGAAATAGAATCTGTGCAGATGTTATCAATTAGTCTAAGACCAAACTGGTTTAGGATGGGTTTTTATAAATCCAATTAATAATAATAATAAAATAAATCTAATGAGTAGTCTCCCTATAAGAAAGTTATGTGGAGAGACAGAGGAAGAAAGCTAAATGCAACAGAGGCAGAGATTGGGGTGATAAAGCTATAAGTCAAAGGATGTCAAAGATTGCCAGCAAACACCAGAAGCTAGGAAGAAGTAAGGCAGGGGCTCTTTTCAGAAGAAGCACAGTCATACTGATCTTGATTTTGGATGTCTAGCCTTTATAAATATGAGTGAATAAATTTCTGTTGCTTTAAACTACCTGGTTAGTGGTACTTTGTTATAGAGCCCTAGAAAACTACTACAGATTTTGGTATTGAGAAGTGACTACTACTGTAAGAAATACCTAAAAATTGGCTTCGGAAATGAGTAATGGGTAAAGGCCAAAAGAACTTTGAGACACATAATAAAAAAAAGCCTAGATTTCCTTAAAGACATGGTTAATAGAAATATGAACAATAAAGATGATCTTCTGAGATCATAGAAGGAAATGATGAACATATTATTGGACACTAGAGAAAAGGCAATCCTTGATATAAAGTAGCAGAAAACTGGGCTGACTTGTTTTCTGGTGTTGGTAGAAAGTAGTACCTGTAATCAAAGAACTTGGATATTTCATTAAGGAGATTTCTAAGCAAAGTTTGAAAAATGGAGCCTTACTACTAATTGTAAAATGCAAAAGGGAAGAGATATATTGAAAATGAACTGTTTAGCAAAAAAAGACCAGCACTTAATGATTTGAAAGATTCTCAATCAATTCAGGAAGCAGAAAGTTAGAAAGGGTGTTCTTGGAAAGAACACCAATGGTGTGGCTGAACAAACTATTGCTAAAGAGATTAGGCATGTAACTCATAGATCCAAGCAATTAACTCAGCATAAATAGAGAATATTATTCTGGAGAGGCAAGGCTGGTTCAATATTCACAAATCAATCAATGTGATTCATCACATAAACAAAAGGAAGGATAAAAATCACATGATAATTTCAATAGATGCAGAAAAGTCATTTGATAAAATCCAGCACCCATTCATGAGAAAAACTCTCAGTAAAGAGGGAATACAGGGAACATTCCTTAACATGATAAAGGCCATCTACGACAAACCCACAGAAAGCATCATACTAAATGGGCAAAAATTAAAAGCAATTCCCTTAAGATCAGGAATCAGGCAGGGGTGCCCCCTTTCACCACTCTTATTCATCATAGTTCTGGAAGTCCTAGCTACAGCAATCAGACAAGAAGAAGAAATAAAAGGCATCCAAATTAGAAAAAAAGAAGTAAAACTGTCATTATTTGCAGATGATATGATATTGTATATAGAAAACCCTAAAGTCTCAGTCAAAAAACTACTGGACCTGATCAATGAATTCAGCAAGGTGGCAGGATATAAAATTAATACTCATAAATCAGAGGTATTTTTATATACCAACAATAAACTATCAGCAAAAGAAATTAAGAAAACAATCCCCAACACTATTGCAACCAAAAAAATAAAGTACCTAGGAGTAAATTTAACCAAGGAGATTAAGGACTTGTACTTGGAAAATTATAAACCATTGATAAAAGAAATCAAGGATGATACAAACAAGTGGAAGCATATACCATGCTCATGGTTAGGAAGAATAAACATCATTAAAACGTCTATATTACCCAAAGTAATTTATAAATTCAATGCAATACCAATTAAAATACCAATGACATACTTTAAAGATATAGACAACATATTCCAAAAATTTATATGGAACCAAAAAAGAACACGAATAGCCTCAGCAACCTTAAAAAGAAAAAATAAAGCAGGAGGTATCACTCTTCCAGATATCAAGGTATACTACAAGGCCATTGTACTCAAAACAGCCTGGTACTGGAATAAGAACAGGCATATAGATCAATGAAACAGAACAGAGAACCCAGAAATAAACCCACAGCTTTATGGACAACTGATATTTGACAAAGGAGGAAAGAATATACAATAGAGTAAAGACAGCCTCTTTAACAAATCGTGTTGGGAAAATTGTACATCTACCTGCAAAGAAATGAAACTAGACCATCAACTTACACCATTCACAAAAACAAACTCAAGATGGATAAGTGACTTAAATGTAAGCAGTGAAACCATAACCATCTTTGAAGACAACATAGGCAGCAAGCTCTCCGACATCTGTTGCAGCAATATATTTGCCCAATTATCTCCACAGGCAAATGAAATAAAAGGCAAGATAAACAAATGGGACTATATCAAACTAAAAAGTTTTGCACAGCTAAAGACAATAAGAACAGAATAAAAAGACAAACCACACAATGGGAGAACATATTTGACAACAAGTCTGATAAGGGGTTAATAACCAAAATTTATAAAGAACTTATAAAACTCAACACCAGGAAGACAAACAATCCAATCAAAAAATGGGCAAAAGAAATGAATAGAAATTTCTTCAAAAAGGACATACAGATAGCCAATAAGCATATGAAAAAATGCTCAACATCACTAATCATTAGAGAAATGCAAATTACAACCACAATGAGATATCACCTCACACCAGTCAGAATGGCACTCATCAGCAAAACAACACAGAATAAGTGCTGGCAAGGTTGTGGAGAAAAGGGAACCCTCCTGCACTGCTGGTAGGAATGCAGACTGGTGCAGCCACTGTGGAAAACAGTATGGAGATTCCTCAAAAAATTAAAAATCAAACTGCCTTTTGACCCAGCTACCCTACGTTTAGGAATATACCCAACGAACACCATAGCACTGTTCAAAAAGAAGAAATGCGCCCCAATGTTCGTGGCAGGATTGTTCACAATAGCGAAGATCTGGAAACAACCCAAGTGTCCGTCAGAAGACGAGTAGATTAAAAATCTTTGGTACATATATACTATGGAATACTACTCAGCCATAAGAAATGATGACATCGGATCATTTACAACAAAATGGATGTACCTTGATAACATTATACGGAGTGAAATAAGTAAAACAGAAAAACACTGAGAACAGCATGATTTCATACATAGGTGGGTCATAAAAGCGAGACTATGAGACATGGACAAGAGTGTGGTGGTTACGGGGTGGGGGAAGCAAGGAGAGGGAGTGAGAGGGGGGATTGGAGGGGCACAAAGAAAACCAGATAGAAGGTGATAGAGGACAATTTGACTTTGGGTGATGGGTGTGCAACATAATTGAATGATAACATAACCTGGAGATGTTTTCTTTGAACATATGTACCCTGATTTATTAATGTCACCCCATTAAAATTAATGAAAATGAACAAATAAATAAATAAATAGAGAATAAAGATAAGGTTATCCAGGAAATGTCTATTAAAGACCTTCTTGTGTGATATCTTGGATCCCCATGAATTACACAGAAAACCAACAAGATTTTGAGAATGTTATAGCAGTAGAAACACCGCTAATTTGGATTGAACAAATATCACCGGGAAGAAATAAAGGAAAAATAAATTCAAGCGTAAAGCTATAGGTAGAGAGGACATTCACAGGCCCAGGAGTGGAGCATCAATCCATAACTAATTAATCTCAGGTCTTGAAACTGAACTGAATTTGCTATGCTATTGTTAAGCACCAGACCCTAGTGGCAGTGTTCCACAATGTGTTCTTTAATAAATCTGTGTTGTGCATGTTTGTGATATATGAGCATTCTCAAGTGTAGGCCTTAGCATTGATCCCTTTTTGCAAGGTTCAAAGTCTAGTACTTTTAAGTAGTTAGAAAAGGGAGAGTGGCAATGATATTATACAGGGGTGGGCAAAAATAAGTTTATAGTTGTGAGTACATAAAACAGCATTTATTCTTTTGTTATTTATTTATTAATGTATTATTTTCTGTATAACTGCAAACCTACTTTTGCCCACCCCTATATTGTATTACATTATATATTATATGCAATATGTATACAATATTATATAAAGTATTATATATATTATATTATTTATTATATATATGGTTTATTCTTAGCTGAAGACATTGCATGAAGTAGCTTAATTCTTGCTATAGGTTAACTTATTTTTAAAGATTGAATGCTAAATTTTAACTGTTTTAATATATTGATAACTAAACAACTTTATATAGCTTTTATAGAAGCCAGATAAGTAATTTGGTTAATTCTTATTTTGTCCACATGTTTGTTATCAGCTAACACATAAGTTATGGCTATTTATTTCATATTTTGTTTATTAAAAAGGGTTTTATCAATTGTTTGAGTTAATTGATAAACATACCACACCAGCACATTTACTTAATGATAGAGTTAGATTAATAACAACATCAGAATTGATACAATAGTAACATGAAAAAATGTAAAGAGAGGAAGTCAGCATCTATTTTATTAAATTTACTCCAAAATAATATTTCTCAAGCTTTACCTGTATAAATAGAATTACAACTTAGAAGTTCAAAGGATGAGTTCAAAAGGAGTTTGAGGTCTAGGCTCCTGACCTCAAACAGGTCAAAGCTTTGGAGAAAATTAGTGCTTTTCCAAGAAGATAAGCTGTGACAGGTTGATCATTACTGGCCTTCTCAATGCACCGAATGCACATCAAATGTTTCAATGAATTTTAACATTCTGGATTGAAATCTGTGTGGCTAATGGTTTTACTGCATAATATTCACAGAGAAGCCTTGATGGTGAGCAAATGATCAAAATCATTGTCAGTGTGCTAATAATATGTCAAAATACATACTTCCCAAGCCTTTCAGCAGGTAATGAGTTGTTTTAATAATTTCAAATTATACTTTAAAAAGTTATTCAAAATTCTGAGTGAGTAAAATGCCTTTTTTTCTTGCAAAATCTTTTCTTCAAATTCACTAGTCAAGACCAATATAATATATCATTACACACTTCAAATATGACTGCTTTTCAAACACAAAATGTGCATAACAAAAATCAGATTTATCTGATTAAATTAAGACTAGACATTTGTGGAGAAAAATTTTTTAATAAAAGACATATTTTAAAATATAGTCACTTGCATCACATTAGACACTTTTTATAAAATCAACACATTTTAAATAAAAATATTTAAGTATAATGATCCTAAACTTAAATGAATTTGGATTTTTTTCATGTTTAGTTGTGCTCCCAAATTATAGTATATGAACATTTAGCCAGTTTGAAGGGCAGTTCCAGAGAAAACATCCGTTATAGTCACAGTGGTTCCAGAAACAGGAAATGAGTATACTCATTGACATTGAACCTTTCTCTACCTCTACAATTGCTATGGACATTCTGAGAACTGTATTTCCCCTAACGTGGTAGTGACAGGAAGTAGCCTGCACTTTTCCTAATTAGCTTTGATCAAATCCCAGCTGTTACTTCTGCTGCTGCTGCTGCTGCTGCTATACCACCAGTACAGTGCTTTATGCAGTCACAGCAACTCATAAAGCAGATAAACCTGAGATATTTTTGTTGTAAGTTTACTTATTAAATATACAAATAATGTAAGAAAAAGAAGCACAGTATTAAAAGTGAGAATAATTATAGGAAGGGAAAGATTAATTGCTGAAGAATATCATAACAAATAGCTTAGAAAAATATAAGTATATCCTTCTTGATATAAATTTTACATTTTAAAATGTGTTAACTGCGATAACTTGAGAAAGAAAACATATACATTGAATGTTTTTGTTAACAAACTCCTTAAGCGTGGAGTGGTCACACCAGGGCCAGAAGTTTTATGGGATACCAGGTAAAAAGAAAATAATAAACACCCACAATCCTCAGACCAGAAATAATATTTGAGCTGGTTCATTTCAGTTTGCGCTTCTAGATACACTCTCCACAGGTCTCTGCCTTGCTATCTACACCACAAAGCTGATTTCTAATAACTACATTACCAAGTTTCACATGTGGTATGCCCAGTGGGAGATCAGGAGATCAGAGGGTAAGAAAAGAACTAGGTTAGAATCTTCCACAGCTTTAGCTTTCCCCAGACTCTGGCATTGTTCCCTGTTCTTCCCTGCCTGGGAACTAGGGCTAGTACCACTACCCTGTGCTGCTGAGTCCCTGGATAGCTCTATAATCCTGCCTACCACTCTACAAATCATCCCTTCTTTAAACTTTCTTCAACAAAACCCTATTGGGTATAGATAGCATCTGCTAGAACCCTGATTGGTGAATACCTTTAATATTTTGTTTTATTTCCATTTAGTCTTTTAAGTACATGCTTTCATTTTAATTAACTAATTTAAAATTTTTCCCATATTATTGAAAACCTTTTACAAAAATTATCATAGTTATCAGTAGAAGTGTTCACCTGCTGCATCTTTGCCAACATTGAGTACTATAATTTTCATCTTTAAAGTGAAAAAAAGTATCTATTTTTTATTTGCATTTTTATATTACTTATAAGGATAACTTATTTTTAACTCAGGTTAGTCTTTTTTTATTTTTTTTAATAGTCAAGACATATTTTTTTATAGTTAAGACAGCTTCACTTTATTAAAAACTCCTCAAAATTTTTGCAATTATTTTGACAACAGAGAAAACTTCCTCTGCCTCCTCTTTCTACTCCTCCTACTATTCTTTCTCCTTCTCCCTTTTCCTCCCCACTCTCTCATCCTACCTCTTCTCCTTCTTCTTCATCTCCTTCTTCAAAACCCTTTAACATTTCTTATAATACTGGTTTATTGTTGATGAACTCCTTTATCTTTTTCTTGTCTGGGTAGCTCTTTATTTGTTTTTCAATTCTAAATGATTACTTTGTTGTGTAAAGTAACCTTGGTTGAAGGTCCTTGCTTTTCTTCACTTTTGAATATTTGATGTCAATGCTTAAAGTCATCCCAGAGGCTCCTTATACTATTCTTTATTTTTTAATTCTTTTTTTTTTTTTACTCTTCTGATTGGGTGTTTTCTACTTTCTTGTCTTCCAAATCACTCATTTGATCCTCTGCTCTATATACTCTACTGTTGACTCCCTGTAATGTATTCTTCATTTTAGTTATTGTATTATTTCTTCCCGACTGGTTCTTTTTTATCTTTTCTATCTTCATGTTTATGTTTCCTGTCTCTTTGTTGAAATTCTCACTAAGTTCACATATTATTCTTTTAAGTTCATCGAGTATTCTTTATAACCAGTGTTTTGAACTTGGCATGTGTTAAATTGCTTGTCTCCATTTTCTTTAGATCCTTTTTTGGGCCTCTCTTTTCAGTGTTAGCAGACTGAAGGGGTCCTTTTTTTTTTTTTTTTTTTTTTTTGTATGCATCAAAGCACAGTAAGACATGATTGAAGTTTACAGCCAAAAATATAAGGATTTATTAAAGAGATAGCACCATGTCCAGAGTTACAGGTAGCAAGTGCTCAAAGACCTGGCTCCCCCATGATTTTTAGGGGACTGTATAAGAAAGGAATCATTAATCATGGTGACTAAAGAAGTTAGTGTTGTTGTTTCTACTGATTGGTTGGTGCTAGGCTAGGGGGTAATTGATCATTGCATTTGATCCTGATGTCAGCTGTGATGTTGTTCTGTTCAACTTTGCAAGGATTTGTTTTGTGGAATCAATTTTGCTTTCCCAAGTCTGGAACCAAAACACAACTGAGGCCAAGATATGGCCTTTAGTTTAATTGAAAACTCTGTCTCTATAGTCAACAGACTCATGACCTTGTTCATAAAACTACTGGATGCTGATCAGAACCTCATTGTCTTAAAGGTTTTATGATAATGCAAGGGAGAGGAAGGTGCATAAGTTAGGGAGCTGGGTGAAGCCAATTCGAGTCAAAGGGGAAAAAATCAAAATACAGAGCAGTTTTTTTTAAAAAAAAAATAAGGTTCCTGTGAAGTTACACCAGCCCTGGAACCCTGGACTGGGGGACTAGGACCCCTTGATCCTCTGTGGGGACTTCTATAATGAAGTTCTTACTTCTGATTTTTAACCCCTACACATGGGTGTGGAACCAGCCTGTTCTGAGTCTCTGCCTCTCTTGCCAATCTCCATGTGGCTTCTTATTTATATCCTTAGTTATAGGGCATCTGTTTAGTTAGATTTCAAGTGACTTTGAATGATGGATGTTCTATAGTTTAGTTGTAATTTTGAGGTTGTTATGGAAAGAAGTGAGTGCGCATTTATGTATACCATCTTGACCAGAGCTATTTTATGTTTTTAATTGCTTAAAAATGCTTTATCTTAGAAATTTTTAAACATACTTTTTAAAAATAGAGAAAATGTTTTTATGGACCCCAATGAATACATCACCCATTTCTAACAATTACCTATTTTACAATGCCTTTAGAAAACTTCTTAAATAAAAAGGTAAACAGCACAGAACAGGGTTCTATAAAGAGTCAGTGTTGCCCACATTGCTGATGCCCATTCCCTAGGGCTGCTCACCTTCTACTAGACAGGCTGCTGTACATAGTGTTCCCAGTTAATCCCAACAGTCCTCCATGCATGCCTAGCAAGGTGCCCATTTACAGACTCATTTAGGGTTTGCCACTGTCCAAATCATTCTGGTGCTAAACCTAGGTTCAAGGATGTGGCTAAAGTTTACTGGCTAAAGAAAGTTTTCAGGTTTTAAGGCAAATGCTGGCAACTTTTATTCCCTAAAGAAATGCAGTGTCTTTAAAAACAAGCAAAACAACTAGTCCTCAAGAATGGCCACTCTCCTATTTCAAAGCCATTTATTCCCTTCTTTTCATCTGAGAATGAAATAATTTGATCAGTAATTGATATCTCCATGACTACCCCTCTAGCTACCCCTTGCCCTACCCTACATGGTGTTGATGATAAAGGAAAGGGGGGAACAGGGAGGCAAGTTGGAGAGATAAAAAGGCACTCCAGTTGTTTCCTGGCCTTGCCATGCCCTCTAGTTAGGGCTTGACACTTTTTCAGATGACTGTGGAAAGTCCCAGGCAGCAGAGGTGGCAGAACCCAACAGGAAAGAGAAAGCTCTTATTGAAAAGGCTTGTTCCAAGTACCCAAGAGATGAGAGGATGACCAGTTTTCCAGAAGTGGAAGTGCTGGGCCCATTAGTTCCCAGGTAGAGCCAGGCTAGATGGAGACTTTCTTGATGTTAATTATTTTTTGCTCAGATTCTTCCTTCCTCAAAGGGGAGAGAAGTAGCACCAAGAGGGACAGGACCCTCTAGCTTTATTTAACAGCTTTATTTGTGGCTTGTACCAAGCATAGTTCTTGAGGACCTAAGATCCCACGACCAGGAGCAAAGATTTTTGGGAGGTCCCAACTAGAAACAATAAGAATGTCCTCCCCAAGAGCCTCAAGTTCATGCTCAGGTACCAGTTTCTTATCGTCACACTGCTCCTCACCCCCATTATAACTTACATGATCTTGGGCAATCCCTTGGAAACCCACACCTCAAAGGGTAGGAGAGAGAGCTCAAGGAAATAATGCAGGTAAAGTGATTGGCACAGGACCTACCATGTAGGAAGCACTCCATAAATGGTAGCAGCTGCTGCTGTATTATTTATTAAACACAGTACTTATTCTTTGTAACCCAAACCTGGGATATTTTTCTAAAATCCTATTAGTTGGATACACATTAACTGTTAGCACTGGTGGTTAATGCTACAAGATATTTTCTAACATGTGCTTATACAAAGAATGGAAATAAATCAAACAAAAGGCTACCCTCTTCAGCCAATCAGACTAGCCACGCTGTGCTAGACACCCAGAGTAGATACAAGAGTTGCTCCAGTCTCCTTTCCCCAGACTGTGACCTTGAATCCTGACCCTCTTGTTGGCAATTTTAAAGCTCACAGTCAGAGGAGAAGGAAGAGGGGAGAGTGCAGTCCAAGGTGTTTCCCGGATGGGAACATGTATAGACAGATTTTTGACAATTTGATAGGAAACTACTCGTACAGCATCTTCTGAAAAGCTGTTTATCCACTGATGCAGCACACTTCAGTGTACTCTCTGACAATGACCATCCTGGGGCACAGCCACTTTGTGCCTAATTTCTCCTTTTTAGTACATTCACAAGGTTCACCTTCATGTGAAAATAAAATATATATTCAGTATATAATTTTTATAATTATTTTGTTTTGAAATTTCAACCTCACAGAAGAGTTGCAAAAATAACTTAAAGAGCTCTCCTATTTCCTGTACCAAGAACCATTAGTTTTTAACATTTTTACCACATTTACCTTTTGCTTTATCATCTCTCTCTTACATAGTCTCTCACTCAATCTGTCTCTGTTTCTGTCTCTGTCTCATATATGTGCATATATGTAATTTCTCTTTTCTAAACTATTTGAGAGTAGAATGCACACTTCGTGTCCCTTTATTCCTTAATATTTCAAAGTAAATTTTCTAAAACGATGATATTTGCTTCCCATTACCACAGTATAATGACTGAGTTCAAGAAATTTAACAATGATATAAGAGTTTACTTCCCTGACCAGTGGTGGTGCAGCGGATAGGGCATCGACAAGGGATGGTGGGGTCCCCTGTTCAAAACTCTGAGGTTACTGGCTTGAGCACAGCTTGGGCTCAAGGCAGGCTTGCCAGTCTGAACACAGGGTCACCGACTTGAGCACGAGATCATTGACATGATCTCAAGTTCACTAGGTTGAGCCCAAAGGTTGCTGACTTGAATCCCAATGTCACTGGCTTGAGTAAGGGTTCACTGCCTCAGCTTGAGCCCCCCGGTCAATGCACATATGAAAAACAGTCAATGAACAACTAAAGTGCCACAACTATAAGTTGATGCTTCTCTCTCTCCCGCTTCCTGTCTCTCTATGAAAGGAAGAAAAGAAGGAAAGAAGAAGGAAGGAAGGAAGGAGAAAGAAAGAAAGGAAGGAAAAAAAGAGAGAGAGAAAGAAAAAGAGAGAGAGAGAAAGAAAAGAAAGGAAGGAAGGAAGGAAGGAAGGAAGGAAGGAAGGAAGGAAGGAAGAAAGGAAGGAAGGAAGGAAGGAAGGAAGGAAGGAAGGAAGGAAGGAAGGAAGGAAGGAAGGAAGGAAGGAAGGGAGAGTAAAAAGGACAGGAAGGAAGACTTTTTCTAACCTGCAGTCTATATATTCTAATCTTTTTAGATGTCCTAGTAATGTCCTTATATCATTTTTCCCTTAATTCCCGAATACACTTAAACGATCGTGTATTGTATTTAGTTGTCATGTCTCTTTAATCTCCACTAATCTGGAGTAGTTTCTCAGACTTCTATGTCTTTCATAACATGTTAATTTTTCAAAAACATAAGCTCTTTATTTTAAATAACATCCCTTAATTTGAGTTTATCTAATATCTCCTCATGAGTAGATTCAGGTTATGCATCCCAGGGATGTGTTGCCTTCATGGTATCACATCTACGGGCACACAACATCCATTGACCCTCATTGGTGATTTTATTTTAATTACCCAGTAATGGTATTCTATGATTTTTCTACTGTATAATTAAGGATTTTCCTTTTGCAACGAATAACAATCTGTGAAGACATATTAAAACCAAACAATTATCATCTTCATACAACCTTCCCCCTAGATCTGTGATGGTGAACCTATGACATGCATGTCAGCACTGACACGCATAGCCATTTTCGATAGAAAAGTATGGGGCCGCATGCCGAGAAAGACGTTTCATCCTCGGTTCCTGCACAGCCAGATGTAGTAGCCGAGGATAAAACATTTGCTGTAGTATAGACACTCTGTGCCAGAGGTCTGTAGGCCAAAACAACAGAACTCTGGCACAGAGCATCTAGTTCTGGAACTTCCAGTTAGGCCGTTTTTCTTGAAGTGACACACCACCCAAGTTATGCTCAGTTTTTTGGTGAATTTTGACACACCAAGCTCAAAAGTTGCACATCACTGCCCTAGATTTAGCATCCATTAATGACTCTTGCTCTAATCAGTCTTCACCATGTGATTATGAAATGCTGATTTTTCAACTCCACCACTCCCTCTATGCTTATTGATGGACAGAAGAATCTTTTCTCATTCATTTACTCATTTTCTATTTTTATTAGTATGTCTTCATATATTTTTTAATTAAATGTTTATTCTAATAGCTTGATTTTAAATTATCAGTTATCTGCTTTGTTAATTTTTAGTACACCTGGTTTTATTATTTATTATGAAAAGGTTTTAATCTTAGAGAATTAGTAGAGGTATTTCTGTAATTTCTAAATATTTTCATAATCATTATCCATTATATCTTCATTTGAGTTATCTATTGCCATATAACAAACCACCCCAAACACAACAATTTATCATTTCTTATAATCCTACAGGATGATGGAGCAGTTCTTTTGCTAGTTTCTCTTGGGCTCACTCATGTGGCATCAGTTAGCTGTTGGGATGGCCTTATGCATGTTTGGTTTGTCAGCTGTCTCTCTGTCACCACCAATTCTAGCCTGAGCTTCTTCACATGGTGGTGTCAGGGCTTCATAAGGGCAAGAGTGGAAGCTGCAAGGCCACTTAAGGTCTTGCTTGAAAGTCACATGTCACTTTTATCATATCTAATTTGTCAGAGCAAATCACTAAGCCAGCCCACATTCAAGAGGCAAGGATATAAACTGTGTCCTTCATAGGAAGACCTGCAAAGTGTAACCATTTTTTTTTGCAACACAAATTTATTCTCTTTTTTTAATTAAATAAGTCATCTTTATTCTTCATAACAGCAAAAAGCAATTTTTTAAATTACAGTTGACATTCAATATTATATTAGTTTCAGGTGTACAGCATAGTAATTACACATTTATATAACCCACAGTTATCCTCCAACAAGTCTAATACCCACCTGACACCATACACAGTTATTACAATATTATTGACTATATTTCCTGCGCTGTACTTTATATCCCCATGAATATTTTGCAACTGCCAATTTGTACTTCTTAATCCCTTCACTTTTTTTCACCCAGCCATGTAGCATTTTTAATCTGCCACAATCTTAATAGCAGTTCTGAGAGATAAAAAGAGCCTTGTTATCATCTCTCTTTTACAAATCAGGAAAATGAGGTACAAATAAGTACATTGGTATATTATAAAGCAGTGCTACTTTAAAAATGACCCATAATCCAACACCAGTACTATCACCTGGGTGGTTGTTAGAATTGAAGATTCTCAATCCAGGCCAGTGGCTCAGTGGATAAAGCATTGGCCGGGCATATGAGCATTCTGGGTTTGATTCTGGGTCAGGGTACACAGCAGAAATTACCATCTGCTTCTCCCCACTCCCTCTTCTCTCCCTCTTTCATTCCCACAGCCAGTGGTTCAATTGCTTTGATCATGGCCTTGGGCACTGAGAATAGCTCCATTGGAACACATCAGCCTCAGGTGCTAAAAATAGCTTGGTATTGAGCATCAGCCTCAGACAGTATTTTCGGGTAGGAACCAGTCCTGGTGCAGGTGGGTGTCTGCCTCACTATCTCCCCTCCTCTTACCTTAAAAAAAAAAAAAAAGAACTGCAGATTCTCAGAACACTCCCAAGGCCTACTAAATTAGTATAGAAAGAATATGTAAATAATAGAAATACTATATTAATAGATACCATTGATATTATTCTGTAGCAATACAGATGTCATACTGTGGAGTAGGTCTCAAGAATCTGTGTTTTAATCAAGTCTCCAGGTGATGCTCATTTGCCCTAGAATTGGAAAAGCAGTGGCATTAGAACAAAAGGATTTGAAGTGAGTTGAACCACATTCATGTCTCAGTTTTGTCATTTGCTAGCTGAGTGACCCTAAGTAGACTTCTCCCTTTGGAACCTCAGTGGTTTTTTATCAGAAAAGAATGCTAATAATATCTGCTTTGTAGATTCCAGCAGCCCGTTATGAATATGAAAAGAAAGTGTTGCATGGAAAAGCAATGATGAATGATGAAAATAATGATGAATATGGTACTGTTGCCCAAGACACAGAATTTATTATTGATAGAATTAAGACTAAAACAGCTGGGTTCTTGGTCTTAAACCTATTCAGGGACAAATACTAATTAGGCCAGCAGCTTTTTGGCCTTCTCCATATCTTCAGGACTATGACAAACTAGTACTGATTAAAGAGAGCAGGCAAACAGTTGAGTGTGATGAATGCTCTAAAAGAAACAAACAGACCATGCTGTCACCCTCTCCTTCCATGGTGGCACAGGAGCACCTCCACCCCCATTCCCTAAAGAAGCTCACACAAGGCCATCACAGCAGGGCATAGCCAGCTTCCTTCCTTTTCATGGGAAGGATTATTGAGTGGGAAATGCTTAAGATGAGTGAGTGTTACAGGGGAGTGGGAGGTGGAATGACAATCCTGGCCTAGATTATGTTTTTCAAGTTTGATGCCTGTCAGTGAAATGGCATCTGCAGCCTGTTGAGACTTTTGGAGAGTCAGAATTTGAGAGCTGGTGGGTGAGCAATTGCAATCTCTCCCTGATTATTCACCTCCTCCAACCTGTATTTTTATTTCACCCACTCTTACTTATAATATTCCTTCCAAGCAATTTTCTAAAACTCAAGAAGCCAATTGCTATCTTATAAGCTTTCTTAGTCTCTTCTTCAAACTCAGTCTAATGTAGAAAGGCTGTAGTAAATTCTAGATATCTTTTTTCTACTTGACCATTAACCTAATTTTTCAACCAAGATGACAGAAAAAAAATGACTTGTCTAGGCATTTAAAAATAGCAGATCAACCTATAAAAGTAGATTGCACATATTTCCTGGGTTCAAAGCTTCATCCTTGACTGGTCATGGACACTTACACTATTCCTCATTTCCTCTTTGGTGAAATGAGAATAATGACTCTAACACGTAGCTGTTGTGAGGGCTAAATGAATTAATACCTGTAAAGCCCCCAGGACAGTGCATGGCACTTGCAACTGTATAGAACATAATACATTTACCACAACATGCTTAATTATCACAACTACCTATCTGGTCTCCTACCCTTAGTCTTTCTTAGCATCTAATCCATCCTCCAATGATTAATCTTTCTCAACCACCAATATGTCCCCCTTCTCCTACCATTTCTACCTTTAAAAAGAATATTACCTATTGCACAAACTCTAAACTTCTTTGCTTAATATTTAAGAAACTTATTAATATTTCCCTCCAACCCTATCCAACCACATTACCCAATATCTTTCTCTAGGTTTTATTACTCTTAGCAATACAGACATTTTGGGTTGGATAATTCTTTCTTGTGGTAGGCTGTCCTGCACATTCTAGGATATTTAACAGCCTCCCCGTCCTCTACACCCTTCCTAGATGCTAGTAATAACCCTTCTGCTGTGACAAACAAAAATATCTCTAGATATTATCAAATGTCTTCTTGTGGGGAAAAAAATCTCCTAGTTAAGAACCACTGCTCTGAAAGGCCCTTCTCTTGCTATGCTTTCCTCACAATTTTTTAAATATGCCTGGATCATCTCATTCTTTTCTTTTATACTAAGTGTATTAATTTTTCTTAGAGTAAAATATAATAACATTTATCATTTTAAGTATATAATTCAGTGATATTAAGTGCATTTACATTGCTGTGAAATCATCATAACTTCCATCTTCCCAAACTGAAACTCTGTTCACTAAATAATAACTCATCATTTTTCCTCTTTCAGCTCCTGACAAAAACCATTCTACTTCTGGACTCTGAATTTGTCTATTCTGGTACCTCAAAGAAGTGGAATCAGCCTGACCTGTGGTAGCGCAGTGGATAAAGTGTCGACCTGGGAACACTGAGGTCGCCAGTTCAAAACCCTGCACTGGTCTGGTCAAGGCACATATGAGAGTTGATGCTTCCAGCTCCTCCCCCCCTTTCTCTCTCTCTCTCTCTCTCTCTCTTCTGTGTCTCCTCTCTAAAATGAATAAAATAAAATAAGAAGTGGAATCATAGAACCTCTGTCCTTTGTGTCTAGGGCATTTCACTTAGGATAATGTCTTCAGGGTTCATCCATGTTGTAACACATGTCAGAATTTCCTTCCTTTGTAAGGTTGAATAATATTCTATATTATGTTCATCAATCAATGAACATTTTATTATTTCTACCTTTTAATTATTGTGAATAATGCTGCTATAAACATGGGTGTACAAAGTCCCTGTTTTCAATTCCTTTGGGTATATACTCAGAATTGAATTTCCTGGGTCATACGGTAATTTTGTTAAGTTTCATGAAGAAGCATCATATTGTTTTTCCACAGGGGCTGCAACATTTTACATTTCCGCCAAGAATGCACAACGGTTACAATCTCTCCACATCCTCACCAACATTTGTGATTTTCTGGGAGTTCTTTTGTTTTTGTTTTTGGGTGTTTTGTTTTGTTTTGTTTTTTAGACAATAAACATCCTATTGGTATGAAGTTGTAGCTCATTGTGGTTTTGTCTTGCATTTCCCTAATGATTAATGATGTTAAGCATTTCATTTGCTCCTTGGTCATTTGTATACCTTCTTCGGATAAATACCTACTCAAGTCCCTTGCCCACTTTTAACAGAATTTGCTTTTTTATTGTTGTTTTTTGTGGAATATAGGAGCTTTTAGAGATTCTAAATATTAATCCCTTTTCAGACATATAATTTGCAAATATTTTGTTCCATTTTATGGATTGCCTTTTCATTTTGTTGATAGTGAACTTTGATACACTGAACTTCAAATTAAAAAGTGTCATTAAAGTCTTTGAGAGAGGTATCCCAAAACAAACATGAACCTGTAATATACTATACATATAATATGTGTGTTAGGTTTTTTTTAACTGAATTTATTAGGGTGACACTGATTAACAATTTACACAGGTTTCAGGTGCTCAATTCTACAACACATCGTTGTACACTGTAGTGTGTGTTCACACACCCCCACATCAAGTCTTTGTCCATCACCATTTATCCCCCTATATACCCTCCTCCACCTCCCCCCCAGCAATTACCACACTGTTGTCTGTGTTCATTAGTGTTTCTTTTTCTTTTTGTCCCTTTTTGTTCAATCCCTCCAACCCTCTCACCCAGCAACCGCCCAGCTGTCAACCTTCTCCCTATCTATGAGTCTGTCTCCTGATACAATTTTGAAAGATTGTATGTTTCTAGGAATTTATTGCATTTTTGTTTTTAGATTATCCAATTTGCAGGCATACAGTTGTTCAGAATATTGCCTTCTAGTCATTTGTATTTCTTTGATGTCAGTTGTGACTTCTCCCTTTTTATTTTTTAATTTTATTTATTTAGGTCCTTTCTCTTTTTTTTCTTGATGAGTCTGGTTAAAGGTATGTCAATCTTGTTTATGTTTTCAAAGAAACAGTTCTTGGTTTCATTGTTCTGCTATATTTTTTTAGACTCTATTTTGTTTATCTCTGCTCTGATCTTTATTATTTCTTTCCTTCTACTCACTTTGAGCTTTGTTTGTTGTTCTTTTCAAATTCCTTTAAGTGTAAAGTTAGATTGTTCATTTGAGATTTTTCTTGTTTTTTGAGGTGTGCCTGTAATGTTATGAATTTCCCTCTAAGAACTACTTTTGCTGTGTCCCATAAATTCTGGGTTGTTGTGTTCTCATTTTCATTTGTTTCAAGGTGTTTTTTGATTTGTTTCTTGATCTCATTGTTAATGCTATCTATGTTAATAGATACATGTTATTTAGCCTCCACGTCTTTGTATGTTTTTATTTTTTTCTTATGATTGATTTCTGGTTTCATGCCATTATGGTCAGAGATGCTTGATATGTTTTCAATTTTCTTAGATTTATCAAGTGTTGCTTTGTGTTCTAATATATTGTCTATCCTAGAAAATGTTCCATGTTCACTTGAAAAGAGTGTATATTCTGTTATATTGGGGAGAAATGCTTTGAAGATATCAATTAAGTCCAGTTGATCTAATGTGTCATTTAAAGCCACCATTTCCTTGTTGGATAGTCTGGAATATCTATCCATTAATATCAATGGGGTGTTAAAATCCCCTAGACTGTATTGCTGTTGATGTTCTTTTCTATGTCCATCAATTTTTGCTTTATATATTTATATGCTCCTATGATGGGTGCACAAATATTTACAAAGGTTATATTCCCTTATTAGATTGCACCCTTTATCATTATATAATGTCCTTCTTTGTCTCTTATTGTAGCTTTTGTTTTAAATCTATTATGTTATATATAAGTATTGTTATCCCAGCTTTTCTTTTTTCATTTCTATTTGCATAAAATATATTTTTCTATCCCTTTACTTTTAGCCCTTGTGTATCTTTTGTTCTGAAGTGGGTCTCTTGTAGACAGCATATATATGGGTCTTTTTATTCATTCAGTTACCCTGTCTGTAGGGCCAGTAGCCGCGGCCACCATCACAGCCGCCTGACCCTTGCAAGTTCCCATTAGATTCGGAGAGTCAGCAATGAAACAGTGGAGCCAAGAACTGGTGAGCCATCACCATTAATTCTAGTTTGCACCCAGTGGGCAAGCAAAAACATACACTGGGCTCCAAAACCCACTCATTCAGTGCTCACAAAGCTACTGACTTATCTGAGTTTCCTAGAATCAAACTAAAAAGATTTCTAGCTCACCAGACTTATTCACCTGTTTCCCATCTCCTTCTCTCTACATAAACTCTGCACAAACTGGCTTCTTCCTCAGCATTACGCCATCTTGGCTGCTTCTCCTCTACTTCATATGGCCTTAATATGCTTGCTCTCCTCTCTAATACTAACCTCAGGAACCGAGAGAGCGTAAGCTACCGGCCTGTCCCACTTTATACTATAGAAATCCAAACCCTTAATCCAATCTACAAACAAGAAAGTCTCTGATACAAAGTCATTCATCTGAGGCAAAATGGGATTCCTCATGAGAGCGCACCACCCTACATTATCCAATCAGTCAAGGGTGTGGAGAAAAGCTGACTTTCAAAACCAAGGTGTAGGCTATAACAGCCCGGCCTGCCCACAGCCTGTCCCCCAAAACACATTAATATCAATGGACTTGCATGTGGGCAGCACCATTTTTAACAAAGTGAGAATAATATATTTTATCTGCCCAACAATCCACCCCTATGCTCACTTTACTACCCACAATCTATACCACCGGCATTTCTATTCAAGGAAATTAGGCACATTACACAAATTACAACAACATGACAAATAATACAATTTCAACAATTACAAAGATACACTTCACTAGTCTCTGAGCACTTTGCCAAAAGTGCAAAATGTCCTCAGCCTTCTTTCTAACCATGGGAAAAGCTTCCAAGGGCAGAAGGGCCTCCAGCAAAGCCACTCACACACCCATCAGGATATTTCACATTGTCCAAAATTCGTAAGTCCATTCAGCAAGGGAGCCAGTGCTCACTCCGGTCATAGTCCAGGATATCAATCCATGTACATGAGATGTTAGCCATCCCACTGATTCCTGCCATCATGGCAGGTCTCACACTGTTCTAAAGAGAAGCATGTGGCAATGGCAGTAAGCATTTCCATCTCTGCTCTGGGGAGCATGATGGCATCCACCCCTATATCCCCAAATTGCAGAATTACCAGGAGCGTAGCTACTCCTTGCTGCTTGGCTCTCACCTTCTGGAGTCTGCGAATCGCAATTCCAGACCAATTCTCCTCATTCTCCAAAGAGGAACTGAAAACATCAGCTCCTGCTGCTGGGCTTGAGCCCTGGGCCACTGCTGCCTTCTAGTCAGAAGGCCTTGCAGCTCCAGCCCCGGCCTCAGCCTCGGCTTCGGCCTCGGCCTCCTGCCGCTGCTGGCTCTCCACAATGTCCAGGGCAATCTGCAACTCACAAACCTGTGATTTCTTCTCCAGCATCTGCTCCATTGCCAGGCAAATCTTGCAAACCTGGTCGGCATCCTCCTCCGGAGCTTCCTTCAGTTCCAGGGTCGGCATCTCTTTCTCCCACTTTTCCTCCACCTACTTCCGCTGCTCGGTTTGCAGGTCCTGAGCAGACTCTTCTAAGAGCTCTCAGTTTCCTCACACATGGCTGTAAAAGTCAGCCATCCTACAGTTCCCCAAAAAACAGCTATGGGAAACCATATGTTGGGCAGATAAAATATAATATGCTCACTTTGTTAAAGATGGCGCTGCCCACATGAAAGCCCATCTCCCAGGTGATATTATTTGCCCTTATGCTTGGGATGGGTGTGGGGGAAAGACTGTAATGTAACCAGGCCAGGTCGTTATGGCCTAAGGCTTGGTTTTAAGAGTAAGTTTTTCCCCACACCCTTGACTGATTGGATGATGTAAGGTGGTGTGCTCTCCTGAGGAATTCCATTATGCCTCAGATGGGTGGCTTTGTATCAGAGACTTCCTTGTTTGTAGATTAGATTGAAGGTTTGGATTTTCTATGCTATAAGTGGGGCAGGCCAGTAGCTGGCTCTTGGTTCCTTGGTTCCTGAAGTATTAGAGAGGAGACAGAGTAAGGCCACATGGAGGCCAGGAGAAGCAGCCAAGATGGCAGAATGCTGAAGAAGAAGGCAGTTTGAGCAGAATTTGTGCAGGAGGAGATGAGAAACAGAGGTGAATAAGTCTGGTGAGCTAGAAACCTTTGATTCTAGGAAACTCGGATAAGTCAGTAGCTTTGTGAGGACTGAATGCGTGGGATTTGGAGCCCAGTGTGTTGTTTTGCTTGCCCATCAGGTGCAAGCTAGAATTAAAGCTGATGGCTCACCAGTTCGTGGCTCCTGTGTTTCATTACCGACTGTTCGAATCCAATGCTAACCTGCACTGGCCAGGCGGCTGTGATCCTGACCTCGGCTACTGGCTTTACACCATAACAGCAAACAGTCCTCTACCATGCACCTCAAGGGTGCCAGCTCCATACCGATCTGTAACGAATCCTGCCATAAACTATGCCAAATGTAGGGCCAGTAGCCATGGCCACCATCACAGCCGCCTGACCCGTGCAGGTTCCCATTAGATTCAGACAGTCGGTAATAAAACACAGGAGTAAAAAACTGGTAAGCCATCAGCTTTAATTCTAGCTTGCACCTGGCAGGCAAGCAAAAACACACACTGGGCTCCAAAACCCACACATTCAATGCTCACAAAGCTACTGACTTATCCGAGTTTCCTAGAATCAAAGGTTTCTAGCTCACCAGACTTATTCACCTCTGTTTCCCATCTCCTTCTCTCTATACAAACTCTGCACAAACTGGCTTCTTCCTCAGCATTCCACCATCTTAGCTGCTTCTCCAGGCCTCGATGTGGCCTTAATCTGTTCTCCTTTCTAATACTAACCTCAGGAACCAAGAGAGAAAGCAAGCTCCAGGCCTGCCCCACTTTATAATGGAGAAATCCAAAACCTTAATCCAATTATACAAACAAGGAAGTCTCCAATACAAAGTCATCCATCTGAAGCATAATGGGATTCCTCAGGAAAGTGTACCACCCCACATCATCCAATCAGTCAAGGGTGTGGGGAAAAGCTTACTCCTAAAACCAAGCCTTAGGCTATAATGACCCGGCCTGCTTACAACATTACAGCCTTTCCCCCACACCCATCCCAAGCATAAGGGCAAATATCACCTGGGTGATGGGCTTTCATGTGGGCAGCGCCATCCTTAACAAAGTGAGTATATTATATTTTATCTGCCCAACAGTCTGTAATGAAACAATGGAGCCAAGAACTGTTGAGCCATCACCTTTAATTCTAGCTTGCACCCAGCGGGCAAGCAAAAACACACACTGGGCTCCAAAGCCCACTCATTTAGTCCTCACAAAGCTACTGACTTATCTGAGTTTCCTAGATCAAAAGGTTTCTAGCTCACCAGACTTGTTCACCTCTGTTTCCCATCTCCTTCTCTCTACATAAACTCTGCACAAACTGGCTTCTTCCTCAGCATTTCGCCATCTTGGCTGCTTCTCCTCTACTTCACATGGCCTTAATCTGCTTGCTCTCCTCTCTAATACTAACCTCAGGAACTGAGAGAGCGTAAACTCCTGGCCTGTCCCACTTTATACTATAGAAATCCAAACCCTTAATCCAATCTACAAACAAGAAAGTCTCTGATACAAAGTCACTCATCTGAGGCAAAATGGGATTCCTCATGAGAGCTCACCACCCTACATTATCCAATCAGTCAAGGGTGTGGAAAAAAGCTGACTTTCAAAACCAAGGTGTAGGCTATAACGACCAGGCCTGCCCACAGCCTATTCCTGAAAACACGTTAATATCAATGGACTTGCATGTGGGCAGCGCCATCTTTAACAAAGTGAGCATAATATATTTTATCTGCCCAACACTGTCCTTTGTTTTTTCAGAGAAGCAGGGTGTTGGGCAGATAAAATATATTATGCTCACTTTGTTAAAGATGGCTTTGCCCACATGGAAGTTTGTTGATATTAATGTGTGTTCTGGCACAGGCTGTGGACAGGCCGGGTCATTGTAGCCTAAGGCTTAGTTTTAAGAGTAAGCTCTTCTCCACACCCTTGACTGATTGGATGATGTAGGGTGGTGCACTCTCCTGAGGAATCCCATTTTGCCTCAGATGAGTGACTTTGTATCAGAGACTTTCTTGTTTGTAGATTGGATTAAGGGTTTGGATTTCTATAGTATAAAGTGGGACAGGCCAGGAGTTTATGCTATCTAGGTTCCTGAGGTTAGTATTAGAGAGGAGAGCAAGCCGATTAAGGCCACATGGAGGCCAGGAGAAGCAGTCAAGATGGCAGAATGCTGAGGGAGAAGCCAGTTTGTTAAGAGTTTGTGCTGGAGGAGATGGGAAACAGAGGTGAATAAGTCTGGTGAGCTAGAAACCTTTGATTCTAGGAAACTCAGATAAGTCAGTAGCTTTGTGAGCACTGAATATGTGGGTTTTGGAGCCCAGTGTGTGTTTTTGCTTGCCTGCCGGGTGCAAGCTAGAATTAAAGCTGATGGCTCACCAGTTCTTGGCTCCTGTGTTTCATTACTGACTGTTCGAATCCAATGCAAACCTGCACGGGTCAGGCCGCTGTGATGCTCGCCTTGACTACTGGCTTTACACAATGATAGTGAGAAGAAGTAATATAAAGCTGCTCCTGTACGTGCTCTGACCAGGGAATTGAACCGGCAACCTCCACACTCTGCGATGATGTAAGGCCAATGGCTGCTGCATTAGCCATGCAGGTTCTCATAGAATTCAGGCAGACAGTGAAGAAACAGTACAGCTGGAGGATATTGGGCCATTCCAATTTATTGGCGTCTCATCAAGACAGGCAAGTCAAAAACCACCAAGAGAAAAGCAGAAGCTTGTTTTTTTCAGTGGAGGGCAAGGGATCAGGGAGGCACAAAAGAAACTCAACCACACCTCTTAGTGGTGGAGCAGAATCTCTCTAATCCCCCTGGAGGGGAAGTATTTAGATCCTTACAATAGTGCTGTCACGTGCTTCTGCCCTATTTGCACACAAGGCTTGCAAGCCTAACAGCCATTCTCCCCACAGATGACATTCCAATCACTCAAGCTATCCAGTCAGGGCTTAACTTTTATTGACTTTTGGAGAAACAGAGAGGAAGGAAGAGAGAAGGAAGGGGGAAAGGAAGCATTTGTTGTTCCACTTAATCATAAGGTGACCAATCATCCTCCTTTAGGGAGGACAGTCCTTCTTTTGTAAGTTCCATCCTCCCTAGAAAAGTGTCCTCATACATGTCCTCCTTTTAGAATTTGGAAGACTAATCTGTAAATGTCCATATTTGATCCATGCAGAGTCAATCTATTGCGTGTGATGTGATGTATTTGTATCTAAATGAGTACTTTTTTCTTACAATTATTATTAAAAATTAATAGGCATGTAAGCATAATTATAATATGAAATACTATATATGTTTTTATTATGCATTTATCACATTATAGTGTATTATTGTTGCAATCAATAAAATGTTTTTTATTTATGATATTGTTTTCTTCAATTTATTTTTGTCCTCCTTTTCATTGTAAAAAGTTGGTCACCTAATTAAGCATGCACTTTTTGGTTGCTACCTGTGTATGCCCTTATCAGGGATCAAGCCCACAACCTTGTTGCTTTGGGATGACACTCTTAACTGACTAAGCTAACCAGCCAAGGCTTTATGTTTTTTTTATTGGAATACTTAAGTCATTTACATTTAAAGTGATTATTGATAGGCATGATTCATTGCCATTTTACTCCTTTAACTATGTTCCTCTGTTTCTTCTTCTTCCTCCTCCTCTTCTTCTTCTTCTTTTCCTCCTTCTTTTCCTCCTCCTCCTCTTCCTTTTCTTCCTCCTTCTCTCTTCTTCAAGTAGGCCTTTTAACATTTCTTGTAATGCTGGTTTGGTGGTAACAAACTTTTAGCTTTTTCTTGTCTGAGCAGCTCTTTATTTCTCTTTAAATTTTAAATGATAATTTTTATGGGTAAATTAGTCTTGGTTGTAGGTCCTTGCTTTTCATGACTTAGAATATTTCATGTCAATTCCTTCTGGTCTGAAATGTTTCTGTTGAGAAATCAGCTGACAATCTTATGGGAGCACCCTCATAGGTAACCAATTGCTCTCCTCTCACTGCTTTTTAAGATTCCCTCTGTCTTTCACCTTTGCCATTTTAACTATGATGTATCTTGTTGTGGGCTTCTTTGGGACTTCCTGCACTTCTTAGACTTGTGTGTCTCTTTCCTTCACTAGATTATAGAAACTTTCAGTCATCATTTCTTCAAATAGGTTCTCAATCCCTTGCCCTCTCTCTTCTTCTCTGCTACCTCTAGGATGAGGATGTTGATATCCTTTATATTGTCCCAAAGATTCCTTAAACTATCCTTATTCTTTTTAATTCTTTTTCTCTTTGCTGCTCTGATTGGGTGTATTTTGTACTTTGTCTTCCAAATCACTGATTCAATTCAATCCTCTGCTTCATCCAAACCACTGTTTATTTTTTCAGTGTTTTATTGATGTCAGATAGTGTAGTCTTCACTTCTGAATGGTTCCTTTTTATGTTTTCTATGTTCTTTTCTATGCTTGGTATCTCTTTGTTGAAGTTCTCACTATGTTCTTGAGCATCCGTATAATCATTTTTTTAACTTCGTATCTGATCCATTGCTTACCTCTATTTTATTTAGCTCTTTTTCTGGAAATTTCTCCTTCCTGTCATTTGGGGCCTGTTCCTTTTGTCTTCCTATTTTGACTGCCCCTTGTTTTTGTTTCTATGTATTAGATAGATTTGCTATGATTTTCAGTCTTTGTGGGATTGTTGGGCAGATAAAATATAATATGCTCACTTTGTTAAAGATGGCGCTGCCCACATGGAAGTTCGTTGATATTAATGTGTGTTCTGGAACAGGCTGTAGGCAAGCCGGGTCATTATAGCCTAAGGCTTAGTAAGCTCTTCCCCACACCCTTGACTGATTGGATGATGTAGGGTGGTGCACTCTCCTGAGGAATCCCATTATACAGAGACTTCCTTGTTTGTATAATTGGATTAAAGGTTTTGAGTCTATGCTATAAAGTGGGAGAGACCAGTAGCTCTTGCTCTCTCTTGGTTCCTGAGTTCCTGAGGTTAGTATTAGAGAGGAGAGCAGATTAAGGCCACGTGGAGAGGAGAAGCAGCCAAGATGGCAGAATGCTGAGGGAGAAGCCAGTTTGTTAAGAGTTTGTGCAGGAGGAGATGGGAAACAGAGGTGAATAAGTCTGGTGAGCTAGAAACCTTTGATTCTAAGAAACTCGGATAAGTAAGTAGCTTTGTGAGCACTGAATGTGTGGGTTTTGGAGCCCAGTGTGTGTTTTTGCTTGCCTGCCAGGTGCAAGCTAGAATTAAAGTGGATGGCTTACCAGTTCTTGGCTCCATTTTTTCATTACCGACTGTACGAATCTAATGCGAACCTGCATGGGCCGAGCTGCTGTGATAGTGGCCCCGGCTACTGGCTTTACAGAGGGGTACCCTTATGTAGTTAAGTGTTCTATGGGGTACAGTGGTGCAGACTCCTTTATCACCTGAGTTTTGTGCTCCAGGAATGGGCCCTCCTGTTGTAATTGAGTCTTGATTGCTATTGGCCATTGTACATGGCATCAATCTTCAGTCTGGTTGACTGTGAGGCTCAACTACCACCACTGCATTGAACTGCTATGCAGGTGTTGACCACAGGAAGCTAAATTTGCCTCAGCTGGGCTTGGTGCCTGATGAGATCTCCCTTTGGATATGCTGCTTGTGAAGCTAATTGGATCCTGCTTTGATGTTGTCTGAAGCTGGCCACTTGGTGTATTGGTTCTGGGCCTCTTAGGAGGGACTCTGGTGCAGGCCAATGTAAGACGCTGCTTGTGAATGACCCTTGACATGTGGCTGTGAATGAGATTTTATGCTTTGGCTATTTTAGAGGATACCTGTGTTTCTGCAGTCTCCCATTTCTTTCTGGTGTACAGAAACCCTGCTGCTTTTCACATCCAGATATTACCTGTGTGCCTCTTCTCAATCTGGTGCTCCAGGTTAGAAAGCCCAGCTTGGAGTTTAGGCCCCACACTTCTCAGGAGGAACCACCCACTGCAGGTGAGATATCCTTCCAGAATCTCAGCCATTGCTTATGGGACTAGGGCCAGGTATTTTTGTATTCTTGTTCTTCTTACAGTTTCAAATGTGGCTTCTTCTGTGAATTCTTGGTTATAAAATATCTCTTCATGTAGTCTTCAGTTGGTTATTCAGGATGATTGTTCATAAATTTAGTTGTAAGTCCACTTTAGTCCTGGGAGGAAGTGAGACTCAGTTAGTTTTCCATTGCTACTGTAACAATTTACCACAAACTTAGTGATTAAGACAACTCAAATTTATTATCTGATGCTAATGTGGATCAGAGTTCTGAAATGGGTCTTAAGGGCTAAAATCAAGGTGTCAGCAAAGCTGCATTTCTTCTGGAGGGTCTACAGAATATTTTCTCTCACCTTTTCTAGCACCTGGAGGCCAACCCACAGGCCTTGGCTCATTTCCCCCTTCTTCCACTTAAAACACTAGCAACATTGCATTGCCCTCTGATCATTCCTGTATAGGCACATCTCCCTCTGACTTTCCTCTCAGTCAGGAAAGGTTCTTTTATGGATTTATTTAACTAGGTTGGGCCCATTTAAATAATCAAGGATAATCTCCCCATCTCAAAGTCCTTAATCTTATCACATCTGCAGAGTTCTTTTTGCCATGTACGATAACATATTCAGAGGTTCCAGAGAATAAAGATCTTTCAGGACCCATTATTCTGCCTACCACAAAAAGTTTAAACATGTGAAATGTAAGTAAACCTAACCTGGATTTGGTGTTGTTATATGACTTTCTAAACACATTTTTTTCCTCTCTTTTTACTCAAGAAGCACCCTCTGGACTTTGGATGCTAACTGAATTTCTTTACTGACTGAGATATTCCACAATTTCACACTCCCTATTTTTGGTTTAGAATTATCAATGTCAGAAACAGATGGAGTGAAATTTTTCAAAGTTTTCTCATAATTTCAGCAAAGTAGTTTAGGTAAAACTAGCAAACTTTGAAATGCTACCTCTATATTAAACATTAGCATTAGTGTGTACACTATATGTATATTAAGTACATATATTAGTAAGTGTGCTAATTACTTATATACTTACATAAATATGTAATAAGTGTTCAGCTGAAAGTGGGCAATAGGATTCTCTTTTAAGTTTTAGTGCCCTGGAGATGCCTGACACCTAGTAAAGGGCCATCATATATAATTGTGTAGTTTGTTTTCAGCACAAAGCATCCCAAAGCCATCTTGTGCTTTCTCCCCAAACCATTATTCTTGGACTGTGTCCATCTAGTATAAGGGGGCACTTTTTCCTAATTTTACAAAGGTGCCATATGAGCTAGTGGCAGCCTAAACTGGAGGGCATGCAGAAGGCTGCTCTTTACTGGGTCACAGTTAGCAATATCCAGGACAGTGAAAGAAGCTACACATACACTATTCAAAGTATTCTAGTTCACTTCTGAGGGAGTATGGAACAGTCAGTAGAAATATATAACACCCATCCCTATATGTATAGCTGAGATATTCTGTACAGATAAGATGTGGCCAAGGCAGAATCAAGCTCTGACAGATTTTCCATACATAGACATCATTTTATCATGGCCTCCACCTTACTTCAATCCTGCCATTCTATATCCATTTTCAGCCAGGTCTACTATGGACTATTCATTTAGACTCAGTGGTTCCCTTACTAATAAATATACATAGAGCATCATGTATAGCTGCTTCCTGAAAGAGATATAAAAATACCATCTTGTACCTAAAACACATCTCCAAAATACATACCAAATACATCCTACTTAAATAGAATTAGTTGTTTTTAAGCATCTCTTTCTACCTAATATCAAATATTTTTCTACTAATCTCAATGTCAGGAATTTTTGAACTACATGCTAGCCATCAACTCTGGAGATAGAGGTTAATAAAAGATTTACTGACATTATAATAAATAATAAAATAATGTTATTTTGTTTCTAGATGTTATGACTACCCTGTGGACACATAGGGAGAGAGAGAGAGAGGCAGAAGGAATAAAAAGAGTCAGAGAGAAAAATACATTAGAAATCTCCCAGCACAACCTCATATACAAAGATAAAATTCATAATCATCAAAAGAATTCTCTGAGATACTTTTGGTCAAGACCTCACAATTTGTCTTTTCCCATGAGAAAAAAGCCCTATTCAATACTGACAAACAATACCTAAGAATCCTTAATAAAGGTAATACTATATACCATTGGCTTGTCATTCATTTTAAGCGCTTTTTATTGTGGAATAAGAAAGATCTGATAGGAATGATTATAGTTCTGCAGAAATATATTTCAGTAAATTGCATACATTTGTACAGACCCATACATTAAATATCTGTTTCTTTTAGAAAATATAAATAAAGTTATTGGAAAGAAATGTGTTAAAAAAAATTTTAATGTCTTTTTCTTTTGTATACATCTTGAAAGGAAATTTAATCTTTTACTGAAACAATGAAGTGAAAGTGTATCTCACAATTGTAGGATTTTGAGTAAAAGGACATTAACTCACTATTCACTGGACAGATAAACACACAACCTGCTCACAGCTTACTTGGTTGGGATTTCCAGCCTCCTATTCAGCCTCTCCCCGTTCATGTGACCATATCCTAAACACACTAAATTTCTCCCTGACCCCTGAATTTTCTGATCTCCATTTGGATAAACTCTTCCCATTATCTGGAACTTCCATACCCTCTAATCTACCTAACAACCTTCTTCCTGGTCATCATTTAAGACCTAGCTGAAATGAATCTTTTATTATTTTCCCTGGGCTTCCTTATCCCATTTTCCCAACTGTGACTGCAGAATTACTAACTTCATATTTGTGTTTCCAAAGCGCTTATATTACATGTGTCTCACTATCACAATGCATTATTATTTGTGTACATGTATATATTTCACTCACCTCTAGGCAGAGCCTCTTGAAGACTGGGTGTGTTCCTCATTTTTCCAGTACTCAGAGGCTAGCACGTCATATGGCATCATCTAGTGAATAGAATTAAATAGAAAAAGCCTGTAATAGATTAACTTTCTTTTCCCTGAGATGATATTCATTCCAGAGAATGTAGAAATATCTTTACAAGACCAATAATGAGCTTAATGGTACTTAATATCAATCATGTTTAATCTTCAATTTTAGAAATAGCTTCAGATTTAGTTTTTTGGGGTTTTTTTTACCAGTGACAGTCAAACAAAGAAATTAAAGGAAATTTTATTGCAGCAATTGCTCAAGTTGAAACAGGTTTGAGAACAAATCCAATTTTAATACATGTCATTTACTTCTATTTACCTATAAGATGTTTAAAATGGAACACTTTGGGGCAGAATCATAAAAATCTCCAGCTTCAGTTGTAAATTGTGAGGAAGTCTTTTTTACAGCTTTTCAAACATTGTACTGTAGTTGGTTATTCAGAACTTCAAATTATCTCAGATTGTTCCACTGCCATAGATTTATAACATTCAGATGAACTATCCACTGTGGAACACTCTGATTCCAATGAACTGGCTATAGACTTCCCCAAGATGGCACAAATCAGGACAATTTCTCTAAGACCTGCTCTGTAAAATCCCTTGCTTCCACAGTGATAGGCAGCAAATCAGGGCACCAGTTAATGAGGAAGGCTGCACCTCCTCCAAATTGTTGGGTTTTTTTTAAGACCCAAAGCTGGAAAAAATATTTAAAATAATAATTCCCAGTTAGTGAAGTTGTGAGGAAACTAAAATTCCCATATTTTAATGAGCTTTGTACAGTAGTGTAAAATAATAAAACAAGTCTGAAGAGCCAAACCACAAATATACATCAAGAGCTTCTAAATCTTCAGTCTTTCTAGTTTGCCCTTAAAACTTTCCCATAAAAACTGAATGATGGCGTTTCTAGCTGATCTCTGAGTCTTTGCTGTTGTAACAAACATTCGGACTTCTGTGCCATTTGCCTTCCAAAGAGGAAATTCATCCTGCATTTACCTAAAGGGTCAAGAAGCAGGGCCTGTTGTTTGCGTGGCTGGCATAGCCACTTTTCCTCTAGAGTTAGTTTTCCCACACTGGAATGGTCACATGAATCTATATTGTCATTATTTGAATATTTTGACCATATTTTTTCACTCTTTAAGAATAATGAATTCTGTTTTGTACATTCATATCACTAAACTTAAAACCAGGTCTGCTTTTAGAATAAATCCAATTGAATTTTTCAGCTGATGGCATTTGGGGGAAAAGAAAAGAACTGGACTTGGCAACTGGTCCTCCTTTTTAAAGTTTCATAACCCTCTATTCAAAGAAATCTTACACATATGTGAAAATAAGTGCTTCCTTAGAAAAAAGCAGAGCATCTTGGATGGAAGAAGAAGCCAAGAGGTTGCTAATATTATAGAGGTTCCACACTGTCTCTTCCCCTGCTACTGGGCCTCTCTGAACATAGTATGAAAAATACAGTTTTATGTCTGTTTGTAACTTTACTTCCCATGATACATGATCTGTATATTGCATTGTGTGCCCACCACTCAAAGTCAAATAATCTTTTGTCATCATAAATTTGTCGCCTTTACTTTTCACCACCCCACCACTCCCTTCCCTCTGGTAACCACCATACTGTTGTCTGTGTCTATGAGTTTCAGTTTTATGTACCACATATGACTGAAGTCATACAGTTCTTTTCTGACTGACTTATTTCATTTAGCATAATATTCTCAAGGGCCATCCATGTCATCACAAATGACAGTATCTCATCATTTTTTATGGCTGAGTAGCATTCCACTGTATATGTGTACTACATCTTCTTTATCCAATCCCCAACTGAAGAACACTTAGTCTTGTTTTGGGTTCTTTATATTTAAATACAAAGAAGTTCCATTTCAAACAATGCTTCCTACTTACATAGAGACCAAGAGTAATGCATAAATGGACACGTAGTATACCAGTATGTGCCATTTTTCATTATTTGAGTTCTATTTCTCTTTATGCATAGTTTGACTCTCTCCAGTAATTTGATTCTTCTGAGATGTTCATTCCTCTTGCTAAGTAATGAGAAAAAGAAAACAAAGCAGTAGAAAGGTGTATGTGGTCAGAAGACTAGCATGGAAGCCCCAGCTTCACCTTTATCACCACATGACCTGTCTTGAGCATCCACCTCCTCTTATATTAATGGAACTAACAATATCCATATCACAGGGTTGACCTTTGCATCTGATTAAAGCACATAGAAAGTCCTCAATACAAGTGCATTTCTGCTGTCCACAGTGATCATAGAGATGGATAATTTTGTAGCGGGTATAAAAGATGTAAAGACCAACCATTGCAACCATTGTTTTCACCAACACAGACTGATTCTCTGTCTCTTAAGAGATAAGAGGTCTAGCCTGACCAGGTGGCGGTGCAGTGGATAGAGCATTGGACTAGGACGCGAGGACTCAGGTTCAAAACCCCAAGCTCACTGGCTTGAGCGTGAGATCATAGACATGACCCCATGGTCACTGGCTTGAGCCCAAGGTTACTGGCTTGAGCAAAGGGTCACTTGCTCTATTGTAACCCCCAGTCAAGGCACATATGAGAACATAATTAATAAACAGCTAAGGAGCCACAATAAAGAATTGATGCTTCTCATCTCTCTCCCTTCCTGTCTGTTTGTCCCTATCTGTTCCTCTCTCTGACTCTCTCTCTGCCTCTGTCAAAAAAATAAAAAGAGAGAGAGATAAGAGACTTCCTGAGAGGTTGGATTTCCTGAGAACCCAGAGTTGATCAGGATCCCTAAATCTGTGAACCAAATACACCTCCCAAGATTCCAGAAGTCAGATTGTAAACTGGCATTGTGAATGTCCCATCATCATTAAGAGAGTTACTCACCCTCATCTACTCCTCCTTCTTTCACACACATACACTCAATGGAACTTACTTACCCTATATTCCATCTCTTCAGTATATTCTTGTTGCCTAAATTAATGAAGAATCCATCTACATGTTTTAAAAGGTAGTTCACTTTACACCTAACTGTTGTTTCTTGTTATACCTATCTTCAGATCAACCTTTCACATCATCACAGCACTTACCTACTTAAAAGCTTTTCACTTTATCTTATTTTAATTTCAGTCTCCCTGGAAGATTCCTGAAAGAAGTGAGATTTGCTTGATTTATATACAACAATAACTCAGCTATCTAGAATGTATGAGTAACAAATGAGATTCCCTAGTTGCCTTTACAAGGTAAGCAAAAGTTTACTCTAAAATTTAAAGCATCATTATCTTTTCTATTTTAATCATTTGATAAAAATTTGTGCTATACCCTAAAAGGGACAATACATTTCTCTGCTTTCTTAAATAAATTAACAAGGACTGGATTTAACAATGACAGAGGAGCATCTTCCAAATATTTTTACACAACTTTTTCTACAAGCAGAAGAGAGTAGCATCTGTCTCCAAAAGTACAAGCATGAAATACCTCATTTTTATCTTAACTTATATAAATTTTGCAGTCTGTACTACATTTTTGTTTGGATAAAGTTAATCTTTTAAATCAGGAGCTCCCTAATGCTGGTTCATAGATTTGACAATCTCTACTTTGGAAGATGACCTCCTTCGGGAAAGTTTATGTCCCACCTATTTGGTTAATGTTAAAATAAATCTTTCTTTATAAATTATGTTGATAAATGGTCTTAATTGACTGAAAATTAAAAACAACTGAGTCCCTCCCATTTTATTTTATTTTACTAGTCCATAGACTTCAAAAGCCTAGACCTACTATTTTAATTTACCAGAAACTTTTCTTTAAAAGTTCCAAAAAAACCTTCACATGAGTCCCATGTTTCCTCCACCCCCTCCATGCTGCCTTATGCTCCTGAGAATTCATCTTCACAAAGCTCAGTTTCAGGACCATGCTGGAAAGCAGCAATGCTTAGAACCTGCAGAAGGAGGTGGGGTTTCCGGTCCCATGCTGAAAATTCCCAACTACTATACTGGCCATGTTTCCCCATTTGCTATCAGACCATACACTGTCTTTTATTTACTTTTCTGTGCCTGATGTAACAGCCTTTATCTCACTTTTATATTGCTTTTTAAACTTTCAACTGCTTATTATACTGTATAGTTTTAATAATATTGATTAAAATTCTTTAACAACTCTGTAAATTTGAACTCATTTTAGTTGATTCAGTACATAGAAATAGTTTTTTGTGGACATAGTAGAAGAAATATGCTATATTTTTATAAAATTCATTTATCATATGTGTGTTACAATCTCTTTAAAAAGAATGACAAACAGCTCTTTTTAAAAAGAAAGAAATAGTAACTTGATAGAAAAAGCTGTGTTGTTATTTATTGCTGCATTTTTTTAAAAAAAATCAAGTCTATGGGTATACCACCCTGAATGTGCCCGATCTCTTCTGGACAGGTTTTCCAAAAATCAACACCCAAACTTACTTAGTTGTATGCAGCAATAAATATGTGTCCTCATGCTCACAGTTCTCAGGGCAGCTAGGATTCTGCTCATCTAAGCCAGGCTCTGGAGGCAACTTTGCTTCAGACTGTAAACCTGACCAGATAAGACTCCTGCTGCCGGTGGGGGTCAGTTCTCTCCCATGTGTGTCCATTCCAGGATCCAGGCAGAAAGGGTAGTAGCTACCAGGTGCTGCACATAGGGACAAGCCCATCTCCATAACCATATTTCAACCCTCTGCTTATGACCTGTCTACTAGCATTCCACTGGTCAAAGTGAGTTACATGACAAAGTCCCAGCGTCAAAGGGTAGGAAAATATTCTTCATCCACCTTGATTATGGATTAAGGTTATGGCAAAGGTGTGGATATGTAATACCTCTACGGAGAAGTGAACACTTCCATCTACCACAGCCTAGATGACTTCCAACCACCTCCACTAATCACAATAGGCTTTCTAGAAAAGCAAAAAAACAAAATACATGCCAGTTTCTAAAAGTTGAAGGAAGGTACCTTTTGATATATAATGTGATGGTTTTCAAATATGATCCATTGAATAAATAACATTATGAAAGAAATGGAAACTAGTAGCTCCTAATATGGCAGTTGCATTAGGATGCATGTAAAACTGAGTTTGCTATAGGATGGTTTTATAAGTGATAATTGATTGCAAATTACATTGACAGTTATTGAACATAATTATTCACCACAGGAACCATCTTTAATCAATTAATCAGGGCACAATTTAACTTCACTTCTTGCACAGGACACAAACAATCTTTTTTTATACTCTTTTCCTTTACCTACTTTGTTTGCTGTTATTGAAACATTTTTTTTAAACAGTTTTTTTTATTCCTTTTTTTTTTATTTATTCATTTTAGAGAGGAGACACAGAGAGAGAGAGAGAGAAAGGGGGGAGGAGCTGGAAGCATCAACTCCCATATGTGCCTTGACCAGGCCAGTGCAGGATTTTGAACTGGCGACCTCAGTGTTCCCAGGTCGACACTTTATCCACTGCGCCACCACAGGTCAGGCCTGTTATTGAAACATTTTAACAAATTAATTAGATGTTATTTCTTAGCAAAAATTAAACCCTTACGGTGCTTAAATTGTAAACTTCACATCAAAACCTGTTCATTTCCAAAGATTCCTCACTCTGAATAAACACAGATTTTCTCCAGAGTATGGTTCCATGGCCTACCTCACTGATATTAGCAAGGAGAGACATCTTTAAGGATATACTACAGGTCTACCTCTGTTTTAATCAAATTTTAATCAAATTCTTAAATAAATAAACACCTAGAAACCATGCTTTTTATTTTTGTTTTTATTGAGGTAACATTGGTTTATAACATTATATCATTTTCAGGTGTACAACATTATAATTCTATATAATCTATATACACTATAGTGTGATCATCACCAAAAGTCTAGTTTCCAACTGTCACAATACATTTGACACCTTACAAAACCATGCCTTTTTATCCCTTTTTTTATTATTAAACTTACTGGGATAAAATTGTTAATAGAATCATATATATTTCAAGAATACAGTTCTATGACCCATGATCTGTATATTGCTTTTTGAATTTTCAGCTTATTCAACAATGGAAAGTATAAGTAACATATTGAACACACACTCAAACTTTTGAACAGGCTGAATAATGAACAGGAATGTACAAGATAAGACTTAGTAGAGAATAAAAGTCATGTTTTGTTTTCAGTGGTGACGTACAACCAAAGCCCCCTAACAGGATGAAGGGTAAAGAGAGTGAGAGTTGCTCATACAAAAATAATCCAGTTGTTTCAGTTAACATCAAATATTAGAAGTCAACAATGAAATGTAGCTCCCCAAACTCTGGTTAATACTTAGGCTGCATGCATATCTATGGAGTTCAAAATGAGAACAGTCCCTTGCCCTCTATCTTGATCAGACTCCAGGGAGAGTATTGTATTTATTATCAGTGTCATAGTTTTCAGAAGGAATTAAAAAATAGATATGTATATACAAAGGATTCTGATTAGGGTAGAAAAGTATTTCAATACCAGCTCATGAAGAATGATAGGAGAAAAAAGATATGTTGTCTAAGGAAAAAATTAGGATAAACAGGAGAGTTACCTTGAAATACAGGATTGGCCTGAGGGAAAAGGACAAAGACGGATTCTGAACAGCAGCTACAAAAACCTAAAAGAAGATCAATTGATAAAAACTTTAGGAAGGCAGCTGTCAGATACCCTCTGCCCAAACTCTTGTCTCATTGAGTGGGGTCCTCTGTTACAGCCAGTCTGTGACCCAAATTGCATTTTAACCCCACAGTTCTAAGATTCTGTGAAGGCAAAACAGATGTGTCAAATTTGTTATCACACTGAATTTTTAAAGTTATTTATTCTATTGAAAAATCAAGTACATCTTTGCAAAATAAAAATAGAATTTTATTATAGCAGTATAAACATTTTATGCCATTCTTTATAGTTTCAAAACTATGAATATCCAATCAAACTTCATAATTGCTTTCATAAATGCCTAATTAAACTATAAATATTATTAAATATATCTATGTAATGAAAACATCTGGATAGAAAATGAAAAATTTAGAGAAGCAGCTGGATATTTCACCTACACAATGCTAGACACCAAGATATTCAAAAACATCAAATGGCTAATAGAGTTTTTACATGTCATGTGGATATTTGACTCTATCTTCTACTTTGTTTCAAATTACTTCATTTCTCCATTTCTCTTTTTTAATAAGAATATTTTATATACTCCTCCTACTGAATAGCATTTTCCAATCACAGATAAAATAGTTTCTCTTTCTCTGCCAGCTGTCTCTACTTTGACCACACCCCCTTCACTATTCTACTAGAATATTAGAAATTCAGGAAAAATTAAGATGGGACTTTGGGAACAGATCCCTCCCTCATCCTCCTCTTTGCAGCCTGTGATGATTGTCAGAATATCCAATCAATCTGGTTTCAGAACCCTCCACTGTGAAATGTTCCGCAAACTACTCCTTACTTAAGATGACAGCGACTTATTGCCAATTTAGTATCTTCTCTGACCCCAGTTTCCAGGGCACTGGGTTCCTTGATTTTTCTGATGGCACTGGTCTTTACAGTGCTTAGAGTCAAAATAATAATGAAAATACTAATTCTGATTTAAAAAGCACCTCTTATGTTCAAGCATTGCTTTAAGTGGTCTATATGAATTAATTCATTTAATATTTCCAACAGCCATATGATGCAGATACTATAATGATTCTCTTTTGTAGATGAGAAAGTTGAGGCAAGTAAATTTAATAATTTGCCTAAGACTGCACTCTCCTAACCACTACGCTATACGCCTGTCTAGTCAGTCTACTCTAATTTCTAAATACTTTGTCAAAATTCAAGTGTTACCTGACCAGGCAGTGGTGCAGTGGATAGAGTGTCAGCCTGAGACTCAGAGGACCCAGGTTCAAAACCCCAAGGTCAATAGCTTGTGCATGGGCTCATGCAGCTTGAGCACAGGTTGCCAGGTTAAGCGTAGGGTTGTTAGCTTGAGCATGGGATCATAGATATGATCTCAGGTCTCTAGCTTGAGACCAAAGGTTGCTGGCTTGAAGCCCAAGGTCATTGGCTTGAGCCCAAGGTTGTTGGCTTGAGCACAGGGTCACTCACTCTGCTTTAGCAGCCCCCCATCAAGGCACATATGAGAAAGCAATCAATGAACAACTAAGGTGCCGCAATGAAGAATTGATGCTTCTCACCTCTCTCCCTTCCTGCCTGTCTGTCCCTCTCTCTCACTAAAAAAAAAAAAAGGATATATATATATTTTTTTTCCTAAGTGTTATCCTGACCTGTTGTGGCATGATTAATACTGAGGTCACCAGTTCGAAACCCTGGGTTTGCCTGGTCAGGGCACATATGGAAGTAGATGCTTCCTGTTCCTCCCCATTTTTCTCTCTCTCTTCTCTCTCTTTCTAAAAATAAATAAATAAAATCTAAAAAAAATAAAAAGATTTATTTTAAAAATTCAAGTGTTTTCAAACTCAAAGAAGATGGTATAATTGGTCCTTTCCATGTCTGAAGCAAGATTTGAAACTTTACCTTTTTCTAGAAGCCTGTATACTTGGTATCAGAAAGATGACATTCTGTCCTAATTGAGAAATTTTGACAACTACCTTCCTAGAATTAAAGGACTTGTCCAGTATAAATGTAGTAGTTAATCTTGTATGGTTAAAATATATTTCCATGTTTTGTAAAGGTTAATCTACATGAATTAAATATTTCATCCATTCATTTAACAAATATTTACTCAACTGTTCTTGATACTGATTACACTATTATGACACATACAAAAACGTCTCTGCCCTCAGGGAACTTAGATTCTTGTTAGGGAAACATAGTAAACAAGATAAATATATAGATTATAAGGTATGTTAAATTATAATGAGTGCTAGTGAAAATATAAGGTGAAGAAGGAACATATGCAATGTCCAGGGAGGGAGTTGAACTTTTAGATAATTGTGTTTAGGGAAGGCATCATGGCATCACAAAGAACAGAACTTTTCTATAGTGTCAAGACCTATAGGAATGAGGGATATAGCCATGATGCTATATAGGAGAGGAGAGGAGTACTCAAGACAAGGGGCAGTCTAAATTGGAAGTATGTTCAGCATGTTCCAGTAACACCAGAAGATAAGGTCATAAATGTAGAGGATGCTTGGGTGATGGTGTCCAGACCATGAGGACTTTGCAAGCCATTATAAAGAGTTTAGCTTTCATGGCTTTTGTCTGAATAAGCTTGGAAGCAATTAAAGGGTTTAGAGCAGAAGAGGAACAAAACCTAACATATGTTTAAACAAGATCCTCTGATTACAAACTGGAAATAGACTCTAGCTACACTTGCAGTGGGGCAAGTGTAGAAACAAAGAGGTGAGCTAGGAGGTTATCATAATAATTCAGGTGAGAAAGAGGGGTGGCTTGGTCCAGAAGTAACAATACAGTATGTCCATAAAGTCATGGTACGCTTTTGACCAGTCACAGGACAAAAGTGCACCATGACTTTACGGACACAGTGTAGGAGAGATAAGAATTGATAGAATTCTAGAAATATTTGGGAGGTAATGCTGGCAGAATTTGTTGATAGCCATGATGTATGAAAGAAAGAGAGAAGTCAAAAAAGGTAATGAGATTTCTGGTCTGAACAAATAGAAGAGAGTTAATTAAAAACTCCTTAAAGAGAGAATCAGCCACACATATTCACTTAATACATAATGAATATAAATTTTAAAATTGGGAAATTAATTGATATTTCTCTGGAAAGTGTTAAATATGTGCAAAACAAAAATAAGATAAAACAGAGGTATGTTATTAAAATATAGGCTACTTCCTCATTTAAATGACATTGATAGTCCTAAGTACCCAAAAAATAAATTAAAAAGGCGAGTGGATTAAAAAGCTTTGGTACATATATATACTATGGAATACTACTCAGCCATAAGAAATGATGACATCAGATCATTTACAACAAAATGGATGGACCTTGATAACATTATATGGAGTGAAATAAGTAAAACAGAAAAAAAACTGAGAACAGCATGATTTCATACATAGATGGGACATAAAAGTGAGACTATGAGATATGGACAAGAGTGTGGTGGTTACGGGGTGGGGGGAGGGAGGAGAGGGTGGGAGAGGGGGGAGGGGGGAGCATAAAGAAAACCCGATAGAAGGTGACAGAGGACAATTTAACTTTGGGTGATGGGTATGCAACATGATTGAATGATAAGATAACCTGGAGATGTTTTCTTTGAACATATGTACCCTAATTTATTAATGTCACCCCATTAAAATTAATAAAAGAAAAAAAAGGCTTGATTCTTCCACAATGATGTTCAGATAGCAGGTACTGAACACAGCATTAAATATTTGCAAGAAAATCTTATAGTCAGATTTTGATATTTATTAAAGATTTCTTATGTTGGGTTTAATTAAGAATTTGATTATGAATTCTACCTTAAAGTCATGATTACTACTTATCTCTTCACTCTCGGCCAAAGAGAATTATAGATGTTGAATTTCTTTCCTCTGCATCTATGAAACAGTCATTAGTTTGAAAAGGCTTCTCTTTTCTTACTGTTGAATATTGCCTAGAGAAATTTAACTCATTCAGCTTTTATAGTACTCTTTTAAGGAACATTGGATGTATTTTTAATCTTATAACCAAGAAGATAAATGAAGCATCACAACTAATTTTCTGATAAATATACAGTTGTCTTTTATTACTTTTTTATTATCACATATTAGATTTTTATTCTTGTTAATATTGTCTGATTGGCAGGGAAATAATGCTGCTTTCTTAAAGGATGTGCATAAAATTCACTTTTACTTTTATTACTTAGGGATTTTTTTTCTAGCTTTCCCATTTCTAATGCATCAATAGAAAAACCTCACCATGAAATAGAAGATTTGCTCTAGGAACCCTATTGTTAGCCTAATGTCTTAATATCATAAAGACCTGAACAGTTATTGCAACCCATTTTAGCTCTTAGAAGCGTTGAAACAGACTATTAAATGTATGAGGAATCATATGGCTATTTAACAAAGAAGAAACTCCAGGGACCATATGTGGTGTCTCTTCCTTAAGGAATTGAAAAGCTAGACTAGCCCTGCCTGGTTGGTTCAGCAGTAGAGTATCAGCCCAGCGTGGGGAAGTCCCAGGTTCAATTCCCGTTCAAGGCACACAGGAGAAGCGACCATCTGCTCTGCCACCCTTCCCCACTCTCTCTTCCTCTCCCACAGCATGGTTCAAATGAGCAAGTTGGCCCTGGGCACTGAGGATGGCTCCATGGCCTTGCCTCAGGTGCTTAAATAAGTTGCCGAGCAACAGAGCAATGCCCTAGATGGGCAAAACATCAGTCCAAGACAGGGGTTGCTGGGTGGATCCCAGTTGGAGCACACTTAGGAGTCTGTCTCTCCACCTCCCTGCCACTCACTTGATAAAAAGAGAAAGATAAAAAAGAAAGGCTAGCCCCACAGTCCCTTAGAAAGTAATGATGCACTGCCTATTTCTAATCAAAAAATCCTGTCTTATTTCTTCTCCACTCCTTTCCACCTGGGAATTACTATTACCCATTTGTAGCCTCAGAAATATTTAGAAATATTGGTTTTCTTTGAAGATGTAAGGATGATAAGAGGAGCAATAATCATATTGTACAATCAAGCAGTGTGAGGGGATGAATACCTGACTTTGCTCTCCCTTGAAAATGATCTGGAAAAATTAACCCATATGCTAATGATTTGTAAGAGCATCATGGGAAATGAATAACCAAGAAAGCAATGATCAAAATTGAGCTTAATTCAAACAATTACAGTAGATACAAATTTTCAAGCCCTGTTTTCAGATGTGTAAAATATTTAACTTCATTTTTTTTCTATAACACCTGACTATTACGTTTGGATTCCCCTACGCAGTGATACGTTAGAACAGGCTTGTACTAGCTCAAAGCTGATTGTATTCATCTCTTCCAAGGTTCATGCTCAGTGACATCAGGTTAGTAGTTTAAAATAGGCTGTGGTGGGAGGATCTACACCACGGAAATCAGCAAACCTTACAAATCTGGATTTGTTTTGTTTGTTTTGTTGCTGGAAAGCCAGCTGTTAAACATTTGCCAGCATACTATTGCTCTGCCCTATGACAGAAATGTAATCCTAGTTAGTTATGGATAAACTTCCCCTCCTTCTCCTTCTTAATAAAGAAACATTTACATTCTAAGGTGCTACTGTATTATCCATGCATCTGGGCAAGTGATCTAGTCATCAACCAGCATTTGTTCACCATGGTATGTATCTTCTGAGATGTTCAAACAATCCCTTCTAGTCCCCAGCTGAAATCTTCTTCCATGGTGGCAATCTACCAAGATACCTCCAATGCCACCCACTCCCAAACTGTGTGTTCCAATCTACCTTCCACATAGCACCTCTTCATCACAAGTGTAGGTCTTTTACATTCACCTACTCTCCCTTAGCTAACTTCTGCACATCTCTCCTGGGAAATAGGAAAATGTGGCAATTCCAGCAGGTTATACCTGGTCTGGGAAGTGCAAATTTTGCTGAACTAGCTCAGAATCTTTCAGGCCTGACACAATTTGTAATCATGGGCACTCTTGCTATTTTATCATGTCAGGAGTGTAGAGGAATTCTGTCTGATCCTTGTTCTCTGAGACACTTCTGAGAGTATAAGGTATGCATCTTCATTGCTCAGATAGCCAACTATGTCAGAGAGTTTGCTTCCTTTCTCCTAAGACTCTTGCTAAGGATGTAGCATGGGGCAAGTCCCCTTCTCAATGACTTATAGCTCTTTGGCTTTTTCTCTAATCCCCGCTCTCTCTCTCTCTCTTCCCCAGCCCAAAAAGGTTTTTATTTTCCCCTTTGAATAGGAGAATAGATGGGGGTGGGAAACAAAGAACCTAGCTTGATAAATATTTTTCCATATTTGTATTTACACTAAAATCTTGACCCTGAGTGTTTGGTTTGTATATGGCCTCTTAGCTATGTGTATAACCTCTTGCCTAATTGGTGAAGAAAGAATAGAGAAAAATTAGATATCCATTGCCATTTCTTTCTTCTACCTTAACTCCTCAATATAAACATGCCAATTTTTCAAGAAGGAAAAAATACTGTTATTTAACCCTTTGAGTGCTACGAATGTTCATGTACATCCTCACTGAAAGTGTTAACAAAAAACTCACTACTCAAAGGGTAAATACATCATCAGTGTCAAAACACAACCTGAAAGTTTATCTTTCTAATCAAAATAAAGAAATGTAAAAGGGAGACTATTTTCCATGATCTTACTCTAACATGATTTTTGACCACTTCAGGTTTTATTCCCTATTTCTTTCTCTATATTTGTCCATGGATTAGTGTCATTTATTAGGGACATTTTAGACAATGTCAGTCCTGACCATAACTCTCAGTAACCTGTTCTTCCAGACCTATAGCCTAGTTTTAATCTTCACTCCTTTCTCAAAATCCCTGCTGGGAGCTATCTCACATATTCAGATAGTTTTTCCAATCTCCACATTAATGTTTGGTTTTACAATATTTCTTTCAAAATAACAAGCCTTATCATAATATTGGAAATTTTATCTTTATATTACTTTCTAATTTTCTTACATGTAATAATAAATATAATTATAAAATAATAAATTACAGTGCATCTATTAGAGTATTAAAATTAGTGGAATCAGTGTTTTTATAAATATTTTCTTTGAGAATGATAGAACTTACAAACTAAAAATGCTTATTTTTATTGAAGAAAGGTAATTTGCTAAATATATTTACTATCAAAAATAAATATGAATTTGTGAGAGAGAAGTGATTGAGTGCCAGTCATGTGTCATTGTTTTAAAGGTAAATTAAATAGTTTTTTCCCAAAACAAATTTAAATAAGGTAAAACTCTCCTTCGCTCTTTGACAAACATTTAAATGTAAATATGCAAAGCAAGAGATCCACTTTCATCTGGGTAAAAATGTATGCAGAAAATGTATTAAGAATAAGAGATTATACTTTCTATATTAAGTACTAAATGTAGCAACAACAGAAAAAATAGACAACAGGAGCTTAAAGGAAGAAGGAACCACTCTGGAATTAGGCTTTTTAAATTGAATTTATTGGGGTGACATTGGTTAATAAAATTATATAAATTTCATATATATAATTTTATAACACATCGTCTGTATATTATATTATGTGTTCACCGCCCCAAATCAATTTTCTATCCATCATCATTTATTCCCCCTTTATCTTTTTCTATTACTATTAATAAAGATTTCAAAAGGCGACTGAATTTGACATGGGCTTTTTAGCATAGATAAAATTTAGATCATTGCAGAAGAAACACAATAAGCTTACTTATTTCAGGGTGGAAAGTGGCATTATGTAATAAGCATATTTAAGTGTTTTTAAAAAATAGAAAGTGAGTGAATCTAGTAAGAATTGGTAAAAATGAGAGATCAAAAAAGATAAGACTGTTCAACCCAATTCTTATCAACATTCCAATGGTGAATTTCATAGGACTAGAACAAATATTCCAAAATGTTATATGGAACCACAAAAGACTTCAAATAGCCATAGTAATCTTAAGAGAGAAGAATGCAGTAGGAGGAATCACACTTGATATCAAACTATACTACAAGGCCACAATAGTCAAACACCATAATACTGGCATAAAAGCAGACATATAAATAAATGAAACAAAACAGAGAGCTCAGGAATAAACCCACACTGTTATGGTCAATTAATATTTGATAAAGTAAATAAGAACATACAATGGGGTAAAGATAGTCTATTTAATAAATGGTGCTGGAAAAAATGGACAGATACATGCATGCATAAATAAGTAAATAAAAGTAGACCACCTTCTTATACCATATAAAAAATAAACTCAAAATAAATTAAAGATTTAGATGTTAGACTCAAACCATAAAAATTCTAGAATTAAATATAGACAGTAAAATCTCAGGCATGTCTCATAGCAATATTTTTTCTGATATATCTCCTTGGGCAAGGGAAACACAAGAAAAAATAAACAAATGGTACTACATCAAACTAAAAAGGTTTTGCACAGCCCTGGCCATTTGGCTCAGCAGTAGAGCATTGGCCTGGCATGTGGAAGTCCTGGGTTTGATTCCCAGTCAGCGCACATAGGAGAAGCACCCATCTGCTTCTCCATCCTTCCACTTGTTTTTTCTTTCTGTCTCTCTCTTCCCCTCCTGCAGTCAAAGCTCCATTGGAGCAAAGTTGGCCTGGGTGCTGAGAACGGCATCATGGCCTCTGCCTCAGGCACTAGAATGGCTCTGGTCTCAATGGAGCAATGTCCTAGATGGGCAAAGCATTACCTCCTGGTGGGCATGCCCGGTGGATCCCGGTCTGTTTGACTGCCTCCCCACTTCTAACTTCAGAAAAATAAATAAATAAATAAATAAATAAACACATTTGTAAAAGATACATCTGATAAGGGGTTAATATTTAAAATTTATAAAGAAATTATAAAACTTAACACCAAAAACAAATAAAAAATATGCAAAGGACCTGAATAAACACTTCTCCAAAGAGGACCCACAGATGGCCAATAGACACATGAAAAGATTTTCATCACTAATGATCAGAGAAATACAAATTAAAATCACAATGAGATATTACCTCATACCTGGCAGAATGGTTATCATCAATAAATCAGTAAAAACAAGTGTTGGTGCAGATGTGGAGAAATGGGAACTCTCATGCACTGTTGTTGGGAATGCAGATTGGTCAGCACTGAGGGAAACAGTATGGAGTAACCTCAAAAATTAAAAATGGAACTGCCTTATGACCCAATAATTCCAGTTCTTGGAAATTATTTGAAGGAACCTGAAATGCTAATTTGAAAGAACATATGCACCCCTATGTTCATGGCAGTGCTGTTTACAATAGCCAAGATTTGGAAGCAGCCCAAGTGCCCATCAGTAGATGAGAGGATAAAAAAGCCATGGTACATTTACACAACTGAATACTATATGCCCATAAAAAATTAAGGAAATCCTGGCCTGACCCGTGGTGGCGCAGTGAATAAAGCATCAACCTGGAATGCTGAGATCACCAGATTGAAACCCTGGGCTTGCCTGGTCAAGGCACATATGGAAGTTGATGCTTCCTGCTCCTCTCCCCTTCTCTCTCTCTGTCTCTCCTCTCTAAAATGATTAAATAAAATCTTTTAATAAAATAAAATAAATTTTAAAAAAATAAAAAGAAGAAGGAAATCCTACCTTTTGCAACAGCATGGATGGACCTGAAGAGCATTATGCTAAGTAAAATAAGCCAATCAGAGAAACACAAGTATCATATGATCTCACCTATATGAAGAATCTAATTAACAAAATTAACTAACAAATAAAATAGAAACAGACACTGGTGCAGAGAACAGACTGACAGCTGTCAGACGGGAAGGGTGTTGCAGCCAGTCCTCGCAGCTGATCAGCCTGAGAGTCACTCCCTCCCAGTAATGTCAAGAACAATCAAAGCTCACTACAATAAGACAGTATGCACAACCCACACAGGGTGCACCTTGAGTGCCCAGGTGACTGGGAAGGCTGTGCCACTGGGTCCTTCAGAACACCTACTATACAAAATGACTCTACCAAGTCTAGGAGGCACAATGGCTCTACTTAATACAGAAAAATAAAACAACCAAAATGCAGAGACAAAGAAACAGGTCCTAAATGAAAGAACAGGAGAAAGCTCCAGAAAAAGAACTAAATAAAATGGAGACAAGCAATATACTAGATACAGAGTTCAAAACAATGATTATAACGATATTTAAGGAACTTAGTGAGAACTTCAACAGCATGAAAAAGGACACAGAAACCATAAAAAAGAACCAATCAAAGATGAAGGATACATTAACTGAAATGAAGAATAATTTACAGGTTATCAACAGTAGTATAAATAAAGCTATGAATCAAATCAGTGATCTGGAAACAAAAAACACCCAGTCAGAATAGCAAAAATGAAAAAAAACTATCTAAAAAATAAAGATAGTGTAAGAAGCCTCCAGGACAACTTTAAGCATACCAGCATTTGCATCATGGGGATGCTGGAAGGAGAAGAGAAAGATAAATAAATTGAAAACTTATTTGAAATAAAAATGACAGAAAACTTTCCTAACATAGTGAAGGAAATAGACACACAAGTCTATGAAGTACAGAGAATCCCAAACAAGATGAACCCAAAGAGGCCCACACAATGACACATCAAATTATAATGTAAAAGATTAAAGACAAAGAGAGAATCTTAAAAGCATCAAGAGAAAAGCAGTTAGTTATCTACAAGGAAGCTCCCATAACACTGTCAGCTGATTCTCAACAGGCCAGAAGGGAGTGGTAAGAAATATTCAAAGTGATAAAGAGCACAGACCTAGATTATTCTACCCAGTAAAGCTATCATTTAGAATGAAGGACACATATAGAGCTCCCCAGACAAGAAAAAGCTAAAGAAGTTCATCTCCACCAAACCAGTATTACATGAAATATTAAAAGGTCTTCTTTAAGAAGAAGATTTTAAAAAGATTAAAAAAATATGAACCATGAAATGGCAGTAAACACGTATCTATCAACAACTGAATCTAAAAAACAAAATAAATGAACAAGCAGAACAGAAACAGACTCACAGATACAGAGAACATTCTCATGGTTGTCAGATGAGAGGGGGTTTAGCGAGTGGGTGGAAAAAGGTGAAGGGATTAAAAAGTACATATTAGTTGTTACAGAATAGTCAGGGGGATGTAAAGTACAACATAGGCAATATAGTCAATAATATTCTAATAACTATAGTGTCAGATAGGTACAAGACTTATTGGGATGATCACTTAATAAGTTATATAATATCTAATCACAGAGTTGTATACCTGAAACTAATATAATATTGTATGTCAATTGTAATTTTAAAATAAGAAATAATTACAAACAATAATAATAATAAAAAGAAATTGCTGGTGGAAATGTAAAATGGTACACCAATTGTGAAAAACAGTTGGGCACTACCTCAGAAAGTTCAACATATGTTTTTGTTACCATATGACCTAACAAGTAAAGAAATAATAAACAAAATGTGGTCTATCCATGCAATGGAATATTATTCATCCATAAAAAGTAATGAAGCACTGATACATGCTACGACATGAGTAAACCTTGCAAACATATGCTAAATGAAAGAAGCCAAACAGAAAAGGCATATAGTGTATTATGCCATATACACACAAAATGTGCAAAATAGCCAAACCTATAGAGATAAAGGTATGTTAGTGGTTACTAGGGGCTGAGAGAAGGCATGGGTTTTTTTTGGGGGGTGGGGGGTTGGGGGTGAAAATGTTCTGGAGTTAGGTAGTGATGATGGTTGCACAACTTGAATGTACTAAAAAGTACTGAACTGCATACTTTTAAATGGAGAATTTTATGATGTATGCATTATATCTCAATAAGAAAAAATAAATGTGAACTTTATCTTTCTGGCCCTAAGCAGCTACCAAATGTTTTTGAGTAGCAGAGCAACCTTTGCATTTTGATGTCTCTTTATCTTGTCCCTTGACCTGAAATAGGATTTCTCACAGTGAAGCTCTGTTTTCTGTCTTCCTTTCTACACAACCTTTACTTCCTAACCCTGTCTTCCTTCCTCCCTGACCCTTGCCATCTGTCACCCAGCTTCACCACATTATTAAAATTCTTCTCTTAATGCCTGACCAGGCAGTGGCACAGTGGATAGAGCATCGGACTGGGATGCAGAAGACCCAGGTTCGAGACCCCGAGGTCACCAGCTTGAGCGCAGGCCCATCTGGCTTGAGCAAAAGCTCACCAGCTTGGACCCAAGGTCGCTGGCTCCAGCAAGGGGTGGTTTGGTCTGCTGAAGGCCCTCAGTCAAGGCACTTATGAGAAAGCAATCAATGAACAACTAAGGTGTCGCAACAAAAAACTGATGATTGATGTTTCTCATCTCTCTCTGTTCCTGTCTGTCCCTATCTATCCCTCTCTCTGACTCTCTCACTCTCTCTCTCTCTCTCTCCCTCCCTCTCTCTCTGTCCCTGTTAAAAAAAAAAAAACTTATCAAAATGTTTCTTGTTACTAATCTAGTGAATGAATTGTGCGCTCAAGAAAATAAACATTTTTATCTTTGTGAAAATGATAACCATTTTTTTCTTGTATTTATCATTTCCTCACCTCTCTAAAGACTCTTTTTGCTCCTCCTGCTCCCATAGTGAGAGGTATCCCCAAAAGACATATTCTTGACCATTTTATTTTCTGAAATCCTTGGTGATCTTAATCCAACACACAGGTTCTGTAGACTTGAAACTCTTTGCCCCAGCATCTTTCCACAGCTCTAGTCCCTCATTTCTTACTGCTGCCTACACTTGTCCTTCTAAACAGACTGGAATGCTTCTTAATCCTAATTTTACCTAATCTAAACATGTGAACTTTCTCCTGTGTTTTCTCTATCTGTGATATTAGTATTTTCATAAATACCCTAGCTCAAAAATCAAAACACATTCTTATTCTTTTTTACCCAATTGGTTGCTAAGATCTATTCATTCTACATTTATATTTCTCACTTCTATGCTCTATTCTTCATTCCCATTGAAATCAACCTAATTCAAGTACTCATTTCACCTTGACTGAAATATCCTACTCTTATTTCCCTGTGTCTTCAATACCTGGTTCAGTCACCACTATCTCTACAATGTCTTCTCTAACTTCTCTACCTAAAAGTGATCTCTTCTTCCTCTAGGCTTACAATGTTCTGTCTACACCCTCATAGATAAAAGAATCCCTATAAAGTAAGGTAGAGAATGCTATTTTTCCCACTATTGGAAATGCCTGAAGTCAAGAAACGTGACCACTAGAATATACTTTGCAGGTTAAAATTTCTATTGCATTGTTTTCTATCCAACTGGTTCCTAAAGGAATTTAAGATATCTAATGCCCTATACAAAGTAAGCATTCAATAACTCTTTGTTCAATGATCGAACATTTATATAAGGTTTTATAAGAACTCTCTTAAATATCACTGACAATTAGCAACCAGAATTCATAAAATCCAAATAAAGAAAATAACCATCACAGTCAGGCCCCTGACTGACTTACATCCCACACATGTTGATAGCACCCCATCTACACTAAGATAGTAATTCTCCTCCTCTCTGTTGTTATCATCACCAATAAGTTCTTGTCCCTCCAGAGGGAGAAAATCATTGCTGCTACATCCCTTTCCTGCCAAAGATAGGGATTGGTCAGGATGAGGTCAGAACTTTAGGTTTCTGAGGATCATCATGCCCAAGCATCCTCTGCCATTACTCTGACCCAGGTATCTCAGTTCCCTGTCTCCCATTTCAATCCCTCAGTCATGCTCATGCAAGCCCCTGTCCTGATGAAAATTCTTCTCCAGCCAAAGGAACCACTGCTGGTGCCTTTAATACACAGTGCACTCCAAGTCCTGTGGTCACATATTGGAGAATAGTGTTCCTGCTTCTACTTGGGATGGGAGAATAACCTACCCTGACATTCTAGGGCTCTCTGCCTACATTTTCCATGAAAATGTTATTTAAAATAATAATTACCTTCTACATTTCAAATACATTTTATGTGCTAACAAAAATCCTCAATAATCCCGATTACAATGTTTTCATCGGGAAATGGCTTCTGAGTTTTAAACATAAATTTTAAAATAAAATTAATTGTAGAACAAAATAGTCTTATATATCAGAAACTCTATTTATAGAATGGTATCATTTTAATTATATTAATAATTATTATCCCCTAACTCTATTCTGTTTTGTTGCTATCAGTAGCTCAAGAGGTTAAATCAATGCAGTACAAGAAAGATTCCCTCCAGTTAAAATAACTTTTAAAGATGAAATTCAGAAAACTGTGCTTTTTAGGCTCTTTTAGGTAAAGCAAACAAATATTTTGGGTAAGACCCAAATGGATACGTGATTTTCCAACTAACTTAAACATGTGAACCTTTGTAGGTGAAGTCAGTCTTGGTTTTAGTATTAAAATGATGAGAACTTTTTAGCTACCTTTCAATATGCTTCAGATGTCTCCCCATTACCTTAGGAAGATGTTATACTGCTGACAACTAGGTGTAATTTTTGTCACATCAAAATACATATACAAAAAAAAAATACATATACACCTGTTCTTAAGACAGAAAGGTAATTATGAATAAGGTCCACGGTGCAGAAGCTTTAATAATGAGAAATTAGTTTCCGGCAATTCTTGAGCCCCGGACAGAGGGAATTATTTGCTTTATGCTGGCAGTAATTTCCCTAAACCCTGTGAGATGACATAGCTCAAGCTGTTGCAATTGTAGACCAGCCACAGCTCTTAGTTAGAGCAAGATTTTCTAGGGCATGAAATATATTGAAAAACCTTTCTAAATAGAATAAATTAGTTTAGTCCTAATCAGTTAATTTGATTATTTTAGAAAAAATTCTACATAGTCTTCAATTTCTAGCATTTGTCCACTGCTCCATGGAAGCTTAATAATCATTTTTACCATATATATGTGTATATATACATATCTCTCTATATTTTTAATTAGATAGTTTAATCACAGAAATAATCATAAATATATTGTATTAAAACTGTTAGACACTAGTTACAGAATATTATTTAGCTTGCCTTTTGCATTATAGTGACATAGGTAGCAAACTCTTGCTCCAAGAAAAATATTAAATCTTTAGATGAATGCGTGCATCTTTTTTCCATGATAGGTATAAAATATATCAACCATTACCACCAGTCCTCAAAACAAAAAACCCAGCAACACAGAGGACTATCATGTTTAGAAACAGAGAAGCTGAGAGCTGTTTTGATAACTACACATTTTATTTTAACTTCATAAAAGGGTTAACTTTTGCCTCTCACATACTTTGTTTTTCATGAATGAGCAATTAATTACTTTTGCTGCTATCACCCTTTCAGCACTTCAATTTACAATAGCCTTTTGTTTTCTTGCAAACGAAAAGAGCTTTGAAGGATTTCAATCTTCAGAAACATGGAACAGTTTCTTTCTCTTTATTTCTGAACACACACAAAAAAGTGTCTATTCTTACGTATATTTAATAACAGGCTTCAGAAAGAGCTTTATTGTGCACCTTAACATGATCTGATTGATTCTTGCAGCTATGTCAAAGGAACACATACAAATTCTAGTTCCGGGAAACATTTTCTATTTAAAAAATTGAAGTGTAAACTTCATAATAAGCTAGGGGAGAAAATGTAAATATGTTGTATTTCATTTTAAATACAGTTAAGTGCAGTTTAAACACAGCCCACTCTTTCCAGATGACAATGTGACTTGGATAATGAAGTGCTTCACTTAAGTCACAGAAAGTTCAGTGCTGTTACAGTTTACAATTAGAGGGAAAACTCTGTATGGCATTATTTAAACATGTTTATTTCTTGAAAACAAGAACTTGAATATATATATTTATCACAGGCAAAGGCAAATAAAAGCGTGAGACATTATCTTGGTAGAATTATAGTGGATATTCCTAATACAGCTAGTGCTCAACTTATGATCAAAATTGGTTCCGACAAACCGGTTGTAACACGATTTGGTCATAAGTTGAGTAGGCTATATGTACAGTACTGTGAAGTGATGTTATAAAGATCTTTAACTCATATTTTATCATAATTTTCTTTCATTATTGTTATATATCGTAATTTTCTTTGTTCATTTTATGCTATTTGTATCATCTATATACCATTTTGTTTATTTTTACATTTATCAGGTTTAAGTAAAACACTGCATTACCAGTACAACTGGTTTAATATTTGCAAAACATACAAAATACAGGTGCATACAAAAACTGCTTCAGACGTGTAGCAGTCATGGCTAGTGATTGTGGTCGTAAAGTCAAATGGTCATAAGTTGCATAGGTCGTAAGTTGATCAATACCTGTACTGAGATATAAATCCCTAACATCCTTCTTTTATTTCTTTTTTTCTTCTGTATTTTTCCAAAGTTAGAAGTGGGGGGGGGGGGCAGTCAGACTCCCACATGCACCCGATCGGGATCGACCCAGCATGCCCACCAGGTGGTGATGCTCTGCCAGGGCATTGCTGTATTGGGGCAGGAGCCATTCTAGCACCTGAGGCAGAGGCCATGGAGCCATCCTCAGTGCCCAGGCCAACTTTGCTCTAATGGAGCCTTGGCTGCAGGAGGGGAAGAGAGAGATAGAAAGAAAGGAGAGGGGGAAGGGTGGAAAAGCAGATGGGTGCTTCTCCTGTGTGCCCTGATGGGGAATCGAACTCGGAACTTCCACACCCAAGCCGATGCTCTACCGCTGAGCCAACCAGCCAGGGCCCCTCTTTTATTTCTTAAAAACGGATGTGGAGCCTGACCAGGCAGTGGCACAGTGAATAAAGGGACAGACTGGGATGTGGGGACCCAGATTGGAAACCCCAAGGTTGCCAGTTTGAACACAAGCTCATCTGGTTTGAGCAAGGCTCACCAGCATGAGCCCAGGGTTGCTGGCTTGAGCAAGGTGTCACTCAGTCTGCTGTAGCTCCCCAGTCAAGGCACATATGAGAAAGCAATTAATGAACAACTAAGGTGTCGCAATGAAGAATTGATGCTTCTCATCTCTCTCCCTTCCTTTCTGTTCCTATCTGTCCTTCTCTCTGTCTCTCTCAGTTTCTGTCACCAAAAAAAAAAAAAAGATGTGAATAGGACAATGACTTTGATTAGGATAATAAAACATTCATTATCTGGAAAGATTACAAAATTTAAATTTGCCCAGTTAATTTAATAGTATAATTAGACCCTGGCTAGTGTATAGAGCTTTAGCCGGCATGTGGGCATCCCAGGTTCGATCTCGGTAAGGGCACACAAGAAAAGCGACCACCTGCTTCTCTTCTCCTCTCTCCTGCTTTTCTCTTTTTCTGTCTTCTTCTCTCACACCCAGTGGCTCAATTGGTTCAAGTGCTGGCCTCAAGTGCTGAGGATAGCTCGGTTGATTTGAGTATTGACCCTGGATGGGGGTTGCCAGGTGGATCCCAGTGAGGGTGCAAGTGAGAGTCTGTCTCACTGTCTCCCCTCCTCTCACTTAAAAAAAAAAAGAAAAAGAAAAAGAAGGAAAAAAGTATAATTTATTCAGCATTAACCAGTATGTACTTTCTCTTTTAAACCATGAAATTAAAAATATAAGTAACTCAGTTAAATATACAGAATACTTTTCATCTTTAGTAAAGATAATTGAACTAAGAATAAATTTCAATCTTGCTATCTAAATAATTATAGTTCTGACATAATTTTACTGATTTCCAATCATTTATTTCTCTTAATATTGGAGTGTCCATGGGCACACACACGCACATCAATTAATAAATGACTCTACGTAGTAAAAGTTCAGCAAATGGAAAATATGCTCTAAGTATCTCAGTTTTCACTTTAGTTTTATATTTTACAAGAACAGTACTTTGTGTTTTTAAATGTTAATGTCTTCTTTCTGGCTCACTGGAGAACTTAATAAGGCATATTCCTAGCATTTATGTCAAAATCATGTACAGAGTAAGACAGCAAGACAGGTGTATGCTGACCTGGCAACTCATCACTTAATCAGTTCACATCTCCAGTGGTCAGAAACGGCTTACACACTGGTAGTCTAGGTAACCACTGGTTACGTTCTGGGCTTTGGTGATATTCCCCATCATCTTTTATTCAGTCAAATAGAGGTTCAGAGTCAGAGGCATCTTATTAAGTGAGGCCCTTTCAGAATACTGGGAATCCAGTTAGGTTAGCTTGATAAAAACTCAATTCTTTATTTATGACTACCTCTCTGTACCACCATTGGATTCATGACTTACAGTGGTGACAGTTGGAATTTAAGTGATCAAGAAGTTCTACATTGTGAGAGACCAAGAGAGTTTGGTTAATTTGGTCAAATAATTAGCATTCCATTTTTGTGGTTCCATCTTAATATGACTACATGGAAACAGACACAAAAAATATAATGGACCATTTGAAAATATCTCAGGTTTTTACTTAAACTCTTATCTGGGACATACTATTTCTAGTATAATTTTTAATATTTTAATATACTATCCCATTATATGGTCATAGCATAATTTATTTAATCAACCCCCAGATGCTAGACATTAGTTTATTTCCCATTTTTACATTAATAAGCAGGTCTGTCACAATTAAATGGTACTCTTGAAAGGGTAAAGTTTATTGGTTAAAAGCTTAATCTTCAGCACAGACTGAGATTTGGATCCTGTCACTTTTTAATGCTGTGATCTTGGATAAATCTCTTAACATCTCTAAGTTCCTTTATCTGTAAAAGGAAAATAACTTTGCCTAATTGATTAGGGTTTTTGTAAGAATCCAATGTAAAAGTACAAGTAAATTAATAGTCAATAAATGATCAACTACCATTCTTGAACTAATTAAAAATACTTTTTAGATTAAGTTAAGTTCATTGACATGGAATTATTTTGTCCATGTGCATTTTTAAGGTTATTGATGTATACTGCCTAATTGCCCTCAAAGTTCACAATTCTCAATGGCAATATTACATTATATTGTAATAAGATATGCATTGGTTTGTATCTAGAATTAACCTGTAAAGTCCTCAAGAAGAGTTCCAGGTTTTATTTCATTTCCGTTCCCTGGGTGCCTACACAGGGACAGATATGAAACACATGCTCAATCAATGTTTGTTTAGTGAACATCTACATCTTTCCTCTTCGAATCAATTATTTAAACAGCACCACTTTTTCAGAGTATTAGCAACAGCCCTGCTTCTCATTAATTCTGAAGGCCACTGTTGGTAAATAGAATTAAGTGGGCTCCACAAATAGAGTAGTTCTCACCTGGGGAACTTATTTTTAAAATGCAGATCCTGTGTTCCAGTTGCACAGATTCTGATTCAAAAGTTTCAAAGGGGCCCAGGAATGTGAATTGTAACTTACCAATTTCCAACTACTACCATACCTGACATAGGTTGTGTATACATTCACTTTTGAGAGACACTGTTCTCTGGAGTCTTTGCCTAATAATACCAGGATTTTGCCTGAGCAGGCGGTGGCGCAGTGGATAGAGCGTCGGACTGGGATGTGGAGGACCCAGGTTCGAGACCCTGAGGTCACCAGCTTGAGCACAGGCCCATCTGGCTTGAGCGAAAGCTCGTCAGCTTGGACCCAAGGTTGCTGGCTCCAGCAAGGGGATGCTCGATCTGTTGAAGATCCACTGTCAAGGCACATGTGAGAAAGCAATCAATGAACAACTATGGTGTCGCAATAGCAACGAAAAACTAATAATTGATGCTTCTCACCTCTCTCCGTTCCTAAAAGCAGGATTTTTTAGGTTCTTTTCAGCCATGTGACTGTATAATACAATTTTTAAAAACATAACCAATCAAAACAAACTCAGAGCCCTTATAATTTGTCCATAATATTTGATGATTAGTAAAAGATGCCTTGTTGCTAAACTAGCCAGACTTTCCATTGATTTGGGGAAGGAACAGATGAAACCAGGATGAAACATCCATCCTGGTACCTGCCCACACACAGCCAACTTCTATCCTAGTACCTATTCACAGAGTTGTAGGAATTGAGTTGGTCCACTTGATTTTGACAGAAAGTAAACATTATGCTATTACTCAGTCTCATCCTGTTTGGTCGGGAATGTATGCTGGGTGTGACCTCAAAAGAGGGCTCCCACATCAAAGCCTGAACAGGTAGAGCTTAGCAGCTTCCTTGTCTCCTGCTACCCTGTAGTGAGCAGCCCCAAACCAACAGACCCAGGTGAAGGTTTGAACAGAAAGTTCTTCACCATCAGTAAGGAAATCTCAAGGGTCACCTGAAAATTTAGCAACTGAGACCTAGAAGTCAGTACTCCTGAGAAAGGAGCACTCAGAGTGAAAGACAAATGATACTAGAAAAGAGCCACTCTTCAGCTAGACTGCCAGTTCACATATTTTTAGCTTGTGTAGTTCTTGGTACATCTATATCCAGCTCTTCTCAGAACGGTTCCCAATTACCTAGCTACCCTGAGCCTCAGATAAGAAAACAGATGCTGTCATACATCACTTTTCTCTTCTTATGTAAAATAACACAATGGTTGGTAGGAGGATTACATTAGATGACTTAGCAGAATGCTTGTTACATCATACACGTGGTCATTTTCCTTCCTCTGTACACTCACCCCATCTTTACGCTCAATCTTTATTTCATATGTCTAAATAAGACTGCTAATTCACATATTTCTACATCTTACTTTTTAAATAATTGACAAGGATGTGTTGAAAATATGATTATATATCAGCATATTTATTATGGAGTTTACAGTGAAAATATAAATCATGATTCATAGCCTCAGTGCATTACAGTCTGTTAGGAAAGAGAAAACTAACATGTGTAACAACTACATAACACTGAAGATTTTATGAAATTTTATTTATTAAGTAATTCAATTTATTAAAATTTAACTTACTAAAAATTATCTGCTGGGTCATCCTTAAATACTACAGCAATTTAGAGAAGAGAGAAATCTATGGGTCTGAATTTCCAGGTAGGCCTCAAGGAGTGATCAGGGTTTAATCCTGGCTCTGAAATAAAGTTTTTAATCATTATTTACTATGTCAGTTATTAGACTAAATAGAGATATGTTGTTTGCCTTTTATCTTTATTATTACTTTCTTCCTCTTTATTAAAGTACCATTCAGTTTGCATAGAGGCAAGGACATTACAGATGTAAGGTAGAAGCAAGAAAGGGAAAAGAAGCAATCTGAGACAAGAAAAACGTGAGGGACCCAGGTAGGGTTGATAGAGCATTGCCTTAGTGTGCAGAGGTGATGAGTTTGATCCCTGTTTAGGGCACACACAGAGAAGTAACCAATGAGGAGTACACAACTAAATGGAACAGCTCTCTCTCTCTCTCTCTCTCTCTCTCTCTCAAAACAATAGAAAAAATTTTTTTTAAAAAATGTGTAAATTTGTTCATGCTTTATTCAATCAACACTGCTTTAAAAATAAGCCCTTTTTAATTCCAACACACCAGGCTTCCCCATACTTTTTCCCACCCAAGTCAATTATAGTCTATACAACACAATCTATACAATTCAAGGTTTCATCGTTTATGATAAAACAAAATAGCCCATGGCATCAAAGTCTCAAGTCTAAGAAGCATTCTGTGCAAAAATTATAGCAAATTACATGAAGGATAAAATAATATTTTATTCTTCAAGTTATACTCATGGAATTAACCTGACTTCCCTTGAACCACGGGAATGTTGCTGAAAGAAAATGATACAGTATGAGGCTGTTGAAAGTACACTGGTTTGGCAATAGGTCAGCAAAGTTAGAGTCCCTCTGTCCCATCCCTAGCACTTGCTGTATGACCTTGGATAAATTACAAAGTCTTTCTGAGTTTGTTTCCTTGTGTGTAAATGGAAGGTATAAAAATAATATCTGTAGCATGAAATTTTTGTGAAGTTCAAAAGAAATTTTCTAATTGCATATCTTTTAGAAATTATAAAGCATCATAGAAAATTATTTTTGTTGCTGCTTTTGTTATCATTTGCAGAACTTAGTACTCTTGCATCAGATTAATAAATTTAAGTTTGCTTATAAGGAAACAATTCCTATGAAATATATGTTTGGTCTTTCTTAGGCATACTAAAAACTTAAGCTCTATGGTACAAACTCACTCATCTTATTTCCACTTAAAGATTATTTGTGGCTCATACAGTCAGATCCTTTGGCATTATAAAAATGTCCAGGATACTTCATCTATTTTAGAAAATAGAATTTTAGGAGCTGCTGTTTTTTTCTCCAGGTTTAATGAATTGCTTTTTTATATTTATTTATCAAAAAAGATTATACAGCCAGAAGAATTAGTCTATTGCTGCCTCTTTAAAAGACTCTCTTCTTTTCATTGTTCCTGGCTTATTTTGAAACCAGATGGTAAAACCAAGACTGGAACATCCTTTGGTGTCCAGAAGGAGGCCAGTCTGGCCAAAGCATTGTCATTCTTGTCAGCAACCGAAGTAAAAAACATTTTTATAGTTAATCATCTGGAATGTTTTACTGGCTCTAACAGTCATTTATGCAGTATTTATCAGCATGAAGATTCCATCCACACCACAGATGACACTATGTCGGCAAGAAATGTGTTTCAATATCTCTCAGCAATAAGCTGAGCAAATTTTTATGGCTGACTCCCAAAGCAAACGACAAAATAGAATTTTGTGTCGGACTCCCTCTTCACCAAATTGTGTGGGTACACCAATACCTTTCATTTCTATTCATTAAAACACAAGAGTTAGAAAAAAATGTAACAAATCACCACAAAGATTTTTAAGGAAATTAGCCCACCCTAAAATGAACGTTTATTTCAAAAGATGTGAAGTCCCAGTCTTAGCCTCAGAGGAGCCAGAATAATTTCATGGATGAGACCCCACCCGTAAAATCCTGTCTCTATCTACCTTTCAGTAATCAGTTGTAGCAAGGAGACAGTGAATATGAAAATAACATAATTAGAATAAATGCACTATGCTTTGGAGCTAAAATAGAGGAATTGTAGGAAGGCATTGAATAACATCTTAAAATATGTCAAGTGGGTTAACTTATCGGGCCTTGTACATAGCTAATAATGCAAGCTAGTTGTTTCTAAAGTACCACAGAGAAGCAAGTTCGGATATCTGGAGAAGACTGTTCAAAAACAGCTTCTTCACTTTGCAGTTGAGGCTTCTCATTATATCAGAGGGACTCAGATGAATATTTCATGTGACAGGTTCAAGGAGAAAGATTTGAAGGAGATGCCTAGGGTAGCAAAATAAATCACAACTACATACTACAATATTGCAAGAAGATCTAACACAGATCTTACTTCTTTGTATGATGAAACTTTACATGTGTAATCAGCAACACAGTGTTCAGGGCACTATCTATGTAAGCTTCAGGTCCTAACTGATAGGCACCAGCAGAAACACTGTTATTTTTTAAATTTTTACACTGACAACATGGTACAGAAAAAATTTAAAATAGACAATAGTCAGAAGTCCCTAAGACTGGGAAAAGAGATTAGCATGTGCTATTTTAAAAGGAAAACAATTGAATAAATATATTTTAGAAAAAGAAAGAACCTGGGAAATTTAGTCAGACTTTTGTTTACAAACTGTTATGCCTTGTCATCCCATGGTGAAGCATAAGGTAAACAATGTATCACATCTTAAAAAAACAAACACCACAGTAGAGAGCAACAATGCAGGAGACAGTACATGGATTTCTTTCCAAGAGCCCTGTTTAATTTCAGTGTCTTTTGATTGGCCAATCATTTTCATTCCCAAGCCAAAACGGTTGGAAACAAGCTTTCTCCACGCCCTACTTTAGTAGTTAACTGAATCAATCAGAAAAACGACTAGTGGAGAACCTAGAGTAAATAGGGCTATATATTAAAAAGAAAATAAAATATCTCTCTAGCCTCCCTTTGTTAGATTAAAAAACAAAAGCCTTCTTTCATTCCTCAACAAAAAGTTATTTGTTTTGTTTTCTGAAAAATAAAGTAATCTATAAACAGCTTTACAATAAATTAAAGTGTCCTGAAAATCATTCCAATAGTGAGAGATAATTCTATTCATTAACCAAGGAGCACTATAGTCATTCTGTGATGGAAGCCATCTATGTCAGGTTAAAAAGCGTTGTTCAGAAAGGAGCTTTGGGACTCTGGCCGCATTTTGCTCTATGTATTATCTAAAAGCTTGAAATCACTTGGAAATAATTTTCAAAATTTTTAAACAGGGCCCCTGATGTCAATTTTCTGCTCACATTTATATTAAGAAGCTAATAAAATATAGTTTAAATAAAACTGAAGGATCCATATAAGCCCTCACTTGTTATGTAAGAAGCCAGAACCTTATGTAATGTGCATTTTTCTTACTAATTCTTCAAATCTTGAATGCTTTGTGTGATGGCAAGGAATACTGAATAATGGGGTTTAAAATGTTTTTAAACACTGCTTGCATATGAGCAGAGCATTTGAGCTACATTTGCCAGTAGTTTGGTGACATCTAGTGGAAATAGTGACTCACAGTTTAAAGTACTGAGTTAAGTTCAAATCCTATACCAAAAGGGTATTGTTTAGTCTAAGAACATTGATAAACAATCAAAGACATTTCCTTACCTTCTGTTTCTAAGTAATAAGATTAAGCAAGTTTATGTAATCCTCCTGAAGAAAAATAACTTTACATCCATGTCAATATTAAAAATATTTTTTCTGGTTATAAATTGGAATAAAAACATATAAGGAAACAAAAATTATCCATAATCCTACCCGCCAATAAAAACCATTGATATTGTATGACCTTCCTTCCAGGCTTAATATATTTTTGTTGATGCTGTTTTTTACTAAATTTGGTTAGTCTGAGTATGCAACTTTATATCTTAATTGTTTTAAAACCTATGAGTATTTATCAGGTATAAAAATAATTGTTAACTATGAAAAGCAGAACTATAAAGTTATTTATTTTCAGAGAAGGATACTACAAGCCTATAACTTTGTGAATTCTACATAAGGATCCAAGAATAATATAGACCCTGAAACCTATATAATTTATTAAATAATGTCTTTTAAATTCAATTTTAAAAAAATGATAGAGAAACACAATTCCAATAAACTTTTTATTAGCACAGTTTTTTAAAAGACCATGTTATTTATAGAAATGTTAAATGTGTTTTTACATCAACACAATTTTATTAAGGACTTATTACTTCCCCAGATCCCATGAGTATCAAAAGTAAATGAGATCCAGACCTTACCTGTGAGACATACACAGTCTAATAAGGAAGAATAAAGTATTTTTAAGTAATAGTATTGTAATTAATATATAAAACTATAACAAAGGAGGAGTTGTGATCTTTAGGGGAAAAGAAGATGGGAAAATTTTCAAAGAAGAGATGACAGTTGTGCAGGACTCAAAGTGGACAAAGATGAATGCCTGGGCAAAGGCAAGAAGCTTAGAAAGGCTTAGTGTAGGTTAGTATCCCTGGAGAAGAGTCCTAGGAGAGGAAGATGTGACTGGAGGCTAGAGGCTAAAGATATTTACTATGGAGATTATGGAAACCCACTGAAATTTCTTTTTCAAGGACAGTAACATAATTACATTAGCATTTTATAAAATCGCACTGATTCAATGTGGAAAATGAATAGGAGAGAAGGATACCAGCCAATATACTGTCACAGAAATTCAGGAGGGGAACGGGAGGCCTAAACTAGGGAAAAGCAGTGAGTTTAGAAAGAAACAGAGCTGAAGGCTCTCTAAAAGGAGACAAATTCCCAAATTTAAATATGCTGGGTGATGGAGTCTTCGGTGCCAAGAATGACCCAAGTTTTACTTTAAATGACTGATAACCTAAAACAGCATTCAGGCAATCATTAGTAAAGAAGGTTTTGCTTTAGATGATTGATACCTAAAACAGCAGTCAGGCAATCATTTGTTAAGGAGGAAGTGTTTGTGACTTTTAGATTATACACTGCAACATAGTTTAGGATTGGACAAATCCTAATTATCTTAACATTATATGATTTATAGCAGGGAAAGAGCTATGACCTCTTATAAGACTGGCTCTGGTTATTGAATAGGTTTTTCTTGGTCTATAGGTCAATGAAAAAGCAAATGTGGCATGTGTTCACCACCCCAATGATTTTTAAAATGCCTCCACCCTAGGCACAGAGTAGTTAGCAACTCTAATAGGTCTCAGGATAGTGCCTAGTCTCAAGGGTCAGAGTAGTGTTAAAGAGGTTAGAGGCATAATCAAGGAGAGTCAAAAGACAACTAAATTCAGCTGTCTCAAAGATTTCTCAATATAGAATGTCATTAGAAAGAGTAAATGACCTGAGTTCTTTGGTGTTGAAAAGATATCTCTAAAATGTACAGATCAAAATTATATCATCCAAAGACCGTGTCTGTGTGCCTCTGTGCATAGGCCACCACATATACAAAGTAAATTGGAGTGAGAGCTTGTAGAATATGTGTTTTGGAGACTGGGGTTCCCGTGTATTGGTCCACTAGTGATCTGAGCCACTAAATCAATAGAGCCATGTGTTGTGCCCTTGCTATGTGCTCAGTTCACCTGCTGCCAGGCAGCAGACATTTCCAGCTATCACTCACTAATAGAGTGCTCACCTTGGCTAAGTGCTTTGCAAACATTATCCAGTTTAATCTTTTCAACAGCCTATGAGGTGAGCCCTGTGATGCTTAGGGAGGTTAAGCCATTTGCCCAGGGTCACTCATCCAGTAAGTGGAGAAGCTTGGATTCAGACCCAAACCTCCGCCAACACCAGACCTGTGCCTTTAACCATTATGCTATGCGATGTCAGCACTGTTTATTCATTTTTTAAAAAAATCAAATTCTCTTAAGTTTTATTGTTATTTAATGCTTTGGAAATATGGTGAACCACACATGCCACTAGCTAAATTCTGGGTATCAACATTGAATTTCATGCCTAGTTTAGATTTGTGGCTCCACAACTGACTTTGAAGTGTGCTCTTATTTCATTGCAGAGCATACAGAGCTGGTTTGTGAGAGACAAGTGGCAACCAGTTGCTATGGCAATTGCCTGTCATTAATGGTAAAGGGTAATTATAACAGCGAATTTCTGTTTAGCTTGAAAATCTGACTTGCTCCTACCCCACCGGGGGCACAACCTTTTATGTCATCTGTACTCACAACAGCCTGTTGTCATGTGTTAGCTCTATCTGGTCCACACCCCTTTGCTATAAAGAGCTAAGTCAAGTCTGATTCCCTAAAGATTTAGGAGAAAGAAAAAAGGACATAAATCACAGAAAGAAGAAAAGCTCAAAAAATAAAAATATATGTTACTCTCCTACACAGAGAGTCTAAACTTGTTTTCCCTTAATTAAAGTGTGAAGCAAATAGTCCCAAATATTGTACCAAGTTCATGGATCAAGTTCAATGGTTTTTTGAATGACCACATGTGGTTAATTACTAGATGCTAAGACAAAAATAATATTCTTAAGCCAACTTAGAGAAGAACTCTGAGAAAGATGAAGATGTCCCAGAGGAAGTGATTCTGACAAATCTATGCACTCAGTATTGCTTACAAATCTTTCCAAGTCAGCTAACAGTCCTTTTGATGGAGAACTGTGTTAATATGCAGGCGCAGTGTGAATTTAAAATCTCTATTAGTTACCTTTTAATTCAGTGTTCTATATGAGTTTTTTAAGGACAATTTCTATCCACGGTATATTACAGAGAGTGGTAAATAAATATTGTCATCAAAATCAATGCCAAAGTGAAAAGCTCATAAACTGGGAATCAACATAAAATCAAACATCTGTTTAATCTTTCATTTCTTCCTATGCCTAACCCTGGAGTCCAAATACTTCTCCCTTTTGTTTCTTTTGAAATACAGCCTATGATTGCTTGACACCCCAAGGATAACGCCACAGACATTGCTCTCACACAAAAAGGAAGTCTAATGATGACACTAGCCTAAAGCCCAGTTCATAACTACCTTTCTCTCTTTTAATCCAGTTCTCATTTACATGTAGTACCTAGCCTATAGCCAAGTGGATTAACTCTTGATGCCATGTGTCACAGAGTCTTAGCCCCTAAGTTTAGCCTATTAACTCAGGTTGTTTCACTCTCACACATTTTTATGTGACCATAGAGTAGATGGAACAAAGAGAGTTTGGGAGACAACCCATAGGCTAGGGCACCCGTACAGGCTGTGTAACACAGGTGGGAAGAAGAAAGTTTCACCAGTATTTGCAATCCTCAAAACTGAGACTGTGATCATAAGCACCCTGGAACCTATGGCATAATGACCAGGATCTTAACCCAAGAGCAAACACCTCTTTCAATCAAGATAGGATGACTCTTTTTCATTTTGAGAACCTACAACTGACAGAATAAGACAGAGTTACATACAAAAAGCCATATTTAACTCACCTATTACATTTCTGTCCCATGGCATGGCAAATTAAGGGCAGGAAATCTGGGGGAGAAAGGAAACTGAAAGCAGAGTGGATGTGAAGAGGGGAAGGGAATCCATCAGGCTGAGGTGTTTTTGCCGATTTTAGCCTTGTCTCCTTCAATCAGGCTGTTAGCTAATTTCTAGGAGGAAGGAGAGTTTTGCCTATTTTCCTTCCCTGATGCATTCCAAATCTCCTGAACAGTACCTGGCACATGGTAAACCCTCAATGAGTGTTTGTCGAATATATGAATACAGCCACTTAACTCCATTTTCTGCCATTTGAATCCTTAAATCTTTCCCTCTCTGTTTAAATTAGAATAACCAGAGTAGCCAACAGGGTATAAATGGCATAAATTGGTACTTGGACCATAGCAGCATTAAAAAAAGTAAGCAAATCCAAATAAAACCAGGCTGAAAATTTAAGACATGGCCCTAATTTCCTTACCTGATTCTTCTAAAAAGGACATAAGAATGAGGCTAGTGATTTCACTCCCACAATTCATTTTGTTAGTTGAGGCAAAAGCCACAAATCTTGTTTGACAGGCTTTCCCTGAACAGGAAAGCTCTCTGAGACAAAGTGAAGAGGACTCAGGAGGCCCCCATCAATCAGCAGGAAAATTAGTGGGAGGAATAGAGCTATGAAACACCCCCTCATCTCTGAACTCTGCAACAACAGACCTCTAGAGAGTCCCCAGGAACTTAGGACAAACTTTACTTCCTCCTTTCTTCTGCTCACTGACAGAGGGCTGGCTTTGTCAACAAGGAAATATCACATGTACATACTTCTATTTCTTAATCCACTTCCTCTTGGTCTGAGGCACATTCTTCCTCACCCTCCAGACATCATTTGGCAATGTCTGCAGTTGTTTTTGGTTGTAACAACTGAGGCTGGTGGGGGTTGCTTCTAGCATCTAGTGGGTAGAGGCGAGGGATGAATATCCTACAGTGCACAGGACAGTCCCCTGCCACAAAACGTTATCTAACCCAAAATGTTCATAGTGCTGAAGTTGAGAAACAATATTCCTCACTGTGTGGCACTTACAGTATGCCAGGTGCTAATCCTGAATGCTTCTTATGCCTCAATTTCATTTCATCTTGACAATCTTTGAAGTGAACTTTATCTTCATTTTACAGATGAAGACAGTAGAACCTTACAGAGTTTAAGTAATTTGTCCTAAGGTTACACAGACCCATGAGTGGCAAAGCCTGTCTCCAAGCCCAGATCTAGTGTCCCAGAAAGAACGTGCTGCTGCCTTCCACAGGTTCCACCAAGATGAGTTCAAGTACCTGGGCTTCCTTGAACCGATCCTTACACTAGCCATAGACACTCACTACTCACTCCCAGAAAGTGGCTCCAACCAGGGACCTATTTAGATACTTGTATTCACATTTAAAAAGTAATAGCTATGTAATAATAATGAGCACATAGCCCTTGCTTTGCACCAGGCCCTGTTATAAGGACTTTGCTTCGTACGTATTAACACACTGAATCCTCCAATCATATGAGGCAGGTACTAGGATCATCCTTACACAGATGAGGAAACCAACATTCAGAGAGGTGAAGTCACACAACCAGCAAGGTGTAGAGGTGCTGTATGGTCGCAAGAAGTCCAGTTCCACTTTCTACAATCCTTCCCATCATTCTATTTTGTCTGGTATACCAACAAAACTGGAGAAGTGGCACATAAGCTACTTGGTAAACCGTAACCCTTCCTTTGCACAGCCTGTCTGTTCCTACCTGGGTAGGAATTTATCTTTGCTCCCTTTGCTGTTCTTTGTAGCGCTGCCAAGACCCTAGGAAATCATGATACTGAAAGTAGGAATATCAGAAGTAAACTCCTCTCCAGTTTACTAGCCTTATAAAGGCAAGTAAGCATCACCCTCACTGCTTTGGAATTCTCTTTTATTGTTTGCATAAAAGTTCCTTTTATTATATGTGGGATTCAAGAAGGTTTTCAAATAATTACTACAGTTAGTCTAAATGTAAAAAAGCTAAAAGGAAAACGGTTTGCAATTAGAAGTTGCATAATTTCTTTAAGGCTGCCTAAGTTGTCTGAATTTGCAGCTAAAAGTAGAGGAGTATTTTGGATGAAACAAAATGAAATCCATTTGCCAAGCCGACCCTGACCTTCAACATTTCTTTTAAGTGCCTCAACTTGTTCTGAAAAACCCAAGTAATTAGATACTTAAGCACTTTTTCAGAGAATATTATTTTTATATTCTTGCTTATTATGTCTTAAGTGAAGGAAGGTTAATGTATGGGCTCTCAAATATGAGTCAGTAGATCTTGTGAATAATTTTTCCTCAGAAATGGTCCTTATGATCTCACAAATTAAATCAGAAAAACATTCAACTCTTCTCACTTTAAAAAAGTGCATGTTTTATGGGTACCTATATATAACTATAAATTAACAAAAATATATACATTGTTACTGCTAATTAGTATGAATTTATAAGCAGTGTCCAATAACCCTGATGATAAGTGAGAGTACATCAGCGATGAGATAGTCCCTGGGAAATGAATGGGGTCTCAGCAAGTATTTAACTGAAGGATGGGTGGAGGAGACTCATTATTGGCCTGGCTTTTTGCCTTGCTCTGTTTGAAAACTTGATTAAAGAAATAACAAACATGGAATGCTAATTAAACTTGTTTGACCAATTTAGGTAAATAAGCAAGTCTAATCTGGGGAGTGAAGAGAGGACATAAAACAGCTCTACTATTCTTTGTCTTACGTCAATTGGTTCCTGCTATAAAACTTCAATGGCCCAAAGGCCTCTCAATCAGCAGGGTAGCTGTTTCCCTGGTAAAGAGAGGAAAGTTGTAAACATGGCAAAGCTTGCCACAGGTTACTGCTGACAGGCCTCCCTGAGATTGCAGCTCACGATTGCAGACGGTCCTGCTCACTGACCTCCACCTCATCAGCCACATTGTAAGTAATGAAGAACGTGTTTAAATATAAATAGTCTCGCCTAGCTTGAACAAGCAAAACTGTGTCTTCGGTCAGTGCACACACAGCTTACTGGGCAGTGTCTTGGGCGTACCAGTTGTATCTCCACATAAAATGAATGTCGGCAATCCTCTAGTATATAATATTGTCTATTAGAGAGTGCATAAAGGCCTGCACTGTGTGTACATACCGTAGCCACACAAAAAACTTTACCAAACGAGCCTGCTTTTAGCTCACTGCTTCATACAGTGGTAATTAAGGAGGACTGCTTTTTGATTTGCAACTATTTGCTGTTCTGCAGGAAAAACAGAGCTAAGACCATCTTGTTCCACTTGTTGTTGCCATACTTAATCTTCTGATTTATGAGGAATTATTATACCCAACACCTATGGGAAATTTAATTGTTTGGCTCCTACTCCTATGGCAAGTATAATTGTGGAGTTGGAGAAGGATCTATAGATTAGCATTTTTTAAAAGCTTTGTCCAAGAACAAAATAAAAGGAGGTGAAATTTTTTGTAAAACCCTATAATGAATTCCCAGGGTTGGAACAAGACCAGAACTGACTTAAGAGAAAATGTCAATGCCTAAGTGGGAGGTCAAACCAGGGTCATACAATCCAGAAGTTTGATCCCATCAACACTAACTTGGAGATCAGCACACCCCATCTATCCCTTAGATATTTGTAGGTGACTAGTATACATTGTGTATGGTATGTGCGAATGCTTTTGAATGAATTGGGGATGGAAATGTTTTATGTCTGTTTCGATCGCTCTCTAATAATAAAGTCTAGTTTTCTGCAATCATAGACGAGGAAAAGTATTGCCCCAAACTTTGAGAGGCAGGAAAGATGTGACATTTCACATTGTATCAATAAGTATGGACAAGTTGGGGTGCTGCTAACTGTTAGTATGCAGACATGAATGAGGGATGTGGCAGATACTGTGGGGGCCCCACCTACATTCTTAGGACCCTCCCATTTCAGCAGCAGGCTTCTAGCTGCTGATATCAGCACCTCTGTATATCCAAGGACTTTCTGGAAAACCAAGCTGCGTATGGTGGTAGGCCAATGCTCTGAGGAGTTGGTGAATAACTACCCCAGCGCACTCACCTCTCAGGTGGGATAATTTGCAACATGTATTTTATACCCTTTTCCAGATTTTGAGCACAAGATTAAGCTCCAGCTTCCACAGTGGTAGCTGGCTCAACACATCCTCTATAGGCTGCCTTCCTCCCTTGAACCACTTCCTACTCCTCTACAGGTATTCTCTGCACCTGGACTCCTCATGCCAGTGTCTATTTCTGGAAAACCCAAATAAAGACAAAGTACCTTCCTTCAAAAAGCACACAATCTGCTACAGAAATACAATTAGAAGAAAACAGGATAGCAGCAAAGGGAAGGGGAGTGAAGAGGATAGTGTGGTAAATGTAATTCTGTCAGAGTACCAATGTAGCTAAGGCATATTTTGTTTCTTTGTATATGATATCTTGTCCCTAGGCAAGCCATATGATTTATTCACACCACAAATATTTATTGCATGCCTACTATATGGCAGGCAGTGGTACAGCAACAAATCAAAAAGTCCCAGCCTATGTTCTAGTATACATAGACTCATAGATCATGTGGTAATAAGTGTCCCAAGGTAAAATAAAGAAGGGTACATGAGTCTGCTCAGGTTTCCATAAGATACCACAAACTGGGTACTTAAGCACTAGAAAATTATTTTCTCACAGTTTTGGAGGCTTGAAATTCAAGATCAAAGTGTTATCACAGTTGGCTTCTAACAAGGTTTCTTGCCAAGCTTGCCGAGGGCCACCTGTTCTTTGTGTCCTCATGTGACCTCTTCTCTCTGACCATGGAAAAAGCTCTAATGCCTCTTCTCTTTTTGGTAAGGTCATCAGTCCTACAGGATTAGGACCCTATTCTTATGACCTCATTTTATTTTTATTTTCTCCATATAGGTTTATCTTCAAATACAGTCATATTGGTGGTTAGGCCATCAATACATGGATTCTGGGATACAGAATTCAGTTCAAAACACAAAGTACAGGAATGTATAGTAACCATAAAATTGAACTTATACTATTCAAATAAGTGAGCCACTTAGTCTTAAAACTTATTAGGTGTCAGCTGGAACAGGTATGGCTATGTAGTGGCTAACTACTGTCATCATTGTGGATTTTAATATTATAAAATTTATGATGATGACTCCAAAATAATATAAAGTATATTTTACTCATATAGAGTGAAAATACTTTCTTTCTATTTATCTCTATGATTTGTCTTTATCGTGATGTAGCTATGGCCTCTAAAATATAAGGTTATGCTATACAACTTTTCAGTTGATATCAAAAGAAAAATAATTTAAGTCTCTAAGGATATGTTCCTAAACAGAAGAAATAAGTGAAACCATGGTATGGGAACACTAAGCTAAACCATTGAAGAGCAGGGGGCCTTCAGAGCTGCCATATGTGTCTTAATGGTGTTCAAGGAACACTGATCTTTTAGAATAAGAAAAATTCCCATGTTAATTTCTAAGCTGTTTTCAAGGGTTGCTTGTTCTCTCTAAAACATGGTTGCTCTCCTTCAAACACTGTTCAACTTTGGCTAAATAAGAGAGCTATATATAGATCACACATAGAAAAAATAAAATAAAGACAATTTACACTTTCAGTATAATTATATTGTACAAACAACAGAGTTTTTGTTAATTACCAGCCCTTTTTGCAAAGTCTATCAAATATCAGAGATGATATAATGCTGTAATTGCATCTATGAGCCTGAGTAACATTTAGACAATGAGTTCCAAAGGTCAAGGTACATAATACATATCCAATATATTTCTCTGGTGAGCCTAAGAAGTTTAATATGATATAAAATAAACTGAGAACAGAACATACTTCCCTGTAAGAGCTACTTTAGCTAGTATCAAATGCCAAAATATTGTTTATTTTTTTAAAGTCTTGTATTGTTTACTTATTTACAATTTTATTTATTGAGATCACAGAAAAATTGGATTGAACATGTGCTTGGTTTACTTTTAGTCAGTAATGGTTGGTTCAAAAATCTCAACTATGGTTTTACTAGTGATACTGAGATCAAACCTCAGTTGGTACTGTTAAACACAGTTTGTTTGGCCATATCAAAATATGGCCTCTTTGCACTGCCCAGCTAGCTCACTTGGTTAGAGCATAGTCCCGATGTGCCAAGATTGTAGGTTATATCCCCAGACAGAGCACATATAAGAATCAACCAATGACTGAATAAATAAGTGGAAAAATAAATCAATGTTTCTCTTTCTCTTCCACTCACTCTCTAAGATCAATAAATTTTAAAAAAAAATTTTAATGACCTCTTTAATGTTGAAGGGCTTCAGAGCTCAAACCTTAGTTGTTTAGCTACAATTTTTCTTCCATTCTCTTAGCTTTAAATCCCATCTGCATTCCAATGAATCTCAAATTTACATCTTTAACACAGCCCTCAACTCCTAAACTTAGGACTCACATACTCAATTGCCTACTTGAAATCCCCACTTGGAAGTCTAATAGCCATCTCAAAATGAACAACTCCAAAACTGAGCTCCCAATATTATCCCACAAAACATGAACAACTCCAAAAGTTAGCTCCTGATTTTATTCCATCCCAGTTGATGGCAATTTCATCCTTCCATGGCCCAAACCCAAAATCCTTAAGTCATAGTTATATTTTTGCTCACCATATTCAGTCTGCTAGAAAACCATATTGGTTCTACCTTCAAAAGATATCCAGAACCCAATGTTTCCTTACCTACTCCGCTATTTACCACCATGGTCAAAACCACTAAAATCTCTTTCCTGAATTATTTCAGTAGCCTTTCAAATAGTTTTTCTGTTTTCACTTTTGAACCTTTTCCCTAAGTCTATTTTCACCATCACAGCCAAATAGGTCCTTTCAAATATGTCAAATCATGTCAGTCATCTGGTCATCTCACTCTAAATAAAATACAAAGCTCTAACATGGGTTGCAAGGCTTTAAGTGATAAGGCCTCTAACCTCCTTTTTGACTAACTCCATTTCAATCAAATTGGTCTCTTTACTGTTCTTCAAACAGTCCTGGCAAACTTCTTCCCTAGGGCTTGAGCACTGTTGTGTCTTTTGCCAAAAATGCTCTTACCCAAGACTCCTATATGGCCGATTCCCTCATCTTCTTTGAGCCCTTGCTCAAATATCACCTTCTCAGTGAAGCGTAACCTAACCAACCTGTTTAAGATTGCAACTCAAACACTTCTTATACCTCTGATCCTCTTTACTCTGCTGTTTCTTTCTTTTGTCTCCTTTTAAATACATCTTACTGATTTTCTCATTAACTTATGAGATGAATAAACTCTTTGACATGTTTTCATTTTATATATCCATGAGAGTCATGAATAAGCCTTTTTGAAAATTATATTTTAACATATTCAATAATCAGTCATCTTTTTTCAGTATTTAGAAGCTACAGTGAAATGTCTCTAGGACTTGGAAAAGAGAAGATATTAGCAAAAACATGAAAGAAGACTATATGATGTTCATTAACACAAAGATTCAGTGTGATATAGTTGTTGTTCTTTTAAGTTAATTTATAAATTTAGCAGATTCCTAACAAAGCACCAAGTTTTTTCTTGTGTTGTTCGTTTATTTGTGGTTTGATTTTTAAAATATTCTTAGAGTTAATTAAGAAACAAATTATAAAAATAGGAAATAAATGAAAGAGAAGAGCAATAAAAATTAGTTTTGCCAAATATTAAATATATATAACCTCAATAAAACAAATAATATGATACCAGCACAGGAAAAAGTAGATATATCAATGGGACTAATAGAAACATACCAAGATACATAAGGAGATAAATACATAATCTAAAATATAGCACAAGCAGCAACTCAAAACTGGACGAAAGATCACTCATCAAATAAGTGAAGTTGGCATAAAGCAGGTGAGAGAGCTGTATAGATTATACCTGATATACACTTCATTCTTTCAATCAAATGGCTTCAAGAGTTCACTGTAAAAGATGAACTCATCTATGTACTAAAAGAAAATCTAAAAGAATTTCTTTGTATATCTGAAGTAGTAAAGACCTTTAACTATGATTCAAAATCCAGAAGCCTTTACCAAAATAATTGATAAATTTCAAACTCTTTAAAAAGTATGTTTATGCTGTGTATTTGTATACAGTATTTTCCTCCCACATGTAAAACACTATACACAATGTAAAAAGATAACCAAGAAATTTGTCAAAGTATCCACAACTCATCATAGATAAAGGGCTAATCTCATATAGTATATTTAGGGATATTCTGACAGGTTACATAATCACCTGATCCTACCTGGTTATTTAATCACCTAGTGGCAAATAGATGGACTCTTCATATTGCCAGAATTTACTCTTCTATACACCTGATTTCTTCTTAATAACACCAAATTAATAGCACTTTCTCTTATCTTTAAGTGCAGTTTACAGGAGTTTAAAGTGTGCAACAGCTAATTATTACTGAGATACTTTATTTTCTCAGTACCATAAGTATAGTAGTATGATACAACTTTGCAAGTGTTTCTATTTTCTGTAAGGGATGTGGTTTGGGACCAATGAGAACAGCAAGGATCACCCACATCACCCAATGAAAGAGGAGTGAAGACAGGGTTGTTATAAAGACAAACAATACAGAGAAGTACTTTGTCATCATTTGCTCCTCTTACTTCTTTTTAGGTCATCTGAAGCTGTCATTAGCACCATATGTGATTTCATACCAGACCTTGTGATTTTTTTCAGACATAAAGGAGAAATTTCTTTAGCTGAACTGCTTGCTCAAGTGTACATTGAAGAGCTGATGTTCACAGTATAGCTGCTTATGGAAATGAAATAATCTGTATTGACACACTTGGAAGTTTCACATCTTTTTCCACTTATCATGCTAACGTGATAATTGCCAGAGTGATGATTTTTCCAGTGACACATCTCCTTTTGTCAATATTTAGGCCTGTGTATAGAAAGCTTATCTAACACACCTGGCTAATTTTCACTTTATTTAAAAATAAATGAAACATGTTTAGCTTGCTGGGTTAGAGCAACAATAAAAAAAAAGAGGTTTCATAAATAATTTTCTCAAAAGACCTTTATGATAATAAGAAATAAATGTAAAAAATAATTTTCTTCATTATTTGATCAGATTTAAAATCTTAGTTGGAGTATTGTTGGGCAGATAAAATATATTATGCTCACTTTGTTAAAGATGGCGCTGCCCACATGGAAGCCCGTTGCCCAGGTGATAATATTAGTTGCCCTTCTTGCTTGGGATGGGCGTGATTATATTAATGTGTGTTGGGGGAGGGCTTTCACACCAAAAGGTTTTAAAAGGAAGAGAGATCACATTGTTCCGGGGGAAGAGGGATTACATTCTAGGAGGAGAGCAGAGAAAGGCCACATGGAGGAGAGGAGAAGCAGCCAAGATGGCTGAGTGATGAAGGAGAAGCCAGTTTGTGCAGAGAGGAGGAGACGGGGAACAGAAGAGAACAGGCTGGTGAGGTCAAAGCCTTGATTCTAGGAAAACTCAGATAAATCAGTGGCTTTGGGAGTCCTGAATGGAAAGGGAAGTGTTTTCCCACTGTGTGTACTTCTTGCCCACCAGGTGCAAGCTAGGATTAAAGCTAATGGCCCACCAGTTCTTGGCATTGTTGTTTCATTACCATCTGTCCAAATCAAATGCAAACCTGCATGGGCCAAGCAGCTGTGATGGTGGCCGTGGCTACTGGCTTTACAAGTATATATTAAGATTATTTTATGGTTATTGAAGGTTTCTTTTTTCTTCAAGAAACTTCTTTGAGAACTCAAAAAAAATCACTTGGGATAGTCAGAGTCACCTCACATTTGGATCCTGCAACTTTGAAAGGTCACTCCAGAGTCTGGTTTATTTGTTATTGTTTTGTGATTACCCATTTGTAATCAATCACCAGTGCCTCATAATGACCTTAAGAATTTGGTCTTAATTTAGTGTCTTGGAGAATTAAAACCTCTCTTAGGATAAATTTAAGATGGCCCATCTCCTATTAAGACTCCAGTGAGTCACCAAAGAGAAAAAGGGCATTAAAGAAACTTAAACTATACTGTTTCCTGACTCGGTGGGTGGTCCACATTACTGCTTTTTAGCATATGAGTCCCTTTGGCAGCAACTGCTGATATCCCCCAAGTACCTGAAGTGGGAGGTACTAAGGACAGGAAATGCTTATTTTTAAAACAAAGAAAAGAAAACTGAGGTGAGTAGTTATTTTCTGCTTGGTATGTCATCCCCTCATGCTTTGGGGATTTTGATGTTTGTCTCACTCCCCCTTTTTCCCTTTTCATAAAATATAATTGCTGTTTAAAAATGTTAGTCTGACTTTCTTTTGAAAGTAGATTTGCACTGACAGTGACTGGGTTAACTGTATTACTAAATTTTTCTGGTTTCCAAAGAATGCTTCAAGAGTGTAGAAATAAAGCTCTTTTTCTTTTTCATAGCTAACAGCTTCCTAGCCTTCTAATTTGCTGTCCTGTTGCATTGGAGTCCATTATCTTTGTATTATAGTTTAGTCATTCTGTTTGAGTTTCTATTCTTTCGTTCTCTCCTGAATTCTTGCTGAAAATGGCAATAAAAGTAACACAGCTTGCATACAAACCGAAGACATAATGAGAACAGTACTTTCAGAGGAATTCTATCCCACATCACGAGTTTCATTTCAAATGTTCAGAATGAAAAGCATACTTAAACTATATTGAGATCCATTCGCCCCTCTCTTCTCTCACCTTCTCTACATTCAAATTTGACTCTACAATAAAGTACATCATTTTTACTTTCACTTGTCTTTAGAGGAAACAAAGTCATGTAAAGACATTGCCAATGGAAATGGGGTCTGTATGGCCAGTGACCACTGCCATCGTGGCCATTCAAGTTCTCACTGAATTCAGACAGACGGTAAAGAAACAGTGGAGCCAAAAAATTGTGGACCATTCCTTTATTAAAGTCTCACACCAGCGGACGAGGAAACACACAGGGCTCCCAAAGCCACTGACACATTATCCGGTTCCACAACCAGAAGAATCTTCTCTGGTTCCTCCTAGAATAAAAGGTCTCACCAATCTCAGCGGAGCTCACAAAGCCCCTCACCTCTAGTTCTCCATCTGCACACCTTCTCTTCTGCAAAACTTGCTTCTTCTTTAGCACTCTGCATTCTCATTGTTCTCCCTGAAAAACTATGGGCCCACAAAGACCCTCCTTCAGCAAACATTAGCAAAATAATGGCCCCTCCCAAAGCAGGAATGTAATCTGCAATTTGCAATCAACTGCCCTGCTCTGAGAGCAAACACACACGTGGTGGCTGCCCAGCATCATTTTTTAACAATAAAAGTGAGTGTAAAGCCAGTGGCCAAGGCCATTATCACAGCAGCCTGACCATGCAGCTTCCCATTAGATTCGGACAGTCGGTAATGAAACAACGGAGCCAAGAACTGGTGAGCCATCAGCTTTAATTCTAGCTTGCACCCAGCGGGAAAGCAAAAACACACACTGGGCTCTAAAACCCACTCATTCAGTGCTCACAAAGCTACTGACTTATCCGAATTTTCTAGAATCAAAAGATTTCTAGCTCACCAGTCTTATTCACCTCTGTATCCCATCTCCTTCTCTCTGCACAAACTCTGCACAAACTGGCTTCTTCCTCAGCACTCTGCCATCTTGGCTGCCTCTCCTCCACGTGGCCTTAATCCGCTCTCCTTTCTAATACTAACCTTAGGAACCGAGAGCAAGCAAGCTTCTGGTCTGTCCCACTTCATAGTGTAGAAATTCAAACCCTTAATCCAATCTACAAACAAGGAAGTCTCTGATACAAAGTCACTCATCTGAGGCATAATGGGAGGATTTCTTATGAGAGTGCCACCCCACATCATCCAATCAGTCAAGGGTGTGGGGAAAAGCTTACGCTTAAAACTAAGCCTTAGGTTATAACGACCCAGTCTGCTTATAGCCTGTCCCCCAAAACACATTAATATCAACAAACTTCCATGTGGGCAGCGCCATCTTTAACAAAGTGAGCATAATATATTTTATCTGTCCAACAGTGAGCAAACTCAAAAAATACAAATTTTACAAACTCATTTGCCCAACAGGTTGTTTCATAGAGTCGCAAGAAAAGCATTTCCAGGAACCCATGCATGGAAGAAGGATGAGATGTAGTGGTAGGATTTATTGGAGGCAAAATAAAAGACTGGCCCCAGATTCCCAGTGTCTCATCACCATCTGTCTGACTGTGGAAAAAGACCAGCCTTGTCTTCTTCGAGACCAGAAGTAAGGCCAAGGACCAGAAATTCTGTGCCATTTGGTTTAGTGCATGCCAAAGCTTATTCCAGTGCAGTACCTGCCCCAAGCCTGCTCTGTTCCCAGCTGTGCTCTGTCAGCCCAGCACTGCATATGCAGGCTTACCCTTGAAACTCCTCGGGGCTGCAAGGCGGGCTTGGCTGCTACAGAGAGACAGTGCCAAACAATGAAGAGCAGGAGAGCAGTGTTACCTGAGGGAGAAGCTTTTGTTAAGCTTTGACTATATTACCTTGGCTTTCAAACTGACCAATCTCTTTACCAGTCCTTCCTGGACTTGTGCTGGGCCCTCCCCTTTATGGTCACCACCTTGGCTCCTACTGCACATGCCTAAAAGTAGAAGGACCTCCTCTTGTGCCACCTTGGCTTCTACTAAGCATGCGCTAGCAGAGAAATTCCTCCCCCTCCCCACTTTCCCCTTCCATAAGGTACTAGAGGACAGGCTATTCCCTGAGGAGATCTCTCCTACCTACATTGGAGGGAGGGCTGTTAATCCCCTTGGGGGCAATGCTGCTATCCCCTGGGGTATGTATGAAGCTATAACTTTCAACCTAGTTAAGCTTAGCCAGTTTTGCTCCCCTCTCTTTACAAATACCTACCTGCATAGCTAACAAAGCTCTGAATACATATTTGGAATGATGGCTTAAGACATAATTGAATACAACATTTTTTGTGTGCCAAAGAGAAGTATATTGCAACATCAGTGTTTTAAGTTATAGAATAAAATTAGACTTGTAAATTAAAGCTGAGTGTCTGGACTTCTAGAGTTGATCAGTTATTCTGGAGTGTCAACTAAAAAGAAATGATCATCAACTGTATGTTTGCAAGTAGATGCAATAAATAAGGGCAGCCCATAGAATGAAGAACTTATAGTAAAATGTTTGACAAAATATCTCATGAGAAGAATCCCTCTAAAAAGTACCTACCATTCTTTCTGTGACTTCATGGCAATGACACCAGAAAATTAAAAATAAGGTACACTTTATAGCAATGGTTCCAATAACCAGTTCACTATGTGTGCTCAAGTTCTTGAATACATTTCTAACTAAAAGACCTGGCTTTCTACTATTTGGGCAAACTAAGATTGGCAATAGAGCTATAAGCTGGAACTTTCTAGAGTTTATTTTTAGTTGAAACATCACAGGTCAGGTAATTAGAGGAGAATGAAAATAAGGCAAATACAAACATTTCAAGAACTGGGCAGTAAGTAAAAAGAATGGCATAATTTGAATGAACAACATTATGTGTCAAATACATTGTTTTCTATACTCTTAATGAATGTAAATTATTTTCTTTAGAAACTATCAATATCTTCCCATAGGAAGAACTATGTGGGAACTCAAATTATTATTACAAATTTGCTTGAGGTAATTTAATGTTTAATGTCAGCAGGAAGACATCCTAAGCCACTCTTCTTTTTCCTTTCTTTCTTTTTTAAAATTGATTTGAGAGAGAAACATCGATTAGTTGTTCCACTTATTTACGCATTCACTGGTTGTTTCTTGTACGTCCCGACTGGGGCCCACAGCCTTGGTACTGTATATAGGGATGATGCTCTAACCAAATGCACTACATGGCCAGGGCCTCACCCATTCCTCTTATGGGAAATTTGGATTTATCAGTGGGACCAGAATATCTGAAGTTCTTTGAGTATTGTTCCCTGTTCAAAAAAATAAAAATAAAAAGGTTTGGAAAGGGTATGTTTGGTTACTTAATCCTGCTTTCTAGTTTTCTTTATTTCCTAATCTATATGTCCTTTGTTTGATTCGTTATGTCATTTAATTGATGTGTAAGTATCATGGCCACTCAGATTCCTACAGTTCACTTTACATATTTACATTTGGTCCAGGTCATGCTCATCTTAGTTTAATCTTCTAGTCTTTTAACTAACTATTACAGTACCATGCAGGAACATTTAAATGCAGAGTCTAGATCCTCAACAGACATACAAACCTGCCTTTCCAATGGACCAGGGGGTAGGGTCCTGAACAGATGACTGTTGCAGAAGATACTAGAACAGTGGTTCTTAACCTTTTTTGAGGTACCGAACCCACCGTTTCATATGCGCATTCACTGAACTCTTCTTTAGTGATAAATAAAATATGATTTTTTTTTCCAAATTTAAGACATAGGTATATATTTTTTTACTGGTGCACAAAATGAGCTGTACATGAACATCACCTTGCTCAAAGAACAAAACCAACAAAGTGCATGAACTCACAACAAATTACGGTATTACTTTATTCTGGCCTCCACGGCAGAGGCTTCTCCGAACCCCTGAGACCGACTCATCAAACCCCTCGGGTTCAATAGAACCTAGGTTAAGAACCACTGTACTAGAATAACACTTTGACAAACATTGCTAGTAATTTAAATTTAATTTTTGAATATATAATAATTTTATATGGCTCAAAAATAATAAGTTTGGTTCCAAATCTGCTTCATCTCCCACTGCCTTAAAAGGTAATTATCCACTAAGAAGCAAACACCAAAATAAGATTAAATGTGCAGATCATATGCCTGTGGAAGGAGAGAGAAGGCAGGGGGATTGGGTAGAAGGAGCTTCAGACTGCAGCACTTCCAAGATTTGCCAAGTCTATGGGGAGTTTCATGCAAAAGGAGCTCCCTGGTTTTCTGGAATGGGTTTTTCTTAGTATTCTAATCTTTCTCTAATCATTGTCAGCATGAGACAAATCAGCATAGGTGCAAACATGGTGGTAGATACAAAGGGACCACAGCTAGGATCATGTCAGTTATGCTCCTGCAGCTGCAGGTCTGAGTGGCACAGTTTTGGCTGCTACACATAGTCATTAGTTTCTTGTGAATCCTTTCACATATAACTTAATATAAAGATAGTCCTCTTGCCTGACCAGGCGGTGGCACAGTGGATAGAGCGTTGGACTGGGATGCAGAAGGCCCAGATTTAAAACCCTGAAGTTGCCAGCTTGAGCGTGGGCTCACCTGGCTTGAGCACAGGCTCATCTGCTTGAGCACAGGGTCACTGGTTTGAGTGTGGGATCATAGACATGACCCCATGGTCCCTGGCTTGTTCCCAAAGGTTGCTGCCTTGAAGCCCAAGGTCATTGGCTTGAGTAAAGGGTCACTTGCTCGGCTGGAACCCCATGGGTCAGGGCACATATGAGAAAGCAATCAATGAACAACCAAGGTGCTGCAATAAAGAATTGATGTTTCTCATCTATCACCCTTCCTGCCTGTCTGTCCCTCTCACTGTCTTTATCTTTGTCTTTCCCACTAAAAAAAAAAAAATGACAGTCTTCTTTTTACACAAAGTTAGGATTTTATACTTTTTTGTCACTTTATTCATTTACTGTTTTCATTTAAATCTGGAGCTCTGTCTATAGTAGTACATTTAGAGAGTCCTAATTTTTATTCTACATTGCCAAGTGCTCTATGGAATGGCTATCCCAAGGTTTTTATGTATACTGCTCACAAAACTTAGGGGATATTTCAAAATTAATATGGAGCAATAAAATATCAATTGTTCGCATGGAAATACAATAATTAATAAATAATAATACAAGAATAAACTATGTTTTGTGGACTGACAACTGTAAAACTACTTTTGCCTCACCATATATATATAAATTAAATTCACATAAGTCAAAAAGAAAAGACAAATGTCTCAATAGAAAAATATTCAAAGCATAGGAGAAGGTAGCTCACAGAAAATACAGCTCTGGCTGGGTAGCTCAGTGGACAAAGAACTGACCCTGTGCACCAGAGATCACAGGTTCAACCCTTAGTCTGGGCACAAATGAGAAGTAAGCAATGAGTACACAAATAACTGAAACAACTAAGTGAAACAAGGTGATGCTTCTCCTTGTCTCCCTCCCTTCTCCTTCCACCCCAATTCTTCTTCCCTCTATCTCTCTATCAAATCAGTGGAAACAAATTTTTTAAAGAAAAGAAAATACAAATGACTCTTTTTTTATTAATTTTAATGGAGTGACATTAATAAATTATATGTATATGTTCAAAGAAAACATCTCCAGGTTATGTTATCATTCAATTACCTTGCATACCCATCACCCAGAGTCAAATTGTCCTCTGTCACCTTCTATCTGATTTTCTTTGTGCCCCTCCCCTCCCCTTTCTCCCTCCCTTTCCTCCCTCCCCCCACCCTGTAACCACCACACTCTTGTCCATGTCTCAAAGTGTCAATTTTATGTCGCACCTATGTATGAAATCATGCTGTTCTCAGTTTTTTTCTGTTTTACTTATTTCATTCCGTATAATGTTATAAATGTCCATCCATTTTGTTGTAAATGATCTGATGTCATGATTTCTTATGGCTGAGTAGTACTCCATAGTATATATGTACCATTGCTTTTTAATCCACTTGTCCTTTGACGGACACTTGGGCTGTTTCCAGATCTTCACTATTGTAAACAATGTTGCCACGAACATGGGGGCGCATTTCTTCTTTTCGAACAGTGCTATGCTGTTCTTAGGGTATATTTCTAAAAGTGTGAAAACTGAGTCAAAAGGCAGTTCAATTTTTAATTTTTGAGGAATCTCCATAACTTGAGGAGGATAGAAGTTAGTTCTTCTTTGAATTTTTGATAGGATTCACTTGTGAAGCCATCAGGCCCAGGACTTTTCTTTTTTGGGAGTTTATTGATAACTGTTTCGATCTCATTTGTTGTAATTGGTCTGTTTAGGTGTTCTGATTCTTCCAGATTGATTTTTGGAAGGTTATATGATTCAAGAAATTTGTCCATTTCACCAAGATTGTCTAATTTTTTGCCATATAGTTCTTCATAGTATTTTCTTACAATGCTTTGTATTTCTGTTGTATCAGTTGTTATTTCTCCACTGTCCTTTCTAATTTTATTTATTTCAGTCCTCTCTCTTTTTTTCTTGGTGAGTCTAGTTAAAGGTTCATCAATCTTGTTTACCTTTTCAAAGGACCAGCTCCTGGTTTCATTGATCCTCTGTATTGTTTCCTTAGCCTCTATGTCATTTATTTCTGCTCTGATATTTATTATTTCCTTTCTTCTACTGGTCCTGGGCTTTATTTGCTGTTGTTTTTCTAGTTCTTTTAGATGCAGGGTCAGGTTGCTTATTTGAGCTTTCTCTAGCTTCTGATGGTATGACTGTAGTGCTATGAACTTCCCTCTCAGTAGTGCTTTTGCTGAGTCCCATAAATTTTGATTTGATGTATGCTCATTATCATTCATTTCTAGAAACTTTTTTATTTCTTCTTTGATCTTATTATTAGTTCATTCATTTTTAATAACATGCTATTTAGTTTCCAAGTGTTTGAGTATTTCTCAGTTTTTCTTTGGTGGTTAATCTCTAGTTTTATGGCATTGTAATCAGAGAAAATGCTTGATATGATTTCAATCTTCTTAAATTTGTTGAGACCATTTTTGTGTCCTAACATGTGGTTTATCCTAGAAAATATACCATAAGCGCTTGAGAAGGATGTGTATTCTACTGCTTTAGGGTTAAAAGTTCTGAAGATATCTATTAAATCAAGTTGATCTAGTATATCCTTTAAGTCTGCTGTTTCTTTATTGATTTTTTTCTTGAGGATCTATCCAGTGATGTTAGTGGGGTATTGAAATCCCCTACTATTATAGTATTGCTGTTAATCTCGCCCTTTATATCCATCAAAGTCTACTTTATGTATGTCGGGGCTCCTATATTTGGTGCGTAGATATTTATAATAGTTATTTCTTCCTTCTGAATTGTTCCCTTTAGCATTATGTAGTGTCCTTTTTCATCTCTTACTACAGCCTTTGGTTTAAAGTCCATTTTGTCAGATATAAGTATTCCTACCCAGGCTTTTATTTTCATTTTCATTTGCGTGAAATATATTTTTCCATCCTTTTACCTTCAGTCTATGTGCACCTTTTGTTTTAAGGTGTGTCTCTTGTAGACAGCGTATGTATGGGTCCTGTTTCTTTATTCACGCAGCTACCCTACGTCTTTTGACTGGATCATTTAATCCATTTACACTTAAGGTTATTTTGATATGTAGTTGTTTATTGCCATTTTATTCTTTAAAGCTGTATTCTTCTTTTGCTCTATTCTTTCCTCCCTTTGTTGTTCACAACAGGCCCCTTAGCATCTCTTGCAGAATTGGTTTGGTTTTAATGAATTCCTTAAGACTTTTTTTTGCCTGGGAAGCTCTTTATTTCTCCTTCAATTTTAAATGTTAGCCTTGCTGGATAGAGTAGTCTTGGTTTTAGGTTCTTGTTCTGCATTATTTTGAATATATCTTGCCATTCCCTTCTGGCGTCAAGTGTTTCTGTTGAGAAGTTGGATGTTATCCTTATGGGGATCCTTTGCATGTGATAGCCTTTTTTTCTCTAGCAGCTTTTAAATTTTTCTCTTTATCCCTTAGCTTAGGTATTTTAACAATGATGTGTCTTTTTATAGATTTCTTTGGGTTTCTCTTTAATGGAGTTTTCTGTGCTTCTTGAACGTTTGAAATGTTTTCCAGTCTTAATTTAGGTAAATTTTCTGCTATGATTTTATTGAACAAAGATTCTATTTCTTGTTTTCTCTCCTCTTCTTCAGGAACCTCTATGATGCTGATGTTATTTCTCTTCATGTTGTCACAGAGTTCCCTTAGAGTTTCCTCACATTTTTTGAGTCTCTTTTCTTTTTTCTGCTCTGCTTCTGTGCCTTTGTTTATTTTGTCCTCTAACTGGCTGATTTGATCCTCAGCGTCATCCATCTTGCTTTTAATTCCTTCCATTGTGGTCTTCAGTTCTGATCCTATATTTGTCATTTCTGTCTGATTCCTTTTTATTATTTCAATTTCGTTTTTTATACTTGTTATCTCTTTATTTAGGTGTTTGTAATGACTATCCATTGTTGCTCTAATCTCTTTAAACATCCTAACTATCAGTATTTTAAATTCTGCATCTGGTAATTTGGTTTTATCTGGTTCATTCAGGTCCTTCTCTGGGGATTTCTCTTGATTCATTTGTGTTGCATTTACTACCTGCCCATTTTGTCTGTGTATAAGAAGGTTGTGGCCATTGGAGTCCAATGGGTGTTGCCTTTGTGTTCTCTATGTGTGGTCTGTCTGTAGGCCCGCCACCCCCTCTGCCACTGCCTAGGGCAGTTGGGTATGGGCATTGCCAGCACCAGCCCACTGCGGCTGTTTGCTGTGATTTCCGCCTCTCCTCCACAGGAGGGGCTGTGTTTCGGTGCCCAGTTCTGCTAGTCTCAGCCTTCCTGGGCCTTTGCCTTGCCCCCACAGTTTGGGTTGTGCAGTGCACTCAAGCCAGAAGCCTCGGCACCAAGGGTAGAAGTGAGCACCTTTGTGCAGCTGCGGACCCAGCCTGTTCCTGGGCTTTTGCACAGCACCCACGGTCAGAGCCTGCTCACCACAGTTTCTCAGGGCTTCTGACACGCACTCAGCTGTGAGCCTCCACCTGTCCGGATCTCCATCCCCGCCTTTGAGGCCATGGCCTGCCTGTGCAGGATCGCAAACCGCGGTTTCTCGGGCCAGGTGGGACTCTTAAAATCTTCTTTAAACCTATTATTTATAATACTATAACTACAAAATAATACTAGACTTAGATGCCATTTTTCACTTACCATGCCAGCAAAAAATGAAGACATTTGATAACACATTCAACTGGCGGAACAGTGGTAAAACAGGCACTCTCGCACATCAGGAGTATAAGTAGGTATAAACCTATCTATGAGTTTTATGCTCTATGGAGAGCAATTTGACAATACTTATCACAATTATGTGTCTATATCCTTTGATTTATTTAGAATGGAAACAATGGCAATGTCCACCAGTGATGATATAATATAGGGTGGGACAAGAGCAGGTTTACAGTTGTGAGTATGCAAAGTAGTTTATTCTTGTATTATTATTATTAATTACTGTATTATTTTCTATTCAAACAACCATTGCTCCATCTTGTATTACTTTTGTTCCATCTTGTATCCCTTCTTTTTCTACTTTTTTTAACCCACATCTTTCTTTTTTCTGTGTACTAAATGGGATTTTTATTCACTAACCACTGCTCCACTTCATAGTATTCATTGATCCTCACCTTGATGCTAATCACATTCTTCTCTGGCTTCCCAAATTCCAATATGTTAGATTTTCAAACTCTTTATAAATATAGAGTTAGTATTGTCCATCCAGAAGTGGCATGCCTGAACTCCCATTGAGTTTTTAAAATTGTGTGCTTTCTCTCCATTATTTTCTGAATTCCCATGTGTTTCCAGTTTGTAGTTGTTACAAAGACCTAAAAGTTTCCAGCTTGTAACTATTTACCTGCTCCTTAAATTGTATAATCTTGCCTTTGCCCTCCCACTTTGCTAAAGTTTCTCCCTTAAGAGTCACCAATCATATCCTCATCACAGAATTTGTGACACTGGAAGATACTCATCTTTTCCACAAAATTGGACTGTGTTGACTCTTTTTGCCCTTCTCTTTCTTTCTGCACTATAACACTGCACCTTCCTGACCACTCCAGGCTTCTGTTTCTCCCGATTCCAGAAGGTAAGAATCTCTACATATCTGTTCTTGGTTTGACCCTGTGATCCCCACTACAGCCTCAGTCATTCCTAAAGCCTTCAGCTCACTTCTATCATGATAGCTTTAGAACTTATATTTCTAACCCAACCTCTCACAGATAAAAAGTCACATTTTTTTTATGTTTACTAAGAATTCCTAAGTGTCTTTCTAGCATCTCAAATTCAGTTATGTACCTAATAAAGTCATCATCCACATAACTTTCCAAATCACCTTCCGTAACTACCTCTATTTTTTTCAATTATTTTTAATTTTTAATTTATTGTGTTTACATGGATTCAAGTGTCCCACTGAATATAACTCCCTCACTACCTATCCCTTTTTATACGCCTTTTGCCCCCCTACACCTAACTCCCCCCATTCCCTCTAGGATTTGCTGTCCTGTTATCTATATCTCTGTTATGTATAAATAGTTTCACTAATCCCTTTGATCCCCTCCCCTCATCCCCCTTCCCTCTGACTACTGTTCTTCTAGTCCCTGTGACCCTGACTCTGCCTCTATTCTATTCCTAAGTTCATGTTGTTCATTCGATTCCACTTATATGTGATATCATATGATATTTTTCTTTCTCTGCTTGGCTTATTTCACTTAGCATAATAATCTCCAGGTTCATCCATCCTGTCACAAAAGGTTAGATTTCCTTCTTTTTCACAACTGCATAGTATTCCATTGTGCATAAGTACCATAGCTTTTTAATCCACTTGTTCACTGACAGACACTTGAGCTATTTCCAAATCTTTGGCTATTGTAAACAATGCTGCAATAAACATGGCGGTACATATCTTGTTTTGAATCAGCAATTTGGTATTCTTAGGATATATTCCTAAAAGTGGGATAGCTGGGTCAAAAGGAAGTTTCATTTTTAATTTTTTGAGGAAACCCCATACAGTTCTCAATAGTAGCTGCATAAGTCTGTACATATAAAAACCTAAATTCTCAGCCAAAAGACTACTAGACCTGATAAATGAATTTGGTAAGGTGGCAGGATATAAAATTAATATTCAGAAATCAGTGGCATTTTTATACAACAACAATAAACTGTCTGAAAGATAAATTAAGGAGACAATTTCCTTCACTATTGCAACAAAAAAATAAAGTACCTAGGCGTTAATTTAACCACTTATACTCAGAAAATTTTAAAACATTGATAAAAGAAATCAAGGAAGATACACACAAGTGGAATCCTATACTGTGTTTATGGATAGGAAGAATAAACATTATTAAAATGTCTATACTACCCAAAGCAATCTATAAATTTAATGCAATTCCTATTAAAATACCAATGGTATACTTTAAAGTATAGGATGAACATTCCAAAAATTTATATGGAACCAATTAAGAACATGAATAGGACTGGACGGAAGATGGCAATGGAGTAGGCAGACGTACCAACTTCCAACTCCCAGAACCAAAGTGGATAACTCAATTTTAAGAACCATCATCTGGATAAACCAACTTAGAACTAAACTAAGTGGACTCCAACCAAGGAACACTGCAGAAGCCACATTGAGACTGGTAGGAATAGCAAAAACGCGAAGAGGGCTGCCCAGCTCCCCGGAGCAAACGGCAGCCCAGAGAGACCCGCGTGGCGGGAGGAGAGTTTGGCGGAGAGGGAGGGACCTGGGTCCCAGGAACCAAGCCCCAGCTTGCAGTCCCAGAGCCTAGAAGAGACTTATGGACAGTATTGATCTGTGAAGCAAGTGAGGATACTGTTTGTGAAAAAGAGATAGTTTTCTCAGACCCAAGAATCTTTTCAAAGGGACAGCGCAGAAACCCTCTCTCACAACCACGCACCCAGGGCTCCGGGAAACGGGGACAGAGGAGAGGAACAGAGCAGCGGGAACAGAGAGTGGACTGAAGGCATGAGGACACTCTGAGGGACAGCCATCCTGACCCCTGGGCTAAGTTATTTCCCTAAGTGAAAACAAATATTTCCCCTGGAACTAGCAATACCAGCAAAGGGAGACAGGACACTAGCCAAACAAGCTCTCCCGTGGCAATTAGAGCAGAGCTGCTTAGAGGGAGAGAGCTCCCAAGCCTACAGTGTGGAGACTTAAAACACTGTCATCTCTCTGAGGGTTGCTGAAGCGATGTTGGCGGCAGGATGCTGAAAAGAGGTCCTGTCGGTGTGGGCGGAGGCACAACCGATGTGAGCTCGGTCTAGCCAGCAGGGGCGGAGGGGACATGCAAAAGCAGTCCTGCAGCTGCGGCCCGCCTGTGACCCCACTTGTGGAGAAAAATATGAGCAGAGATCGGCTCTGCGACCCTACGCAAGCTGGCCCTGACTGCGGAGACGGGGCTAGGACCAGGGACGGGTGAGGGGCTCGCGGCTGAGCTCACGCTGCCAACCCCGCCCGGAAAGAGAAACCACGGTGGTTTGAAATCCTACGTGCGCGCGAGCTGGCTTTCGCGGCTGAGCTCACGCTACTAACTCTGCCCGGCCAGAGAAACCCTGTCTTTCGTGGCTGAGCTCACGCTACTAGCCCCACCCGGCCAGAGAAACCCCGGTGGTTTGCAAACCTACATGCGCGTGAGCTGGCTTTCGCGGCTGAGCTCAAGTTACGAGCCCCTCTTGGCCAGATAAATCCTGGCAGTTGGCCACCCTACGTGCACGAGCTGGTGCTGAATGTGGGGGCATGGTAGAGTCTAGATCGGTCGGAAGCTAGCAGCTGAGCTCACGCCAGCAAACACGCCCGGCCCAATAAACCACGGTTTGCAACCCAGCGCAAGAGGGCCCTGGCCTCAAGGGTAGGGCTAAATTCTGGACGGGCAAAGGCTCACAGCTGAGAGCACGTCAAAAGCCCCACCCAACCCACAAAACAATGGCGAGCAGGCTCTGACTGTGGGGGGCTGGGCATAAGCCTTCTGGAAACGGGCTGGTTATACAGTTGAGCAAAGGTGCTCACCTCTGCCCTTGGTGCTAAGGCTGGTGGCTTGAGTGACAACCTCTCCCTCTGAGAAGAGGTGGAAATCACAGCAACAGCCGCAGTAGGCTGTTGCTGGCAATGCACATACCCAACCACCCTAGGCAGCAGGAGAGAGGGTGGCAGGCCTGCAAACAAACCACACCTAGAGAACACAAGGGAACACCTACTGGACTCCAGTGCCCACAACTTGCCTATACACAGATAAAATGGGCAGGCAGAGGAATGCAAACCAAATGAATCAAGAGAAATCCCCAGAGATGGACCTGAATGAACCAGATATAACCAAACTACCAGAAGCAGAATTTAGAATAATGATAGTTAGGATGTTCAAAGAAATTAGAGCAACAATAGATAGTCACTATGAACACCTAAACAAAGAGATAACAGGTATAAAAAAGAAACTTGAAATAATAAAAAAGATTCAGACAGAAATGAAAAATAAATTACCAGAACTGAAGACCACAATGAAAGAAATTAAAAGCAGGATGACTCACACTGAGGATAGAATCAGCGAGTTACAGGACACAATAAACAAAGGCACAGAAGCAGAGAAGAAAAAGGAAAAGAGACTCAAAAAATGTGAGGAAACTCTAAGGGAGCTCTGTGACAACATGAAGAGAAAGACAATTCGCATCAGAGGGGTGCCTGAAGAAGAGGAAAGAGGACAGGGAATGGAAACTTTGGTTAATCAAATCATAGCAGAAAACTTTCCTAAATTAAGGCTGGGAAACATTCCACACGTTCAAGAAGCACACAGAACTCCATTAAAGAGAAACCCAAAAAAATTTACACCAAGACACATTATAGTTAAAATACCAAAGCTAATGGATAAAGAAAAAATCTTAAAAGCTGCTAGAGAAAAAGAGGCTATCTTCTACAAAGAAGCCCCCATAAGGATGACATCGGACTTCTCAACAGAAACACTTTAGGCCAGAAGGCAAGATATATTCAAAGTAATGCAGAACAAGAAGCTACAACCAAGACTACTCTATCCAGCAAGGCTAACATTTAAAATTGAAGGAGAAATAAAGAGCTTTCCAGACAAAGAAAGTCTCAAGGAATTCATTAAAACCAAACCAATTCTGCAAGAGATACTAAAGGGTCTGTTGTGAACAGTTCAAAGAGAGGAAAGAATATAGCCAAAGAAGAATACAGCTTTAAAGAATAAAATGGCAATAAACAACTACATATCAATAATAACCTTAAATGTAAATGGTTTAAATATCCAATCAAAAGACATAGGGTAGCTGTGTGGATAAAGAAACAGGACCCATACATATGCTGTCTACAACAGACACACCTTAAAACAAAAGACGCACATAGACTGAAGGTAAATGGATGGAAAAAAATATTTCAGGCAAATGGAAATGAAAAAAAAGCCCAGGTAGCAGTACTTATAGCTGACAAAATGGACTTTAAAACAAAGGCTGTAGTAAGATATAAAGAAGGACACTACATAATGATAAAGGGAACAATTCAACAGGAAGATATAACTATTATAAATATCTATGCACCAAATATAGGAGCCCCGACATACATAAAGCAGACTTTGATGGACATAAGGGCGAGATTAACAGCAATACTATCATAGTAGGGGATTTCAATACCCCACTAACTACACTGGATAGATCCTCAAGAAAGAAAATCAATAAAGAAACAGCAGACTTAAAGGATACACTAGATCAACTTCATTTAATAGATATCTTCAGAACTTTTCACCCTAAAGCAGTAGAATATACATTCTTCTCAAGTGCTCATGGTACGTTTTCTAGGATAGACCACATGTTAGGACACAAAAATGGTCTCAATAAATTTAAGAAGACTGAAATCATATCAAGCATTTTCTCTGATCATAATGCCATGAAACTAGAAATTAACCACAAAAGAAAAACTGAAAAATACTCAAACACTTGGAAACTAAATAGCATGATATTAAATAATGAATGGATTAACAATGAGATCAAAAAAGAAATAAAAAAGTTTCTAGAAACAAATGATAATGAGCATACATCAACTCAAAATTTATGGAACACAGCAAAAGCAGTACTGAGAGGAAAGTTCATTGCACTACAGGCATATCATAAGAAGCTAGAAAAAGCTCAAATAAGCAACCTGACCCTGCATCTAAAAGAACTAGAAAAACAACAACAAATAAAACCCAGGACCAGTAGAAGAAAGGAAATAATAAAGATCAGAGCAGAAATAAATGACATAGAGGCTAAGGAAACAATACAGAGGATCAATAAAACCAGAAGCTGGTTCTTTGAAACAATAAACAAGATTGATGAACCTTAAACTAGACACACCAAGAAAAAAAGAGAGAGGTCTCAAATAAATAATATTAAAAAGAACAGTGGAGAAATAACAACTAATACAACAGAAATAAAAGCATTATAAGAAAATACTATAAAGAATTATATGCCAAAAAATTAGACAATCTCGATGAAATGAACAAATTTCTTGAATCATATAATCTTCCAAAAATCAATCTGGAAGAATCAGAACACCTAAACAGACCAATTGCAACAAATGAGATTGAAACAGTTATCAATAAACTCCCAAAAAAGAAAAGTCCTGGGCCTGATGGCTTCACAAGTGAATTCTATCAAAAATTCAAAGGAGAACTAACTCCTATCCTCCTTAAGCTATTTCAAAAAATTCAAGAGGAAGGAAGACTTCCAAACTCCTTTTATGAGGCGAGCATAATTCTGATCCCAAAACCAGGCAAAGACAACACAAAGAAAGAAAATTATAGGCCTTTATCCCTGATGAATTTAGATGCTAAAATTCTCAACAAAATATTAGCCAACCGGATCCAGCAATATATGAAAAAAATCATACACCATGATCAAGTGGGATTTATTCTGGAGAGGCAAGGCTGGTTCAATATTTGCAAATCAATCAGTGTGATTCATCACATAAACAAAGGGAAGGACAAAAATCACATGATAATTTCAATAGATGCAGAAAAGGCATTTGATAAAATCCAGCACCCATTCATGCTCAAAACTCTCAGTAAAGTGGGAATACAAGGAACATTTCTTAACATGATAAAGGCCATCTACGACAAACCCACAGCAAGCATCATACTAAATGGACAAAAATTAAAAGCAATCCCCTTAAGATCAGGAACCAGGCAGGGTTGCCCACTTTCACCACTCTTATTCAACATAGTTCTGGAAGTTCTAGCTATAGCAATCAGACAAGAAGAAGAAATAAAAGGCATCCAAAATGGAAAAGAAGAAGTAAAACTGTCACTATTTGCAGATGATATGATATTGTATATAGAAAACCCTAAAGTCTCAGTCAAAAAAACTACTGGACCTTATAAATGAATTCAGCAAGGTGGCAGGATATAAAATTAATACTAAGAAATCAGAGGCATTTCTGTATACAAACAATGAACTGTCAGCAAAAGAAATGAAGGAAACAATCCCCTTCACTATTGCAGCCAAAAAAATAAAATACCTAGGAGTAAATTTAACCAAGGAGGTTAAGGACTTGTACTCAGAAAATTATAAAACATTGATAAGAGAAATCAAGGAAGATACGAACAAGTGGAAGCATATACCGTGCTCATGGCTAGGAAGAATAAACATCATTAAAATGTCTATACTACCCAAAGCAATTTATAAATTCAATGCAATACCAATTAAAATACCAATGACATACTTCAAAGATATAGAAAACATATTCCAAAAATTTATATGGAACCAAAAAAGAACACGAATAGCCTCAGCAATCTTAAAAAAAAAAAATAAAGCAGGAGGTATCACTCTTCCGGATATCAAGGTCTACTACAAGGCCATTATACTCAAGACAGCTTGGTACTGGCATAAGAACAGACACATTGATCAATGGAACAGAACAGAGAACCCAGAAATAAACCCGCAGCTTTATGGACAACTGATATTTGACAAAGGAGGAAAGAATATACAATGGAGTAAAGACAGCCTCTTTAACAAATGGTGTTGGGAAAATTGGACATCTACCTGCAAAAAAATGAAACTAGACCATCAACTTACACCATTCACAAAAACAAATTCAAAATGGATAAAAGACTTAAACATAAGCCGTGAAACTATAAGCATCTTAGAAGAAAACATAGGCAGCAAGCTTTCCAACATCTGTAGCAGCAATATATTTGCCGATGTATCTCCACCGGCAAATGAAATAAAAGGCAAGATAAACAAATGGGACTATATCAAACTAAAAAGTTTTTGCACAGCTAAAGACAATAAGAACAGAATAAAAAGACAAACCACACAATGGGAGAACATATTCGACAGCATGTCGGATAAGGGGTTAATAACCAAAATTTATAAAGAACTTATAAAACTCAACACCAGGAAGACAAACAATCCAATCAAAAGATGGGCAAAAGAAATGAATAGAAATTTCTTCAAATAAGACATACAGATGGCCAAAAGACATATGAAAAAATGCTCAATATCACTAATTATTAGAGAAATGCAAATTAAAACCACAATGAGGTATCACCTCACACCAGTCAGAATGGCACTCATCAGCAAAACATCACAGAATAAGTGCTGGCGAGGATGGGGAGAAAAGGGAACCCTTCTGCACTGCTGGTGGGAATGCAGACTGGTGCAGCCACTGTGGAAAACAGTTTGGAGATTCCTCAAAAAATTAAAAATCGAAATGCCTTTTGACCCGGCTACCCCACTTTTAGGAATATACCCTAAGAACATTATAACACTGTTCGAAAAGAAGAAATGCACCCCATGTTTGTGGCAGCATTATTCACAATAGCAAATATCTGGAAACAGCCCAAGTGTCCGTCAGAAGACGAGTGGATTAAAAAGCCATGGTACATATATACTATGGAATACTACTCGGCCATAAGAAATGATGACATCGGATCATTTACAACAAAATGGTTGTACCTTGATAACATTATACGGAGTGAAATAAGTAAATCAGAAAAAAAAAACTGAGAACAGCATGAATTTATACATAGGTGGGACATAAAAGTGAGACTATGAGACATGGACAAGAGTGTGGTGGTTACTGGGTGGGGGGGTGGGATGGTGGGAAAGGGAGAAGGGTAGGGGCACAAGGAAAACCAGATAGAAGGTGACAGAGGACAATTTGACTTTGGGTGATGGGTATGCAACACAATTGAATGATAAGATAATCTGTAGATGTTTTCATTGTACATATGTACCCTGATTTATTGGTGTCACCACATTAAAGTTAATTTTTAAAAAAGAAAGAATATAAAGAAAAAAAAAGAACATGAATAGCCTCAGCAATCTTGAAAATGAAGAATAAAGTGGGAGGTATCATGCTTTCTGATATCGAGTTATACTACAAGGCCATTGTACTCAAAACAGCTTGGTACTGGCATAAGAACAGGCATACAGATCAATGGAACAGAACAGAGAACCCAGAAATAAACCCATAACTTTATATTCAATTGATATTTGCCAGAGGAGGTAAGAGTGGAGTATACAGTGGAGTCAAGATAATCTCTTTAACAAATGGTGTTGGGAAAATTGGACAGGTATTTGCAAAAAAATGAAACTGGATCGCCAACTTACACCATTCATAAAAATAAACTCAAAATGAATGAAAGACTTAAATGTAAGTCGTGAAACTATAAACATCTTTGGAGAAAACATAGGCAGTAAACTCTCCAATATTTCTCATAGCAATATTTTTGCTGATTTATCTCCACGGGTAAGTGAAATAAAAGACAGGATGAACAAATGGGACTATATCAAACTAAAAAGCTTTTGCACAGCAAGACATCATGGACAAAATAAAAAGACAACCCACACAATGGGAGAACATATTCGTTAATACGTCTGATAAGGAATTAATAACCAAAATTTATAAAGAACTTCTAAAACTCAACATCAGGAAGTTAAACAATCCAATTAAAAAATGGGCTAAAGAACTGAATAGACACTTCTCCAAAGAGGACATACTTTTTTCAATAGGCATATGAAAAAAAATATTCAACATCACTGATCATCAGAGAAATGCAAATTAATACCACAACGAGGTATCACCTCACACATGTCAGAATAGCGCTCATTAACACAACAACACAGTAAGTGCTGGAGAGGATGTGGAGAAAAGGGAACACTTCTGCACTGCTAGTGCAACTACCTCTATTAATAGGAACACCAAACATCCAGGTCTGAATTCTGTCCTCTCAAACTACCAGCTTTCTTCTTCATGTCCTATAATTACTGAGACATGGATTCTTCCTCTCTGTTATCTGTCCATCCTACGGCCACCTAGTTCAAATGTCTATTTCCTTTGTGAACCAACAGTATCAGAATCATCTGGAAACTTGTTAGAAATAAAAATTCTCAGACCCCACCTTAAACTTATTTAATCTGAAACTGTGATAGTGAGGCCAGAAATCTTAACAAGACCTACAAGAGATTTTAATATGAGCTAAAATTCAAGAACTGTATGATTTGGATTACTGTAGATGACTTTTAATTGGCCTTCCTATCTCCAATCTTTATTTCCCTTGCCTTCCTACATATTATTACTCTAAATATTACCATTTTACAGAATAACTCTACACGTCAGAGAAATGGCACTGTGAGGGGTGCTCCTGATATCTCCCCTTAAAATTTCAACAAATTCAATAACTAAACACAGAGGAAAAAAATCTCAGGAGCACCTAAAATATACACACACCAGACAAAGGTATGATTGGGCGAAAAGGTAGCTAAATATATAATCCACTCTGAAGGAAATAAGATGGAAAATGGGGTTTTTCACTTTCCTCACTGATCTGAGGAATGAGCGCTTTAGTCTAAAGCCGAGAGAAGTGGAGGGTCGGAGGCAGAGGGAGGAAGCTGGGTTAGGGTGGATGATCAAGCAGGGGGAAAACCACACTAGCTCTGCCTGAGATCATGGATGAGAGGCGCACACGGGCGGCAGGCTCTGACAAAGTTTACTGGTGCAGGGTGCCTGTGGGAGCCAGCGCCAGCACCAGTAGCTCTGTGCACTTCCGGGCAGTGTGTGAGTGGCTCTACCTAGCACCACTGGCATGGGAGCGGGTGCACGTGGGCTGGAGGGCATAGCCCAAGATTGTCAGTGATAGACACCTTCATGGGCTGTTGCCAGTGTCTTTGTGCATTCCCAGCTCTATCACCAGCACGAGACGGGCGCAAACACTGGGATTCCTGGGCCTGGGACTGTCCAGGCAGGACACCTCCATGAGCCTACATTTCCAGCTCTGACTGAGATCACAGGCTATATCCACCTAAGTGGGTGGGTGCAAGCCTCCATGTGCACTGCTGAACTCATTGGGGCTGGGCCCACATGTAACTTGCTGCGGGATACCAAACAGTGCGCATGAGAAAAACCTGCAGAGATTAGACCTATGGAGTGCTGAGGCATACTAGACATGCCCAGGGGCTCTTTGAAAAGTCTTGGTCTGCAAAAGGCTCCCAGCCCTGCCTGCTCTCACTGGCAGCTCTGGTGGGCACAGCCTTACCCAGAACTGTGCTTTGAGTGGTACTGGAGGAAGAACCTGGCTGTTGTTAGAGCCTCTTGCTCTGCAAGCAGTGGCTGGGGTGAACCTCATAGCTAAGTCCCCAGGCTGCTGATTCAGGTGGGAGAGACATGGGGACAGGCACCTGGAAAACTCAGTCTCCCATTGTCAGAGCCTCCAAGTGACACAACAGCAAACCTCTGCCCAAGATCCCCACAGGGATAAAACTGAAGTACAGTGCCACCTATTCGAAAAAAGGAAGAAACAACCTCTCAAAACCAGAAAAAAATTACATTTTTATAACTTTTTTTTTTTCCATTTTGGTCACTTTACATTCTTTCCTTTACTTTTTGAACTTCATTATCCATAGTTGTCATAGTTGTTGCATTTTTCATTCTTGTTTTTTATAAGGATTTCATTTCAAAACGTTTACTTTTTTTCTTTTTCTCTCATTTGATTGTCAGTTATCAACAAATTATTATATTTTGAATTCATATTTTTTGTGGCATTTTGCATGTTTTTTACTTCATTTTTATCTCTTTTGTCATCTTTCCTCAGTTCCTGCTCCTTGTTCTCTGTAATTTTTGTTCCACTTATCATTATAAAATTTTCATTTTTTCACTGTATCTTTGCAATTTTTATTTTATTTTTTAATTATCTCTTATTAGTGTTTTTAAAAATACCACTCTCAAATGCCATTAAATTTTTAAAAAATCAAATATCATGGATACAAAAGACAGATATGTAGCTCAGATAGATGATGAAAAATCTCTAGAAAAAAAATTTTTAATTGCGTGGAAACCTTGGAGTTTAATGACATAATAAAAATTTTAAGTCCTAAGAATACTCAAGGAAATACAAGAAAACATGAAATGGCAATTTAGAGAACTCAAAAAGCAATTTAATGAAAAAAAAGAATACTTTACCAAGGAAATAGAAACTATAAAAAGGAACTAAACAGAGATGAAAAACTCAATACATGAACTGAAAACTGAGGTAACAAACTTAGCTAATAGAACAAGTCAGATAAAGGAGAGAATTAGTGACATAGAAGACAGGCAACTAGAGACACTGCAGAGAAAAGAGGAGAGAGACTCACAAATTTAAAAGAATAAGAAAGCCCTACAGAAATTGTCTGACTACATCAGAAAGAGCAACATAAGAATAATGGGTATATCAGAAGGAGAAGAGAGAGAAAATGGAATGGAGAACATATTCAAACAAATAATCGATGAGAACTTCCCAAGCCTGTGGAAAGACTTAGAGCCTCGAATCCAAAAAGCAAACAGGACACCGAGTTATTCTAACCCAAATAGACCTATTCCAAGGCACATTGTAATAAAATTATCACAAACCAATGACAAAAAATCCTCAGGGCAGCCAGGAAAAAGAAGAATACAACATATAAAGGAAGGTCCATTAGATTATTATCAGATTTCTCAGCAGAAACTCTACAACTCAGAAGAGAGTGGACCCCAATATTTAAAGTACTGAAAGAGAGGAACTTCCAGCCAAGAATACTATATCCATCAAAGCTATCCTCAAAATATGAAAGGGAAATAAAGACACTCACAGATATAGAAATAATGAGGGAATTTATCACCAGAAAAACCCCACTTTAGGAAATACTAAAGGGGGTTATCTGACCAGATACAAAGAACAAAACAATACAAAATCACAAGTAAAAACTCCAACAAGATCACAATAAAAACAAGATTAATTTGTGACAACAAAAACAAATAAGAGGAGAGGACCAAGATTAACAGTAGCAAAGAGGATAGAGTACAGAAACACTCATGAGATAATGAACTACAATGAATATGATATATATCCTTTTTATTACCTAATGGGCACTACCCCTGAAAACACCACTACAGAAACACATGGTTTAGAAAAAGAAGAAACAGAGGAAAGAAGAATGGAATACAACCAAACAAAAACAAATGACAGAAAATCAAAAGAGAAGAATCAAACAAGATACTAAGCTATCAGAAAGCAATATATAAAATGGCAATAGGAAACCCTCAAGTGTCAATAATTACACTAAATGTAAATGGATTGAACTCAGGAATAAAAAGACACAGAGTAGCAGAGTGGGTCAAAAAAATATCCAACTGTATGCTGCCTGCAAGAAACACATCTAAGCTACAAGGATAAAAAATTTAAAGTGAAAGGTTGGAAAACAATCTCCAAGCAAATAATATCCAAAGAAAAGCAGTTGTAACCATACTCATATCTAACAATGCTAACTACAAGACAGCAAATGTAATCAGGGAAAAGATTGTCATTTCATAATGATAAAGGGGACATTGAATCAAGAAAACATAACACTTCTTAATACATATGCAACAAACCAATGAGCACCAAAGTATATAAGACATATAATAACTAATCTAAAAATAAAAACCGACAAAAATACAATCATACTTGGAGACCTCATTACACCACTGATGGCACTAAATTGTTCATCCAAACAGAAAATCAATAAAGAAATATTGGCCTTAAACAAAACACTAGAACAATTGGATATGATAGACATCTTCAGGACATTTCATCCCAAAATGCCAGTGTATACACTTTTCTCCAATGTGCATGGAACATTCTCAAGAATTGACTATATGTTGGGACACAAAACTAACATCAACAAATTCAGAAAGACTGAAATTATACCAAGCTTATACTCTAACCACGAAGCTTTCAAACTAGAATTCAACTGCAAAAAATGAAAATGACAATATGACATATCAGAATCTCTGGGATACAGCAAACAGTAATAAGAGGGAAGTTTATATCACTACAGGCTTATATAAACAAACAAGAGAGATCCCAAGTAAACAACCTAACATCACATTTTAAGAAACTAGAAAAAAAAAGAACAATGGCAACCCAAAACCAGCAGAAGAAAGGAAATAATAAAAGTCAGAGCAGAAATAAGTGAAGTAGAGAACAGAAAAACTATTTTAAAAATCAATAAAACAAGGAGCCGGTTCTTTGAAAAGATAAACAAAATTGACACACCCTTGGCAAGACTCATTAAGGAGAAAAGAGAAAGAACTCATATAAACAAAATCCAAAATAAAAGAGGAGAAATCAGCACAAATGTACAAAGTATTATTATAGAATACTATGAAAAACTATATGCCACCAAATTTAGCAATTTGGAAGAAATGGATAAATTCCTAGAAAAATACAATCTTCCTGGACTGAGTCACAAAGAAGTAGATAGCCTACACAGACCCATAAGCAGGGAGGAAATAGAAACAACTATCAAAAACCTCCCAAAAAATACAAGTTAGGGCCAGACGGCTCTACTAGTGTATTCTATCAAACATTCAAAAAAGATTTGGTTCCTATTCTACTCAAAGTCTTCCAAAAACACTGAAGAAGAAGCAATTCTTCCAAACACATTTTATGAGGCCAACATAACCTTCATATCAAAACCTGGCAAGGACAACACAAAAAAAGAAAACTACAGACCAATATCTCTAATGAATACAGATGCTAAAATCCTAAACAAAATACTAACAAATCAAATACAACACATTAAAAAAATAATTCATCACAAAAAAAAATAATAATTCATCACCATGATCAAGTGGGATTCATCCTGGAATCACAAGGATGGTTCAACATACGTAAAACAGTCAACATAATATACCATATCAATAAAACAAAGAACAAAAACGATGATACTATCAATAAATGCAGAAACGGCATTTGGTAAAATACAACACTTTTATAGTTAAAACACTCAACAAAATGGGTATAGAAGAAAAATATCTCAACATAATAAAGGTCATTTATGATAAATCATCAGCTAACATCATATTAAATGGCATAGAACTGAGGACGTTTCCCCTAAAATCAGGAACAAGGCAAGGTGTCCACTCTCTCCACTCTTATTCAATGTAGTGCTGGAAGTTCTAGCCATAGCAATCATACAAGAAAAAGAAATAAAAGGCATTCATATTGGGAAAGAAGTAAAGGTTTCACTTTTTGCAGATGATATGATCTTGTACATCAAAAACCCCAAAGATTCCACAAAAAGACTATTAGAAACAATAAACCAATACAGTAAGGTCTCAAGATACAAAATTAATATACAGAAGTTTATTGCCCTCTTATATGCAAACAATGAAACTTCAGAAAATGAGCTCAAAAATATAATCCCTTTTACAGTTGCAACAAAAAAAGTAAAATACCTAGGATTAAATACATATAAATAAACATAACAAAGAATGTAAAGAACCTATATAGTGAAAACTACAAAACATTGTTAAAATTGAAAAAGATACAATGAAATGGAAAAATATTTCTTGCTATTAAATAGAAAGAACAATAAATATAGTTAAAATGACCATATTACCCAAAGGAATATACAAATTTAATAAAATTCCCATCAACATTCCAATGTCATTTTTTAAAGAAATGGAACAAAAAATCATCAGGTTTATATAAAACTATAAAAAACCCTGAATAGCCAAAGTAATCCTAAGGAAAAAGAACAAAGCTGGGGGCATTACAATACCTGACTTCAAATTATATTATAGAGTCATAATAATCAAAACAGCATGGATTATAGGAGATGGCAAGATGGCGATGGAGTAGGTGGAGATACCAACTTCCAACTCCTGAAACCAAAGTGGATTATAACTTGATTTTAAGAACCATCATCTGGATAAACCAACTTAGAACTAAACTAAGTGAACTCTTCAAACAAAGAACACTGAAGAAGCCACATTGAGACTGGTAGGAAAAATGAAAATGCGGAAAGGGCTGCCCAGCTCCCCGGAGCGAACAGCAGCCCAGAGAGACTCGCATGGCAGGAAGAGAGTTTAACGGAGAGGGAGGGACCTGGGTCCCAGGAACAAAGCCCCAGCCTGCAGTCCCAGAGTCTAGAAGAGGCGTTTGGACAGTATTGAGTTGTGTAACAAGTGAGGATACTGTTTGTGAGAAAGAGACAGTTTTCTCAGACCCAGGATTCATCTTAAAGGGACAGTGCAGAAAACCTCTCTCACAACCACTCACCCGCGGCTCCAAGGAACGAGGACAGGGTAGAAGAGCAGAGCAGCGGGAAGAGAGTGTGGACTGTTAGGCACAGGGAGAAACACTCTGAGGGACAGCCACCCTAACCCCTGGGCTGAGTCACTTTCCTAATTGAAAACAAATATTTCCCCTGGAACTAGCAATACCAGCAAAGGGAGACAGGACACCAGCCAAACAAGCTCTCCTGTGGCACTTAGAGCAGAGCTGCTTAGACAGAGGAAGCTTCCAGGACTACAGTATGGAGTGTTAGGGTCTGAGCTGTAGTGCCCCTACCCACACTAATGAGGGCCTGCTGAAGGGACGGTGGCGGTGGGACGTGGAAACACACTTCTGTCAGCGGGGGCAAAGGCCCAGCCGGCGTGAGCTCGATCTAGCCCAGCAGGGGAAGAGGTGCACGCGTGAAAATGGTTCGGAAGCTGTGGGCCCACCTGCAGCCACACCTGGTGGGGAAAAGCAGGAGGCCAGGAATGGGCAGAGATCTGCTGCTGAGCAGGGCCCCGTGGACACGCAACATAACCTGGCCTCTGAAGTTTGCGACCCTGTGTGAGTGGCCCTGACTGCAGGGGCAAGGCTAATGACTGGCACATGCCATGGCGAACAGGCTCTGATCGCGGGGACTGGGTGGAAGCCCAGGAACAGGCGGGGTCTGCAGCTGAGCAAAGATGCTCACTGCTACCCTTGGAACTGAGGCTTGTGGCTTGAGTGCAGTGCGCAGCCCCACCTGTGGGGGCGAGGCGAAGGCCCAGACAGGCTGAGGCTTCTAGAGCCAGGCACCAGAACACAGCCCTTCCAGCAGAAGAGAGGCAGAAATCACAGCAACAGCCATAGTGGGCCAGCACCGGCAACGCCCATACCCAACCACCATAGGCAGCAGCAGAGGGGGTGGCGGGCCTGCAGACAGACCATACCTAGAGAACACAGAGGCAACACCCATTAGGCCACACCCTTCTTATACACAGACAAAATGGGCAGCCAGAGAAATGCAATCCAAATGAATCAAGGGAAATCCCCAGAGAGGGCCTTGAATGAACCAGATATAACCAAATTACCAGATGCAGAATTTAAAATAATGATAGTTAGGATGATTAAAGAGCTTAGAGAAACAATGAATAGTCATTACAAACACCTAAATAAAGAGATAACAAGTATAATAAAGGAAATTGAAATAATAAAAAAGAATCAATAAAAATGACAAATACAGGATCAGAACTGAAGACTACAATGGAAGGAATTAAAAGCAGGATGGATGAATCTGAGGATCAAATCAGCGAGTTAGAGGACAAAATAAACAAAGGCACAGAAGTGGAGCAGAAAAAAGAAAAGAGACTCAGAAAATGTGAGGAAACTCTAAGGGAGCTCTATGACAACATGAAGAGAAATAATATCCGCATCATAGGGGTACCCAAAGATGAAGAGAAAGAACAAGGGATAGAAACTTTGTTCAATCAAATCATAGCTGAAAACTTCCCTAAATTAAGGCTGGAAAATGTTTTACATGTTCAAGAAGCACAGAGAACTTCATTAAAGAGAAACCCAAAGAAATCTATACCAAGAAACATTATAGTTAAAATACCAAAGCTAAGGGATAAAGAGAAAATTTTAAAAGCTGCTAGAGAAAAAAAGATGACATCCAGCTTCTCAACAGAAAAACTTGAGGCCAGAAGGGAATGGCAAGATATATTCAAAGTAATGCAGAACAAGAACCTACAACCAAGACTACTCTATCAAGCAAAGCTAACATTTAAAATTGAAGGAGAAATAAAGAGCTTCCCAGACAAAAAAAGCCTCAAGGAATTCATTAAAACCAAACCAATTCTGCAAGAGATACTAAGGGGCCTGTTGTGAACAGTTCAAATGGGGAAAAAATATAGCAAAAGAAGAATACAGCTTTAAAGAATAAAATGACAATAAACAACTACATATCAATAATAAACTTAAATGTAAATGGATTAAATGATCCAGTCAAAAGACATAGGGTAGCTGCGTGGATAAAGAAACAGGACCCATATATATGATGTCTACAAGAGACACACCTTAAAACAAAAGGTGCACATAGACTGAAGGTAAAAGGATGAAATAAAATATTTCAGGCAAATGGAAATGAAAGAAAAGCTGGGGTAGCAATACTTATATATGACAAAATGAACTTTAAAACAAAGGCTGTAGTAAGAGATAAAGAAGGACACTACATAATGATAAAGGGAACAATTCAACAGAATGATATAACTATTATAAATATCTATGCACCAAATATAGAAGCCCCGACATACATAAAGCAGACTTTGATGAATATAAAGAGTGAGATTAACAGCAATACTATAATAGTAGGGAATTTCAATACTCCACTAACATCACTGGATCAATTCTCAAGAAAGAAATATAATAAAGAAACAGCAGACTTAAAAAATACACTAGATCAACTCAATTTAATAGATATCTTCAAAACTTTTCACCCTAAAACAGTAGTTTATACATTCTTTTCAAGTGTTCACGGTACATTCTCTAGGATAGACCACATGCTAAGACACAGAAGTGGTCTCAAAAAATATAAGAAGATTGAAATCATATCAATCATTTTCTCTGATTACAATGGCATGAAATTAGAAATTAACCACAAAAGAAAAACTGAAAAATACTCAAACACTTGGAAACTACAATAGCATGTTATTAAATAACAAATGGATTAACAATGAGATGAAAGAAGAAATAAAAAATGTTCTAGAAACAAATGATAAAAAGCATACATCAACTCAAAATTTATGGGACACAGCTAAAGCACTACTGAGAGGGAAGTTCATAGCATTACAGGCATATCATCAGAAGCTAGAAAAAGCTCAAGTAAGCAACTTGACACTGCATTTTAAAGAACTAGAAAAACAACAGCAAATAAAGCCGAGGACCAGAAGAAGGAAGGAAATAATAAAGATCAGAGCAGAAATAAAGGACATAGAGGCTAAGGAAACAATACAGAGGTTCAATAAAAACAGGAGCTGATTCTTCGAAAAGGTAAACAAGATCAATGAACCTTTAACTAGACTCACCAAGAAAAAAAGAGAGAGGACTCAAATAAATAAAATTAAAAATGAGAGTGGAGAAATAACAACTGACACAACAGAAATACAAAGTATTGTAAGAAAATACTATGAAGAACTCTATGCCAAAAAATTAGACAACCTAGGTGAAATGGACAAATTTCTTGAATTATATAATCTTCCAAAAATCAATCTGGAAGAATCAGAACACCTAAACAGACCAATTACAACAAATGAGATTGAAACAGTTATCAAAAAACTCCCAAAAAAGAAATGTCCTGGGCCTGATGGCTTCACAAATGAATTCTACAAAAAATTCAAAGAAGAACTACTATCCTCCTCAAGCTATTTCAAAAAATTCAAGAGGAAGGAAGACTTCCAAACTCCTTTTATGAGGCAAGCATAATTCTGATCCCAAAACTGGGCAAAGACAACACACACAAAAAAAAATTATAGGCCAATATCCCTGATGAATTTACATGCTAAAATTTTCAACAAAATATTAGCTAACCGAATCCAGCAATATATGAAAAAAATCATACACCACGATCAAGTGGGATTTATTCTGGAGAGGCAAGGCTGGTTCAATATTCACAAATCAATCAATGTGATTCATCACATAAACAAAAGCAAGGACAAAAATCACATGATAATTTCACTAGATGCAGAAAAAGCATTTGATAAAATCCAGCACTCATTCATGATCAAAACTCTCAGTAAATTGGGAACACAGGGAACATCCTACATGATAAAGGCCTTCTACGACAAACCTACAGCAAACATCATACTAAATGGGCAAAACTTAAAAGCAATCTTCTTAAGATCAGGAACCAGGCAGGGATGCCCCATTTCACCACTCTTATTCAACATAGTTCTGGAAGTCCTAGCTACATCAATCAGACAAGAAGAAGAAATAAAAGGCATCCAAATTGGAAAAGAAAAAATAAAACTGTCATTATTTGCAGATAATATATTGTATATAGAAAACCCTAAAGTCTCAGTAAAAAAACTACTGGACCTGATAAATAAATTTTGCAAGGTAGCAGGATATATAATTAATACTAAAAAATCAGAGGCATTTTTATATACCAACAATGAACTGTCAGCAAAAGAAATCAAGGGAACAATCCCCTTCACTACTGCAACCAAAAAAAACAAAGTACCTAGAAGTAAATTTAACCAAGGAGGTAAGGACTTTTACTCGGAAAATTATAAAACATTGATAAAAGAAATCAAAAAATATAAAAACAAGTGAAAGCATATACTGTGCTCATGGTTAGGAAGAATAAACATCATTAAAATGTCTATGTTACCCAAATAAATTTATAAATTCAAAGCAATACCAATTAAAATACCAATGACATACTTCAAAAATATAGAACACATATTCCAAAAATTTATATGGAACCAAAAAGGAACACAAATAGCTTCAGCAATTTTAAAAAGAAAAAAATAATGCAGGAGGTATCACTCTTCCGGATTTCAAGGTATACTACAAGGCCATTGTACTCAAGACAGCCTGGTACTGGCATAAGAACAGGCACATAGATCAATGGAACAGAACAGAGAACCCAGAAATAAACCCACACCTTTATGAACAACTGATATTTGACCAAGGAAGAAAGAACATACAATGGAGTAAAGACAGCCTCTTTAAAAAATAGTGTCAGGAAAATTGGACAACTACCTGCAAAAAAATGAAATCAGACCATCAACTTACACCATTCACAAAAACAAACTCAAGATAGATAAAAGAGTTAAATGTAAGCCGTGAAACCATAAGCATCCTAGAAGAAAACATAGGCTCTCCGACATCTGTAGCAGCAGTATATTTGCCGATGTATCTCCATCGGCAAATGAAATAAAAGGCAAGATAAACAAATGGAACTATATCAAACTAAAAAGCTTTTGCACAGCTAAAGACAATAAGAACAGAATAAAAAGACAAACCACACAATGGGAGAGAATATTCGACAGCACGTCGGATAAGGGGTTAATAACCAAAATTTATAAAGATCTTATAAAACTTAACACCAGGAAGACAAACAATCCAATCAAAAAATGGGCAAAAGAAATAAATAGAAATTACTCCAAAGAGGACATATAGATGGCCAATAAGCATATGAAAAAATGCTCAGCATCACTAATCATTAGAGAAATGGAAATTAAAACCACAATGAGATATCACCTCAAACCAGTCAGAATGGTGCTTATCAGCAAAACAACACATGGCGAGGATGTGGAGAAAAGGGAACCCTCCTGCACTGCTGGTGGGAATGCAGACTTGTGCAGCCACTGTGGAAAACAGTATGGATATTCCTCAAAAAATTAAAAATCGAACTACCTTTTGACCCAGCTTTCCTACTTTTAGGAATATATCCTAAGAGCACCATAGCACTGTTCGAAAAGAAGAAATGTGCCCACATGTTCGTGGCAGCATTGTTCACAATAGCAAAGATATGGAAGCAGCCCAAGTGTCCGTCAGTGGACGAATGGATTAAAAAGCTTTGGTACATATATACTATGGAATACTACTCAGCCATAAGAAATGATGACATCGGATCATTTACAACAAAATGGATAGACCTTGATAACTTTATACAGAGTGAAATAAGTAAAACAGAAAGAAAAAACTGAGAACAGCATGATTTCATACATAGGTGGGTCATAAAAGTGAGACTATGAGACATGGACAAGAGTGTGGTGTTTATGGGGTGGGGGGAGGGAGGACAGGGAGGGAGAGGGGAAGGGGAGGGGCACAAAGAAAACCAGATAGAAGGTGACAGAGGACAATTTGACTTTGGGTGATGGGTATGCAACATAATTGAATGATAAGATAACCTGGAGATGTTTTCTTTTGAACATATGTACCCTGATTTTTTGTTACCCCATTAAAATTAATTAAAAATTAAAAAATATAAAAAACAGCATAGTATTGGCAGAAAAATAGACAATCAGACTAATGGAACTGAATAGAGAGCCCAGAAATAAAACCACATATATATGGTCAAATCATCTTTGATAAAGGAGCCAAAAATACACAATGAAGAAAAGAAAGCCTCTTCAATAAATGGTGCTGGAAAAACTGGTGAGCCACATGCAAAAGAATGAAACTCAACTACAGTTTGTCCCCTTGTACCAATATTAATTTAAAATGGATCAAAGCCCTAAATATAAGACCTGAAACAATAAATTACATAAAAGCAAACATAGGTACTAAACTCATGAATCCTCACCATAAAGAACATTTTATGAATTTGACTCCAAAAGCAAGGGAAGTGAAGGCAAAGATAAATGAATGAGACTACATCAGACTAAGAAGCTTTTGCACAGCAAATGAAACTGACAACAAAACAAACAGACAGCCAACTAAATGAGAAATGATATTTTCAAGCAACAGCTCAGATACGGACCTTATATTCAAAATATACATAGAACTCACAAAACTCAACAACAAACAAACAAATAATCCAATAAAAGAATGGGAAGAGGACATGAACAGACACTTCTCCCAAGAAGAAATACAAATGGCCAATAAATATATAAAAAGATGCTCATCTTCACTAGCAAATCTAAACTACAATGAGATATCACCTCATGCCTGTTAGATTGGCTATTATCAACAAGACAGGTAATAACAAGTGTTGGAGGGGCTGTGGAGAAAAAAGAACTCTCATTCACTGTTGGTGGGAATGTAAAGTAGTATAACCATTATAGAAGAAAGTATGGTGGTTCCTCAAAAAATTAAGAATAGAACTACTATATGACCCAGCAATTTCTCTTTTGGGTATATACCCCCAAAACTCAAAAACATTGGTACGTAAAGACACATGCAGCCCCATGTTCATCGCAGCATTGTTCACAGTGACCAAGACATGGAAACAACCAAAAAGCCCTTCAATAGAAAATTGGATAAAGAAGATGTGGTACATATATTCTATGGAATACTTCTCAGCCATAAGAAATGATGACATAGGATCATTTACAACAACATGGATGGACCTTGATAACATTATACTGAGTAAAATAAATAAATCAGAATAAACTAAGAGCTGTATAATTCCATGCATAGATGGAACACAAAATTGAGACTCATGGACATAGATAAGAGTGCAGTGATTACCAGGGGGAGAGGAAGGGAGAAAATAGAGGGGCATAAAGAAAACCAAATAAAAGGTGACGGAGGGCAATTTGACTTTGGGTGATGGGTATATACAACATAATCAAATGTCAAAATTATCTGGAGATGTTTTCTCTGAATCTATGTGCTCTAGTTGATCAATGTTACTCCTTTGAAATTAATTGTCTAAATAATTTTTTTAAAAATAACAACAAAATAATAACTCTGATAATTCCACTTCCTATATTAAAAAAAAAAAGTTGACTCTCTAGTGTCATCAAATAAAAGCCAAACTCCTCATCATGATCACCTGAAGACTTCCAAGGTACTTAGAAGAACAATAATCAAACAGAAATGAAGTAAAAAATATCAAGCATCCATCTTAAGTAGGTTCTAAAGTCAGACCTATGTTTCTTTCCTCTTTTTTTTCCACATTAGTTACTATTAGAATCTCCTTACCACCTGTAATTTCTTCTTTGCTAAAAAGAACTGAGTAAAATAAGTGAGTTGAAGGAACAAAACCCACCAAAATGGCATCAAAGTGAAAATATCTGACCTAAAGCAGATGCAAAAGAAATCTATCTGAACCTCTCTCATCTGACTAAAAACAAAGCTTCACAAGAGTCAGCTACCACACTCAGAGAGGCCTCTGGTCAGGGCACCAAGACATTCCCCCCAAATTGTGTGAACAAGCATCATCAGAACCTTCCATCATTTGAAGCCCTAGCTCCCCCTCCCCTTATTAAGCTGGTATATAAACCTTTGACCTTAACTATTCAGGAAATTACTCTCTATAAAAAGTACTCCTGCACATGTAATAAACTTTTCTTCAGTTAATCTACCAATTAATTCACAGGTCCAAAGCACTAGAAGCTGAGTTGTTAGAGGAAAAATTTTCCTTCCAATAGAATAGTCATCTCATATATTGACTTTGGTCATGTGGGAGGATTCTTAGTAAGATTAACTAATCTTAGCACCGAGATTCTGAAGGTGATTTTTTTTAACCTTTGTGGAAAAATTTTAGCGCTAATAATAAAGATTTTATATTTATCTTAAGTTATCAAGAATATGTTCAAGAAATAAGCTTTAAAACCTGAATCAACCTGTTAAAAAAAAAAAGAAAGAAAAAGATGAGACATACAAACCTTCATGTCCAATGCAATGGAGATTTCAGAAGTTGCTTTGAGTATATAATAACACAAGTCAGAGAAGTAGAGGCACTTGCCTCATTGACTCTTTATCCACGCCCAAATACAAATATTCATCATTGTTCCTAACATGCCAAACCAGTCAAAAACACATAATGGAACTTTCAGCTACTGAGGACTGAAGTGGTCAGCAAATCCTCTTCCCTAGGGCAGCTATTAAACTGGACAACATTGTCAAAAACAGTCATTTCAGGGCTCTGGAAATTGTCCCAATATCATATACATACATATATATAACAATGCTGAACTTTGTAAGAACCATGGGAGACCATGGTTTCCATGCCTGAGGCTTCTTAAATCCCCTCTACCACCTTTAGCTCTGCCAATGAGGAAGTAGTTCTACTAGGGCAGGGCCAGTAGTGAAAGAAACAGCTTCACTGCTGGCATGAGGGCTGAAGGGGAAAAGCTGATTTAATTTGGAGTCAAGAGTGGAAAATTTATTCCCAGTAGCAAATGACAAAAACCTTCAGCTCTCCTGGCTCCAAGTTGCTGTTTGGAAGGCTCTATGCCTGAGCACTGGACACCTGAGACAGCCTGTTAGAAAGTAAAATCTGGGGCAGACTTGATAAATTCTTGGACTGCCAATGCACTACCCAAACTGAACAACGATTCACAAGCAGATGGTGGAAGTGGTAATGTTTGAGTGCAACCTTTGACCAAACATTAGCTGACAACTGAGCTGTGCAGGCACAGAGGCAAACCTAGGAAACCAAGTTAAAAAAGGAAAAAAATAAAGTTTTTTAAACTGAGTAAATATCAGCAGCCACACACCACAGGGATAACGGATTCTACAATAAAGTCCAGGCACAAAACAGAACAAGATTAACAATAATGAAACTCTTAGAAGAAAAATAAAAATTCAGAGTGATATGGTTTATTATATTTTAGTTAAATTTATTGAGGTGACATTGGTTCATAAGATTATATAGGTGTCAATTATATATTTCTATGATATGTGGTCTGTATATTGCATTGTGTACCCACCACCCCAAAGTCAAATTGTCTTCTGACACCGTACATTTGAACTCCTTTACTCTTTATTACCCTCTCACCCTCCTTCCCTCTGATAACCACCATACTGTTGTCTGTGTTTATGTTTTTGTTCTTTTGTTAATGATTCATTTGTTGCTTTTGGTGTTATATTCTACATATTAGTAAAATCATATGGTTCTTAACCTTTTTTGTCTGACTTATTTCACTTAGCATGATATTCTCAAGGTCCTCCCATGTTGTCACAAATGGCAGTATGTCATCATTTCTTATGGCTGAGTAGTATTCCATTGTATATATGTACCACATCTTCTTTTTTCAATCATCCATCAAAGGATACTTTGGTTGTTTCCATGTCTGGAAATAAAAGCTTTCAAATTTGGGGGGTCAATACCAAGAAGAAGGGTTGCTGATTCATATAATAACTCTATTCTTAATTTTTTGAGGAACCTCCATACGGTTTTCTATAGTGGCTGTTCCAATTTACATTACCACCTGCAGTGAATGAGTGTTCCTTTTTCTCTGCGACCTCTCCAATATTTGTTATTACTTATCTTGTTAATAATAACCACTCCTAACAGGTATGAGGTGGTATCTCAGTGTACTTTTGATTTGCATTTCCCTAATAGTTAGTGAAATTGAGCATCTTTTTATATATCTGTTGGCCATTTTTATGTCTTCTTGGGAGAAGTATCTATTCAGGTTCTCTGCCCATTTTTCAGTTGGATTGTTTGTTTGTTTGGTGTTGAGATACAATATATTATTTAAAGGGTCTAGTGTAAAAATAAAAGCAAAACAACAACAACAATAAAAAACAACAGAAGCGGAGCAAGATGGCGACGGAGTAGGCGGACGTACCAACTTCCAACTCCCAGAATCAAAGTGGATTACAACTCAATTTTAAGAACCATCACCTGGATAAACCAACTTTGAACAAAACTAAGTGGACTCTTCAACCAAGGAACACAGAAGAAGCCACATTGAGACTGGTAGGAATAGCGAAAACGCGAAGAGGGCTGCCCAGCTCCCCGGAGCAAACGGCAGCCCGGAGAGACCCGCGGGGCGGGAGGAGAGTTTGGCGGAGAGGGAGGGACCTGGGTCCCAGGAACCAAGCCCCAGCCTCCAGTCCTAGAGCCTAAAAGAGGCGTTTGGACAGTATTGAGCTGTGAAACAAGTGAGGGAGCTCCCAGGCCTACAGTGTGGAGTATTAGGTCCCTTCCTACTCTGCTGAGGGCTGCTTAAGGGTTTGGGGCGGCAGGACGCTGAAAGGCGGTTCTGTCGGCGTGGGCAGAGGCCAAGCCGGTGGGAGATCGGTCTAGCCCAGAGGGTCAGAGGGGACCGCGAAAGCGGTCCGGAAGCTGCAGGCCCGCCTTTGGTCCCACTTACGGGGACAAAGCAGGAGGCCAGGAACGGGCAGGCCCTGCGCAAGCCGGCCCTGACCGCGGGGACCGGGCTAGGACCAGGGACGGGCAGAGGCTGTGGCTGAGCTGACGCTACCAGTCCCCACCCCCACCCCACCCCCACCCCCGGCCGGAGAAACCGCGGTTGGCCAGTGTACGTGCGTGAGCGGGCTCCGAGCGCAGGAACGGGGTGGACCCCGAGACAAGTCGAGGCTCGCAGCTGAGCCCACGCTATTATCCCCATCCGGCCGGAGAAAACGCGGATAGCATTCATACGTGCACGAGCGGGCTCCGAACGCGGGGGCGGGGTAGAGTCCGGGACGAGCGGAAGTACGCAGCTCGGCGGAAGCCACCAAACACGCCCGCCCCAATAAACCTTGGTTTCCGACCCTGCGCAAAGGGCCCTGGCCTCGAGGACGGGGCTAAAGCTCCTGACGGGCAAAAGCTTACAGCTGAGAGCACGTCAAAAGCCCCGCCTAACCCGCGGAACTGTAGCGAGCAGGCTCCGACTGCTGGTTCTGGGCGGAAGTCCGGAAATAGGCTGGGTCCGCAGCTGAGGAAAGGTGCTCGCCTCTACCCTTGGTGCTAATCTTGTGGCTTCAGTCACAGCCCCTCCCACGGAGGAGAGGCAGAAATCACAGCAAAAGCCACAGTGGGCCGGCGCTGGCAACGCTCATACCCAACCACCCTAGGCACCGGCAGAGGGGGTGGGGGGCCTGCAGATAGACCACACCTAGAGAACACAAAGGCAACACCTACTGGACTCCAGTGGCCACAACTTGCTTATACACAGAAAAAATGGGCAGGCAGAGGAATGCAAACCAAATGAATCAAGAGAAATCCCCAGAGAAGGACCTGAGTGAACCAGATATAACCAAATTACCAGAAGCAGAATTTAGAATAATGATAGTTAGGATGTTCAAAGAAATTAGAGCAACAATGGATAGTCATTATGAACACCTAAATAAAGAGATAACAAGTATAAAAAATGAAATTGAAATAATAAAAAAGAATCAGACAGAAATGACAAATACAGTATCAGAACTGAAGACCACAATGGAAGGAATTAAAAGCAGGATGGATGACGCTGAGGATCGAATAAGCGAGTTAGAGGACACAATAAACAAAGGCACAGAAGCAGAGAAGAAAAAGGAAAAGAGACTTAAAAAATGTGAGGAAACTCTAAGGGAGCTTTGTGACAACATGAAGAGAAACAACATTCGCATCATAGGGGTGCCTGAAGAAGAGGAGAGAAGACAGGAAATGGAAACTTTGTTCAATCAAATTATAGCAGAAAACTTTCCTAAATTAAGGCTGGGAAACACTCCACACATTCAAGAAGCACACAGAACTCCATTAAGGAGAAACCCAAAAAAATCTACACCAAGACACATCATAGTTAAAATACCAAAGCTAATGGATAAAGAAAAAATTTTAAAAGCTGCTAGAGAAAAAAAGACTATCACTTATAAAGGAGCCCCCATAAGGATGACATCAGACTTCTCAACAGAAACACTTGAGGCCAGAAGGGAATGGCAAGAAATAATCAAAGTAATGCAGAACAAGAACCTACAACCAAGACTACTTTATCCAGCAAGGCTAACGTTTAAAATTGAAGGAGAAATAAAGAGCTTCCCAGAAAAAGAAAGCCTCAAGGAATTCATAAAAACCAAACCAATTCTGCAAGAGATACTAAGGGGCCTCTTGTGAACAGTTTAAAGGGAGGAATGAATAGAGCAAAAGAAGAATACAGCTTTAAAGAATAAAATGGCAATAAACAACTACATATCAATAATAACCTTAAATGTAAATGGATTAAATGATCCAATCAAAAGACATAGGGTAGCTGCATGGATAAAGAAACAGGACCCATACATATGCTGTCTACAAGAGACACACCTTAAAACAAAAGATGCTCATAGACTGAAGGTAAAAGGATGGAAAAAAATATTCCATGCAAATGGAAATGAAAAAAAAGCAGGGGTAGCAATACTTATATCAGACAAAATGGACTTTAAAACAAAGGCTGTAGTAAGAGATAAAAGAGGACACTACATAATGATAAAGGGAACAATTCAACAGGAAGATATAACTATTGTAAATATCTATGCACCAAATATAGGAGCCCCGACATACATAAAGCAGACTTTGATGGACATAAAGGGCGAGATTAACAGCAATACTATCATAGTAGGGGATTTCAATACCCCTCTAACAACACTGGATAGATCCTCAAGAAAGAAAATTAATAAAGAAACAGCAGACTTAAAGGAGACACTAGATCAACTTGATTTAATAGATATCTTCAGAACTTTTCACCCTAAAGCAGTAGAATATACATTCTTCTCAAGCGCTCATGGTACGTTTTCTAGGATAGACCACATGTTAGGACACAAAAATGGTCTCAATAAATTTAAGAAGATTGAAATCATATCAAGCATTTTCTCTGATCACAATGCCATGAAACTAGAAATTAACCACAAAAGAAAAGCTGAAAAATACTCAAACACTTGGAAACTAAATAGCTTGTTATTAAATAATGAATGGATTAACAATGAGATCAAAGAAGAAATAAAAAAGTTTCTAGAAACAAATGATAATGAGCATACATCAACTCAAAATTTATGGGACACAGCAAAAGCAGTTCTGAGAGGGAAGTTTATTGCACTACAGGCATATCATAAGAAGCTAGAAAAAGCTCAAATAAGCAACCTGACCCTGCATCTAAAAGAACTAGAAAAACAACAACAAATAAAACCTAAGACAAGTAGAAGAAAGGAAATAATAAAGGTCAGAGCAGAAATAAATGACATAGAGGCTAAGGAAACAATACAGAGGATCAATGAAACAAGAAGCTGGTTCTTTGAAAAGGTAAACAAGATTGATGAACCTTTAACTAGACTCACCAAGAAAAAAAGAGAGAGGACTTAAATAAATAAAATTAGAAAGGACAGTGGAGAAATAACAACTGATACAACAGAAATACAAAGCATTGTAAGAAAATACTATGAAGAACTATATGCCAAAAAATTAGACAATCTTGGTGAAATGGACAAATTTCTTGAATCATATAACCTTCCAAAAATCAATCTGGAAGAATCAGAACACCTAAACAGACCAATTACAGCAAATGAGATCGAAACAGTTATCAAAAAACTCCCAAAAAAGAAAAGTCCTGGGCCTGATGGCTTCACAAGTGAATTCTATCAAAAATTCAAAGAAGAACTAACTCCTATTCTCCTCAAGCTATTTCAAAAAATTCAAGAGGAAGGAAGACTTCCAAACTCCTTTTATGAGGCGAGCATAATTCTGATCCCAAAACCGGGCAAAGACAACACAAAGAAAGAAAATTATAGGCCTATATCCCTGATGAATTTAGACGCTAAAATTCTCAACAAAATATTAGCCAACCGGATCCAGCAATATATGAAAAAAATCATACACCACGATCAAGTGGGATTTATTCTAGAGAGGCAAGGCTGGTTCAATATTCGCAAATCAATCAATGTGATTCACCACATAAACAAAAGGAAGGACAAAAATCACATGATAATTTCAATAGATGCAGAAAAGGCATTTGATAAAATCCAGCACCCATTCATGCTCAAAACTCTCAGTAAAGTGGGAATACAGGGATCATTCCTTAACATGATAAAGGCCATCTACGATAAACCGACAGCAAACATCATACTAAATGGACAAAGATTAAAAGCAATCCCCTTAAGATCAGGAACCAGGCAGGGTTGCCCACTTTCACCACTCTTATTCAACATAGTTCTGGAAGTCCTAGCTACAGCAATTAGACAAGAAGAAGAAATAAAAGGCATCCAAATTGGAAAAGAAGAAGTAAAACTGTCATTATTTGCAGATGATATGATATTGTATATTGAAAAACCTAAAGTCTCAGTCAAAAAACTACTGGACCTGATAAATGAATTCAGCAAGGTGGCAGGATATAAAATTAATACTCAGAAATCAGAGGCATTTCTATACACCAACAATGAAATATCAGTAAAAGAAATTAAGGAAACAATCCCCTTCACTATTGCAGCCAAAAAAATAAAGTACCTAGGAGTAAATTTAACCAAGGAGGTTAAGGACTTGTACTCAGAAAATTATAGAACATTGATAAAAGAAATCAAGGAAGATACAAACAAGTGGAAGCACATACCGTGCTCATGGCTAGGAAGAATAAACATCATTAAAATGTCTATATTACCCAAAGCAATTTATAAATTCAATGCAATACCAATTAAAATACCAATGACATACTTCAAAGATATAGAACACATATTCCAAAAATTTATATGGAACCAAAAAAGAACACGAATAGCCTCAGCAATCTTAAAAAGAAAAAATAAAGCAGGAGGTATCACTCTTCCTGATATCAAGGTTTACTACAAGGCCATTATACTCAAGACAGCCTGGTACTGGCATAAGAACAGGCACATAGATCAATGGAACAGAACAGAGAACCCAGAAATAAACCCACAGCTTTATGGACAACTGATATTTGACAAAGGAGGAAAGAACATACAATGGAGTAAAGACAGCCTCTTTAACAAATGGTGTTGGGAAAATTGGACATCTACCTGCAAAAAAATGAAACTAGACCATCAACTTACACCATTCACAAAAACAAACTCAAAATGGATAAAAGACTTAAATGTAAGCCGTGAAACCATAAACATCTTAGAAGAAAACATAGGCAGCAAGCTCTCCGACATTTGTAGCAGCGGTATATTTGCCGATTTATCTTCATGGGCAACTGAAATAAAAGGCAAGATAAACAAATGGGACTATATCAAACTAAAAAGTTTTTGCACAGCTAAAGACAATAGGAACAGAATAAAAAGACAAACCACACAATGGGAGAACATATTCGACAGCACATCTGATAAGGGGTTAATAACTAAAATTTATAAAGAACTTATAAAAAGCAACACCAGGAAGACAAACAACCCAATCAAAAAATGGGCAAAAGAAATGAATAGAAATTTCTCCAAAGAGGACATACAGATGGCCAATAGGCATATGAAAAAATGCTCAACATCACTAATCATTAGAGAAATGCAAATTAAAACCACAATGAGATATCACCTCACACCAGTCAGAATGGCACTTATCAGCAAAACAACACAGAATAAGTGCTGGCGAGGATGTGGAGAAAAGGGAACCCTTCTGCACTGCTGGTGGGAATGCAGACTGGTGCAGCCACTGTGGAAAACAGTTTGGAGATACCTCAGAAAATTAAAAATCGAACTGCCTTTTGACCCAGCTATCCCACTTTTAGGAATATACCCTAAGAACACCATAGCACTGTTTGAAAAGAAGAAATGCGCCCCCATGTTCGTGGCAGCATTGTTCACAATAGCGAAGATCTGGAACCAGCCCAAGTGTCCGTCAGAAGACGAGTGGATTAAAAAGCTATGGTACATATATACTATGGAATACTACTCAGCCATAAGAAACGATGACATCGAATCATTTATAACAAAATGGATGTACCTTGATAACATTATACGGAGTGAAATAAGTAAATCAGAAAAAAAGAAAAACTGAGAACAGCACGATTACATACATAGGTGGGACATGAAAGTGAGGGTATGAGACATGGACAAGAGAGTGGTGGTTATGGGATGGGGGGAGGGAGGGAAGAATGGGATAGGGAGGAGGGGAGGGACGCAGGGAAAACCAGATTGAAGGTGACAGAGGACAATTTGACTTTTGGTGATGGGTATGCAACACAATTGAATGATAAGATAACCTGGAGATGTTTTCATTGTACATATGTACCCTGATTTATTGATGTCACCCCATTAGAATTAATAATAATAAAATATATATATAAAAAAAAAAAAAAAAAAAAAAAAAAAAAAAAAAACAACAGAAAATGAACCTATGTTTGGGAAAGGAGGGTGGGAAGCAGCTAAGGGGAACTCTAATTTTGACTAGATTAGGTGTTAGGTTTAGCAAAGACTTCAGTGAAGCTATTTTAAATATGTTCAAAGAACTGAAGCAAACTACATTTAAAGATCTTAAGGAATATACAAAGGTGATTATTCAACAAAGAGGGAACATCAAGAAAGAAATAGAATTTACTAAAAAGAACCAAATAGAAATTCTAAAGTTGAAAAGTACAACGAACATAATAAAAAATTCCTAGAAAGGCTCAACAGCAGTTATGAGGTAACAGAAGTAACAATCAGTGAAGTTAAAGATAGAGCAATATAATCTGAAAAAAATGGAGAAAAACTATTAAAAATAATCAGAGCCATAGAGACCCATGTACAAAATCAAACATACTAAAGTCAGACAATAACTTCAAACAAAGGAAAACTATAGACTAATATCCCTCATGAATATTGGTAAAAGTCTTTACCAAAATATTATTAAACCAAATTTAGCAAAATATAAAATGGATTATATACCATGACCAAGTATGATTTATCTCAGAAATGTAAGTTTGGTTTAATATCTAAAAATAAATTAATGGATACATAATATTAATAAAATAAAAAGCTAAAACAAAGATTATCTCAATAAATACTGGAAGAGTATATGACAACCCAATACCCATTTGTAAAAAACAAAACAAAACAAAAATACCCTCAATAAGTTAGGTAGAGAATGGAGCATTCTCATTTTGACAAAGGGCACCTATGAGAAAATTATAGCTAACATCATACTTATGGCAAAAGACTAAATGCCTTTCCCTCAGGATCAAGAACTAGACAAGATACCCACTTTCATCACTCATTGTATAGTAGGCTTTATCTAGTATAGTCAGGTAAGGAAAAGCAACTAGAGAAAAACATTGAAAAGGAAGCAAAAGTAAAATTGTCTTTACTCACAGATGGTATGATATTAAGGAACCTATAAAAGGAAGAAAGAAACTATTAAAACTAATGAATTAATTTCCTCTATACCATATTACCAATATGAAGACTAGAGACAAAATGCAGTAAAAGTTATTAAGGTAACCTAAAATTTTTATTATGTAAAATGTACTTTGCATTATTGGGAGCTCAATAAAATGATCAGGATTGGCTACTGCCTACCCAGTCAACCAAAAGTTCCTAGAAATCTGGCTTTGTATTCAAATCTATCCTGATTCTAGCTGTATTCTGTCACCAATTGGTTATGTTTTTCTGTTCCACTTTAAGTTGCAGTGGATACAAATTTGAGTGCTGTGAGTAGCTGGAATCAACAGAAAAGTGGCAGTAATTCTAGGAATAACCTGATTGATTATCACCCATTTCTTCAGCCTGATTTAAAGAAGTTAGTTAAAGGAATACTGAGAATGTAGTGATTTTTTTGTTTCCACTTATCAAGAAGAAATGCCTAGATATCTCTAGTTAATCTTGTCCTTCCCTACATCTTCCATCTCTTCCTCCCTCCTCACAAAATAAGAATTTAACTCACTCACCTTGAGAATGGGGGCTCTCAGGAGGACAGAAGTCAATTGACAATTGTGTTATATCTAAATTCACATTATCATCAAGTATGTATTACAGAGTTTTACCAGATCTAGCAATCAAAAGAGAATTTTGAATTTAGTACAAAACAGTTACATGATTTCTAACTTAATGTTAGACAAAAAGCATGCTTCTATGGTAGTCATTGTGGTTGACTTAGCAAGATGCTATGTCTAATCATGATAACTCGTTTCTCATTTTATTTATTGATTTGGAATGGGCACATGATCCAATCCAACTGTTAAAATATATGAGAAGTGAGGTTGGAACTTCTGGAAAAGCATCCCTCATACCTAAAAAATGAGTCACATGAATGAGACATTTCCTCACTCTTCCATTATTCCAATTCCAAGCTGGATAGAAAGCTTGGAATTGTTGAAACCATCCAAAAGGAGCCAGTAACAAAGATTTTTTTCCTTGATGAAATGTTTGTCCCTTCTGAGCCTTCTGCTGGACTAGCCCCAACTTGGGCCCTCCATTTCAGTCATTGTGAAGACCGGTTTAGCAAGAATTCTAAGTTAGGATAGCCAGAATCCCCCACCCTCCATATCGCATCAGACTCAGTGTCTGACCAAATCCCTCATCTCCCAGGTCGTATCTGATCCCCTTCGTCTTCCTTCAGCAAGAAAACTGTTCAGTCAGTTTAGCAAAGAATAGCTCTACCCTCTTAATAATTTTCCACCTACTCTTTCCTTAAATCCTTCCCCTTGGCTATGAACTCCTGCTTTTCTTTGTGTACTCAAAATTGATCCCAATTCTAAACTGAGGTCTTTTGTCCCCTATTGCAATAGTTCCTTATTAAAATATGCTTTTACTGCTTTACAACCCAGCTCTGAGTTTCTCTGACTCCAGCCTCTTCAGGAAGCCAGTGGTAAGGACAGCAGAGCAGGGAAATAAAAGGAACTTGAGTCATTAATGACCTTCTTGAGCTGCTGATTATACAATGACCTGAATCAGGTTGTTTGTTGTTGTTGGTTTCGGTTTTGTTGTTGTGTTGATTTTGGTTTGGTACAATATAGTTTTTGTAACTTCCTGCTAAAAGTATCTTAACACAATGCTTTTCTGTGACTATTTAACCTGGGCATTCCATCCTAGGCTATGATCATTTTTATAGGTTTGACTTTATAAAAAAAATTATTATTATTCTTTTTTCTTTTTACAGAAACAGAGAGAGAGTCAGAGAGAGGAACAGTTAGGGACAGACAGACAGGAACAAAGAGAGATGAGAAGCATCAATCATCAGTTTTTCGTTTTGACACCTTAGTTGTTCCTTGATTGCTTTCTCATATGTGCCTTGACCGCGGGCCTTCAGCAGACCAAGGAAACCCTTGCTCGAGCCAGCAACCTTGAACTCAAGCTGGTGAGCTTTTGCTCAAACCAGACGAGCCTGTGCTCAAGCTGGCGACCTTAGGGTCTCAAACCCGGGCCCCTCCACATCCCAGTCCAATGTTCTATCCACTGTGCCACCACCTGGTCAGGTGAAAAAAATATATTATTTTAAAAGAAGGTGGTAAAGGGGAAGAGGAATCAGAAGAGGGGTTCAGGATAGATGACTTTTTTTTCTACTTAATCATATGGCATCCTATCTTCTTCACTTTTTTCAAGAATTAACAACTATATCAGCAGATGCTCTGAAATCAATAGAAAACAAAACAAAGAAGTAATAAATTAGACTATAGCTTTAAGGGTCCCAGGCCTCAGTTGAGGTATGTGCATTTTCACATTACCTGGCTACCCCACCCAGTGATCTCTGTAGAAAGCTGCCTCTGATCTTGGCCTAACAAGGTGCCCAAGAAGACTCCCTCCTACTTATTAGAACAGCTCAGAACCCTAGAAGAGTATGTTAAATACCTTGCCTTTATAGAACATTTTTAACTTGCTACAGTACTTTCAAATCCATTAGCTAATTGCAATCTCTAAAACAGTGAATGCACTAAGGTAGACATTACCCCCATTTGACAAATGACAAGTGCAGAGTGTATAAAAAACGTGAAAACATTGGCTTGAAATAACTCAACTAACTACACTATGAATAGTCCATCCCATACTTTGATATTATATAGTTGCTCAAAAAAGCAAATATTCGCTGACCCTGCTGAAAATAAACTATCAAGAGTTTCCAAGGGCCAAAGGGCCACAGTGTCTGAATATACTGAGTATCCAGTGAACACACACTTACCTACCCTTAGCCTCTGCTGCAGCCAGTTTGCATTTCAGCCTTATCATGTCTTATTATCTGTCCTCTACTGCTTTTCATCTACTCACCATGTCCAAAATGATGCAGAAATTCTGCATAGGAAATGTTTAACAGAGAAGCCATGAAGGTACCTCCTGGGAAAAGAAAGGAGAAACAGTGAACCTCAGAGATAAGTTGCAATTGCATCTTTTGCATTGATCAAACCAAAGAAAAGTGGTAATGACTATCTTGGTTCAATTTTTAAACAGACTTTAAAAAAAAGCAAACATTAAAAAAACAAGACAACTGGCCCAGAATGGAATCACTTATGCCAAGCCCCATATCATCAAACCAAGACTTAATCACAGTTCATCTCTTCCAGAAATGGAATCTTAAACTAGTCGATCAGGAATTACCCAAAAAGCACTAGTTAGGTCATCTGCCCAATAGATCCTGCCATCTTCTAGAGACAGTAACTTTGCAATAGTGAACCTGCTCTTTTGTTTAGTATAACTTCCTCATTCCTGCTCCTTTTTGCCTATAAATCGTTTCGTACAACTACTCAGAGCTCCTTTCTATCTGCAAGATTGGATACTGCTCGGTTTATAAATCACTGTGTAAAGCCAGTAGTCGCGGCCACTATCACAGCCGCCTGGCCAATGCAGGTTCGCATTAGATTCGAACAGTCGGTAATGAAACACAGGAGCCAAAACCTGGTGAGCCATCAGCTTTAATTCTAGCGTGCACCCGGCGGGCAAGCAAAAACACACACTGGGCTCTAAAACCCACACATTCAGTGCTCACAAAGCTACTGACTTAGCCGAGTTTCCTAGAATCAAAGGTTTCTAGCCCACCAGACTTATTCACCTCTGTTTCCCATCTCCTCCTGCACAAACTCTTAACAAACTGGCTTCTTCCTCAGCACTCTGCCATCTTGGCTACTTCTCCTGGCCTCCATGTGGCCTTACTCTGCTCTCCTCTCTAAAATCAACCTCAGGAACTCAGGAACCAAGAGCGAGAGCAAGCTCCCGGACTGCCCCAGTTTATAGCATAGATAATCCAAACCTTTAATCCAATTATACATAAAGAAAGTCTCTGATACAAAGCCACCCATCTGAGGCATAATGGGATTCCTCAAGAGAGTGCACCACACTACATCATCCAATCAGTCAAGGGTGTGGGGAAGTGCTTACTCTTAAACTAAGCCTTAGGCTATGATGACCCGGCCTGCCCACAGCCTGTTCCAGAACACACATTAATATCAACAAACTTCCATGTGGGCAGCACCATCTTTAACAAAGTGAGCATAATATATTTTATCTGCCCAACACACTGAATAAAACTAAATATGATCTTTTAAATGTACGCAGTTGAATTTTGTTTTTTAACAAAATCCCCATAAAAGGAAAATGCACTGTTTTTCTCTACTAATCTATTCACTTACGTGATCATAAATTTGGTTTTCCACACCAGTTCTCTGTGGACACCAACTGGGTGTCTTACAATTCAATTCAGTTCCAATTTAGGTTGGAAGACACTTAGCATCTGTAAAGCCAGTGGCCAAGTCCACCATCACAGCCGCCTAGCCAGTGCAGATTCGCATTTGATTCAGACGGTCGGTAATGAAAAAAACGGAGCCAAGAACTGGTGAGCCATCAGCTTTAATCCTAGCTTGCACCCAGTGGGCAAGTAAAAACACACACTGGGCTCCAAAACTCACTCATTCAGTGCTCATAAACCTACTGACTTAACCGAGTTTCCTAGCATCAAAGGTTTCTAGCTCACCAGACTTATTCACCTCTCTTCCCCATCTCCTTCTCCAGCACAAACTCTGCACAAACTGGCTTCTTCCTCAGCACTCCACCATCTTGGCTGCTTCACCTCTCCTCCACGTGACCTTAATCTGCTCTCCTTTCTAATGCTAACCTCAGGAACCGAGAGCAAGCAAGCTCCCGGTCTGCACCACTTTATAGCGTAGATTTAAAACCTTTAATCCAATCTACAAACAATGAAGTCTCTGATACAAAGTCACTTATCTGAGGCATAATGGGAGGATTCCCCATGAGAGTGCACCACCCCACATCATCCAATAAGTCAAGGGTGTGGGGAAAACCTTACTCTTAAAACTAAACCTCAGGCTATAATGACCCAACCTGCCCACAGCCTGTCCCCCAACACACATTAATATCAACAGACTTGCACATGGGCAGCGCCATCTTTAACAAAGTGAGCATAATATATTTTATCTGCCCAACAGCATCAGATCCCACAAGCAAAGGGCTCAGTCCCACAAGACTTCCCCCACTCCAGATGCCAATCGCGAATCCAAATAGTTACTTGTGCTTCTGACTGGCTGGTTATAAATTGGGATTCCCACAACACCCTCCTTGAGTTTGATAATTTCCTAAAATGGCTTGCGCACAGGAAAACCATTTATTTGCTAGATTACCATTTTATGATAAAAGGATGCAACTCAGAAACAGCCAGATGAAAGAGACGGACAAGGCAAAGTATGTGCGAAGGGGAATGGAACTTCCAGCTCTTTCCAGGCACACCACCCTCCCAGCACCTCCATATTTCGCCAACCCAGAAGATCCAGAACCCCCATTCTTTTTAAAAAATACTATTTTATTTATTGATTGGGGGGGGAAGAGGTTGAAGGAGTGAAATTATAGTTGCTTCACTTTAGCTGTTCATTGATAGCTTCTCATATGTACCTAGACCCAGCAAGCAAGGGTCTTAAACCAGTGACCTCAGTGTTCCAGGTGAGTGCTCTATTCACTGCACCACCACAGGCCAGGCCAGAAGCCTCATTCCTTAGGGACTTGGAGGGTTTCCTCACATAAGCAAGATCATTTATTAACTCAATCTCTAGCCCCTTTACCTTCCCTGGGGGATGGGAAGTGAAGCTGAAAGTCAAGTTTCTAATCAAGACCTGGTCTTTCTGGTGAACAGTTCCCATCCAGGAGCCCATCAAGGGTTACCTCATTACCTCATTAGAACAGAAGACATTCCTATCATCCATGAAATGCCAAGGGATTTAGGAGCTCTGTGTTTAGAACCAGGATCAAAGGCCAATTATCAGAACAAAAACTGAGCCATTATCACTTAGGTTATTACCAGAGTTTTAGAAGTTCTGACTAAGAACCAGGAATGAAGACCAAATCAAATATTTATTGTTATATCACAATATCGCACCTTAACATCACACATTTGCAAAGATGCCAATTGTAGCCCCACCAAAATAACTAATTGTAAAGCCAGTAGTCGAGGTCAGGATCACAGCAACCTGACCCACGCAGGTTCGCATTGGATTCGGACAGATGGCAATGAAACACAGGAGCCAAAAACTGGTGAGCCATCAGCTTTAATTCCAGCTTGCACCCGGCGGGCAAGCAAAAACACACACTGGGCTCCAAAACCCACACATTCAGTGCTCACAAAGCTACTGACTTATCCGAGTTTCCTAGCATCAAAGCTTTCCAGCTCACCAGACTTATTCACCTCTGTTTCCCATCTCCTCCTGCACAAACTCTTAACAAACTGGCTTCTTCCTCAGCACTCTGCCATCTCGGCTGCTTCTCCTGGCCTTCACATGGCCTTACTCTGCTCTCCTCTCTAATACTAATCTCAGGAACCCAGGAACCGAGAGAGAGATCAAGCTCCCGGACTACCCCAGTTTATAGCATAGAAAATCCAAACCCTTAATCTAATCTACAGACAAGAAAGTCTCTGATATAAAGCCACCCATCTGAGGCATAATGGGATTCCTCAGGAGAGTGCACCACCCTACATTATCCAATCAGTCAAGGGTGTGGGGAAGAGCTTACTCTTAAACTAAGCCTTAGGCTATAACAACCCGGCCTGCCCACAGCCTGTTCCAGAACACACATTAATATCAACGAACTTCCATGTGGGCAGCGCCATCTTTAACAAAGTGAGCATAATATATTTTATCTGCCCAACAATCCACCCTTATGCTCACTTTACTACCCACAATCTACACCACTGGCATCCGTGTACAAGGAAATTAGGCACAGTACACAAATTACAACATGACAAATCATACAATTTCAACAATTACAAAGGTACACACATTTCACCAGTCTCTAAGCACTTTTCCAAAAGTGCAAAATGTCCTCGGCCTTCTCTCTTGCCATTTGAAAGGCTTCCCGAGGCAGGGGGACAGCCTCCATCAAAGCCACCCCTCACCCCTATCAGGGTATTTCACATTGTCCAAAAACCATAAGTCCATTCTACAAATGAGCCAGTGCTCACTTGGGTCGTAGTCCAGGAAATCAGTCCACACACATGGGGTGTTAGCCTCCCCCCTCATCTCTGCCATCATGGCAAGTCTCACACTGTCCTAAAGAAAAGCATGTGGCAATGGCAGTCAACATTTCCATCTCTGCTCTGGGGAGCATGATGGCTTCCACCCCTATGTCCCAAAATCGCAGACCTACCGGCAGCGTAGCTACTCCTTGCTGCTGGGCTCTCACCTTCTGGAGGCTGTAGATCACAATTCCAGACCAATTCTCCTCATCCTCCAAAGAGGAACTGAAAACATCAGCTCCTGCTGCTGGACTCGAGTCCCGGGCTGCCATCGCCTTCTGCTCAGCAGGCGTTGCAGCTCCAGCCCCGGCCTCAGCCTCGGCCTCCTGCCGCTGCTGGCTCTCCACAATGTACAGGGCAATCTGCAACTCACGAACCTGTGATTCCTTCTCCAGCGTCTGCTTCATTTCCAGGTGAATCTCACAAACCTGGTCAGCCTTCCCCTCCAGCGCTTCCTTCAGCTCCAGGGTCAGCATCTGTTTCTCCCACATTTCTTCCAACTCCTTCTGCTGCTCGGCCTGCAGGTTCTGGGCAGCCTCTTCAATAGAGCTCTCGGTTTCCTCATGCATGACTGTAAAAGTCAGCCAGCCTACAGTCCCCCAAAAAACAGCTATGGGAAACCATAACAGCAGCCAGTTCTCTACTCCACCGCTCAGAGGTGGTGGCAGCTCCATGCCGATCTGTATCAAATTCTGCCACAGACTACGCCAAATGTAAAACCAGTAGTCGCAGCCACCATCACAGCAGCCTGACCCATGCAGGTTCGCATTAGATTCGAAAGTTGGTAATAAAACACAGGAGCCACGAACTGGTGAGCCATCAGCTTTAATTCTAGTGTGCACCCGGCGGGCAAGCAAAAACACACACTGGGCTCCAAAACCCATACATTCAGTGCTCACAAAGCTACTGACTTATCCAAGTTTCCTAGAATCAAAGGTTTCTAGCTCACCAAACTTATTCACCTCTGTTTCCCATCTCCTCCAGCACAAACTCTTAACAAACTGGCTTCTTCCTCAGCACTCTGCCATCTTGGCTACTTCTCCACATGGCCTTAATCTGCTCTGCTCTCTAATACCAACCTCAGGAACTCAGGAACCAAGAGCGAGCAAGCTCCCGGACTGCCCCAGTTTATAGCCTAGAAAATCCAAACCTTTAATCCAATTATACATACAAGAAAGTCTCTGATACAAAGTCACCCATCTGAGGCATAATGGGATTCCTCCCTACATCACCACCCTACATAAGAGCTTACTCTTAAACTAAGCCTTAGGCTATAACAACCTGACCTGCCCACAGCCTGTTCCAGAACACACATTAATATCAACGAACTTCCATGTGGGCAGCGCCATCTTTAACAAAGTGAGCATAATATATTTTATCTGCCCAGCAGGCGGCTGTGATCCTGACCGCGACTACTGGCTTTACAAATACCTTAACAGTGTTTTATTAAAATGACTCCTATAAGAAATATCTTTTCATATTACCTTAATAAAAACATAATTTTATAAAAAGTAAATAAATTATGAAAATACTCTTATGTGGTGGTATAAAGAGAGGCAAGAAACATAGAGCTAATCCCAGCTCTGCAACTCCAAAAGACTATGGTCAAGCCTCTTTACTTTAGTCTCTTTATTTGAGATCAGGGTTCCAAAAATTTCTTTTAATTTACACTTTCATGCTCAATATGCCTATCTTCAGTGAGGCTATTTCTTGTGTCTCTTTTACAATGATTCATCGGTTATTCAGAAAAGAATCCCAAGTGAACAGTTTCTTCACATTGATCTTAATTAGCAAGAAATAGACACATTCTTCTTGACCTAGAGACTTTACATGCTATAGAACTACAAAAAATAAAGCATTACCAGGTAGTAAAAGGAATGCAGTGCTCTGATGATATCTTAATTGACTCACTAAGTTATGGAGATTTTAGGCAACAATTTACCCTGTCCTTAAATTTTAAAAGTAGTTGCCATAGCAACTCGTAGACACAGCATATGGTATGTCTGGTACCTCCAAGATAACAGAGCAGATTCTTGATAAATTTTCCTTACACTATATTGTGAACTTTTGTACTTTTTAGTGCTTCATTGGGCAGTGTTAGAGGGGCTAGTATTAATTGATACTATCTATATACTTTAAAGCCCAATTTGAAGCATTATTCATTTGCAAAAAACAAACATTTTTAAATTAATTTTTAATTACGTTTCTTGGAGTGACATTGGTTATCAAACAAATTTTTAATGCTTTCTACATCCTTTAATTTTTTTTCTTCATAAGAAAAGAATAATGACTACAAACTAGTAAAAAAATAAGGAAACGAGCAGGTACTCTTAAAAGAATAAGTGTAAATACAGAATAAGTCGCATAGAAAATGTTCTGTTCATGTATAGGAGAAGGGACAAAAATTAAAACTAGATGTATTTTTCTATCACATTTTTCACTATCAATGGAAAAATTTTAAATTGATACTGCCATTCTGGTAGGCAATTTGGGGTTACAAATTCAAAGTCTTTAAAGTGTTCTTGCCATTTGACCTAGGAATTTCATTGCTACAAGTCTATTCTGAAGACTTGGTTATTTTTAAATATACAAAGATTTCTATACAGACATTTTCATATAATTATATAATGGTTAAAAATCAGAAATAATATTAATACATAATGAGAGGACACAAAATTAAAAGTTATGTAAGCATTCTCCTCTTAGTGAGCATTTAGATTTAATGCAGTGTTTTTCTAGTACAAATTTTACTATTATCAGTTATATTTTATTATTATAAATTATGACAGTATTATATACTACATATGAATATATGTGTACTATATATATATATATATTACATTAAAAACAGGTTTTAAAGAATATTGACCCAAAAAGTCTGCTTATATCATATTTATCCTGTACTGTATTATACAATCATAGAAAAAAGCACAAAAGCATATATCCCCCAAAAATAAAGTGGTTGTGGTGGACATCCTATATTGACCCCCAGTGTGATAGTGAGGACTTGCTTCTAACCAACAGAATATGGCAAAAGTGATGGCTATGGTATCACTTCCATGATTATGGTACAGTGTAAGACTGCATTTTAGCATTGGAATAAGATTAGCCTGCTGGCTTGGTAAACTCAAGCTGACATGTGGCAAGGAAATGTGAACATCCTTTAGGAACTACAGGCAACTTTTGGAACTTTAGAGCCCAAAGGGAGCCTCCAGCCAACACTCAGTAAGAAACCAGAGCTCTCATGAAACAGCTGCAAAGAAATGAATTCTGCCAACAACCTGTATGAGCTTGGAAGCATATTTTTCCCCAGATAGCCTCCAGGTGAGTACACATTCTGCCAATATTTTGTTTCCAGCCTAGTTAGAGCCGACAGCAGAAAACCTATACAGTTCCAGGACATTTGACCTCAGAAACTATGAGATGATAAATGCGTACTGATTTTTAAGTTTCTAATGTTGTGGTAACTTATTACACAGCATAGAAAACTAAATCAATGACTATCTCTAGGAAGTAGCATATTTGCTTTTTACAAATTTTTTTTACAAATTTCCTTTCTTATTTGTACTTTTCTAAATTTTCTAAAATGTTATAATAAGAATTTCACTGCTTTTAAAATTGAAAAATGTTATTGTCAACAAATCATCTGAAAGTAAAAAAACAATGTATGTTCTGTGATTTTTTAACTGATTTTGAATTTGGCAAAAGAACATTTTTTTTAAAGTGTACAGTGGAAATATAGCACCAAGATTATGCCAGAATTCTATTTTTTCAATGATCTTAACAAGATTTTATTTAAATCATTTGTACATTTGTACATAGACTCTGAAATTTTAAGTTTTCTATTTTTAATAATCCCTGCAGAAAGAAAGAAAATCATACTTTTAAAATTTTCTTTCCAATTTGACCATGGTTTAAAATGGAAAAGTTATGTTGATTGTGGCTAACTGTTCCCGTTTTAGAGGCCATTATGCACTTTAAATTCTCTGTCGGCATTTTAATTTCATTTTACAAAATAAATCCCAACTGACAACAGAATAAAGCAAATTCTAAGTCAAATAAGTGAAAAAGTGTCACCACAAACAGAAAGAACTTTGCAAACTGATGCAACATTTCATATGGCTCCTAAACCTAAATTTTCAAAGTTTCAACAGAAAATAAAAATGTGTGCATGTGTTGCGGGATAAGTATTGACAAATGAAACCATCTCCACAACTTGCTGTCTACACGATGTTACTAGTCAATTGTGTACATTAACATAAATTTACTGTTGTAGGAAGTTCTTGCTCAGTTCTTCTTGAAGATAAAGATTGCAATTAATATAGCTTGTTCCAGGAACTTGGCAAAATTCCTCTAAACTCCTGAATTTACTTTCCTTAGAATAGTATCCACTTCTCAAGAGAATATCTAGCTTAATTAAGCTCCACAAATGACTTTTTATACCTCAAGATTTGCTTTGAGGCAGCCAATAAATGGGAGATGATATTCAAAACCAACAGTTCTAACAAGGAAATAATATTCAAACTACGTAAAGACCTCATAAAGCTCAACAAGCAAACAATCCAATTAAAAAATGGTGAAAGGGGATGGGCGTTGGCAAGGGCAGGGCCAGCCCATGGCTGGCCGAGCTGCCAAGATAGCCCCGCGGGCGGTTGGAGAGCCACAGCTCCGCTCAGCACCTCCGGCTGCGGTCTCCTCCTGCTCTGAGACCTAGGTGATGGACAAGGCCAAGTGGGAGTGAGGCAGCTCCGGCCCTTCCAAGGATTTACTACCCGCGTCTTCCAGCACTTGCAAGCTGTACTCCAGCAAATTGTGCCCCAAGGGAGGAGCAAGATGGAGACAAAGTAGGTGGACGTACCAACTTCCAACTCCCAGAACCAAAGTGGATTATAACTCAATTTTAAGAACCATCATCTGGATAAACCAACTAAGAACTAAACTAAGTGGACTCTTCAACCAAGGAACACAGAAGAAGCCACATTGAGACTGGTAGGAATAGCGAAAATGTGAAGAGGGCTGCCCAGCTCCCCAGAGCAAATGGCAGCCCAGAGAGAACCGCGTGGCAGGAGGAGAGTTTGGTGGAGAGGGAGAGACCTGGGTCCCAGAAACCAAGCCCCAGCCTACAGTCCCAGAGCCTAGAGGAGGTGTTTGGACAGTTTTGAGCTGTGAAACAAGTGAGGGAGCTCCCAGGCCTACAGTGTGGAGTATTAGGGCCCTTCCTACTCTGTTGAGGGTTGCTGAAGGATCTGGTGGCGGCAGGACGCTGAAAAGCGGTTCTGTTGCCGTGGGTGGTGGACAAGCAGGTGTGAGCTCGGTCTAGCCCAGCAGGGGTGGAGGGGACGCGCGAAAGCGGTCCGGAGGCTGCGGGCCCACCTGTAATGCCACCTGCGGGGACAAAGCGGGAGGCCAGGAAAGGGCAGAGATCTGCTCTGCAACCCTGCGCAAGCCAGCCCTGACCTCGGGAACAGGGCTAGGACCAGGGACGGGTGCGGGCTAGCGGCTGAGCTCACGCTACCAGCACCGCCCGGCTAAAGAAACCGCGGTTTGCCATCCTGCGTGCACGAGCGGCTCCGAACGCGGGGGTGGGGTAGAGTCCGGAACGAGCGGAAGCTCAAGGCTGAGCTCATGCCAAAAACACGCCCGGCCCAATAAACCTGGGTTTGCAACCCTGCGCAGAAGGGCCCTGGCCTCGAGGGCAGGGCTAAAGCTCCAAACGGGAAAAGGCTCACAGCTGAGAGCACGTCAAAAGCCCCGCCCAACCTGCGAAACTGTGGCGAGCAGGCCCTGACTGCGGGTTCAGGGCAGAAGTCCGGAAACAGGCTGGGTCCGCAGTTGAGCAAAGGCGCTCACCTCTACCCTTGGTGCTGAGGCTTGTGGCTTGAGTGACAGCCCCTCCTGCAGAGGAGATGCAGAAATCAAAGCAAAAGCCACAGTGGGCCGTCCCTGGCAACACCCATACCCAACCACCCTAGGCAGCGGCAGAGGGGGTGGCGGGCCTGCAGACAGACCACACCTAGAGAACACAAAGGCAACACCTACTGGACTCCAATGGCCACAACTTGCTTATACACAGACAAAATGGGCAGGCAGAGGAATGCAAACCAAAAGAATCAAGAGAAATCCCCAGAGAAGGACCTGAATGAACCAGATATAAACAAATTAACAAAAGCAGAATTTAAAATAATGATAGTTAGGATGTTCAAAGAAATTAAAGCAACAATGGATAGTCATTATGAACACCTAAATAAAGAGATAACAATTATAAAAAACGAACTTGAAATAATAAAAAAGATTCAGACAGAAATGACAAATACAGTATCAGAACTGAAGACCACAATGGAAGAAATAAAAAGCAGGATGAATCACGCTGAGGATCGAATAGGCAAGTTAGAGGACACAATAAACAAAGGCACAGAATCAGAGAAGAAAAAGAAAAAGAGACTAAAAAAATGTGAGGAAACTCTAAGGGAGCTCTGTGACAACCTGAAGAGAAACAACATTCACATCATAGGGGTGCCTGAAGAAGAGGAGAGAGGACAGGAAATGGAAATTTTGTTCAATCAAATCATAGCAGAAAACTTACCTAAATTAAGGCTGGGAAACACTCCACATGTTCAAGAAGCACACAGAACTCCATTAAAGAGAAACCCAAAAAGATCTACACCAAGACATATCATAGTTAAAATACCAAAGCTAATAGATAAAGAAAAAATTTTAAAAGCTGCTAGGGAAAAAAAGGCTATCACCTACAAAGGAGCCGCCATAAGGATGACATCGAACTTCTCAACAGAAACACTTGAGGCCAGAAGGGAATGGCAAGATATATTCAAAGTAATGCAGAACAAGAAGCTACAACCAAGACTACTCTATCCAGCAAGGCTAACATTTAAAATTGAAGGAGAAATAAAGAGCTTCCCAGAAAAAGAAAGCCTGAAGGAATTCATTAAAACAAAATCAATTCTGCAAGAGATACTAAGGGGCCTATAGTGAACAGTTTAAAGGGAGGAAAGAATATAGCCAAAGAAGAATACAGCTTTAAAGAATAAAATAGCAATAAACAACTACATATCAATAATAAACTTAAATGTAAATGGATTAAAAGATCCAATCAAAAGACATGGGATATCTGCGTGGATAAAGAAACAGGACCCATACATATGCTGTCTACAACAGACACACCTTAAAACAAACCATGCACATAGACTGAAGGTAAAAGGATGGAAAAAAATATTTCAGGCAAATGGAAATGAAAAAAAAGCCAGGGTAGCAGTACGTATAGCTGACAAAATGGACTTTAAAACAAAGTCTGTAGTAAGAGATAAAGAAGGACACTACATAATGATAAAGGGAACAATTCAACAGGCAGATATAACTATTATAACTATCTATGCACCAAATATAGGAGCCCCGACATACAAAAAGCAGACTTTGATGGATATAAAGGGCGAGATTAACAGCAATACTATCATAGTAGAGGATTTCAATACACTTCTAACAACACTGGATAGATCCTCAAGAAAGAAAATCAATAAAGAAACAGCAGACTTAAAGGTACACTAGATCAACTTGATTTAATAGATATATTCAGAACTTTTCACCCTAAAGCAGTAGAATATACATTCCTCTAAAGCGCTTATGGTATGTTTTTTAGGATAGACCACATGTAAGGACACTAAAATGGTCTCAATAAATTTAAGAAGATTGAAATCATATCAAGCATTTTCTCTGATCACAATGCCATGAAACTAGAAATTAACCACAAAAGAAAAACTGAAAAATACTCAAACACTTAGAAACTAAATAGCATGATATTAAATAATGAATGGATTAACAATGAGATCAAAGAAGAAATAAAAAAGTTTCTAGAAACAAATGATAATGAGCATACATCAATTCAAAATCTATGGGACACAGCAAAAGCAGTACTGAGAGGGAAGTTCATTGCACTACAGTCATATCATAAGAAGCTAGACAAAGCTCAAATAAGCAACCTGACCCTGCATCTAAAAGAACTAGAAAAACAACAGCAAATAAAACCTAGGACAAATAGAAGGAAGGAAATAATAAAGATCAGAGCAGAAATAAATGACATAGAGGCTAAGGAAACAATACAGAGGATCAAGGAAACCAGAAGCTGGTTCTTTGAAAAGGTAAACAAGATTGATGAACCTTTAACTAGACTCACCAAGAAAAAAAGAGATCGGTCTCAAATAAATAAAATTAGAAAGGACAGTGGAGAAATAACAACTGACACAACAGAAATACAAAGCATTGTAAGAAAATACTATGAAGAACTATATGCCAAAAAATTAGACAATCTTGGTGAAATGGACAAATTTCTTGAATCATATAACCTTCCAAAAATCAATCTGGAAGAATCAGAACACCGAAACAGACCAATTATAACAGATCAGATCGAAACAGTTATCAAAAAACTTCCCCCAAATAAAGTCCTGGGCCTGATGGCTTCACAAGTGAATTCTATCAAAAATTCAAAGAAGAAATAACTCCTATCCTACTCAAGCTATTTCAAAAATTCAAGAGGAAGGAAGACTTCCAAACTCCTTTTATGAGGCAAGCATAATTCTGATCCCCAAACCGGGCAAAGAAAACACAAAGAAAGAAAATTATAGTCCTATATCCCTAATGAATTTAGACGCTTAAATTCTCAACAAAATATTAGCAAACCTGATCCAGCAATATATGAAAAAAATCATACACTATGATCAAGTGGTATTTATTCTGGAGAGGCAAGGCTGGTTCAATAGTCGCAAATCAATCAATTTGATTCATCACATAAACAAAAGGCAGGACAAAAATCACATGATAATTTCAATAGATGCAGAAAAGGCATTTGATAAAATCCAGCACCCATTCATGCTCAAAACTCTCAGTAAAGTAGGAATACAGGGAACATTCCTTAACATGATAAAGGCTATCTACGATAATCCCACAGCAAACATCATACTAAATGGACAAAAATTAAAAGCAATCCCCTTAAGATCAGGAACCAGGCAGGGGAGCCCCCTTTCACCACTCTTTTTATATATATATTTTATTATTATTAATTCTAATGGGGTGACACCAATAAATCAGGGTACATATGTACAATGAAAACATCTCCAGGTTATCTTATCATTCACTTGTGTTGCATACCCGTCACCCAAAGTCATATTGTCCTCTGTCACTTTCTATCTGGTTTTCCCAGTGTCCCTCCCCTCCTCCCTATTCCACTCTTCCCTCCTTCCCCCCATCCCATAACCACCACTGTCTTGTCCATGTCTCATATTCTCACTTTTATGTCCCACCTATGTATGAAATCATGCTGTTCTCAGTTTTTCTTTTTTTCTGATTTACTTATTTCCCTCCATGTAATGTTATCAAGGTCCATCCATTTTGTTATAAATGATCCGATGTCATCATTTCTTATGGCTGAGTAGTATTCCATAGTATATATGCAACAAGGCTTCTTAATCCACTCGTCTTCTGACGGACACTGGGCTGGTTCCAGATCTTCGCTATTGTGAACAATGCTGCCACAAACATGGGGGCGCATTTCTTCTTTTCGAACACTGCTATGGTGTTCTTAGGGTATATTCCTATAAGTGGGATAGCTGGGTCAAAAGGCAGTTCGATTTTTAATTTTCTGAGGAATCTCCAAACTGTTTTCCACAGTGGCTGCACCAGTCTGCATTCCCACCAGCAGTGCAGAAGGGTTCCCTTTTCTCCACATCCTCGCCAGCACTTATTCTGTGTTGTTTTGCTAATGAGTGCCATTCTGACTGGTGTGAGGTGATATCTCATTGTGGTTTTAACTTGCATTTCTCTAATGATTAATGATGTTGAGCATTTTTTCATATGCCTATTGGTCATTTGTATGTCTTCTTTGGAGAAATTTCTATTCATTTTTTTGCCCTTTTTTTGATTGGGTTGTTTGTCTTCCTGGTGTTGAGTTTTATAAGTTCTTTATAAATTTTAGTTATTAACCCCTTATCAGATGTGCTGTCGAATATGTTCTTCCATTGTGTGGTTTGTCTTTTTATTTTGTTCCTATTGTCTTTAGCTGTGCAAAAACTTTTTAGTTTGATATAGTCCCATTTGTTTATCTTGCCTTTTATTTCATTTGCCCGTGGAGATAAATCGGCAAATATACTGCTGCTACAGATGTCAGAGAGCTTGCTGCCTATGTTTTCTTCTACGATGCTTATGATTTCACGGCTTACATTTAACTCTTTTATCCATTTTGAGGTTTTTTTTGTGAATGGTATAAGTTGATGGTCTAGTTTCATTTTTTTGCAGGTAGATGTCCAATTTTCCCAACACCATTTGTTAAAGAGGCTGTCTTTACTCCATTGTATGTTCTTTCCTCCTTTGTCAAATATCAGTTGTCCATAAAGCTGTGGGTTTATTGCTGGGTCCTCTGTTCTGTTCCATTGATCTATGTGCCTGTTCTTATGCCAGTACCAGGCTGTCTTGAGTATAATGGCCTTATAGTAAACCTTGATATCTGGAAAAGTGATACCTCCTGCTTTATTTTTTCTTTTAAGATTCCTGAGGCTATTCGTGTTCTTTTTTGGTTCCATATAAATTTTTGGAATATGTGTTCTATATCTTTGAAGTATGTCATTGGTATTTTAATATATTGCATTGAATTTATAAATTGCTTTGGGTAATATCGATATTTTAATGATGTTTATTCTTCCTAGCCATGAGCACGGTATATGCTTCCACTTGTTTGTATCTTCCTTGATTTCTTTTATCAATGTTCTATAATTTTTCAAGTACAAGTCCTTAACCTCCTTGGTTAAATTTACTCCTAGGTACTTTATTTTTTTGGCTGCAATAGTGAAGGGGATTGTTTCCTTCATTTCTTTTGCTGACAGTTCATTGTTGGTATATAGAAATGCCTCTGATTTCTGAGTATTAATTTTATATCCTGCCACCTTGCTGAATTCGTTTATAAGGTCCAGTAGTTTTTTGACTGAGACTTTAGGGTTTTCAATATACAATATCATATCATCTGCAAATAGTGACAGTTTTATTTTTTCTTTTCCAATTTGGATGCCTTTTATTTCTTCTTCTTGTCTGATTGCTGTAGCTAGGACCTCCAGAACTATGTTGAATAAGAGTGCTGAAAGGGGGCATCACTGCCTGGTTCCTGATCTTAAGGGGATTGCTTTTAATTTTTGTCCATTTAGTATGATGTTTGCTATCGGTTTATCGTAGATGGCCTTTATCATGTTAAGGAATGATCCTTGTTTTCCCACTTTACTGAGAGTTTTGAGCATGAATGGGTGCTGGATTTTATCAAATGCCTTTTCTACATCTATTGAAATTATCATGTGATTTTTGTCCTTTCTTTTGTTTATGTGATGAATCACATTGATTGATTTGCGAATATTGAACCAGCCTAGCCTCTCCAAAATAAATGCCACTTGATCATAGTGTATGACTTTTTTCATATATTGCTGGATCAGGTTGGCTAATTTTAGCGTCTAAATTCACCAGGGATATAGGCCCATAATTTTCTTTCTTTGTGTTGTCTTTGCCCGGTTTTGGGATCAGAATTATGCTCGCCTCATAAAAGGAGTTTGGAAGTCTTCCTTCCTCTTAAATTTTTTGAAATAGCTTGAGGAGAATAGGAGTTATTTCTTCTTTGAATTTTTGATAGAATTCACTTGTGAAGCCATCAGGCCCAGACATTTCTTTTTTGGGAGTGTTTTGATAACTGTTTCGCTCTCATTTGTTGTAATTGGTCTGTTTCGGTGTTCTGATTCTCCCAGATTGATTTTTGGAAGGTTATATGATTCAAGAAATTTGTCCACTTCACCAAGATTGTCTAATTTTTTGGCATATAGTTCTTCATAGTATTTTCTTACAATGCTTTGTATTTCTGTTGTGTCAGTTGTTATTTCTCCACTGTCCTTTCTAATTTTATTTATTTCAGTCCTCTCTCTTTTTTTCTTGGTGAGTCTAGTTAAAGGTTCATCAATCTTGTTTACCTTTTCAAAGGACCAGCTCCTGGTTTCCTTGATCCTCTGTATTGTTTCCTTAGCCTCTATGTCCTTTATTTCTGCTCTGATCTTTATTATTTCCTTCCTTCTGCTTGTTTTGGGTTTTATTTGTTGTTGTTTTTCTAGTTCTTTTAGATGCAGGGTCAGGTTGCTTATTTGAGTTTTTTCTAGCTTCTTATGATATGCCTGTAGTGCAATAAACTTCCCTCTCAGAACTGCTTTTGCTGTGTCCCATAAATTTTGAATTGATGTATGCTCATTATCATTTGTTTCTAGAAACTTTTTTATTTCTTCTTCGATCTCATTGTTAATCCATTCATTATTTAATATCATGCTATTTAGTTTCCAAGTGTTTGAGTATTTTTCAGTTTTTCTTTTGTGGTTAATTTCTAGTTTCATGGCATTGTGATCAGAGAAAATGCTTGATATGATTTCAATCTTCTTAAATTTATTGAGACCATTTTAGTGTTCTAACATGTGGTCTATCCTAGAAAACGTACCATGAGCGCTTGAGAAGAATGTATATTCTACTGCTTTAGGGTGAAAAGTTCTGAATATATCTATTAAATCAAGTTGATCTAGTGTATCCTTTAAGTCTGCTGATTCTTTATTAATTTTCTTTCTTTAGGATCTATTTAGTGTTGTTAGAGGGGTATTGAAATCCCCTACTATGATAGTATTGCTGTTAATCTCGCCCTTTATATCCATCAAAGTCTGCTTTATGTATGTCGGGGCTCCTATATTTGGTGCATAGATATTTATAATAGTTATATCTTCCTGTTGAATTGTTCCCTTTATTATTATGTAGTGTCCTTCTTTATCTCTTACTACAGCCTTTGTTTTAAAGTCCATTTTGTCAGATATAAGTATTGCTACCCCTGCTTCTTTTTCATTTCCATTTGCATGAAATATTTTTTTCCATCCTTTTACCTTCAGTCTATGTACATCTTTTGTTTTAAGGTGTGTCTCTTGTAGACAGCATATTTATGGGCCCTGTTTCTTTATTTATGCGGCTACCCTATGTCTTTCGATTGGATCATTTAATCCATTTATATTTAAGTTTATTATTGATATGTAGTTGTTTATTGCTATTTTATTCTTTAAAGCTGTATTCTTCTTTGGCTATATTCTTTCCTCCCTTTAAACTGTTCACTATAGGCCCCTTAGTATCTCTTGCAGAATTGATTTTGTTTTAATGAATTCCTTCAGGCTTTCTTTTTCTGGGAAGCTCTTTATTTCTCCTTCAATTTTAAATGTTATCCTTGCTGGATAAAGTAATCTTGGTTTTAGGTTTTTGTTCTGCATTACTTTGATTATATCTTGCCCTTCCCTTCTGGCCTCAAGTGTTTCTGTTGAGAAGTTCAATGTCATCCTTATGGGGCCTCCTTTGTAGGTGATAGCCTTTTTTTCCCTAGCAGCTTTTAAAAATATTTTCTTTATCCATTAGCTTTGGTATTTTAACTATGATATGTCTTGGTGTAGATCTTTTTGGGTTTCTCTTTAATGGATTTCTGTGTGCTTCTTGAACGTGTGGAGTGTTTCCCAGCCTTAATTTAGGAAAGTTTTCTGCTATGATTTGGTTGAACAATGTTTCCATTTCCTGTCCTCTCTTCTCTTCTTCGGGCACCCGTATGATGTGAATGTTGTTTCTCTTCAGGTTGTCACAGAGCTCCCTTAGAGTTTCCTTACATTTTTTGAGTCTCTTTTCCTTTTTCTTCTTTGCTTTTGTGCCTTTGTTTATTGTGTTCTCTAACTTGCTTATTCTGTCCTCAATGTGATTCTTCCTGCTTCTAATTCCTTCCATTGTGGTCTTCAGTTCTGATACTGTATTTGTCATTTCTGTCTGATTCTTTTTTATTATTTCAATTTCATTTTTTATACTTGTTATCTCTTTATTTAGGTGTTCATAATGACTATCTATTGTTGCTCTAATTTCTTTGAACATCCTAACTATCATTATTCTAAATTCTGCTTCTGGTAATTTGTTTATATCTGGTTCATTCAGGTCCTTCTCTGGGGATTTCTCTTGATTCATTTGGTTTGCATTCCTCTGCCTGCCCATTTTGTCTGTGTATAAGCAAGTTGTGGCCACTGGAGTCCAGTAGGTGTTTCCTTTGTGTTCTCTAGGTGTGGTCTGTCTGCAGGCCCGCCACCCCCTCTGCCGCTGCCTATGGTGGTTGTGTATGATCATTGCCAGTGCCTGCCCACTGTGGCTTTTGCTGTGATTTCTGTCTCTCCACCGCGGAAGGGGCTGTCACTCAAGTCACAAGCCTTTGCATCAAGGGTAGAGGTAAGCACCTTTTCTCAGCTGTGGAACCAGCCTATTTCTGGACTTCCGCCCAGAACCCGCAGTCAGAGCCTGCTAGCCAGTTTCGCAGGTAGGGCCGGGCTTTTGACGTGCTCTCAGCTGTGAGCCTTTGTCTGTCTGGAGCTTTAGCCTCGCCCTCAAGGTCAGGGCCCTTCTGCGCAGGGTCACAAACCCAGATTTATTGGGCCGGGCATGTTTGCTGGCTTTCGCTCAGCTGCGTACTTTCGCTCTTCCCGGACTCTACCCTGCCTCCGCGTTCGGAACACATTCGTGCTCATAGGATGGCAGTCCGTGGTATCTCTGGCCGGGCGGGGATAGTAGCATGGGCTTAGCTGTGAGCTTCCACTTGTCTCGGAGTCTACCCCGTTCCCTCTCTCGAAGCCTGCTCGCGCATGTATAATGGCAAACCGTGGTTTCTCCGGCCGGGCGGGGCTGGTAGCGTGAGCTCAGCTGCAAGCCCCTTCCCGTCCCTGGTCCTAGCCTGGTCCCGATGGTCAGGGCCAGCTTGCGCAGGGTCGCAGAGCAGATTTCTGCCCGATCCTGGCCTCCCACTTTGTCCCCGCAAGTGGGATTAAAGGCGGGCCCGCAGCTTCCGGACCGCTTTTGCACGTCCCCTTTGACCCTGCTGGGCTAGACCGAGCTCACACCCACACCAGCTTGGGTTCTTCCCACACCGACAGAACCATGTTTCAGCGTCCTGCCGCCCTAAACCCTTCAGCAACCCTCAGCAGAGTAGGAAGGGACCTAATACTCCACACTGTAGGCCTGGAAGCTCCCTCACTTGTTTCACAGCTCAAAACTGTCCAAATGCCTCTTCTAGGCTCTGGAACTGCTGGCTCGGGCTTGGTTCCTGGGACCCAGGTCCCTCACTGTCCGCCAAACTTTCCTCCTGCCACACGAGTCTCTCCGGGCTGCCGTTTGCTCCGGGGAGCTGGGCAGCCCTCTTCGCGTTTTCGCTATTCCTACCAGTCTCAATGTGGCTTCTTCTGTGTTCCTTGGTTGAAGAGTCCACTTAGTTTAGTTCTTAGTTGGTTTATCCAGATGATGGTTCTTAAAATTGAGTTATAATCCACTTTGGTTCTGGGAGTTGGAAGTTGGTACGTCCGCCTACTTCGTCGTCATCTTGCTTCCTCTCTCGTTAGTCTTATTTTGTGCTTCGATAATATAAAATTGTGGTAATAGATACCAAAAGATCACACTTCCTTTTGGGAAGATTGACTGAATCCTTGGAGAAAACCTTTGGAGAAAGGTTACAGGTCTGGGGTCTTAGCCAGTCCCCAAGATGTCTCCTGGTACGCACGTTCTTGGGGAGTCTCCTCTCTCAATAAACTGCAGCTGCTCTGTGTTGCCAACAAACATGGAACAAGAGGTGTTGTATGACTTCTGGACCTCATTCATGAAAGCTGTGTTGCCAGGTTAACAGTGAATTTCAGGAAATCTTAAGGATGATAAGAATCGACTTGAACAGACTGGCTTCTCTCTGGATGGAAGGTGTGGAAAGGCATGTAGAAAAATTCACCACTGAGGAACACAGTCATCAGACTTATTCACCTCTGTTCCCCATCTCCTTCTCCAGCACAAACTGGCTTCTCCCTCAGCACTCTGCCATCTTGACTGCTTCTCCTTGTTTCCATGTGGCCTTACTCTCTACTCTCCTCCAGCATGGGCTCCTCCTACAACATAATCACTCTTCTCCTCACCACTCTTATTCAACATAGTTCTGGAAGTCCTAGCTACAGCAATCCGACAAGAAGAAGAAATAAAAGGCATCCAAATTGGAAAAGAAGAAGTAAAACTGTCACTATTTGCAGATGATATGATATTATATATTGAAAACCTTAAAGTCTCAGTCAAGAAACTACTGGACCTTATAAATGAATTCAGCAAGGTGGCAGGATATAAAATTAATACTCAGAAATCAGAGGCATTTCTATATACCAACAATGAACTGTCAGCAAAAGAAATGAAGGAAACAATCCCCTTCACTATTGCAGCCAAAAAAATAAAGTACCTAGGAGTAAATTTAACCAAGGAGGTTAAGGACTTGTACTTGAAAAATTATAGAACATTGATAAAAGAAATCAAGGAAGATACAAACAAGTGGAAGCATATACCATGCTCATGGCTAGGAAGAATAAACATCATTAAAATGTCTATATTACCCAAAGCAATTTATAAATTCAATGCAATACCAATTAAAATACCAATGACATACTTCAAAGATATAGAACACATATTCCAAAAATTTATATGGAACCAAAAAAGAACACGAATAGCCTCAGCAATCTTAAAAAGAAAATATAAAGCAGGAGGTATCACTCTTCCAGATATTAAGGTTTACCATAAGGCCATTATACTCAAGACAGCCTGGTACTGGCATAAGAACAGGCACATAGATCAATGGAACAGAACAGAGGACCCAGCAATAAACCCACAGCTTTATGGACAACTGATATTTGACAAAGGAGGAAAGAACATACAATGGAGTAAAGACAGCCTCTTTAACAAATGGTGTTGGGAAAATTGGACATCTACCTGCAAAAAAAATGAAACTAGACCATCAACTTACACCATTCACAAAAACAAACTCAAAATAGATAAAAGAGTTCAATGTAAGCCGTGAAACCATAAGCATATTAGAAGAAAACATAGGCAGCAAGCTCTCTGACATCTGTAGCAGCAGTATATTTGCCGATTTATCTCCACGGGCAAATGAAATAAAAGGCAAGATAAACAAATGGGACTTTATCAAACTAAAAAGTTTTTGCACAGCTAAAGACAATAGGAGCAGAATAAAAAGACAAACCACACAATGGGGAAACATATTCTACAGCACATCTGATAAGGGGTTAATAACCAAAATTTATAAAGAACTTATAAAATTCAACAACAGGAAGACAAACAATCCAATCAAAAAATGGGCAAAAGAAATGAATAGAAATTTCTCCAAAGAGGACATACGGATGGCCAAAAGGCATATGAAAAAATGCTCAGCATCACTAATCATTAGAGAAATGAAAATTAAAACTACAATGAGATATCCTTTCACACCAGTCAGAATGGCATTCATCAGCAAAACAACACAGAATAAGCGCTGGCGAGGATGTGGAGAGAAGGGAACCCTTCTGCACTGCTGGTGGGAATGCAGACTGGTGCAGCCACTGTGGAAAACAGTATGGAGATTCCTCAGAAAATTAAAAATCGAACTGCCTTTTGACCCAGCTATCCCACTTATAGGAATATACCCTAAGAACACCATAGCAGTGTTCGAAAAGAAGAAATGCACCCCCATGTTTGTGGCAGCATTGTTCACAATAGCGGAGATCTGGAAACAGCCCAAGTGTCCGTCAGAAGACGAGTGGATTAAAAAGCGATGGTACATATATACTATGGAATACTACTCAGCCATAAGAAATGATGACATCGGATCATTTATAACAAAATGGATGGTCCTTGATAACATTATACGGAGTTAAATAAGTAAATCAGAAAAAAAGAAAAACTGAGAACAGCATGATTTCATACATAGGTGGGACATAAAAGTGAGACTATGAGACATGGACAAGAGAGTGGTAGTTACGGGGTGGGGGGAGGGCAGGAAGAGTGGGATAGAGAGGAGTGTAGGGACACAGGGAAAACCAGATAGAAGTTGACAAGAGGACAATTTGACTTTGGGTGACGGGTATGCAACACAATTGAATGATAAGATAACCTGGAGATGTTTTCATTGTACATATGTACCCTGATTTATTGGTGTCACCCCATTAAAATTAATAATAATAATAAAAAATACAAAAAATGTCAAATAAATTTAATGTCAAAATAAAAAAAAATGGTGAAAGGACCTGAACAGACACCATTCCTATGAAGACACACAAGCAGCAAACAAATATATGAAATAATGCTCATCTTCGTTAGCCACTGGGGAAATGCAAATCAAAACTACAATGTAATAATACCACGTCACACCTGTTAGGTTGGCTCTCATCAGTACGACATGTTGAAAAGGCTATGGAGAAAAAGGACCCTCATTCACTGCTGAGGGAAATGTAAACTGCTACAGCCACTATGGAAAACAGTATAGCAGTTCCTCAAAAATTTAAGAATAGAAATATCATATAACCCAGCATTCCCTCTACAGGTTATTTACCCAAAATATTCAAAAACATTTGTACACGAAAACACATGCACCCCCATGTGCATTACAGCATTATTCACTGTGGCCAAGACATAGAAACAAACCAAAGTGTCTCTTAATAAAGAATTGGATAAAGATATGGCATATATATACTGAAATACTACTCAGCCATAAAAAATGATGAAATATTGCCATTTTTGACAACATGGATGTACCTTAAGAATATTATGCTAAGTAAAATAAGTAAATCAAAGAAAGCTAAGAACTACATGGTTTCACTCACATATGGGATATAAACTGAGACTCCTAGGAATAGACAAAAGTGAAGTGATTATCATAAGGAGGTACTGGAGGGGAGGGGAATAAAGAAACCACATATACAGTGAGGGAAAGTGGTTTGACTTTGGGTGATAGGTGCACAATGTAATGAATAGTTCTCATGCTATGGAGATGTTCACCTGAAACCTCTGTGTTCCTATGGACCAATGTCACCCCATTAAATTTAATTTCTAAATTAAAAAGAAAGATTTGCTTTGAAACCCCTACCTTGCTGTATCTACTCATTTGAAACTATTATATTGTGAATTTTGCCTAACACTAAATAAGCATTAAAAGATCTATTTTAAGTCGAAACCACAAAACTTCAAAAGTATGCTACTGTTACTCTCCCCTCTCAGAGATGTTAAGACTGTCAAAGTAGTGATCTTCCATACTACAGTTAAACTTGGCTTTGCTTTATCAACAGGTTATTTCAGTGGTATTTCAGGGAGCCAGAATCCAACCATCTTGGAGATTCCTTTAAGATACAACAGAGACCTGCTTCCTACAGTGGTGAAGACCTTCCACAAGGTAACAGAGTGCTCCTAAAAGGCCCCACAGAGCCTCTTCCTCAAAACTCTTTATGACAATAGTGTTTAGGTAAGTCTCTATTGGGTATAAAGTTTAATTTCTTGCTTTTAAATTTCTCCAAATGATGAGTTTATTTTGATTCCTGGGAATATGAATATATATCCTAGAAGAAACTGAGTACAGATGATTCTTGACTTAGTATTTTTTGACATTATCATGGTGCAAAAGCAATATGTATAATAAATTACATAAAATAATTAACTTTATTGTAAAATTAGTTTTTGTTATATAATTTTGCCCAACTGTAGACTAATATAAGTGTTCTGAGCATGTTTAAGATAAGATAAGCTACACAATAAAGTTCAATAGTTTAGGTGTATTAAATGCATTTTTTACTTATAATACGTATTTTCAAACATGATGCATTCATCAGAATAGAAACCCATTGTAAGTCAAGGAGCATCTGTTCTCTGTTGAAGGAGGAAAATCAGGGGTTTTAAACACTAAGAGAGGAGATGTTGAACAGACTGTGGTTGTTAAGCTAATGATGGATGGAAAAGTGTGACTCTATAAACAATTGGTTAAAACAAACCCTATTGTTTATTATCCAGGAAAGAGTAAGGTCTAACCCTGGAGAGGGAGAAGGGTCACTCGATGTACTTTATTAGCATCAACTGGTTAGAACCAATTATGATATAAAACAATGGTTAGCAATGATATTTCCTAGAAAACTATTGCATAAAAGAGAAGTTTTTCTTTAAAATAACTTTGAGTTCTACTTCTGCCTCTTCTTCTTCTTACTCAGGAGAATCCTTGCCTTCTTCCCTCATCAATGCAGAAATTCAGAACAACAGCTCAGTCTGCCAGGATCAGCAGAAAATACTGTGGCAGTGTAAAAACACTTCTGGGAAGATGTTAATGAAAATAGGTGTGGGGCTCAGTGGTAGAGTGTCGGCCCAGCATGTAGATGTCCCGGGTTTGATTCCCAGTCAGGGCACACAGGAGAAGTGCCCATCTACTTCTCCACCCTTCTCCCTCTCCCTCTCATCTCTCTCCCTCTCACTCTGACTCCTCCCCTCCTGCAGCCATGGCTCAATTAGAGCAAGTTGGCCACAGGCACTGAGGATGGCTCCATGGCCTTAGCTCAGGCACTAAAAATTGGTTCTGGTTGCAATGGACCAAGGGCCCCAGATGGGCAGAGCATTGCCCCCTAGTGGGCTTGCTGGGTAAATCTTAGTCAGGGTACATGCAGGAGTCTGTGTATGCCTTCCTGCTTCTCACTAAAATAAAAAATTATAATTTAAAAAAAAGAAAAGAAAATAGGTGTGGGATTAAACATTAATTCCTTCACCCCATTCCCTTCAGACCCCAGAGTAGTAAAGGCTGGCTTCTTCCTAAGAATATAAGATACATCTCTGAGAGAAGTTGTCAGATGGTGAAATAGTATCAGACATGGTCAGCAAAGTATTGCAGCAAAGGACACTGACAGTGGATAATAGACGCTGAGACAACTTAATAGAGGAAGAATTTATTTATTAATAGCCAGCAGAGCATGTGGGGCTAGTAGCACCAAAGCTAAGGTGACCAACTTTTTTACAATGAAAATGAGGACAAAAATAAATTGAAGAAAACAATATTGTAAATAAAAGAAACATTTTATTCATTGCATCAATAATAATACACTATACTATGATAAATGCATAATAAAAACATTTGTAATATTTTATATTGTAATTATACTTACATGTCTATTAATTTTTAATAATAATTGTAAGAAAAAAGTACTCATTTAGTAAAACTAAATATCAAACAAAACCACTAATTTGGAGTGATATCTGGGTATATTTATCATTTTCTAATTAAAAAAGCATCTGTTTTATGCAACTATTTAACCAAAATGCATTATTAATAGATATGGTTTGAGGTTAGATTTTGGAAATTATTAAATAAATAATAAATTAATAAAACATGAATTGTGCTTACCTGTCTATGATTGAATATTCACTGAGAAAGAAATAATCATGAGTCTACAATGTCATATGTGCTGTGTCATGTTTCAGTAAAAAGTACACAAAGCCATTTGCACACTGGGTATATCACGCCATGCTCTCTCAAGGTCTCCCGTGCGGAGCGCATGCATCTCATAATGGAGTCTCGCCGCACTGTACTGATACTTGACGAATGGTCATGTCAAATACAAATACATCACATCACACACAATGGATTGACTCTGCATTGATCAAATACGAACATTTACAGTTTAGTCTTCCAATATCAAAATGGACATGTAGGAGGATACTTTTGAGGGAGGACGAAACTTACAAAAGAAGTACTGTCCTCCCTAAAGGAGGACTATTGGTCACCTTAACCAAAGCACGAGCTCCCCTAAGTTAGAGTTCTTACATCTTATATACCTTTTATAGTGTTCAAGCAAAGGGCGCATGATTACTTTGTCTGAGTACACCTCATGACTCAAGGTGGGGAGGAGGAGTTTCAGTGAGGCAGCAAGGAGAATGGGGTTTCCAGACCAGTGGTCCTAGCTATTTAAATATCCTGTTTTTCTTGTGCTCCAGGATACCAGTTAGAGGTCTATAGAATGTGGTTAATCTTTAATTGGCTGAGTCAGTCATTTCTGCAGGCTTCTTCTCCTGCATTCTTCTGGTTTCTCCCCTCTCAAAGGGTTAAGGACTTTCCACTGTAAGACTCAAGCACATCTCTCCCCAAACTCTCCTGAAGAATGCAGACTGACCTTTACCTCTTTTGCAGACAAAGTACTCTATTTTTCCACAAAGTCACATGAGCTCTGTATGGGGGGTTGGAAAAAAAAATGTTTTTTAATAAATCAAGATGTGGCCACAAACTAAAACTGACAAGCTCAGGGAAAGCCTACAAAATCGTCTTGCAAACTCAAGGAACTAAAGTAAACACAGGATGGTCTAAATCAAACCTGTCTAACTAAAAGCAGTTTCTGGTGAGTAGTTATGTCTTAGGGCAGTGGTTCTCAAACATTTTTAAGTCGGGGCTCATTTAAAATCCTACAAATAAGCCTGACCAGGCAGTGGCACAGTGGATAGTGGGATGTGGAAGGACCCAGGTTCGAGTCCCCGAGCTCACCAGCTTGAGTGTGGGCCCATCTGGCTTAAGCAAAAGCTCACCAGCTTGGACCCAGGGTCACTGGCTCGAGCAAGGGGTTACTCAGTCTGCTGACGGCCCGCGGTCAAGGCACATGCGAGAAAGCAATCAATGAACAACTAAGGTGTCGCAATGAAAAACTGATGATTGATGCTTCTCATCTCTCTCTGTTTTTGTCTGTCTGTCCCTATCTATCCCTCTCTCTAACTCTCTCTGTCCCTGTAAAAAAAAAAAAGAAAAAGAAAATTCTGCAAATAATTGTAGGTGCACTATATACAAATGTCTGAGAAATATGATATAATAAAGTCAAATATTAAAATATATATATAAAGTCCAAGCATGTTTTTATGGTAATTAAACAAAATAAATATGACAAAATTAAATTTATTCTGACATTAAAAATATTTTTATGTTATATTTTTTGTTATTGTTGGGCAGATAAAATATAATATGCTCACTTTGTTAAAGATGGCACTGCCCACATGGAAGCCCATCACCCAGGTGATATTATTTGCCCTATGCTTGGGATGGGTGTGGGGGAAAGGCTGTAATGTAAGCAGGCCAGGTCATTATAGCCTAAGGCTTAGTTTTAAGAGTAAGCTTTTCCCCACACCCTTGACTGATTGGATGATATAGGGTGGTGCACTCTCCTGAGGAATCCCATTGTGCCTCGGATGGGTGGCTTTGTATTGGAGACTTCCTTGTTTGTGTAATTGGATTTCTACAGTATAAAGTGGGGCAGGCTGGGAGCTTGCTCTCTTGGTTCGTGAGGTTGGTATTAGAGAGGAGAGCAGAGTAAGGCCACGTGGAGGCCAGGAGAAGCAGACAAGATGGCAGAGTGCTGAGGGAGAAACCAGTTTGTGCAGAGTTTGTGCTGGAGAAGGAGATGGGGAACAGAGGTGAATAAGTTTGGTGAGCTAGAAAGCTTTGATGCTAGGAAACTCGGATAAGTCAGTAGCTTTGTGAGCACTGAATGTGTGGGTTTTGGAGCCCAGTGTGTGTTTTTGCTTGCCCGCCGGGTGCAAGCTAGAATTAAAGCTGATGGCTCACCAGTTCTTGGCTCCGTTGTTTCATTACCGACTGTTCGAATCCAATGTGAACCTGCATGGGCCAAGCCGCTGTGATGGTGGCCCTGACTACTGGCTTTACAAACACACTGTCAGCTTACAGCCAATTCCCCTCACCTTTGTCTCCCAAAACTCTAAACTTCAAAAACCCTGTGGTTATTTGTCGTCAACAGGCATATATTTCTCTGGAATACCATAGAACACACCTGGAAATCTTTTAGGGCACACCAATGCGCCTTGGTGCACACTTTGAGAACCACTGTTTTAGGGAGTTATTCTCTATCTGAACCAAAGCCCATTTTTGCTTTGAAACCTCTCTGTTGCCTTTTACATCCACAATAATGTACCTAATAACATGCCTTTGAAATGTAGAAGTAATCTTCTTTTTCTTCCCCCTCAGGTCAGGCATTGTACAGGAACAGGAACCAACAAACCCGTTAATTGTTATTATTATTATGTTAATTAATTTAATTGTCTCCTGCCTTCCTATGTAAGAGAGGTTTTATCCAATTTTCACTTTCATCCAATCCCAGAGACTTCCCCATTTTGCTTTCTCCCACCTCCCTAATCTATCACCAATCAATTTTATGTAACCCTCTTACATCTTCCCTTTGATTTTAATGTATAAATAAGTGGGAAAACCACCATTTGGAGGAGCACTTTCTCTATTTGTTGAGACTCTGCTTCCTGGCAATTGTCAACAGTTTGGTTTAAATAAACTCATAAAAATTTCTTACAGGCTTGGAAGTTTTTTTACGTTGACAGAGGGAAAACAATTTTATCTCCACCCTTCTAGATACTTGGCCGAGACCTACCTATAAAGAAAAACAGATTAACAGAAGTAAAACTATTTTAATTACTTATATACTTTTGGGAAACCCACAAAAATATGAGACTCAAAAGACAGCCAAACAATTGAGCCACATATATATATATACCATTGTTGGGCAGATAAAATATAATATGCTCACTTTGTTAAAGATGGTGCTGCCCACATGGAAGTTCGTTGATATTAATGTGTGTTCTGGAACAGGCTGTGGGCAGGCCAGGTCATTATAGCCTAAGGCTTAGTTTAAGAGTAAACTCTTCCCCACACCCTTGACTGATTGGATGATGTAGGGTGGTGCACTCTCCTGAAGAATCCCATTATACAGAGACTTCCTTGTTTGTATAATTGGATTAAAGGTTTTGAGTCTATGCTATAAAGTGGGAGAGACCAGTAGCTTGATCTCTCGCTTGGTTCCTGAGGTAGAAGAGAGGAGAGCAGATTAAGGCCATGTGGAGGAGAGGAGGCAGCCAAGATGGCGGAGTGCTGAGGAAGAAGCCAGTTTGTGCAGAGTTTGTGTAGAGAGAAGAAATGGGAAACAGAGGTGAATAAGTCTGGTGAGCTAGAAACCTTTGATTCTAGGAAACTCGGATAAGTCAGTAGCTTTGTGAGCACTGAATGTGTGGGTTTTGGAGCCCAGTGTGTGTTTTTGCTTGCCCGCCGGGTGCAAGCTAGAATTAAAGCTGATGGCTCACCAGTTTTTGGCTCCATTGTTTCATTACCTACTGTTCGAATCTAATGGGAACCTGCATGGGTCAGGCGGCTCTGATCCTGACCTCGGCTACTGGCTTTACAACCATATTAAGAAAACAGGAAAGGTCTAGGCTTCAAAGAGGAGGAAGGCAGTTCACAGGAAGGTGAGAAGAAGAAAGGTATAGTAAACAAAGATTGCTCTGCCAAGTACCTGAGTCCCTCAGATGAAATAGTGATCTCTGATAATTCTTTTCCTGGTACAGGCCCTCTTTCTAATGTTAATTTTTTCTACAAAAGGGTAACTTCTACTACTCTATTTTCAGAGCTCTCCTGTGTCTGCAGTGTCTCATAATAATCAGCTCAAAATTATCTGTTGGGCAAATAAGTTTGTAAAATCTGTTTTTTGGGGGGTTGCTCACTTTTAGTATTAAAAATGGCTTTCATCTGCCATGTGTTGGGCAGATAAAATATATTATGCTCACTTTGTTAAAGATGGCGCTGCCCACGTGCAAGTTTTAAGAGTAAGCTTTTCCCCAAACCCTTGACTGATTGGATGATGTGGGGTGGTGCACTCTCATGAGGAATCCTCCCATTATGCCTCAGATAAGTGGCTTTGTATCAGAGACTTCCTTGTTTGTAGATTGGATTAAGGGTTTGGATTTGTACATTATAAAGTGTGGCGTATAGGGAGCTTGCTCTTGGTTCCTGAGGTTAGCATTAGAGAGGAGAGCAGATTAAGGCCACGTGGAGGAGAGGAAAAGCAGCCGAGATGGTGGAGTGCTGAAAGAGAAGCCAGTTTGGCAGAGTTTGTGTAGAGAGAAAGAGATCGGGAACAGGTGAATAAGTCTGGTGAGTTAGAAGCCTTTGATTCTAGGAAACTCAGATAAGTCAGTAGCTTTGTGAGTACTGAAAGAGTGGGTTTTAGAGCCCAGTGTGTGCTTTTGCTTTCCCACCAGGTGCAAGCTAGAATTAAAGCTGATGGCTCACCAGTTCTTGGCTCCGTTGTTTCATTACTGACTGTCTGAATCTAATGTGAACCTGCACTGGCCAGGTGGCTGTGATGGTGGCCCTGACTCTTGTCTTTACACCATGTGAATGGTGCTGCCAGGTGACACTGCTAATTACCTTTCTGCTTGGGAAGGAGCTTCGTTATGCTAATGTTTGCTGGAGAAGGGGTTGTGCCGCCATAAAGTTTTAAGAAGAAGGAAGGAGAGGAAGAAAGTCATGTTTTTGCAGAGTTTGTATAAAGAGAAAAGGCAGAGTACTAAAAGAGAAGGAAGAAGCCGTAGGTTTCTAGAGGAGAAGCCAGTTTGTGCAGAGATGAGGAGGGAGAAGATGTGCAGTTGGGGAACCAGAGGTGACTTAGACTAGTGGGGACCTTTGATTCTAGGAAAAACTGGAAAAGATTCTCCTGGTTGTGAAACCAAAGAACATGTGAGTGGGTTTTGGTATCCTGTGTGTTTTTACTCGCTAGCCGGTTGTGAGGCTAGAATAAAGGCATAGCCCACCATTTTTTGGCTCTGCTGTTTCTTTACTGTCTGTCCAAATCTAATGGGAACCTGCACATGCCTGGCAGTGACGGCTGTGATGGCCACGACTACTGGCTATACATTATCCTTATGCCAAAAGGGCATATTTTGGAGTATTATATTCTGCTTCCTTTCAGCTCAAAGGCCAGGTTATCTAGACACCTAAGGAAGTCAACCATTATAATAAAGTCAACCAAATGAAAAAGTTGGAACACATATAACAGAAGTATAAAATAAATATAATAAATATACTTAAAGAGATAACGTGAAAAATAATACATAACATAGCAAGAAGACTTGTTTTGTTTTTTTATAAAGAACTATGCCAATACCTTAAAAGTGAACATTAGAGGTATACCAAAAATACTACCAACATTAGTTCCTTAAAGATCAATTCCATATTAAGGGAGATAACAGAAGTAAGCATGTTATTTTATTTCTTATCTAGTTACAGTGTGATGTTATGAATAATCTAGTTGTGCGTTAAAATTTTAAAACAGCTAGAGTTGTAGGCCACAGTAGTACTTAAAGATTATCTTTAACTTTTCTCACTGCCAGTATATCTTTAAAAAGGAAAAAGGATACCCCCAAAGTCCTGCTGGCATCTATCTGAAAAAAAAAACTATAAAAATTCTAGAATCAAAACTTTTGTTTTCAATATCTTCTATATTGAAGGCATATTGCCTTAATAAGAAAGAAATTTTAGTTTTAGAAGAAAATTGCATTTCTTCTCCTCCATGGAAATGAGAAAAACCACTTAGTTGTGACAGTTCATTGATCACAGATTTTATCGAAACCTGCTGCCATGACAAATCAAATCTAAGTGAGCAATAGGTAATGTTTCCCCATGCCCATATTTGATTTCTACAATTACATTCACCCAACCAATATTTACACATTGCAATGCACCAATGTAAGGAAGCCTTTGCTTTTTTGTTTCATTTTTAAATTGAACTCTCAGTATGTGCTACAGTCTGCCTAAATGATCCATAGCAAAACCACATAACACCTTTATACATGACATCCTTGAGAATGTGATTTGAAATGACTTATAATTGTTCTCAGTGGAAAATGCCAATAGGATTGCCAAAGGAAAACCTAGAGAGATATATAACAAATCAAGAGTGTTATGTAGGAAAAGTGTAGGTCTAATGATTCTGAAATATGATACCCATAAAAACCTAATTCTGTTCAGGATTCTTTCTTCAAAAAGCTTCTGATTCCCACACAAATAATTTGGATGATGATAAACAAAGTATCATTGAACAACTAATCTTCCCTTTCTACCTTTCAATCTAGGCCTCTTCCATGGTTTCCTACTTTAGTGACTAATATCACCATATCTTTAAGGCTAAAAGTCATCTGTGACTATTTCCTCAAAACCCATACCTAATACATTCCCGCAACCTGTGGGTTTGCCTACAAAATAATTCTCAAATCTGTCCATTGCTATCTGTTTCCACAGCCACAATTCTAGATCAAGTTTACAATCTCTGGCCTGGACTACTGCAATAACACTGGGGAACAAAATTTTTGTTGCATCCACAAAACCACTTGTTCTTACCTAATTCGAGTATGCTGATCTCAAATCTGACATTAGTTTTTCTCTGCAAGCTACAGTTTATTTTGCAATTCAAGATTTTAGGTTTTCATGTTATTGTAAAATTTTCAACATTTAGTTTAACATAATAAAGTAGAATAACTTCTTGGGCATCATCTTTGTGAAAATATAATAATTTATATAATGCAGTAAATACACTAATACACTAAAAGATATGACTGCAGCAGAATTAGTCTACAATTTTGAAATAGAACATATTAAAACACTTATTTTAATCATAAAATTTGCGCAAAATTTATTTAAATTCTATTCAGGCAAAAATTTGCGTTTGTGGCTCTTGCATTTGTGTACTTGTTTAGGACAATTTCATTAGATGCTCTAGCAGTAGTAGTCTGCCATCGTTTAGAGTTGTCAAGAAATAGCCGCCGTTCTGTTGGACTGTAAGTGGTAACACCTAGCTGGCTGAGAAGACTACTGATATCATGACAGTAAACAAAGTGTTTGTCTTTGGGGAAAAAAGTCCACAAAAATTTGTTCACACTTCCTGAAACGGGATACTTTAGCTGACCGGTGAAGTATATTCTTTTCTTGAAGCCTGGAGGCTAATAACTCAGCTGCTTTCTTTAATAGGCCCAAATTTCTTGCTAAGTCACCCAGTTTGGGTTAGCTAGACTGCTGAGGGGTTAATGACTGCTTGGCATCACAAGAAGACCCTTCAGATTCTACAACCATTTCCTCATGCATCTTATCAAAATACACTTGATTACCATGTTCACTTTTTTCGTCCTTAGAAGAAATAAAACCATTGAAAACTGGAACCGGGAATGTCTCAAAGTGTGGGATAGATAGGTCGTATTGCTGAAGGAATATTAGGATATGAGATCATATGCCGTTTTTTCTTGCCGATGCCCTTTGTATAGATCAGACAGAAATAACAGTCACCGCTGTGATCCTTAGGTTCACGCCAAACCATGGGAATACCAAAAGGCATTCCTTTATGTTTTCCTTTTGTCCAGTTATGAAGCATTTCTTCACAATTATGACACACAATATAAGGAGCCCAATTCTTGTCTTGGTCGCCAAGGGGAACCTGAAATAAGCCATATATGCACGTGTCACAAATGATGAAATATTGCGCCTTTGACCTTGAAGTGTGTAACAGCCACATATATAACAGAAGTTGTCAGGACTATTCTTACATTACACCTACTCGAAGAAGCCATGATTCAATCTTGAAACAAAATAAGAGGGTGTTTTTATCAGATAATTTTTTACATTTAAAAACAACTACAATTATGTAAAAGTGATGTTTGTAAAACATTAATTGCCTTGTGGTTATGTTCAATCCAAGAGTTATTGCCCTTTAACTCCAATTTAAAAACCAATGCATGCCATTAACTGTAACAAAAAGAAATTAAAATTGCATAAAAACTAGAGCATGCACCTAAAAAGGGATTTCAGATTTGGAATCAGCAATGCAGAGATATATAGAAAAAGTTCTAAAACCTCATGCATCAGAAAATGAAAAGAAATTTGTTCCCTGGTGTAATACTTCTACTGGACCCACTGATTCATTCTTCAATCCACTCTCCAAATTGCAACCGAGAGGATCTTTTCTGATTTAGTTTGCTATGACTCATCCACCTCCCCATATCTTGCTTTCAAAAAATAAAAATAAAAGACATTTAAACTAAAAAATGTAAAGCTAAATACTTTCTAAACACTTGCAAGTAAAGAAATCCCATGGTGAGGTGGGGGACAATGGGTCGAATCAGAAATAGCAGAATAGAAGGATTCATGGTGTTTATGCTAAGTAAGCATTGAAAACTAGCTGGCTTAAATAAGTTTATAGGTTCTCGCACAGATGAGTCCCATTTATTTTTCATTAATTAGGAAAGACTCTTCAGTTATATATACTAAAAGTCTGGTATCTTGGGGAGGAGAAGTGTCACTCAACTTCATGGTCTTTTATCAGCTTCACCTGGTTAAGAACACCTAAAATGAAACACAATAGTAAGGGTTTTTTAAATTAATTTTAATTTATTGTGTTAACATGGATTCAAGTATCACACTCAATATAAACACTCTCACCGCCCACCCTCATTTCCCCCATTACACTCCGTTTACCCCTCCCCCCCTAACTTCTTCCCCGATTCCCTCTGGGATTTGCTGTCCTGTTATCTGTATCTATGTATTATGTATATATAATTTCACTAATCCCTTCACCTTCTCTGATTCCATTCCTTCATCCCCCTTCCCTCTGACAGCTGTCCCTCCTCTTCCTGTGACCCTGCCTCTGTCTCCATTTCATTCCTTAGTTCACTTTGTTTATTAGATTCCACATATAAGTGAGATCATATGATATTTGTCTTTCTCTGTCTGTATTATTTCACTTAGCATAATAATCTTCAGGTTCTTCCATGCCATCACAAAAACTAAGATTTCTTTCATTTTCATGGCCACATAGTATTCCATTGTGTATATGTACCACTGCTTTTTAATCCACTCATCCATTGATGGACACTTGGGCTGTTTCCAGGGCGTGGTTATTGTTAAAAAATGCTGCAATGAACACGGGGGTGCATATCTTCTTTTGAATCAGTGATGTGGTATTTTTAGGATATATTTCTAAAAGTAGGATAGCTGGGTCAAAGGCAGTTACAGTTTTAATTTTTTGAGGAAATGCCATACTGTTTTCCACAGTGGCTGCACCAGTCTGCATTCCCACCAGCAATGTGAAAGAATTCCCTTTTCTCCACACCCTCGCCAGCACTTGTGTGTTGATTTGTTAATGAGCGCCATTCTGATAGGTGTGAGGTGGTATCTCATTATGTTTTAATTTGCATTTCTTTGATGATAAGTGACATTGAACATTTTCTCATATGCCTATTGGCCATTTGAATGTCCTCTTTGGAGAAGTGTCTATTTGGTTTATTTGCTCATTTTTTAATTGGATTGTTTACCTTCCTGGTGTTGAGTTTTAGAAGTTCTTTATAAATTTTGGATATTAACCCCTAATTAGATGTATTGGTGAATATGTTCTCCCATTCTGTGGGTTGTCTTTTTGTTAATGGTGTCTTTTACTATGCAAAAGCTTTTTAGTTTGATATAGTCCCATTTGTTTATTTTCTCTTTTATTTCACTTTCCCGTGGAGATAAATTGGCAAGAAATATTGCTATGAGAGACATCAGAAAGTTCACTGCCTATGTTTTCTTCCAATGTTTATGGTTTCGTGACTTATATTTAAGTTTTTTATCCATTTTGAGTTTATTTTGTGAATGGTGTAAGGTGGTGGTCTAGTTTAATTTTTTTTTTTTTGCATATATCTGTCCAATTTTCCCAACACCATTATTAAAGAAACTGCCATTACTCCATTGTATGCTCTTCCCTCCTTTGTCAAATATCAATTGACCATAAAGGCGTGGGTTTATTTCTGGGTTCTCTGTTCTGTTCCAGTGATCTGTATGCCTGTTCTTATGCCAGTACCAAGCTGTTTTTATTACAGTGGCCTTGTAGCATATCTTGATATCAGAAAATGTGACACCTCCCACCTTGTTCTTTATTTTCAAGATTGCTGAAGATATTAGGGTTCTTTTTTGGTTATATATAAATTTTTGTAATATTTGTTCTATATCTTTGAAGTATGCCATTGGTTTTTTAATAGGAATTGCATAGAATCTATAGATTGCTTTGTGTAGTACAGACATTTTATTAATGTTTATTCTTCCTATCCATGAACACGATATATGCTTGCTTTAACTTGTTTGTATCTTCCTTGATTTCTTTTTCCAATGTCTTATAATTTTCCAAGTACAAGTCTTTTACCCCCTTGGTTAAATTCATTCCTAAATTCTTCACTTTTTTTGTTGTAATAGTGAAGAGGATTGTATCCTTAATTTCTCTTTCTGACATATATATATTGTTGGTGTATAAAACTGCCACTGATTTCCAAATATTAATTTTATATCCTGCCACCTTGCTGAATTCATTTATCAGGTTTAGTAGTTTTTTGACTGAGACTTTTAGGGTTTTCTATGTACAGTATCTTGTCATCAGCAAATAATTATACTTTTACTTATTCTTTTCCAATTTAGATGTCTTTTATTTCTTCTTCTTGTCTGATTACTATGGCTAGGACTTCCAAAACTATGTTGAATAAGAGTGGTGAGCCTGACCAGGGGGTGATGCTGTGGATATAGCATCGAACTGGGATGCGAATGACCCAGGTTGGAGACCCCGAGGTCACCAGCTTGAGCATGGGCTTATCTGGTTTGAGCAAAGCTCATCAGTTTGAACCCAAGGTCACTGGCTCAAGCAAGGGGTTACTCGGTCTGCTGAAGACCCACGGTCAAGGCACATATGAAAAAGCAATCAATGAACAACTAAGGTGTCACAACAAAAAACTGATGATTGATGCTTCCCATCTCTCTCCATTTCCATCCGTCTGTCTCTATATATCCCCCTCTCTGACTCTCTCTGTCTCTGAAAAAAAAAAAAAGAGTGATGAAAGGGGGTACCTTGTTCCTGATCTTAAGGGGATTGCTTTTAATCTTTGTCCACTGAGTATGATGTTGGCTATCAGTTTGTCATAGATGGCCTTTATTATGTTGAGGTATGTTTCCTGTATTCTCACTTTTCTGAGAGTTTTGATCATAAATGGGTGCTGGATTTTATCAAATGCTTTTTCTACATCTATTGATATAATGTGATTTTTATCCTTCCCTTTGTTTATGTGCTGAATCACATTTATTGATTTGAGAATATTGTACCAGCCTTGCCTCCAAGGAATAAATCATACTTGGTAATAATGTATAACTTTTCTAATGCATTGTTAGGTCTGGTTTGCTAAAATTTTGTTGAGAATTTTAGCATCTATGTTCATCAGGGATATGGGCCTATAATTTTCTTTCTTTGTAGTGTCTTTACCTGTTTTAGAAGGAGGGTAATACTTGCCTCAGAAAAGGAGCTTGGAAGTCTTCCCTCCTCTTAAATTTTTTGAAATAGCTTGAGAAGGATAGGTGTTAGTTCTTCTTTGAATGTTTGGTAAAATTAGTCTGTGAAGCCATCCAGTCCAGGAATTTTCATTGATAACTGTTTCACATTCATTTGTTGTAATAGGTCTGTTTCAGTTTTCTGATTCTTCCAGATTGAGTTTTGGAAGATTGTATGTTTCTAGGAATTTATCCATTTCAACTAGGTTGTCTAATTTTTTGGCATATATATCTTCCTAATATTTTCTTACAATCCTTTGTATTTCCTCAGTGTCAGTTGTTACTTCTCCACTTTCATTATTCCAATTTTATTTGAGTCCTCACTTTTCCTTGATGAGTCTGGTTAAAGGTTTATCAATCTTGTTTACCTTTTCAAAGAATCAGCTCTTGGTTTCATTGATCTTTTGTTTTTGTTTTTTTTTTTTAGCCTCTGTGTCATTTATTTTTGCTCTGATCTTTATTATTTCCTCCCTTCTACTTCCTCTGGTCTTTATTTGCTGTTCTTTTTCTAGTTCTTTTAGATGCAGGGTTAAGTTGTTTATTTTAGCTTTTTTTTTTTTTTTCTTTTTTGCTTCTTAAGGTATGCCTGAAATGCTATAAACTTCCCTCTCAGTACTGCTTTTGCTGTGTCACATAGATTTTGGGTTGTTTTATGTTCATTTTTATTTGTTTCAAGGAAATTTTTTATTTCTTCCTTGATCTTATTGTTAACCCATTCATTATTCAATAAAATGCTATTTCGCCTCCAAGTGTGTGAAGGTTTTTTAGTATTTCTATTGTAGTTTGATTTCTAGTTTTATGCCATGTGATCAGAGAAGATGCTTGATATGATTTCAATCTTCTCAAATTTATTGAGACTTGTTTTGTGTCCTAACTTGTGGTCTATCCTAGAGGATGTACCATGAGCACTTGAAAAGAATGTATATTCTGCTACTTTGGGATGAAAGATTCTGAAGGTAAAAATTAAATCCAGTTGATTAAGTATGTCATTTAAGGCCTCTGTTTCTTTTTTAATTTTCTCTCTCAAAGATCTATTCATTGATGTTAGTGAGGTATTAAAATCCCCTACTATTATAGTATTGCTGTTGATCTTGCCCTTTATGTCCATCAAATTCTGCTTTATATATTTAGGTGTTCCTATATTAGGCGCTTAAATATTTACAATGGTTATATCCTTCTGTTGGATTGCTCCCTTTATCATTATGTAGTGACCTTCTTTATCCCTTACTATAGCCTTTGTTTTAAAGGCTATTTTGTCAGATACAAGTATTGCTACCCTAGCTTTTTTTTTTTTCATTTGCATGAAATACTCGTTTCCATCCCTTTACTTTCAGTCTATGTGTATCTTTTGTTCTGAGGCAGGTCTCTTGTAGACAACATATGTACAGGACCTGTTTTCTTATCCATGCAGCTATACTATGTTTTTTGATTGAAGCATTTAATTCAATTACATTTAAGATTATTATTATTGCTATGTAGTTATTGATTACCATTTCATTATTTAAATCTACAATCCTCTTTCTCTCAATTTCTTTTTTCCTTTGCTGTTTTTACAGCAGGTCCCTTAACATTTCTTGCATTTATGAGAAAGATGGTGGTAATGAGTTCCTTGAAGGTTTCTTTTTTATTTTATTTTATTTTATTCATTTTAGAGAAGAGACACAGAGTGAGAGAGAGAGAGAGAGAAAGAGAGAAAGGGGGAGGAGCTGGAAGCATCAACTCCCATATGTGCCTTGACCAGACCAGTACAGGGTTTTGAACTGGCGACCTCAGTGTTCCCAGGTCGACACTTTATCCACTGTGCCACCACAGGTCAGGCAAGTTCCTTGAAGGTCTTTTGTTTGTTTGTTTTGTTCGGGAAGCTTATATTTCTCCTTTAATTTTAAATGATAGTCTTGATGGATGAAGTAGTCTTGGTTGTAGGTTTTTGCTTTGCATCACTTTGAATATTTCTTGCCAATCCCTTCTGGCCTCAAGTGTTTCTGTTGAGAAGTCAGATGTCATTCTTATGCAGACTCCTCTGTAGGTAATTAACTGCTTTTCTCTTGCAGCTTTTAGTATTCTTTCTTTGTTTCTTAACTTTGGCATTTTAATTATGATGTGTCTTGGTCTAGGCCTTCTTGGATTCCTCTTTAATGGGACTCTCTGTGCTTTTTGAACTTCTGTGACTTTTTGTTTCATAAATTTAGGGAAGTTTTCAGCTATGATTTCTTCAAACAGGTTTTCTACCCCTTGTTTTTTCTCTTCCCTTCAGGAACCACTATGATGCGGATGTAGTTTCTCATCATGTTGTCACAGAGCTCTCTTAGAGTTTCCTCGGTGTTTTTGCACCTCTTTTTATTTTGATGCTCTGCTTCTCTGCTTTTGTTTATCTTGTCCTCTAAATTGCTGATCCAATCCTATGCTTCATCCAGCCTGCTGTTGATTCCCTCTAGTGCAGTCTTCATTTCTGACATTGTATTTGTCATTTCTGACTGGTTATTTTTTATGATTTCATTTTCCTTTTTGATGCTTGCTATCTTTTCATGTGGCTGCTCATTATGACCATCCACTCTTGCTCTAAGTTCTTTGAGCATCCTAAACATCATTTTTTTAAACTCTGTGTCTGGTAGTTTGATTACTTCCATTTTATTTAGCTCTTTTTCAGGGGATTTCTCTTGTTGATTCCTTTGGTTCATATTTTCTTGTCTGCCCATTTTGTCTGTGTATAAGATAGCACTGTCTGCCTTTGAAATCTGTTATGGTGTCTTTATGAGAAAGATGGACTCAGTGGTACTGACTTCTAGGCCACCTGTTTTTCTTGCTCTAGGAATGCTTCTTGAAGGTAGTATTTCCCCTCCTGTTGTATCTGAGTATTGAATGCAGTTGGTCCTCTTGTGTGTGTAGTTATCTTTTCAGGCTGACTGGCTCTAAGGGCCAACCTTGATTATGTGTATTAGACACTGTTCAGTGTCTGTCCTGTTGAGCATATTCTCCACAGTGTCTAGTGCCTGCTAGACTCCTCCTTTGGGTGTGCTGCTTGTGAAGGTAGTTGAGTCTAAGGCTGATGCTATCTGCTACCCACTACTGGTTGTGTGGGTTATAGGTCTTCTTGGGTTGGCATCAGCCATTGTTTGGAATGTGCCATAGGCTCCCTGTTTGGAGTTACTTCTCTGTTGTTTGTGTCAGCATTTCCTGTGCCTGGGTAGTATGGAAGGGGCCAACCTGTGTATAAGGTTCAGCTTCCTCCTACTTAGAAATGATAGCAGCTCCATTGAATCCCCAAGCTCCATAAGATTTGCTTTCACTTTTCAGTTGCTCTACCCCCTCTCGAAGCTGCCTGGCCTTCCCACAGAGTCTTCTGTATAAGGACTGTAGTGTAGACTTAGACTGGCCTCACCCAACCAACCCTTCTATAGGTTGCAAGCTTGGTGGGTTAAGGCAGCTGAGGTTGGAAATACAATGTTAGTAGGACCCCCTACTTCAGGGGTCTCTTGGTCAGGAGCTCAGAATGGGGAAATTGACCCCTAATTTAGAATCTAATCCCTCAGCCTCTGCTGGATACTCAAATTTTATTTCTTCCCAGCAAGGTAAGCAGCAGGTTCAGATCAAGTGTGGCCAACAGTCCTCCCTGCAGAAGTTCTTCCAGCTGGTGAGATCCTGGTCCCAGGGAGGAAGACTGACAGAGTCCTCTCCCAGGGCTGACTGTGCTCTGCCCCCAGAAAAGTGGCTAAGCCCCTTGACCAGACCCAACAATAGGCTCACAAAGACCCAAACTTTAAATGTCCGTGCTCCAAGCCTCTCTCCCTTCCCCCTGTGGAATCTAGCCCAACAGGTCTGAATATCCAGTGCCCAGCCTGGTTGATGGTGAAGCTCCACCCTATTCAATGCACATGAGCCTCTGTGCAGATGCTGATCACAGAAAGTGGAACTCGCTTCAGCTGGGCCTAGTGTGAGGAGCCCTTCCTTAGGACACACACCTCTCAGGCAATCCTGCCCACAGTGAGAGTCCCTCTGGACCCTCAGCTACCTCTTGTTCCTGGGCACAGGGCAGCCCTTTTCACGTCTGTGCATTTCCTACTAGTCTTGGTGTAGCTTCTTCTGTGATCCTTGGTTATAGACTCCTCTTCATTTAGTCTGAAGTTGTTTTTTCAAGATGATTGTTCTTAAATCAAGTTGTAGTCCAGTTTGGTCCTGAGAGGTGGCAGTTGGAACATCTGCCTACTCTGTCACCATCTTGGAATCTCTAGAATGTCTCACAATAGTCAATTTTAATATACCCTCAAAAAGCAATAGTCAATATTAATATCTCAATTTTTTCCTATTTGAGAAAAATTTTGTACATTACTCTTTCAATCCCATTCCCAGTATTATAGGCTTCCCATCATTCTATGACCTGGACCTTTTTAGTTCTCCAACCTGATCATGATCCTCTTTACCCTCTGCCCACACCAGCCTTATCTCTTCTCTGTTCCTTAGATACCTTGTGCTTCCCCTTACTTCACTGGTAAATACTGCTCCCATCCTCCCATTACCCCTTTAGCTTAGTTAAATTGACATTCTTAAGATCCCATCTCAACTTGCCACTTCCCTTCCAGAAGTTTTCCCTGGCCCTCCAATACAGGTAAGACTCTTTCATTATATACCTGGCAACAAAACTTGTTTTTTTTTTCTCTTCAGGACATTGATCTCCATGTATTCAGTTAGTAGGTTTAGTTAATTAATGCCTATCTCTGTCCTTCACTGAAAGCTACCTGACAACATGAACTGTATTTCCTTTTGCTCGCTATTCTATCCACCAGTACTTTCTAATGTGCCAAACAGAATAGGTACCCACTGATATTTCTTGATGAGTAAATGAATAAACAGATTGATAGAGGGAATAAATGATTCTACCATTATTCATTGGAGCTTGTGACTATAAACTAACAGAAGTAAGAAAAATTTTATGAAATCAGCTTGTTTTTTCTTTCATAAAGTTTAATTATGAAAATATAAAGAAATTTGATCTGTAGTTTAAATAAAGCATTTGGTAAGAAGGGAGAGGATATGGGGAGGGGAAAAAGATACAGAGTCTTCAATTATTTCTTTAAAGCTGCCATTACCTTGGACTTGGACTATCCCACCACCTACATCATCTGATGCCACCATTCCAAGTCCTATCTTCAGTAATATAGGATAGTTATACTTAACTCTAAATTTTTTGTCCATTGATTTCAAAACTTTAATGGTAATTAAATGTAACTATTTTGTCCTTGTGCCTTTGTTTCTAATAGCTTTAGCTATTTTTTAGAATATATACCATGCACTTGGATCCTATATTTTATTTTTATTTGTTGATTTTAGGAAGAAAGAGGGGAAAGAAAGAGCACCATCAATCTGTTGTTCCACTTATTCTTTGGTTTAGTCTTATATGTGCCCTTACCAGAAATGAAACCCGCAACCTTGACACATCGGGATGACACTCTAACCAACTGAGCTACTGGCCAGGGCCAGCTTTAGCTGTTTTTAAAAATCAAAGTAAGCCCTTTCTCTAATACTGTTATGTAAATATGCTTTTATTAGTTTAGTAATTATCTGATGCAAATGGACTTAAGAGAGAAAAAGGATGCCTGATGGTAGGTAAGACACTAATAGCACCAAAACAACTGTAAAGTAATTGAAGCTCAAAATACTGTCTGCATTTATAAAGTATTTCTTTACAAGAACTACATTATTATAGGCGAAACTTAGAATATATACTTCATTAAGTTACATCTTCCAGTACTTAGTATCATTATAGTTGGGCACATTTTAAATTGCATCACTCTTACATAGGACAGGTAAGTATATTCTCACTTCTTCCTGAATAACAGTGTCTTAGTCCCTTTGGGATACTATAACCAAATATCACACTAGATAGCTTCCAAATAATAGAAATATTTTTCTCACAGTTCTGGAGGATGAACATTTGAGATCAAGGTGCCAACATAGTCAAGTGAGGGTTCTTTTCTGGGTTGCAGACTTTTTGTGTTCTTGTATGGCTGAAGGAACTATGGAACTCTATGAAGTCTCTTTAACAAAGCAATAATAATCCTATTTATGAGGGCTCTACCCTCATTATCTATCTCCCAAAGACCATACCTCCTAATACGATTGGGCAATGAAAGTTGAAAACACAAATTTTAGGGGGAACATAAATATTCTGACCCCAGCAGAGAGTGAAGGAGGGCTCACAAAGGCAGAAGAACTAGATGAGAGAGAAGGTGAGTAATGGTATTGACTTAGCAGGCCAGAGAAAGCATAAAATATAAGCACGGAGGAGGAAATCCATAAGCAGCAAGTTGGTTCTCACTCATCCCTCAGAATCCCTGAAAAGGCTTGAGAATTAGAAGTACCTGGAACTTTGGAAGTGGTAGAGTATAAAGCTAAGGGCTGCAGAATTATTAAAAAATAAATAGCAATGAGAGTCTCAGATCCCATTCCCAAGGAGCAAAGTGAATTCTTCACTCCCACCAAAGTGAAAATCACTCCCTGAGGAATTAAACCTAAAGGACTGTGGTTTTAGGCATCAGAAACTGCTGAAGTCAGAGGTGTGTCATAATTAAAATGGGGAGATTAAAAGTCCACATGCAAACTGCTAAAACCCAGAAATTTCTTCCCAGCACTTGAATCTCAGAAATTTGGCAGCCAGGTTTATAACTTCCAAGGCAAGAAATTACAAGAAAGTGATCAGTACAAATAAAACAACTACAGAAACTATCACTTGAGGGCCCTTCAAATTAAGAGTCAATGCACCCCTACCATCTTACACTAGTCAGTAAACACCAACCTCAAAATTTAGAACATTACATCAGCCTCAGAGTACATCATTCTTAATTGTGGACAAACAAGGAGCATTTGTCAAAATTCTAGCCCTGTTTGAAAGCCCTCTCAAATGTCACTTTCTCCATGAGGTTTTCCTGAGTCATCAGTTTACTATGGCATTAACTATAATGTACCTTGACATGTAGTTATTCTATGTTTTAACACTTGTTAGATGAGTGCTCTCTCTGATAGCAGGTACATGTCCATATATCCAGTTGCCTTCTAAACAGTAACTTATTTATCTCTCTTTTCCTAAAATTTGCCATATCCAAAACTGAACTCATCATCCTGCCTTCCAAACCGGTGTTTCCTGTCCCACCAAATGGCACTTCCACCTACCCAATTACCCTTGCCAGAAATCTAACCTTTCCTTTACTTCTTCATATATAGTCTTTCAACAGGTTCTGCTCATAAGGCTTTTTTTTTCTTTTTTTCCTTTTCTTTCTTTTTTTTTTTTTTTTTTTTTTTGAGAGAAAAAGAGACAAACAGGAACAAACAGACAGAAAGGGAGAGAGATAAGGAGAAGCATCAACTCATAGTTGTGGCACTTTAGTTGCTCATTGATTGCTTCTCATATGTGCCTTGACCAGGAGGCTCCAGCTGAGCCAGTGACCCCTTGTTCAAGCCAGCAACCTTGGGTTCAAGCCAGTACAACCATGGGGCCATGTCTATGATCCCACACTCAAGCTGGTGAGTCCACCCTCAAGCCAGATGAGCTGGAATTCAAACTGATGTCCTCAGAGTTTCGAACTTGGGTCCTCAGCATTCCATGTCAATGGTCTTTATCCACTGCTCTACCGTCTGGTCAGGCTCATTCCACTCTCTACGTGTTTAGTACTTTTCTTTTTTTTTTTTTTTTTTCTTTTATTCATTTTAGAGAGGAGACACAGAGTGAGAGAGAGAGAGAGAAAGAGAGAAAGGGGGGAGGAGCTGGAAGCTCAACTCCCATATGTGCCTTGACCAGACCAGTGCAGGGTTTTGAACTGGCGACCTCAGTGTTCCCAGGTCGACGCTTTATCCACTGCGCCACCACAGGTCAGGCAGTACTTTTCTTGATTAATATCACCCCATTAAATTTATTTTCTAAATAAAAAAAATACAACTCTATTGCTCCTCACCAAAAACACTTCAGTGGCTTCCCATCTCACTTACAATAAAATATGAACTCTTTAAAAAGGTTGGTGATACCCTGCACAGTCTGATTTCTGCCTTCTTTTCCAGCTCCAAAGATCCCACACTCTTTCTAGAAGTAAAACCTCTGCTCTCTACTTGGAATGTTTTTTCTCCCACTCCTATTCCTAATGCCTACTCATGCCTTAAATTTCAGAGAGGACTCCCCCACCAAAATATATCAGGTATCCTTTTTATCATTTTACATGGCACCTTCACTTTCCCTTCAAAGCATTCGGATTATGTAGATATGTATATTATAAGATTATTCACTTACTACCTGCCTCACCTGTGACCCTGGGGTTAGACATCATGGAAATAGGACTATGCATGTTTTGCTTGCTGTTGTGTTCCCAGCACAGAACATAGTCTATAATAAATACTCAAATATTTATTGAATAAAAAAGTGAATATTCACTGACATGATTTTTAATTTACTTGAAAGATCAATGCCTGGTAGGTACAGGAATGCAAAAAATAATGAAAATAATTAGACAGGAGAGACATTATCCAAACAAGATCTTTAAGACATGTCAGCAGCATAGATGTGAAAGACAAAATAAAAGAAATAAAAGATAGATTTTAAGTCAGCTGATAACAGAGGTCTAAGTAACTGAGAAAAGGACAGGGCCACTAAAATAAATAGGAGAGTCAGAAAAGTATTGTTTGGATTGGGAGATGGTGAATATGAATTTAGACATGTTGAATTAGAAGAGACAATTCAATCTAGGTTGAAGCTGCAAATGTAATTAGGAATTTAGGTCTATAACTCTGAGAAAACTCTGAGATTTAAAATAAAGCCATTTTGGAGTCATTTTAGTGCTGTCAAATACTCCATCATAGATCTTTCAAGGAGATATAAACTCTTATGGCATCCTGCACTTAAATTTTGTAAATTTTCCCACTCTCATCAAAACTTGTTCAATGCTAGTCTTCCTCTCTACTTAACTATAGGATCCATGAAGACAGTATTGCTCTATCCTTAGGAAGAAAACTGCTGGCCTGACTGGTGGTGGCACAGCAGAGAGAACATTGACTTGAGACATTGAGGTCTCAGGTTCAAGCCAGCTTGAGCACAGGGTCACTGGCGTGAGCATGGGATTATCAACATGATGCCATGTTTGCTGGCTTGAAACCCAAAGGTCACTGGCTTGAGCAAGGGGTCACTGGCTCAGCTGGAGCACCCTAGTCAACACACATATGAGAAGCAACCAGTGAACAACTAAAGTGCTGCAACTACAAGTTGATGCTTCTCTCACAAAAGAAATAAAGAAAGAGAAGGAGAAGTAGAGAGAGAGAAGGAAAGGAAAGGGAAGGAAGGAAGGAAGGAGAAAGAGAAAGAAATGAAGAGAGAAAAAGAAAAGAAAGAAAGAAAGAAAAGAAAGAAAGAAAGAAAGAAAGAAAGAAAGAAAGAAGAAAGAAAGAAAGAAAGAAAGAAAGAAAGAAAGAAAGAAAGAAAGAAAGAAAGAAAGAAAGAAAGAAAGAAAGAAAGAAAGAAGGAAAGAAGGAAAGAAGGAAAGAAGGAAAGACTGCTTGACACTCTTCAGTCCTAGGGACTCTGGAAGCAGGTTAGTCAGGAAAGCCAGATCTCAGGTTGTTGAATGGAAATTCCTTTTTCTCCACGGCAGTGACCACAGCCAGAAAATTTTCATTGCCCAGTCCCAGCAGTAGTCCACCAATGCAACTGAACAAATGATTTGAACTCACTCTGTTGGCTAGCAGCACAGTCATATAAGATTTGTGATTCTCAATCCAATAATTTCTCTCTCTGGTATAAAACTGTAACATAAACGTCTACTAAATATCTATCTCAATCTATCCTAATGTGGAACAGATTATTCCACTATTTCAGGTATATTATGAATGTAAATTTGCCAATTTTGAAAGTGCTTTGAAGCTTTTGAGATGCAATTTGATATTTGAAGCCTAGCGAAGCTTAGACTCTGAAAATACTCAAATAGGGGTCTACTGATACCTTTCTATATATTTATCTGCAAATATTTAATCTTGTCAAGATCATTAAAATTGGTTCTGAAGTTCACGTTGGAGACTATTTGATTGTTACAGCTCAAAGAACTTCCCCAGAAGTTCTAAACACCTGAGGCAACAATCTTTATGATTTCTACATCTGCTATTTATAGACAAATGGCAACACTTTGACCCTATTTTTAAATAATTTAATGAAACTTTATTTCCCTTTATTCATGATTTTGGTCCTTCACTTCAATTAAATTCACTGAAACATGTATCTGAAGCAAACAGACACTTAACAAATATTTCTTAGAATGAACTGAAAAGTACTGTTTCATGGTTCTCCAGAAATGGGAGATAACAGAATATGGAGCCCACCTTTAAACAAAAATCCAAGATTTTTACCATTAACATTAATACAGTGCTGATCTACTTTCATTTTTGTTTTACTTTTTGTGTACTGTATTATATTGTGACACCTAAAAATCTATGTTAAAAAGCTAAATTATATGCCTACATTTATATAAATTATATAATTGTTCATATGGCAGACTGTTATAGTATATTACCAATTCATTAGTTACAATAAACTTTTTCCGAAAGAATTATATAAAACACACATGAAATTAGTTTATTTTTAGTTTTTCTGCCTAAAATATCACTATCTCTCCAGCAGGTTAATCCCAGGAGGTTTAGCAACCTCAATTACTGCATTTAAATGTTCACATATCTGTCAAGATTTAAAAGAATTCTTGATGTCAGTTTAAATATAAATATATATAATTCTAGTTAATCATCACTTAAAGTGGTTATGAAAAGCATATCACTTACTGCTGCAAATTTCAAGGTTATATTGTGTATGTTGTATACTTCGCTATATTGCAACTCTCTCTATTGATTTATTGGTTAAGAAAATGTCCATACTGATTCTGCCAGGCCTAAGTGTTTCCTTTATACAGAAAATACATAGTTGCTCGCTGAGGTAAACTTGTCAAGATCATTTGATCTAACCGTTGAAGAGAAAAGAATACCAGAGAAATCACTGGGTGCTTTTAATAGAGCTCAGAGTGAGCTTGGAAATCTCATATAAATATAGTATTTCAAGAAAATCCTAGCAAAATATATTACAAGCTTTTTATTTGTTTCCCCTGCTTCTAAAGGAAACCTTTATATTTACCAGTGACCATACTAATGGTCAATAGCTTTCATTCTTCTTTTGTCTTTTGATGTAAGTATAGATTTTGTGCATTTTGTAATTTCATTTTATAAACAGCTTCAATAACCCTGCAATAAAAATCAGGCATTTTGATGGTATAGTAAGTACATAATTTTACACCAGGTTGGGTCATAGAGTTGCTGTATTTACCTTTAAGTTAGATTTGTTCATGTGTCCATATTTATTTATCCTACTTGAATAGCCCTTACAGTGAAGATAAAAGTGTAATTATTTTTACAACAATGAAAGATTCAGGGTGCCAGAACCTAATATCCTAGTGCCCAGCAACCATAACTAGCACCAATGAATAGCACTTCAAGGCTTTTAATCTCCATGACAACCTACCTTGCGTTCTTCAATAAAATACCACTTTGCATGCATACAAATATATTCTTTATGCACAGCCTACTTGTTAATAAATATCACCTGCACTGAACACACATACAAAAATTATCTTCCTTTTAAGTAACTCTGAGTTCTCTCCATAAAACTAATTAATTGAACTGAGAAAGAACTTAATTTATTCTTTACATCCAACAGCACACCTATACAATTAGCCACCAAAAGACTTTCCAAAATAAATGTTGAAACTGATACCTTCTTCAATATAAAATGCTATAGAGACTGCCCCCTCCCCAAACCCTCTTGGGTATTATATCAATAATACATTCTTGTGGTGAGTAGATAATTTTACTTCAGGCCTAACTGTTGCTGATGTTCTGCCATGGGGAAAATTACACCCCTAAGGATTTTCTGTTCATTCTCTCAATTGTGAAAGACAGTTCTCTAATTTTTAGGTTAAGACTGGCAGGTCTGTTGATTTTTCTGGTTCTTGACATTTTTTTCGGACATAGCTTTTATTAGTTTTTACAGTCAAGAATATCAGAATGAATTAAAACAGAAACCCTGAAACTTTCATGGGATGGTTCTCCCTGTCCACTTTAATAAAAGATGCTGGGATAAAAGATAAAAGTAGTATCTAAAGTGAGATTTGAGAGTGTATGTTGATTTGATTTTCCATAACTCATTTTTCAACAGGAGCAGTACTGTTTCATTGCGTAGAACCTTACTTTATTTTTAAATTGTCAGTTTAAGATGGCTTCTTTATAGATCAGAGTGAAAGGTCTTAGATATCAGAGAAACTGATGCGATATGCAGGCTATGGAAAGCTTTGAACAAGATAGATTTCACTTTATATTTTAGATGATCCTTTGCTTTTCTATAAAAACAATTTTTCCTTTTATGTCTCTGGTTCCTTTTAAAAATGGTTTCTTTACTCTATTGCTTACTTAGACTAAGATGATGTTAATTACTATATGTTACATAAAAGTCTTACTAGACTTGGAAAAATATTTTAAATATAATAATCCCTATCTAAAGAAAGCAACTGAAAAAAAATAACACTATAGTCTCATGTCCCCTAAACTAAAATAATGTACAAAAAAAGCTGAGCTATGACTGACTGCTCCTGTCCAGGTCATTTCAAATAGGTTGTCCTACTTATCATGTCCATAAGACTTTACCAGCACAAGAGAGTATATTAATCAATTCAGTGGGGTTTTTTCTTTATAACTTTTTAATTTTTCAATTAGAGTTGATATACAATATTATATTAGTTTTAGGTGTATAGTATAGTGGTTAGACATTTATATAACTTACAAATTAATTACCCTGGTAAGTTGAGTACCCATTTGACACCATATATAGTTATTACAATATTACTATGTTCCCTATGTAATAAATTGTTTTCTTTGAATATTACAAATCAACCAATTTTGGTAACTTTTTAATTGTACAGAATAACTGGTTTTTCCTGAACTGACCAGTTATTTTGGCATATAAAAATACTTTCAAGTGTAGTAATTATTACATTACAATGTCAGACAACTTGTTTTTTTAGGGTTCTGAGAGCTTAGACATACTTTATATAATATGAGTCTAGTGTTTGGGTTTGGAAGGTCTTCAACAATGTTGGCTTTATTGTCTACATGACAGCTCCTCCAACTGGTTTTTGACCTCCTTGAGAGCTAGCACTATGTGTCTCCCCTGATGTTCTCTAATTTCCAAAACAGTGGGCACCACACAAAATAATACCTCACAAATGTCTGTTTAATCTAACCAAATTAAATTACAAGTAAAATCACTTTCAAGCATAACATTCCAACCATTAGGTAGGTTCTAGTGCATATCTTGCTTGGTATAGAGTTAGAAGTCTTTTGCATTTAGAAGGTTTAAAATTGGTCCACTTAAGCAATTTCTAAATGCTTTGATTAGCTCATTAAAGCTAAGTATCAATATTTCTATTTTTTTTTGTCTTTAAATATTGCTATAAATAGTAATAACGCATCTTCAGCAGCAGTTTTTTCCTTGACACTATCATGTCACTTTTAGACGTTCATTGATTGCTTCTCATATGTGCTTTGACTAAGAGGCTCCAGCAGAGTCAGTGACCCATTGCTCAAGCCAGAGACCTTGGACACAAGCAAACAACCTTGGGCTTCAAGCCAGTGATCTTTGGGCTCAAGCCAGTGACCATAGAGTCATGTCGATGATCCTGTGCTCAAGCAGGTAATCCTGTGCTCAAGGTGACAACTTCAGGGTTTCAAACCTGGGTCCTCAGTGTCCCAGGTAGATACTCTATCCACTGCACCACCACCTGGTCAGGTGCTGTTTCACTATTTTTAAGTGAATATGATTCTTATAAAAATATGTTTACCAAAGTAAGTTTTTATAGGCACAAATGTCTGAAGGAAACCATGAAGATACCACATAATTTTTCTCCTGCCTTCAGGAAAAATAAAACCAAAACCCTCCCAATCAGCATTATATTATCTGAAAAGTCACCAAAGAAGGAGACTTTAGGTGATTAATTTTGTCACTTGTTCAGTGATTCATAACATTTATATTGTATAACCCAAATCACAACTAAAACATGAACTTACATTTTCTGATTTAACCTTCATAAAGCTAGTAACATTTGTTGTGTAAAGAATAAAATAATTCTTAGGCCTTTTGTTTGTGGTGTGCCGAAGAGTTGAGAGCTGCAATTGCTCTTCCCACACCAGAATTTGCTACTCAAAAGCCAGTAGTATAATGTTTTCATTTCCAGTGAGCCATTAACCAAGGTCGTTTGTGTTTAGGTTTTACCAAAACGAGTGATGTATAAAGGCAGCCCTACTGCAACTCCTGTATTTCTGTGGATGTCTTGTTTATAGAGTCAATTGACTATTCTGCTAACTCATATAGAGATATTGCTTGCCTATGGTGTGGTGGTAAGCAGATTCTGAAACTAAGGCCCTGATTTGTAAAGCTGCCACCGCAGCTGATTTTAAGCTACCAACATAAGAGCACTGAAGAGGAAGTCAGGAAGAGAAGCTCATAATCTGCACCCCTGAGCCAATAAGATCCAGTTCCAGCACACCACAACTGGTTGCTGACTATAATTTAGGGACTTTTTTTTTGTTATAAAGGTAATTGGCATACAATTAGAAATGATAAATAGTAAGAAGTGGAGAAAATAGACTAGAATTCTAAAAGCCAGAGAGTCATTTTTAATATGATATATGGTACTAGTGCTAACTACAAGTAACCCTTATATGGAATTCTATATAATACCTGGGTTTATTTCAGCATGCCTTTCTGGAAACCATGTATATTTCAATGTGTGTTCAAACTGGAACACTCCTAATGAGAATATCAGAAAAAGAAGGAAGAGTAAAAGAGGACAGAGGGAAAGGAAATGACAGGATAGGATAAACCTGAAGGGAAGGGGGGAGGGCATTATTGGGAAATGGGCAAGGGAGATATTGAGGGGAATATGGGGGAGAGGGAATGCATTCAGGGAGACACTAGAATCTATGTAAACACAATAAATTAAATTAATAAAAAATAAAGAAAGAAAGGAAAAGAAGGATTGGAACTCAAAAGGAAAATAAAGAAGTTAGCTAAGTAGATGATTAAGCAATGAATCTTAGATAACTAAAGCTGGGAGAAAATAAACTCAGAAATTAAAACTGTATTCCTATATCTATTAGCTCAAGGGAACTGAAAGTGAAGGAGGAGCTAAAGCTATGTGTTTGGCAAAATATTATTAAGCCAAATATCAGGTAACCTTGTATAACAAAGAGGCGACTTGAAAAATAGGAGCCCAGGTAGGCTGAGTTAATTAAATAATGAGCACCAAAAGATTTTTTTATCTCAAACATCCAAATAACTGTGTGTCTCTGACAACAAAAACATAACACTAGAAGTGGGAGTTGACAATCCTGAATCATATCACAAAGGCATTAAGCACAGAAAAATGTAATGCTTTTTAAAAAATTTATTGGGGTGACACAGGTTAATGAACTTATATAGGTTTCAGGTATACAATTCTATAATACATCATTTGTATATCATATTGTGTATTCACCTCCCCAAGTGAGGTCTCCTTCTAACACCATTTATTCCCCTTTACTTTCTTCTACCTTCTCAACCCCACTCCCCACCCTTTCTTCTAGTATTTACCACACTGTTTTCTGTGTCTATGAGGGTTTCTTTTTTGTTTTTGTTGTTTTTGCTTAATACCCTCATCTTTTTCACCCAGCACCGCAACCCACCTCCCTCTGACAGTTGGTAGTCTGTTCTCTGTCTCTATGAGTCTGTTTTTATTTTGCTTGTTAGTTTGTTTTGTTTAGTAGATTCCACATATAAGTGAAGTCATTTGGTACTTGTCTTTCTCTAACTGGCTTACTTCACTTAGCATAATACTCACCAGGTCCATCCTTCACAAAAGGTAAGATTTCCTCCATTTTTATGGTGAGTAATCCTTTTTAATGTTCATATTATCTGCAACAGAGCAAAACAAATTTATATCTGTTTTGTAAAACAATGCAGAAGGAAGGAGATCTTGAAGAACAAAGATGGTAATAAAAACATTACTACAACCCAAGATTTATAATATGCCATTGATAATCTTCCTATTTATAGTACTTTTTTTTGTAATGAACTCCAGAAACATTTATAAAGGATTCTATACAGTCACCCATAATTGAAGTTAACTATCCATAACTCCAAACTATGGAGATTTTCAAATATTTAGTTTTTGTAGTTGAACATTGCTTTTATATGTTTGCCTTAAAATATAATCTTTTTTTGCAACGATATGCTTTTATTAGAGAGATGATTCCATAATTGTGTAGCATTTGTCTAGATTTACATAGCCTGATCTTAGCCTGTTTTTGTAAGTAAACATTTTTATCAACATATGTTGGGCAAATGAGTTGTAAATTCATAGATTCTGGTTTTGCTCACTCTTATTGTTAAAAATGGCTGCTGTTCACATGATGATACTCTCACATGATACAGCTGATTGCTTTCATGCTAGGGAATGGGCTTGGTTATGCTAATGTGTGCTGGAGGAGAACTTTCAGCTGAAAAGTTTTAGAAGGAGGAGCTAGGAGGCCATTTTGGGGAGAGAGACCATGTTGTTGTAGGGAGGAGGAGACCATGTTGTTCCAGGGGAGAGAGGCCACGTGGTTGGAGGAGAAGAGGCAGTCAAGATGGCAGGGTGCTGAAGGGGAAGCCAGTTTGTGCAAAGAGGAGAAGGGAAATGGGGAACCAGAGGAAATAAGACTCATGGGGCCTTTGATTCTAGGAAAACTTGAATGTGTCAGTAGCTTTGTGAGTGCTGAATGAGTGGGTTTTAGAGCCCAGTGTGTTTGTGTTTACTCACTGGCCAAGTGTGAGCTAGGAATAAAGGTAATGGCCCACCAGTTTTGGGCTTTGCAGTTTCATTACCATCTGCCTGAATTAAATGCGAACCTGCAAAAGCCAGGCAGCTGTGATGGCAACCCTGGCCTTACAACATATAATATGCATATAATATGCATACACAACTCATAACTGTCCAGTTCCATGAATTATCACAAAATAAATACATTCATATAAACAGATCAAGAAATAAGAATATTTCTCATCATTTCAAATATTCTTTGTGTCAGCCCTTATTCCCATTGGTTATGCTAAAGATAGTCACCATGCTGACAACAAACACCACAGATTAGTCTTGCCTTTTTGAACTTTATATAAATAAAACCATTCTTCAATGTGCTTTTAGTTTCCCATGGATTTGAGAGAGAGAATAAAAGAGAGAGAGTGGTGGAAGGCGGAGAGAAAGTCATTGTGCTGGGTCAATGCTTTATCCACTGAGCAACCTGTCCAGGGCCAGTGTGCATTTTTTTGTATGACTGGCTTTTCACTCAGTTTTTTTTTACTTACTATCTTCACTTATATTGCTGCACATAACAGTAATTTTAATTTTCATTGTTATATAATATTCCATTGAACCCTTTTTATCACAATTTTTATTCAATATACATTTTATGTTAATTATTTACATGGTATATATTTTTCTATCTTTCTTTGTAATTTTTGTCTTTTTTACTTTTAAAAAAAGTGTATTTCTTATAGACATCCTGTAACTGGGTCTCTGCATTTTAATTGTAGTATTTTGCCCAATAATGATATTTAATGGAAGACCTAAATACAACAATAGGTAATACAATTATTCATTGCTTGGATTTAGACCCACCATTTTGCTACTTGTTTTCCAGCTATAACTCTTTATTCCTAGTGATTGATCTAGGGATTTGCATCTTTAACATCACATTCTACCTAGAGTCGGTATTGCACTATTTACTGTATAATATGAGGATCTTGCAACAGTATCGTTCCATTTACCCCTTCACCTTTGTGCTATTGGTATTATAAAAGGCACCAATAGAGAAAACAATATTATAATTGTTGCTTTTAATGTCCTTATTTTTAAAAGAAAAATAATTTATATATATATGTATATATATATAGTTTTTTATATTCACTCAAATATTTATTATTTTCAATGTTCTTCATCTGTGCCTATATACACATATTACAATTGTCATTTCCTTCAACAAAAGCATTTCCTTTAGTATGACCAGTGGTTTCACAGTGGACAGAGCATCACCTGGGATGCTGAGATCTCAGGTCCAAAACCCTGAGGTCACCGACTTGAGCACGGTACCATCTATATGATTCCAAGATTTATCACTGACTTGAGCTCAAAGGTCACTGGCTTGAAGCCCAAGGTTGCTAGTTAAGCCCAAGGTCTCTGGCTTGAGCAAGGGGTCACTGGGTTGGCTTGAGCCCCACAGTCAATGCACGTATGAGAAGCAATGAACAACTAAAAGTGACACAACTATGAGTTGATGCTTCTCATCTCTCTCCCTTCTGGTCTCTCTCTTTCTTTCTCTTCCCTCCTCCATTCTCCCCCCTCCCAAAGAAAAGAGAAAAAAAATCCTTCAGCATTTCTTGTGGTAGCAAATTCTCTCAGTTTTTATTTATCTTAAAGTGTCTTTACCTTCATCTGTGATAGAGTTTCTCTAGTTTTAAAATTCTTGGCTGAGTTTTTTCTTCTTCACTTATCAAGTAACCTTAATTGTTACAGATCATAGGCAATGGAATGAGAATGTTTATTATTATTTCCCTTTATATAATATATTTTTTCCTCAGGCTACTTTCAAGATTTTCTCTGTACCTTTGGATTTTATCCGTTTGACTATGATGTACCTTACTGTGGCTTTCTTGTAATAATTGGAAGGGGGCATGTGTTTTTGATCAGCAAGTTTATGTTTGTCTTTTCTTTAATTGAATTTTCTTGGGGTGACACTAGTCAACATAATTATACAGGTTTTGTGTACCCAACGCTACAACATATCTATGTACACCAAATGGTATGTTTACTCCACCACATCAAGTCTTCGTCCATCACAATTTATCCCCCCTTACTTCCCTTTCCCTCCTTCCTCCCTGTCAATCAAGTTTATGTTTTTATAAAGTTTGTAGGTTTTTAATCATTCTCTTTTCAAAGTATTTTGTTTTCTTTTGCTCCATTGTCTCTCCTCACCTCTGAAACTTCAATTACACATATATTAGACTTGTCTCTGATACACTATATTTTATCTTCAGTCTTTTATTCATGCTTTTCAAATTAATAATTTCTATTGCTCTATCCTCAAGTTTACCAACTCATTTTTTAGCAATCTCTAAACTGGTTTTAACCTCCTTCAGTGGATTCTTTATTTAGTTTCTATATTTTTCAGTTCTATAATTTTTATTTACTTTTTTAAGCTACTAATTCACAGCTAATATTTCCTATCTGTTCCTTCATATTTTCCTTTAAATTTGGATGTATTTATAATAGGAGATTTAAAATATTTAATATTTATTTATTTATTTTTGACAGAGACAGAGAGAGAGTCAGAGAGAGGGACAGATAGGGACAGACAGACAGGAAGGGACAGAGATGAGAAGCATCAATTCTTCATGGCAGCTGCTGGTTGTTCAATGATTGCTTTCTCTTATGTGCCTTGATGGGGGTGTGGGGCTACAACAGAGTGAGTGACCCCTTGCTTAAGACAGCGACCTTGGGCTTAAGCCAGTAACTTTGGGCTTCAAGCCAGTGACCTTTGGACTCGAGCCAGTGACTATGGGGTCATGTCTATGATCCCACGCTCAAGCCAGTGACCCCGTGCTCAAGCTGGTGAGCCTGTCTGTGCTCAAGCTTGATGAGCCTGTGCTCAAGCCAGCAACATCGGTGTTTTGAACCTGGGTCCTCAGTGTCCCAGTCCAACACTCTATCCACTGTGCCACAACCTGGTCAGGCTAAAATCTTTATTTTTTAATTGCAGTATCTGAATCATTATGGGACTAGATTATTTTTCTCCTTCTTTTTCCAAGTGAGGGGAAGGGAGATAGAGAAACACACCTTCTCATGCACCCTGACCAGGATCCAACCGGCAACCTCGTCTGTGGCTGATGCTCTGGCCAACTGTGGCCATGTTCGCAACTGAGCTATTTTTATTGTCTGAGGCAGAGGCTCCACAGAGCCATCCTCAGCACCCAGGCCAATGTGCTTAAACCAATTGAACCATGACTATGGGAGGGCAAGAGAGATAGAGAAGCAGGAGGGGAAGGAGTGAAGAAGCAGATGTGCACCTCTCCTATGTGCCTTGACTGGGAATCAAATCCATGACATGCACACGCCAGGCTGACACTCTACCACTGAGCCAACCAGTGAGGGAAGGTACTAGATTTTTTTTTTTTTTTTTTTTTTTTTTTTTTGGAAGGTACTAGATTTTAATAACTGCTTTTTCTGATGTGACTGTGGATTGCTTTTTCCCATATCTTTCTATGTTTACTGTTTTTATTATATACAGGACAAAATAAAAATAATATTGCAAAGACTCAGATTCAGTTATATTTCTCTAATGGGTATTGATTTTTATTCTAGAAAGTAGTTAAATTGGCTAGACTTAAAAATCCACTCTGTCTTTCCTACAGTGGACAACAGCTAAAATTTCTTCCCAATTCTTTTGTCTTCCAGCTGCTGCTTTTTACCAGGCCTACTGGAGCCTTCCTTGTTCAAGTACAGTTTAATGGTCACCAAGAGTCTGGATGGAATTTTGAGGTTCACGCTCTCTGCAGCTTCCTTCCAGGATTTTCCCTTGAATTTTCTGGGTTTTTTTTTCTTTTCTTACACTTATTTTTTATTTAGAAATTAAATTTAATGGGGTGACATTTATTAGTAAGTGTACATAGGTTTCAGGTAAACAGCTCTATAGCATTTGAACTGTTGATTATGCTGTATACCCATCACCCAAAGTCAGATCATTTTCTGTTACCATTTATTTGTCCTCCTTTAGTCTATGCCAGCCTAGAACTCTGTCATCTTTTACCTCAAACCAGCAACGTTGCAACTTTTGGTAAGCCAGAGCCTGGTGTAGATTGCTGTAGACTCTCAGTTAAAAAGATGCATACTCTTTGATCTCATTAGCTTTAGTTCTATCTTTCAAGGGTAGATTCCTTCTAACAACATACTATTGTTCTCCAGTACTTTCAAATAGTTGTGGGGGGAGATGTATTTTGCTCATGTATATATTATTATTACCTGCAAAAATGTTATTCTAGCTAAGTTACTCTGCAATTTTTTAAAAGTCTGAATCTAATATATTTTTTCATATTCTTTTTTTTTAGTTAATATTATATCATCTGGCTTTGCATGAACACTTCCTGTGTGATGTGCTTTATGTGTGTGTATTACTTAAATCTGTTATGTGAATTCAGAGCCTTTAATTTAACCTTCACATTTTTTTGTAAAGGTCACATGTCCAGACTATCAATTCTTAACATTATTGTAGTCAGTTCAGTATATAAAACCTGATAAAGCATTATTAGAAGGTTTTAAAAAATAGTCATTTTGTGTTATGAAGCCAAATTGAGTCTTCCAATGAAATCAAATTTTAACAATATAGTTTAATTTAAACAATACTTTATTTAAGTCTAAGTACATATAAAATTGTTTCTTTGTTTTCCTCATTAAAAATTAATACTTTATTCCTCTAATTTAAAATTTTATCTTTGTTCTTTTAGAACAAAATTTATATAGATGTGTTGTATTTTTTACTTCATAGTCCTCAGTAAATTTTTGCATAAAAGCATCCAATTGTATTTTACAGTCTTTGTGACAAAAGTTTACTTTTCCATTAATCACACTACAGTTTATTCAAGAATGGTTCACATAAAGTTTCTTTATTGAATTATTTAGCAAATGTCTCATGAGTATTTATTTTATATATAGCATTGTACAAAACACAAGGAATAGGAGAATAAACACCATCCAAATTCTGCAAAGGCTCATCATCTCTTAGGAAAGACAGAGAGGTGATTAAAAATGATAACAAATTAAAATGCGTGTTACTGGTGATAAGAATTAAAAAATGATAAGGTCACAGGGAGGATTTATTTTTGATTGGAGAGATCTAGAAAGTCTACTTAAGGATCAACAGTTGTCCACAACCTTGAAAGATGACTATGTTTGCCAGCAGCAAGAACTTGGGGGAAAACATCATAAATTCAGGGCACTGGTAGAATATGTTTGTTATAGGAAGTTAAATCTGTTCACATATGCTGTAAATGAACTAACTCATCACTTCTGTATTACTTAGGTTCCCTTGATAACGTAGAAAACTTTAGACTCTCAGTCTAGCTTCCCTTGTAAACTGCTTGAAATAAAGAATACTTTTAGCAGTTTTGAATCTACTAAACACAGTGTAAAAACACTCCCACAACTTGGAGGCCCTGTTTAGACAAAATGCTGAGTTGATGGACTATAAATCTCATCCAATATGGTAATTTCTAAGTTCCTAAATCACACACTAGATCTCTAACACTTTAGTATAAATAAATATCAGATTATGTTAAAGGGGAGTGTGTGTGGTTTAAAAACCCAGAGGATGAAACTTAGAAATAAGGCCCCAGAAATTTAATCATTACACTACATATTCTGCTTACAGGGATGGTAATTTATGGAAGTCACTTGTCAGTAACTATTTAAAAAGCCAATTGGTATTTTATTATCCTTTTCTTCTCCTGTCTTTTCTTTTTATGTTCTCTATTAATTCCTTTCTTTTCTGATTTCTCTTCAGCCTTATCTTTCTCTTCCTTTTCAAATTCAATTATCCCTCTTTTCATCTTTTTCTCATCATCCTTATTTCTAGTTCTATTTTTAAGTTCCTTTCTTTATCCAAACATATGTCTTTTTGAAGAACTATCACATTTTTTTTAGTGATTGATTTGAGAGAGAGAGAAACATCGATTTGTTGTTCCACTTATTTGTGCATTTATTGGTTCATTCTTGTATATGCTCTGCAGGGATCGAACCCACAATCTTGGCAAATCAGGATGACAAACCAACCAAGTGAGCTATCCTGCCAGGACCTCACACTTTTTTTAAAAGTTTCATTTTAGAGAGAGATATAGAGAAAAACTGTTTTCTGATTTTTAAACCTAAAGCATACTAGATCAGTATAATGAAAACATATAAAAGGATGCTACTTTAACTCACTTTATGATCAGTATATTGGGGGTAGATTCAGGCTCTGTGGTGCTTAAAGCTAAACCATGCAAAATTAAATATGAAAGAAATATTTATTTTTAATGAGAACTATCAAAACAAATTGAAAAAAATTAAAAGCTACAAATGTTTGTAGGGTCAATGCTGGACGGGGCCTTCCCCCACCCAAGCCACATGGCACTGGGGCCATGAACCCTGACCTCAGGCCATTAAATGGTAGTCAAACTAAAACTAAGATTTTACTAAGAACAATGGAACTGTCACCAGATATGTATCAAGGAGGGGTGTAAAACCAGTAGCCACGGCCACCATCACAGCCGCCTGACCCATGAACGTTTGCATTTGATTTGGACAGACGGTAATGAAACAAAGGAACCAAGAACTGGTGGGCCGCTAGCTTTAATCCTAGCTTGCAACTGGAGGGCAAGAAATACACACAGTGGGAAAACACTTCCCTTTCTATTCAGGGCTCCCAAAGCAACTGACTTATCTGAGTTTCCTAGAATCAAAGGTTTCTACCTTGCCAGCTCTATTCACCTCTGTTCCTCATCTCTTTCTCTCTGCACACACTCTGCTCAAATTGGCTTCTCCTTCAGCATTTCACCATCTCCATCTTGGCTGCTTCTCCTCTCCTCCATGTGACCTTTCTCTGCTCTCCTCCAACATAAGCTCCTTCTAGAACGTAATCACTCTTCCCCGGAACAACGTGATCTCTCCTTTTAAAACCTTTGGTTCTAAAGTCCTCCCCCAACACACATTAATATAATCACGCCCATCCCAAGCAAGAAGGGTGATGGGCTTCCATGTGGGCAGCACCATTTTTAACAAAGTGAGCATAATATATTTTATCTGCCCAACAAGGGGCAATACAGAACAGATGCTCATACCCTTTCCTCTAACTCTTGCTTAGTTTCACTTGAGTAATGCCAGGGTTTAGCTATTTAAACCACAACCCCACCCAGTGGAGTGCAGAACATCCACAGACTGGCCACCATCATTGTTTTTCTACAACTTGCCTGTTTTTATGGCTTATGGGAAATGCACCAGTTTATTGATAAAAATTCTCACCAAAGCTTAGGTTTCTCTGAACTCTTCTCAACTAAGCCTTCACCTTTGGGCTCTTGTTTATGTTTATGTTTATATCACTCAATTTTAGAAAAAACCCTGATAAGTAAATTTAACAAGACTCTCCATCCTCACTATCTGATCAAATTCCTTATCCCACACACTCCCCTCGGACTGTGATAGGTGGTTAGGGGATCACCCTTGCCTGCCTTCCCCAAGAAATCCATGAAGTTGGTTTAACCAGAATCTCCCCTTGCCCCTGAAGTTTTCCTCTTAGCAATTTTCTATCCACCTGCTCCTTGGCTATAAATCCACACTTTCCCATGCTGAATTTAGAATTGAGCCCAGTTCTACACTGAGGTCTATTTTCTCTTATTGTAATAGTTTCTGAATGAAATCTGTTTTTACCATTACCACTTTAAATATTGTCTAGCTCTTTTTTTTTAACAATATGGAAGCTTATAGTCATTAATTTGCAGCAGAAAGTAATAAACACTTGTATCGACTTGGGAAGGCCTTATAAAAAGTACTTGAGTATATTAAAAAATTAGATTGACAGCTTTGAAACACAAAGTCCTTTGTTTATCCATAAAAGATGTATATGATTGCCACTAGCAATTTTAAGCTTTCTTTATGGGTAAACCTCTGTCTGCCCTTCTAGAGAGTGAGAAAAGAGTTCAGATTGCAGGCCCACTCAGTTTTTGGCTTCTTTACTGAGTCTGCCAATTAGAGCATTTTTGTGATGTGGACATGTGTCCACTGGAATGAGACCAGCTCATTTCACAAAGCAGTTGTCAAATAACATCAACTTTCCATGACAACCTGTGTTGGATGCAAAACCATGCCCTTGAATGTGACATGGCTTCTTCTCTCATTACTAAATCTTTTAGATACCCAGTATTTCAGCACACTAATTTTTAAAGCAAACTAATTATAAAATCAGCAAGTCATCCTCATTTCCCTTAATTCATGGAAATTTTACTGGTGCTTGCTTTTATTATAGAAAAATGATCCCCTAAGCATATTTTTATTCTTGGAAAACTTGGTACTTTTCAAGTCACTGTGCAAGAAATTTATATATTTAAAATTGTTTGAATGAGTGCTTTCTGAGTACCTACTTCCTGTTAGGCACAGTCAAAATGCTACTAGTTTCTTTCTTTCCCCTAAATACATTTGCTGAGTACCTGAGAAATTGATTTTATCTCTTCACCATAACTAGTTCTTTTTCTTTTTTAAGTCAGCCTATGCAAGTAAGAGCAACCAAAAATTTTATAAGGGGAAAGGTAATGTTTGAAATTACATTAGTATGAATGTAATTTAATTTTTCAACTACACATAATTACTTTGAAAAAGAAAAAATCAGGAGAATTGCTTTATTATATTTTTGCCAGTGGGTGTGTGAAGTGATTTAACTTACAGGTAATGATTATGTAATTGTATTGATACAGGGCATGCAGCCTATCAACCTCAGTGAATCATTCAGATTGACAGGAGGAGGTGTGAAAATTCTGCCTGCTTCTCTTCTGTTTCAGATACCTGACTTTACAAAGGAGATATCTCTTGCTCAAAATTTGGGGAGAGCGGTGGTAAGTGAGGCATCCAAGCTCCAAGTTCACAAATATAAATGCATCAAGACAATGTGTCAATTCCTGGTGGTATAATTTTTAAATTAATTGGGTGGGTAAAATTGCCCTGCCTAAAGGATGACTGTGTGCTAAGAGATACAAGACAAATATAAGAAGCTACCTACCATTCAGAAATGAAGTTCTAAACTTTACAGAGCTAACCTAAGATACAAATTAATCTTACTGAACTGTTTGTCCCTGTTTTACCTCTTTTGGATATTTGTTGCATAAACCCAACCATTTATTTGGATGTATTATAATGGTCTAGTGGTAGCACTGTATCCTGAGACAATTAAAATTTCTATTTTTGCAGCCAATGGCACCTGCAGCCATAACTGATTAAAAGTACAAAATTTTACATCTGGAGAATAATTGTGCCAAGGACAGTGATTGACCAAATGTAATTAGCTGAATTTAGATAAATTCTCAATCTGCTTTCTTTAATTTGAATAGAAAAATCACACACTTCATTGAACATGAACGGATTTGAAAATGAACATTTGAATTATATGTGAGGATACTTTTCCAAAATAATAGGCCCAAGAGATTTTGATATGCTAACTAGAAGCTCTTTGTTGACCCAAAGATAGTATCAGCTTCTGTTTTTACTCTCTAATTCTATTTGCTGACTTTTGTTAATATTTATAATAACAGAAATAGTAGGTGAGGGAAAGCAAGAGAATAACAGATCCATTCAAATCTTTACTCTTTGTTTTTTCAGTGCTTCTTGTTTTGTTTTTTTTCTTAGGGATAATTAGAGATAAACGGTATGGTATTATATTTGCTCAGATAGCAATACAAAAATGCCTATTTCCATCATTTTCAGTAATAGACTTTTAAGCTATATTTTCCTCAAACTTGATCCTCATTATTTCAGTAATATTTAAGCTATTAATTTCTCCAGAGAGTGCTTTTTGAAAATGGTAAATTGTAAGACAAATCCCAAAATTACATTTTCTTTAATTTACAGTATTGTTCAAGCTCTACTGTTAGCATAAATGAATAGTCTGAGCTGCAGGCTGAAATAAAGCCTTGAGCATTAAACAATTGGCTTGGAAACAGAAACATTAAGAATATGATTGAAATTTTTTATAGAAGATGAAATAACAGCATGTGTAAAAGCTCATTTATGATAATTCTAACATTTCTGCTAGAGTTATAGAAAAGTAACAACATTACCAAAAAAGAAAGAAAGGTGAAGGGTTTCACTTTCTAACCATTTGCAATGATATCTGCAATGAAAGTGATTTCCACAGTTATATAGATTTCATTTTTCTTTCTAAGTTCCAAGTTTACCTTGTTGAAGGAACACAAAGCGCTTTTCAGACAAAAGTCAACTGAAGCAAAAGTTGTCATATTTGATATTTAAAATGCAGTCATGTTATAAACATGCAACAATAGTAATAAATATAGTCAAACAGCATGTTACTCTGAAAGACACTGAAGTCTGTAAAGGTTTATAAATATCAGCACATTTATCTTATTATAAAAAGACATTAATTATGCTAATGTGGGATGAAATTATATGAAATTTCTCCCAGAGCAATGGTTCTTAACCTTTTTTGAGGTACCGAACCCACCAGTTTCATATGCGCATTCACCGAGCCCTTCTTTAGTGATAAATAAAATATGATTTTTTTTCCAAATTCAAGAAATCGGTATGTTTTTTTACTGGTGCACAAAATGAGCCGTGCATGAACATCACCTTGCTCAAAGAACAAAACCAACAAAGTGCATGAACTCACAACAAATTACGGTATTACTTTATTCTGGCCTCCGTGGCAGAGGCTTCTCCGAACCCCTGAGACCGACTCATTGAACCCCTAGGGTTTGATAGAACCCAGGTTAAGAACCACTGGTCTAAAGGTAAATTCTAGATCACTTATTTAGCAAGTTTCATTTCACACGACTTATATTTCTTTGATGTATTTTTGTTTTGCCTTTGTAAGGGGTGGGGGTTTAAAGAAAATAGATAATACTTTTCATAAAATTATGAAAAAGACTAATCTTCTACATAATATTAATAATCTGATAAATGGTCAATGATAATGATTTAAGGCCTAAGCAAGCATTTGTAATTTTTCAAATGAAATTCTCAGCAACTAAGAAAATCACTTCCTCCATCTAGTGGTAATTTGTTGTAATTCATCCAAATTCTAAAATCACATTTCAATTTTTTTTAAATGTCATTTTGTTTTTATATTTATGATGTGCCTGATAATTGTATTTATGTAATAAGTTAATCTAAATTTTTTTATGTTTCTGAAAGATTTTATTACAGTCTAAAGAAATGTGGCAACACTGTCTAAAATATATTTCACCCTTGAGTAAAACATAGTCTTTGTTTGCAATCTAGTCCAGGATGCTTGATATATATGTATCAAAGGTGAATAAAGGAGAACATGTTTTAATGATGAAATGGGTGATAAAGGCAGATACTATAAGAACTTTGAGCAAGGTATAGTCTTTGTTGGTCACCATTGATTGAAAACATCTTTGAGGAATCCCTGGAATTACATAACCAGGGAAGACTGAAAAGGGTTTTTTAGGAGGGAGCAACAATTACATATAGGATTAAAAACAAGAATTCAAATGACTCTGACATTTTTGGAAGACTATGGATAAATCCTTTCTCTGCAAAAATGAGATGGGGTCAAGATGGTGAGTGTAGGGTACAAGTTATTAGAGATTCATTGTAGAGGATCTTGATGTCAAGATTAAAATGCTGAACTATACATTTCATTAGGTTCAATCTCAAGAATTATGGTGGCATCCATGGACCATATATGGTTCATAATGGGTTTTTTGTGTTTAATAATTTGCTGAAATAAGGAAGTTTTCACTGCATGATCATATAAGCATTTCTTTAGAAATATTATAATTATCATCAGATTCTCAATGGGGTTCATTGCTTCTCTAATAGTCATATATTAATAATCTAGTAGTGTTAATCTGATGTTGAAGATTTTGAAGAGAAAACTGTCATTTTTGAGCTTTGAGATTTCCCTGAGTAGTTTGATATGGGCACATAACTTATTATTCTTCTTTGGGCCATTATATTCCATTAGCACAAGCAATACTGAAACATCAGCTACCCTAATTGTATGGCACTTTGTTCCCTCACTTGGCACTTAATACTTCTTTATGAGATGTTCTAAATCGAGAACTAGTTCTATGATAATGTACAGAGCCATATAAGTGATCCTTTCAAAAAATATTTATAAGTATGCCTAAAACTTAAGTTTAGTGAGTGTATCTTTCTCAACACTGATGTCCATTCTGACTGCATTTACATATCTAGGGAATTCAGATCTCATAATGATAATAACCATAAAAATTTTCATTTGTTAATCTAAAAAACAAAAACAGACTCATAGAAATAGAGATCAAACTGATGGTTGCCAGAGGGGAGCAGGGTAAGGGGACCGGTCAAAACAGGCAGGTAAATATGCTCAATAATCTTCTGATAAATGTTCACAGTGACAGAGGATTACTAGACTTAGTGTGGTGAGCACATTGTAAGGTATGTAAATGCTGAATCATTATATTGTACACCTGAAACTAACATAATATTGTATACCAACTATACTTAAATTTTAAATAGAGTTTCCACTTGTTGAGGACTACATGCCAGGCACAAAACCAGGTACATTTGATCAATTAATTGAGTGCTTATTATTTGCCAGGTAGGTTATTAGTAATTCTTGTGATAATCCAATGAGTTAGTTATATTCCCTCAATTTTATAGTTGAGGAAACTGAAGTGTAAAAGGGTTAAGTAACATTCCCATAGTCACCTTGTTGACAGCAAATACAGCTTTAATTTCAACCAAGATCTCTCTGATTCAGGAAGATGTGTCAAGGGTGGAACTTAGAAAGCATTTGGCCAGGATGTAAGATTTTTGAATGCATATATCTTGTCCTGCCTTAGCCATACCTTTTCTTTCCCTTCCCTTCCCTTGGTTCAAACTACCCTTACCCTCTCTAGCCCCCTTGCAAAAAGCCCATATGGTAGGCACAGAGCCCAAAGCCAGATAAATGTGCCTTCCTTATTATACTAGGTAGCTTTTGTCTAAACCCTGGAGGATGAAGCAAGTAGGAACCAGTACATAAGTTCCTTTTCATAGCTTGATGTTTCTCAAACTCTTTTGTTAAGAAACTGTTTAAAAGATGTTAATTGGTGTGTCGTATTAAAGTATTCCATGACCAAAATTATCATAGAAATATTGTCTTGTATATTTATCTCTTGGCATTTAAAAATGAACATTAACAAATTAAAAACTGAGAAGTGCTGCAGAAGAAGAAAGATTGGATAAGTCCAAGAACTCTATTACATAAAACTCCCATAATGCATGGCTGAATAGCATCACATGTTCGGAAAATACTGGCTGTCACAACAACAAGCTTAAACCTGCTACAGTGCTTAAAAATAGACTCCCTCCAGTCTTCCACGGAATAATAGTAGTTCCTTCAATACCTACGAAATTGAGTTTCTCTGACCCCAAACATTTCACGTGTTCACTTTTCCTAAATGCAGCATGGTACACAAAGAATGTGATTGCAACCCTCAAACTTACAAAAAAATTAAAAGATAATTAAATTCCAGACTAAATGTGACCATTACTTCAGCAATTTACAATGTAAGCATCAATTACTTATTAAATATTTCACACACACACACACACACACACACACACACACACACACACCAAACCCAATACAATCAAATCAGGAAATAAAATCTAGGCCCACCTGATTCTTACCGGTCATAATCTATAGCAAAGAAAACAGAGGTGGGGGGAGGAGCTTCTTGGTTTCAGCTTCACTGGGCTACTAGTCAATCCATGCCAGTTATTGAGAGTCCCCCATCTGTGACCTTAAATTTCACTTAGGAAATAGGACCCATGAGGCTAATTGTGAACCTGGAATGTCATATCATAAGGGAAAGTGGGGAGCAGGTGGGAAATATATCATTTATACACACGTTGCCTCTCTCAGAGAGTACTTGAAACACTCTTGTTTTCTTTCAAATTTTAGAAATTGCATTTCGGGCACCTCCACTCATAATGTCTTTTCTGAAGCTCCCCACTGTCCACTTACCACTCATTCCATGTATTTAAAACCTCTAACTACCTCTTTCCACCTCTCTTTCATCCCTGTGTTCGCCCAAGTCTGAATTGACAGTGGTCTCTCTCTGGTAAACAGCTTCTGTGTCTATGCAAAAAACCTATATTTATAGCAAGCATGTCACCAAGTCCTGATCTCTTGCCCTTCCTCTGTGATGCTTTGTCCCCAACAAGATCTTGGGATATCTGGCCTAGGGCTGCCAAGAGTTTGCTTTCTTCCCTAACATGTCCTTCCATCTTCTTAGCGAGGGAAGCCCTTGATCCCACATTTGCCCCAGCTGAAAAAATAACTCAGTGGTTTTCTGAACTGCTCTTTCTGGTAGTGATGTGGCTTCAATGGCATGATGTTATATAATACCTATCTGCTCATAAAGCAGTCTAAACCTGCATTGCTGTTTTCAGCTTAAGTCTGTAGCAGAAGTCACCTGAGAAAAGAGATCAAAGAAATGTAAGAGAGAAATATAACAAAAGCTTCATGATTTCAAGCTTATTTAGCCTGGAGAAACTAACATTTTTGTAGTAGGGAAGCGAGAAGGAACTTATCATGAGAGGATTTTTATTTAGCATTATTTGGTAATTTAATGGACAGTGCATTGATTCTTTTTGGTAGAAAATACAGAAAGAACTAATGATGTCTTTAGCTTTAATACAGTCTCCCACCTCCCATAATTTATTTTGATACTTTATATGTCTTACAGTATTTGCTGCTAACACTATATAATGAGTGGCAAGCTCAAAGTTACAATAAATTATGCATAACTTAGTCTCTTGGAAGGTCTATAAATACAATGTGAAGTGTTCAGCTTGTTATCTGATACAACATCTGAAATCAGATTGCTTTGATGCAAATGTTTATCTAGCTATTATAATTATGGCATGATTTCTTCTGAATTTATTTTGTTTGGAAAGAGCATTTTGTTAATTAGTTATACCAGTCTCAAGTGTATTAGTTTTTAAAGACAAATCAGTATCAAAACTTCTGCTGATATAACATATTTTTAAAAGAAGTTTTATTAAATTTCAGAAATATTATTTGGGGAGCATACATGCTTGTAAGGGATATATTTTCCAAACATTTTTAAGTATTGAAGAACTTACTAATTTTATTATTTATTGCTTCTCATTATCATCCCATGTTCTTTCCTTTGACATAATCAAAGTGCAAGGTTCTTATGTTTGTGTTTAGTTGTTTAATATCTAAGAAAGTTTACCTTATTTTATGATAAAAGTATCTGTGATTCTTACTTTTATTTCATTCATATGTGTTGTCAAACTATCAGTTGTGAAGAATCTTTGTATAGGACTATGTTGCTTCCATTGGTTCCATTTAAGAATATGACTTTTATTCTTTTTTTTTTCCTCTAAGTGAGAGGAGGGAAGATAGTGAGACAGATTCCCACATGTGCCCCAACCAGGATCCCCTATCTGGGGCTGATGATGGAATCAACTGAGCTATCCTCAGTGCCTGGGCTCATGCTTGAACCAAACAAGCCATTGGCTGTGAAACAGGAAGAGAGAAAGGAGGGGCAAAGGGAGAGGAAGAGAAGTAGATCATTGCTTCTCCTGTATGCCCTGACTGGGGATCAAACCCAGGATGTCAGTACTCCAGGCCCACACTTGATTCACTGAGCCAATCAGCCAAGGCCATGACTTTTGTTTTAAGTTTATTTTTATTAATTTTTATTAATTTTTATTTATTGTATTAACATGGATTCAAGTGTCCCACTCAATATAACTCCTTCACTGCCGCCTCCGTGTCCTCCATTACACCCCCTCAGCCCCCCTTTCCCTAACTCCCTCTCCCTTTCCTTCTGCAATTTGCTGTCTGGTTATCTGTGTCTATGTGTTATGTATATATAGTTTCACTAATCTCTTCACCTTCTCTCATCTCATCTCCTCATCTCCCTTCCCTCTGACTGCTGTTCCTCTGCTCCCTGTGACCCCACCTCTGCACCTCTGCCTCTATTCCGTTCCTCAGTTCACTTTGTTCATTAGATTGCACATATAAGTGAGATCCTATGATATTTTTCTTTCTCTGCCTGGCTTATTTCACTTAGCATAATAATCTCCAGGTCCATCCATGCCATCACAAAAGGTAAATTTTCCCTCTTTTTCATGGACACTTAGTATTCTCTTGTGTAAATGTACCACAGCTTTTTAATCCACTTGTCCACTGATGGACACTTGGGCTATAGCAGGAATTAGCTTCAAATGGAGAATAATAAACACCTAGACAAGTTGATGGAGAAAGAAGGATTTATTAGTAGCCAACAGAGCATGTGAAGATAGTAGCACCAAAAACTCGAGCTCCCCAAAGTTAGATTTCTTACATCTTATATACCTTTACAGCTTTAGCTTTTATGTGACAAGTACCTAGTTTCTTTGACTTCTTTGTTTGCAGATCTAAGTGACTTTTGTATCTCCAGGAGAGAGGTGGTAAGAGAGTAGGTCTGGACTGTTTGTCCTTGACTATTCAAATAAGCCATTCTTTTTGCTGGTGCTGCAACTTTATTTCAGAAACCTGATAACAAGGACGGACCACAGCTGTGGTTTGTTACTTTTCAAACTTTCTCAGTCAGCCCTTCCTCCCTCAGTCCAAAACACTGAGGTCACTGGTTTGAGCATAAGATCACAGACATTGTAGCCCCCCCCCCCTGAATTCTTCTGGTTTCTTCTCTGTCAGAGCTGTTTCCAGATGTTGGCTATTGTAAACAATGCTGCAATAAACATGGGGGTGCATATCTTTTTTTGAATCGATGATTTGTTATTCTTAGGATATATTTCTAAAAGTAGGATAGCTGGGTCAAAAGGCAGTTCCAGTTTTAATTTTTTGAGGAAATGCCACACTGTTTTTCACAGTGGCTGCACAAGTCTGCATTCCCACCAGCAGTAAAAGAGGGTTCCTTTTCCTCCACACCCTCGCCAGCACTTATTGTCTGTTGATTTGTTAATGAGCGCCATTCTGACAGATGTGAGGTAGTATCTCATTGTGGTTTTAATTTGCATTTATTTGATAATTAGTGATATTGAACATTTTTTCATATGCCTATTGGCCATCTGTATGTTGTCTTTGGAGAAGTGTCTATTCAGTTCCTTTGCCCATTTTTTAATTGTATTGTTTACCTTCCTGGTGTTGAGTTTTAGAAGTTCATTTTCTTGAAAAGCATATGGTTCATGTCTTTCGTGATGTTTTTTATTGCAAACTCGTACTTATTGAAACTTTGTATATGAAATTTGAGGACTGGATTTAACGTAAGTTTCTACATGAAGATTTGAATTCATATCTAAAACGTGCCTATGAGAACTACTAAGCTGACACCACTTTTAAAAAAGAATTCTCACCTTAGATTTTGGGGATGGGGGAACATAGATAGTAATAATTTCTGCTCCAAACCTACATTAAAGGTTACTTTGTGGTTAGTAATACTAAGTAATATTTTTTAAAACCCCTTCACCTATAGTGCAAGACTGAAACCAATTAATGATCTTATTGTCTCTCATTCAGCTGCTGGGGATTTTTATCTAACTTACCCCTTTCTTGAACGTATCATCTTTAAAGATCCCTACCTTCTGCAGAAGTTCATTTCTAACATCTTACCTTGCTCAGGCCCTAGTGTTTGTCTTCCATTCCCCACATATGCTAAAGAGTAAAACGAACCTTTTTAGTCACCAAGGATTGGCACATGGCCCAGAGGTTTAACAGATAGGATTAATTTTTAGATTTATATTTTCTTATTATTTTGTCTTTGAAGGGATGCCCTCATTTCCATTTGAGCTCACTCATGCCCTCAACCACAGTTTCCCTAGAAGGAAGATCTGCGAGGTGAGGCTCCATGGCCACACACGTGCTAAGGAGAGTATATTTTTTCTTATTTTATCATGATGGTATCTCCTGAATTATAATGGAAGACCAGCCGGATCACCTCAGAACATCTCAGAATTATCCTCTCAGCATTATCATAGCAGTCTGAGTTCCCCATTAGGGATGTGAAAAATCAGAAAGAGAAAAAGGAGCTGTCTTCAAGAATCAGTGTTCAGCCAGAAACCAGTTTATTATATTGGTAGTAGCAGAGGAAGACAGAGAAAATGTGAGAGGACAGAAAATGTAGTAAATTAATACCACTTGCTAAAGCACAGCTCAAATAACATGAGACTAGAATTCCAGCTAGTTAGATAAGATCCCACTTTAAGTCTCTTGTTTGAATATTATCTTATGACCCAGGCTATGGTACCTAGGAAGACTAGACTGCACACATAGCTCAATGCTAACCAGTTATCTCCCCTTAGTGTTCTACTTGAGGACCTAGTGAACAATACATAGAACTGAACACAACATATAACACACCCACACAAAACAAAACATAAAAAATATATTCTGACCCCTATATTTTCTGTCTTATTTGATGACACAGTCATATTTTAGTCACCCAGTATTCTTTTTTTAAGAGTGTTTGGGAGGGTGGGCTAGGATGTTCTCATTACAGAAACTCCCATCCTCATCTATCGTGAACAGACCTCAAGGACGCACAGCTGTCTTGGTGACCATTAAGCCGCAGAAGATAAACCTGACAAAGAATCTTTCAGCAGGGACTTTCCAACTTCCAAGCACTCCATGTATATGTCAGAGACCTAGCAACAAGAAACATCCTACCAGTATCCACCTCTAAAACTCCTATAAATCACCCCCTTAGACTGCACCGGCGCACGCCCATCTCTCCTCTCCAGAGAGCTCCTCGGCAGGTTGCTTTCTTTCTTCTAATAAAGCCTACGAGTCCTACCTGTGCCCAGTCTGATTATTTTCTATCACTTTTCTCCTTCACTTCTACTTCCTGCAGTTTAATCAAGTTATCAACTCTTATTAATTCCACCATCAAAACTCTCTCTTTTAGCTGACCAGGCAGTGGTGCAGTGGATAGAACATTGGACTGGGACGCTGAGGACCCAAGTTCCAAACCCCAAGGTTGCTGGATTGAGCATGGGCTCATTCGGCTTAAGCACAGGCTCACCGTTTTGAAAGGGGGTCTCTAGCTTGAGCGTAGGATCGTAGACATGACCCCATGGTTTCTGGCTTGAGCCCAAAGGTCACTGACTTGAAGCCCAAAGTCTCTGGCTAGAGCCCAAGGTCATTGGCTTGAGAAAGGTGTCACTCACTCTGCTATAGCCTCCTGGTCAAGGCACATATGAGAAAGCAATCACTAAACAACTAAGGAGCTGCAACGAAGAATTGATGCTTCTCATCTCTCTCCCTTCCTGTCTTTCTGTCCCTCTCTCTGACTTTCTCTTTGTCTCTGTCACAAAAAAAAACAAACAAACAAAAAAAACTCTCTTTTAGTCTTCTCACTCTTCCCTATTTTTTCTTTCTTACTTTACTCCTGCAGTAGCTTCCAAACTGGTCTGGCCTACTAGGTTCACTATTTCCCCATCTCAGTCAATTCTTTTCCCTGTTGCAAGAATTCTCTCTCTTAAGCACACCTCAAATTACAAGATTTTCCTGCACCAAAATATCATTTAGGTCCATATTGCATATAAGATACACTCCAACATCCTTTACGTAGCATAAAAATAAACTTTTCTAGACTGTCCAACAACACTTCCTTTATTTGTTTATTCAATAAATTAATTCTGAGTGCTGACTCTGGGTCAAGGCTATGTTTAGCCACAGAGGAATCATTTGAACTTGCCAGGATCTTCTTAATCAATTCTGATTTTTCATGCTTCTATGTCTTTGCACATGTTATTTCTGATGTCCCTGACTCCACAATCATTCAGGACCTAATTTAAATGCCATACCTTTTGTTAAGCCTTCCATGATCTCATTATGAATGCCTCTCCTTCCTCTGTGCTTTCTCAAATATTTGTATATAATTTAATATAACATTTATCACAATAGAATATTAGCTTAGCCTACACTAATCAAGCATCTACTATGTTTCAGGAGTAGTATTAAGCTTTGAGGATACATGAGTAAGATATGGACCCTTCTATTGAAGACTTGAGAATCTGCTTGTGGATATTTTCTTCGTTAGACTATAATCTCCTCCAAGACTTGTATTTTTTTGGTTTGTAAAATATGACGCTCAGCTGTTTGTTGGGAAAATAAATTATCAGGTTTGTTTCTGATTCTTGTTTTTAATCTTGTATTTTCCATGCCTTTCTTTCAAAACCCTGTGTTGTTGCAAACCAGCGTGACTAGTAATTCCAGGTCTTGAGGGAGAATGATGCAGTATGAAGAAAATGAATTTAAAGAGAAATAGAATGGGATCGGGAGGCCTCTGTAAGCTGATGGCAAGAACAAAGAGAGCTCTCCTCTCCCAGCCTGGCTTTACTTACAGGGCAGAGAGAGAGAGTCATTAGCAAGTCAATGATATCTCTGATCACACTTCCAAGGAAATCGAAGTGCAGAAAACCCCCACCATACATAACATCTTTTCTTTTTCTATTAACTTTTTATTTAATTATTTGTGTTTACATAGATTCTAGGGTCACCCCAAGTGCATCTCCCCTCCACCATATTCCCCTCAACATCTCCCTTGCCCCCCTCCCTAAAAAGCACTCCCCCTTCCCTTCAGGTTTATCCCATCCTATCAAACCCTTTCCCTCTGTCTTCTTTTCCTCTGGTCCCTTTGATCCCACCTCTGTCTCAATTCCTTTCCTCAGTTCTCATTGTTCCTTGGATTTCTCAAATGAATGAGTTCATATGATATTTTTCTTTCTCTGCCTGTCTTATTTCACTCAACATAATAGTTTCCAAGTCCCTCCATATTGATGCAAAAGGTAATATTTTCTTCTTTTTCATAGCCCCATAGTATTCCATTGTGTATATGTACCACTGCTTTTTAATCCACTTGTCCACTAATGGACACTTGGGCTGTTTCCATATTTTTGCTATTGTGAACAATGCTGCCATAAACATGGGGGTGCATTTCTTTTTTTCAGTCTGTGATATGGTGTCCTTGGGATATACTCCTATAAGTGGAATGGCTGGGTCAAAGGGCAGTTCCATTTCTAATTTTTTGAGGAATCTCCATATTGTTTTCCACAGTGGTTGCACTAGTCTGCATTCCCACGGGCAGTGCAGGAGGGTTCCCCTTTCTCCACATCCTTGCGAGCACCTATCGTGTGTTGTTTAGTTAATGAGCGCCATTCTAACTGGTGTCAGGTGGTATCTCATTATGGTTTTAATTTGCATTTCTCTAATGATTAGTGATGTTGAACATTTTTTCATCTGTCTATTGGCCATCTGTATGTTGTCTTTGGAGAAGTGTCTATTCATTTCTTTTGCCCATTTTTTGATTGGAATGTTTGTCTTCCTGGTATGGAGTTTTACAAATTCTTTATAAATTTTGATCATTAACCCCTTATCAGATATATTGTCGAATATGTTCTCCCATTGTGTGGTTTGTCTTTTTATTCTGTTCTTATTGTCTTTAGCTGTGCAAAAATTTTTTAGTTTGATATAGTCCCATTTGTTTATTCTGTCTTTTATTTCATTTGCCTGTGGAAATAAATCAGCAAATATATTGCTGAGATAGATGTTGGTGAGCTTACTGCCTATGTTTTCTTCTAGGATAGTTATGGTTTCACAACTTACATTTAAGTTCTTTATTCATTTTGAGTTTATTTTTGTGCATGATGTAAGTCGGTGGTCTAGTTTCATTTTTTTGCAGGTAGCTGTTCACTTTTCCCAACACCATTTGTTAAAGAAACTGTCTTTACTCCACTGTATGATCTTACCTCCTTTGTCAAATATCAGTTGTCCATAAAGATGTGGGTTTGTTTCTGGGTTCTCTGATCTGTTCCATTGATCTATGTGCCTGTTCTTATGCCAGTACTCAAGCTGTTTTGAGTACAATGGCCTTGTAGTATAACTTGATATCAGGAAGTGTGATACCTCCCACTTTATTCTTCTTTTTCAAGATTGCTGAGGCTATTCTTGTTCTTTTTTGGTTCCGTATAAATTTTTGGGATATGTGTTCTATATCTTTAAAGTATGTCATTGGTATTTTAATTGGTATTGCATTGAATTTATAAATTGCTTTGGGTAATATAGACATTTTAATGATGTTTATATTCTTCCTAACCATGAACATGGTATATGCTTCCACTTGTTTGTGTCTTCCTTGATTTCTTTTATCAATGTTTTATAATTTTCTGAGTACAAGACTTTAACCTCCTTGGTTAAATTTACTCCTAGGTACTTTATTCTTTTTGTTGCAATAGTAAAATAGATTGTTTCCTTAATTCCTCTTTCTGACATTTCATTGTGTATAAAAATGACTCTGATTTCTGTGTATTAATTTTATATCCTGCCACCTTGCTGAATTCGTTTATAAGGTCCAGTAGTTTTTTGACAGAGACTTTAGGGTTTTCTATGTACAATATCATATCATCTGCAAATAATGATAGTTTTACTTCTTCTCTTCCAATTTGGATGCCTTTTATTTCTTCTTCTTGTCTGATTGCTATAGCTAGGACTTCCAGTACTATGTTGAATAAGAGTGGTGAAAGAGGGCACCCCTGCCTTGTTCTTGATTTTAGGGGAATTGTTTTTAATTTTTGTCCATTAATTATGAGGTTGGCTGTGGGTTTGTCATAGATGGCCTTTATCATATTGAGGTATGTTCCCTGTATTCCCACTTTGTTAAGAGTTTGATCATAAATGGGTGCTGGATTTTATCAAATGCTTTTTCTGCATCTATTGAAATGATCATGTGGTTTTTCTCCTTTCTTTTGTTTATGTGATGATTCACATTGATTGATTTGTGAATGTTGTACCAGCCTTGCCTCCCCAAAATAAATTTCACTTGAACATGATGTATAATTTTTTTCATGTATTGCTGCATCCAGTTTGCTAATATTTTGTTGAGGATTTTAGCATCTAAATTCATCAGGGATATTGGCCTATAATTTTCTTTCTTTATGTTGTCTTTGACTGGTTTTGAAATCAGAATTATGCTCACCTCATAAAAGGAACTTGGAATTCTGCTCTTGAGTTTTCTGAAATAGCTCGAGAAAAATAGGAGTTAGTTCTTCTTTGAATATTTGGTAGAATTCCCCAGTGAATCCATTGGGCCCAGGGGTTTTGTTTTTTTGGGAGCTTTTTGATAGTTGTTTCGATCTCTTTTGTTGTCATCGGTCCTTTTTAGGTTTTCTGATTCTTCCAGATTTATTTTTGGAAGACTATATGTTTCAAGCAATTTGCCCATTTCACCTAAGTTGTTTAATTTTTTGACATACAGTTCTTTATAGTATTTTCTTCCAATATTTTGTATTTCTGTTGTGTTGGTTGTTATTTCTCCACTCTCATTTCTAATTTTATTTATCTGAGTCCTCTCTCTTCTTTTCTTGGTAAGTCTCGTTAAAGGTTCATCAATCTTGTTTACGCTTCCAAAGAACCAGCTCTTGGTTTCATTGATCCTCTGTATTGTTTTCTTAGCCTCTATGTCATTTATTTCCACTCTGATCTTTATTATTTCCTTTCTTCTACTACTGCCAGGCCTAACTTGCTGTTCCTTTCTTAGTTATTTTAGATGAAAGGTTAGGTTGTTTATTTGAGCTTTTTCAAACTTCGTAAGAAATGCCTGTAGTGCTATGAACTTCCCTCTCAGGACTGCTTTTGCTGTGTCCCATAAATTTTGAGTTGTTGTATGTTCATTATCATTCGTTTCTAGAAACTTTTTTATTTCTTCTTTGACTTCATTGTTAACCCATTCATTATTTAATAACATGCTATTTAGTTTCCATGTGTTTGAGTATTTTTCAGTTTTTCTGTTGTGGTTGATTTCTAGTTTCATGCCATTGTGATCAGAGAAAATGCTTGATATGATTTCAATCTTCTTAAATTTGTTGAGACTGCTTTTGTGTCCAAACATATGGTCTATCCAAGAGAATGTACCATGAGCACTTGAAAATAATGTATATTCTGCTGCTTTAGGGTAAAAGGTTCTAAAGATATCTATTAAATCAAGTTGATCTAGTGTTTCCTTTAAGTCTGCTGTTTCTTTGTTAATTTTTTTTCTTCAGGATCTATCTAGTGATGTTTGTGGGGTATTGAAATCTCCTACTACTATAGTATTGTTGATGATCTTGCCCTTTATATCCATCAAAGTCTGCTTTATATATTTAGGTGCTGCTATATTAGGTGCATAAATATATATGATGGTTATATCTTCCTGTTGGATTGATCCCTTTATCATTATGTAGTGACCTTCTTTATCTCTTATTATAGCCTTGGTTTTAAAGTCCATTTTGTCTGATATAAGTATTGCTACCCCAACTTTTTTTAATTTCCATTTGTATAAAAAATGTTTTCCATCCTTTTACCTTCGGTCTATGTACATCTTTTGTTTTAAGTTGTGTCTCTTATAGACAGCATATGTATGGGTCCTGTTTTTTTATCCATGCAGCTAACCTATGTCTTTTGATTGGATCATTTAATCCATTTACATTTAATGTTATTGTTGATATGTAGTTTTTTATTGCCATTTTATTCTTTAAAGCTATATTCCTCTGTTGCTATATTCTTTTCCCACTTTGGTCTGTTTACAACAGGCCCCTTAACATTTCCTGCAGCATTGGTTTGGTTGTAATAAATTTCTTAAGTTTTTTTGTCTGGGAAGCTTTTTATTTCTTCTTCAATTTTAAATGATAGCCTTGCTGGATAAAGTAGTCTTGGTTGTAGGCTCTTGTTCTGCATTACTTTGAATATCTCTTGCTATTCTCTTCTGGCCTCAAGTATTTCTGTTGAGAAGTCACATGTCATCCTTATGGGGGCTCCTTTGTAGGTGATAGCCTTTTTTTTCTAGCAGCTTTTAATATTTTCTCTTTATCGCTTGGCTTTGGTATTTTAATTATGATGTGTCTTGGTGTAGATTTCTTTGGGTTTCTCTTTAATGGAGTTCTCTGTGCTTCTTGAACTTGTGAGAGCCTTTCTTGGATCAATTTAGGGAAGTTTTCAGCTATGATTTGATTGAATAAAGTTTCTATTCCTTGTTCTTTCTCTTCTTCAGGAACCCCTATAATGCAGATGTTATTTCTCTTCATGTTGTCACAGAGCTCTCTTAGAGTTTACTCAGACTTTTTGAGTCTCTTTTCTTTTTTTCTGCTCTGCTTTCATGCCTTCATTCATCTTGTCCTCTAACTCGTTGATTCGATCCTCAGCTTCATCCATCCTGCTTTTAATTCCTTCCATTGTGTTCTTCATTTCTGATATTATATTTGTCATCTCCGACTGATTCTTTTTTAATATTTTAATGTCCTTTTTTATACTTGCTATCTCCTTATTTAGGTGTTCATAATGACTATCCATTGTTGTTCTAAAAATCCCTAAGCATCCTAACAATCATTATTTTAAACTCTGCATTCGGTAGTTTGGTTATTTCCATATCACTCCGTTCATTTTCTGAAGGTTTCTCTTGTGGTTTCATTTGGATTGCACTTCTCTGTCTTCTCATTATGTCTGTGTGTCTGGGTGTGTTGTTTGTAGAGCTGGTTGAGTCTAGGCTTGGTGTTGTCTGCCTCCAATTATCAGTTGTGTTATTTCTAGGTCTTCTTGGGTTGGCATCAGCTGTTGTTTGTAATCCACTGTCGAGTTTGGTATTTCTAATAGAGCCGCTTTGAAGTCTTGATTTGTTTATTTTCTTCTCACTTTTCTTAACTCAGTGGTAGTCTTGTTTACTGATCTCAGCAGGGGTTTTATTTAAAACTGTATTCAAGAATGCGGTGGGTGTAACCTGAGACTCTGAATGCCTGATCTGCCAGTTACTCTCTCTGGGGGTGAGGTGCTTTCTCTGCTTCAGTAGGGGAAGGTGTATCTCAGATCTCCATGGAGACTTGAGTTACTGCCCCTCCTCCCCACTTCTTGTTTTCAGCTGTGTCTTGTTGTGCTGATTGGAGCTGGAGAGATATCTTGAGATGGATGACCCAGAACCACTTTAGTGTTGTGTTATGTGAAAGGATCAACCCCTCCCCCAGCTAGGGCCACCTCCAGCACTGAATGAGTCAGCTTCTCAGGTCCTCCCATGCATTCTTCTGCCTGTTACCATCTGTCTCTCTCTCTCCCTCCTTTCCTTTTGGAAGACAAGCCAGCTCTTTCAACACACCTTGTTCACAGGTCCCCAGGTAAGTAGCTGTGAGCAATATTTTCTACTCTTTTCCTTGGAATGAGAGCCCTTCTGGGCTCTCAGCCTCATACCCCCTATTTTCCTGTAAGCAGGGGAGACCCACCGCTCCTTGGTGCTCCCTATCAGGCTCAGTGTGACTTCTCCATTGCTCCTTGGTTTTTGAGAGCTATTCTAGTACTCCAGAGTTGGTTTTTTATGCTGATTGTTCCTAAATTACTTTGTGATTCAGTTTGGTGGTATAAGCTGGGAGTCTGTGTATCTGCCTACTCTGCTGCCATCTTCAGGTCTCCCATACATAACATCTTAACTTCATACACCAAAGAACTGCCTGCAGTCTCTCTGAGGAACTTGGGAGATAGGATGAGTGGAAATAATTGAGCATCACAGCTAACATGAAGGTGTGAAGAAAAACCCAGCCTTAAGCAACTTAACCAAGCAAATGAGGTGGTCAGCTTACTGCCAGTTCCCCACACCTCTGACCCCCAAAAATCTAAACCACAAAGACCCTTTCAGCTTCTGGTTCCCAACACTATGTCCTATTGAAACCAGGCTAAGAAAGTTTGTCTTTTCAAAGTCTAAAGATATTACTAAGGCCATCCAGTCTCCCAACTCAGTTTGCCTCATAGTAGGCTTTGACATTCTGCAACAGGTGGCACCAAATTCTCCTCTTCTTAAATATGGGCTGGCCTCATTACTTGTGTCCAATGAGTAGTAGGCAGCAGAAGGGATGCAGCCTAACTTCTGAGGCTATATTAGAAATGACAATATTGGTTCCACCTGGCTCACTCATGAACCCAGCCACCACTGGGATGCTGGTTCTTAGAGGTAAGCCACCATGCTGTGAGGAAGCCATGAAGCAACATGGAGAGATCATGTGTAAATGTTCTGACCACAACCACAGCCAAGGACCCTGCTGATAGAAGGCATCAACTGCCAGATGTGAGTGACCCAGCTTCACTGATTCCATTTCCTTCAGCTGATGAGCCCTGCCAAAATGAAAGATTTTAAGTTGCTTAATTTGGGGAATGTTTATTAGTTAATAATATATAACCAGAAAAACAATGAAATAAATTTCAACCCCAATGCTAAGAGCAGCTCCTCAGAGAAACTGCCATATTGAGGCAAAGGCCATTCACAGAGCTAGAAACTCAGAAAGTTTCACAGTAGCATTGGTTCAATTGCTCCTTAAAATGACACTTGGATAATATGACAGCATAGAGTTACTCTAAAGCAGGGGTCGGGAACCTATGGCTCACAAGCCAGATGTGGTTCTTTTGATGGCTGCATCTGGCTCCCAGAAAATCTTTAATTAAAAAAATAATAACGTTAAAAATATAAAACATTCTCATGTATTACAATCTATTCATTTCCTACTGCTCATGTTCATGGTTGCGGGTGGCTGGAGCCAATCATAGCTGTCCTCTGGGACAACACCAAATTTTTATTGGATAACGCCTAATGTACACGGGTCGTTGTGAGGTCAGGAAGTAAACTCCAGTCCTTTTAATCAAGTAGTCAGCTAGCTAATTGCAGAAGCTCTTTTGACAAAGAAGATGGCTAAAAGAAAAAAAGATGAGTAGTACCGTACTTTTCAGCAGGAATGGACAGAGGAATTCGCCTTTGTGGAGAGAGCAGGTTCTGCAGTGTGTCTAATATGCAATGATAAAATTGTATCGATGAAACACTCAAATATAAAGCAGCACTTCAACACCCGCCATACTACATTTGCATCAAAAAATCCAATGGAGACAGCAGGAAGAAAACATGTCAAGAAATACTGTGCAGAGTGCAAGCTAGTCAGCAGCAACTCCATGTTTGGACCCAACAAGGTGACTGAAATTCGGCTAGCTTTGCTGGTGCTTTAGCAATTGTGAGAAAAGGAAAGCTATTCACAAATGGGGAGAATGCCAAAACATTCATACTTGATGTTGCCAATGAACTTTTTGACGACTCTTCAGATAAAGACAAGATAATCAAATGAATAAGACATGCCTCTGTCGGCAAGAACTGTTGACAATCATACCATCATGATGGCAAATCAAATTGAGGCAACACAAGTGAAATACATAAATGCAGCACCATTCTTATCTCTCACTTTGAATGAGTCAACAGACATAAGCCATTTATCCCAGTTCAGCATGATTGCAAGGTATGCTGTCGATGACACACTATGTGAGGAAGGTCTTGCTGTTTTGCCTATGAAAGAGACAACAAGAGGGGAGGATTTACTCAAGTGTTTCACTGAGTTTGCTAAAGAAAAAAATTGACCCATGGATAAACTTATTTCGGTGTGTACTGATGGTGCTCCATGCATGGTGGGGGAAAACAAAGGATTCGTAGTGCTTCTTCATGAACATGAAAAGAGACTGTTGGGCAGATAATATATATTATGCTCACTTTGTTAAAGATGGCACTGTCCACGTGCAAGTTTTAAGAGTAAGCTTTTCCCCACACCCTTGACTGATTGGATGATGTGGGGTGGTGCACTCTCATGAGGAATCCTCCCATTATGCCTCAGATAAATGACTTTGTATCAGAGACTTCTTTGTCTGTAGATTGAATTAAAGGTTTGGATTTCTACACTATAAAGTGGGGCAGACCAGGACCTTGCTCTCTCTCGGTTCCTGAGGTTAGCATTAGAGAGGAGAGCAGATTAAGGCCATGTGCAGAAGAGGAGAAGCAGCCAAGATGGCGGAGTGCTGAGAAAGAAGCCAGTTTGTGCAGAGTTTGTGCTGGAGAAGGAGATGGGGAAGAGAGGTGAATAAGTCTGGTGAGCTAGAAACCTTTGTTGCTAGGAAATTCGGATAACTCAGTAGCTTTGTGAGCACTGAATGAGTGGGTTTTGGAGTCCAGTGTGTTTTTACTTGCCCACCGGGTGCAGGCTAGAATTAAAGCTGATGACTCACCAGTTTTTGTCTCCAGTGTTTCATTACTGACTTTCCGAATCTAATGCAAACCTGCACTGGCTAGGCAGCTTTGATGATGGCCACTTCTACTGGCCTTACATTTGGCATAGTCTGTGGCAGGATTTGATACAGATTGGTATGGAGCCGGCACCCTTGAGGTGCATGGTAGAGGACTGGTTGCTGTTATGGTTCCCCATTGCTGTCCTATTGGGAACTGTAAGCTGGCTGACTTTTACAGCCATGCATGAGGAAACTGAGAGCTCTATGAGGAGGCTGCCCAGGACCTGCAAACTGAGCAATGGAAGGAGCTGGAGGAAACGTGAGAGAATGAATGCCGACCCTGGAGCTGGAGGAAGCACTGGAGGAGGAGGCCGACCAGGTTTGCAAGATTCACATGGAAATGAAGCAGACGCTGGAGAAGGAATTATAGGTTCATGAGTTGGAGATTTCCCTGGATGTTGTGGAGAGCCAGCAGCGTCATGAGGCCAGGCCTGCTGCCGGGACCAGAGCTGAGGCTGGGGCCGGAGCTGCAGCCGGAGCTGGAACTGCAAGGCCCATGGAGCAGAAGGCAGTGGTGGCCCCGGGCTCAAACCCAGCAGCAGGAGCTGGAGTTCTCAGTTCCTCTTTGGAGGATGAGGAGAATTGGGCTGGAATTGTGATTCGCAGACTCCAGAAGGTAAATGGTGGCAGCTGCGGAGGGAGGATGAATGGATATCCCAGAAGCCAGGCTTGTATCACTGAGTGGCCACTGGAATGGCAGGGGGTGCCTGCTAAGCTGCTGGTGGGTTTGCTGACGTTTTGGGGCACAGGGGTGGATGCCATCATGCTCCCCTGAGCAGAAATGGAAATGCTGACTGCCATTGTCACATGCTTCTCGTTAGGACAGTGTGAGACCTGCCATGACGGCAGGAATGAGGGGGGAGGCTAAGACCCCATGTACGTGGACTGATTTCCTGGACTACAACTGGAATGAGCACTGGCTCCTTTGTTGAATGGACTTACGGATTTTGGACAATGTGAAATACCCTAATGGGAGTGGGGGGCGGCTTTGATGGAGGCCCTCCTCCTGCCCCAGGAAGCCCTTCAAATGGCAAGAAAGAAGGCCAAGGACATTTTGTGCTTTTGGCAAAGTGCTCAGAGACTGGTGAAATGTGTGTAGCTTTGTAATTGGTGAAATTGTATGATTTGTCATATATTTGTAATTTGTGTAATGTGCCTAATTTCCTTGTATAGGGATGCTGGTGGTGTAGATTGTGGGTAGTAAAGTGAGCATAAGGGTGGATTGTTGGGCAGATAAAATATAATATGCTCACTTTGTTAAAGAAGGCGCTGCCCACATGCAAGTTTTAAGAGTAAGCTTTTCCCTCACACCCTTGACTGATTGGATGATGTGGGATGGTGCACTCTCATGAGGAATCCTCCCATTATGCCTCAGATAAGTGATTTTGTATCAGAGACTTCCTTGTTTATAGATTGGATTAAAGGTTTTGAATCTAGGCTATAATGTGGGGCAGACCGGGAGCTTGCTCGTTCTCGGTTCCTGAGGTTAGCATTAGAGAGGAGAGCTGATTAAGGTCACGTGAAAGAGAGGTGAAGTAGCCAAGATGGCGGAGTGCTGAGGAAGAAGCCAGTTTGTGCAGAGTTTGTGCTGGAGAAGGAGATGGGGAAGAGAGGTAAATAAGTCTGGTGAGCTAGAAACTTTTGATGCTAGGAAATTCGGATAAGTCAGTAGCTTTGTGAGCACTGAATGAGTGGGTTTTGGAGCCCAGTGTGTGTTTTTGCTTGCCTGCCAGGTGCTAGCTAGAATTAAACCTGATGTCTCACCAATTTTTGGCTCCATTGTTTCATTACCAACTGTCCGAATCTAATGCGAACCTGCACTGGCTAGGCAGCTTTGATGATGGACTGGCCTTACAAAACCCATCCTAAGTTTTCACTGCATCCTACATCAGGAGGCACTTTGTTCTCAGATGTGTGGAGAGCAGCTTGGTGAGGTGATGTCTCTGGTCATTGGAGTTGTAAACTTTATTGTTGCCCGAGCTTTAAATGATCGCCAGTTTAAAACACTGCTGGATGAAGTTGGGAATAATTATCCTGGTCTCCTTCTGTACAGCAATGTGCATTGGTTGTCAAGAGGGAAGGTGCTCAGCCATTTCTCAGCTTGTCTGAGCAAAATCTGGACTTTTCTTGAAATGAAAAACATCGAGCATCCTGAGTTAGCTAACACTGAGTAGCTAATGATGTTCTACTATCTCATGGACATGACTGATCATCTGAACCAACTCAATGTAAAAATGCAAGGTGTTGGAAATACAGTCTTATCACTTCAACAAGCAGTGTTTGCATTTAAAAACAAGCAGGAACTCTTCATCGCGGACATTGAAACAGGTCATTTACTACACTTTGAAAAACTGGGAGACTTTAAAGATGCATGCATAGCAAGTGACCCTGCTCAACATCTTGATCTCAAGCAGCTAGCAGGTTTCACATATAATCTCCTTCAGTCATTCAAAGCACACTTTGGAGAATTTCGTGAGCACACTCGTTTTTTTAAGTTAATCATCCATCCACACCAGTGTGCAGTGGACAGCGCCGACCTGAGTTACATCCCTGGTGTCTCCATCAGAAATTTTGAGCTCCAAGGTGCTGACGTGAAGGTCTCAGACATGTGGGTGAATAAGTTCCAGTCACTGAATGAAGATTTGGAAAGACTTGCAGGACAGCAAGAAGAGTTGGCAAGCAAACACAAGTTGGGAGAAATGAAAAAACTTCAACCTGCGGACCAGCTGACTGTCAAAACTTGGAATGCGCTTCCCATCACATACCACACACTGTAGTGTGTGAGTATTGCTGTACTGACAATGTTTGGCTCTATGTATGCATGAGAGCAGTCTTTCTCACATCTAAAGAATGTTAAGACCAATCTATGATCACGTTTAACAGATGGATGTCTCAATGCCTGCATGAAGCTTAACCTCACCACGTATCAACCAGACTACAAAGCCATCAGCAAAACCATGCAGCACCAGAAGTCTCATTTATCGTAAGAAGTACTTTATTCATCATTAGCTAGCAACAGCATAACAATGTTATTTTAAATATTTCAGAGACTTATTGTACTTTAAAAGTGTTGGTCTTACATAAAATGCACTCATTTACTTGTATTCAGTGTTAAACATATTGTATGGTGTAAAGCCAGTAGTCGAGGCCACTATCACAGCTGCCTGACCCACGCAGGTTCGCATTGGATTCGGACAGTCAGTAATGAAACACAGGAGCCAAAAACTGGTGAGCCATCAGCTTTAATTCTAGCTTGCACCCGGCGGGCAAGCAAAAACACACACTGGGCTCCAAAACCCACTCATTCAGTGCTCACAAAGCTACTGACCTATCCGAGTTTCCTAGAATCAAGGGTTTCTAGCTCACCAGACTTATTCACCTCTGTTTCCCATCTCCTCCTGCACAAACTCTTAACAAACTGGCTTCTTCCTCAGCACGCTGCCATCTTGGCTACTTCTCCTCCACATGGCCTTAATCTGCTCTGCTCTCTAATAGTAACCTCAGGAACTCAGGAACCAAGAGAGAGAGAGCTAGCTACCGGTCTGCCCACTTTATAGCATAGGTAATCCAAACCTTTAATCCAATTATACATACAAGAAAGTCTCTGATAATGGGATTCCTCAGGAGAGTGCACCACCCTACATTATCCAATCAGTCAAGGGTGTGGAGAAGAGCTTACTCTTAAACTAAGCCTTAGGCTATAATGACCTGGCCTGCCCACAGCCTGTTCCAGAACACACATTAATATCAACGAACTTCCATGTGGGCAGTGCCATCTTTAACAAAGTGAGCATAATATATTTTATCTGCCCAACAGATGGGCAATTGCAAAGGGGAATGTGATGCATGTCCCCGCAACACTGCCTTCACAACCCTGATCCGTAGCCGGAACTCCCCGGCTGTAGTTTCCAACCATAGTCCTTGCAATACATCTATCCCCAAAATATATTCAGGAATAGGAGATACATACACCTTATATGGCTTAGGAGGCAGTCTTCCTATCCCCAATGGAATAGTTATTGGCTTCACTTGAACAGTTTGGCCCCCATAGCCATCAATGGCCACTGGGGTCCCAGCAAACCACTCTGGGTTCCCATAGAGGAGGGAACATTCTGCACCTGTATCCACCAAGGCCAACACCCATTGTACATTCGAAGGGGACCAGTGGATATCCAGTTCCACATGTGGCCTCCGGTCCCCGCCCATCCCCGTTAGACGGGTCCCTCTGCCTTTTTCCTATTCAAACTGGTACAATGGGTCTTGGGATTTCTCCTCTCCCTCGGCCGTCTCTATCATATAATCTTGTAACCGAGCTGCTCGCGCACCAAATGTTTTATTGGTAGCTGCTGGGGCCCTTCGTCTCAATGGCTGGAACTTCTGTTCTGGTTTAAGCTGCCGCCAAAGCTCCCAAAGAATTTTATTAGACTGGCCATCCAATTTCCCTTATCTGCTCCAGCCGCAATCAAATCTACCCACATCTGTGTTCGGGTAACCTTTATAGGCCCGTTTCCTTTGTTAGTTGGGGGGGCAATATGGGCAGCAGCCCTCACTACTTTATGATCTCTAGCGGCTTCCAACTCTCCCAAATCTGCTACCATCTGTGTAACTGCATTGATGGGCTGCCCCACAAAGGGGCCCAAGATAGCCACAAGTGACCCAAAAGGGCTGACGGGGCGCTAGCAAGAATAAATTCCCTCATTTTTGCCATAAACACTTCCTCATCTGGCCCACGGGATCCAGGGTTGAAAACAGCATTCTTCATACCTAGTTCCTGAAGGACCTTTACTAACTCGCTGTAGCACTGCCACCGACTCATTGCCCCTGGCAATTCTCCAGCATTCTGCCAGACCATACGAATGGCATCCATCACCCATTCTAATAGGGTATGGTCTCCAGGGTTGCCATGGCAGTTCTGAAGATGCTGCCTCAAGGAGGAGTGTGTGGTAATGGCGGCCAATTTCTCCATCTCTGTTCTGGAGAGAATGATGCCATCCACCCTTATGTCCCATAATCGTAGTAACCAGGCTACCAGGGATTCAGTAGGTTTCTGCCTAAATTGTGCCCCCAACTCCATCAGCTCTGCCTGGGTATAGGGCCGGACCACAGAGTGTTCCATTACCTGGGCAGGAGGCTGTGGCTGCCCCTGAGGGACTCTAAGCTGCTTGGTTTTTACCTTCTTGGCAACCACTGGTCGGGCTCTCAGTGTGCGTATGGCAGCTTCCGCCTGAGCCTTCTCATCCTCAGAAGAGGAGTTGCAAGCGCCTGCTCCGGCTGACTCAAAAGCAGTCCACCGGCACGGGTGCTCCTGCTCCTTTGGCGACCGTTTGGGCTCCTGTGGCTGCTGGCTTTTGGCAGGAAGCTGAGACTCGAGCTCTTGAATCTGCAGTTGTTTCTCCAACAACTGCCAGTGCAAACGTTCAGTTTCCAGGGCAAACTGCAACTCGCGACCCCGTAATTCCTTCTCCAGTGCTCGCTCCAATTCCAGCCTTTTCTGCCGTTCGATTTGCAATTCATACTGAAGCTTTCGACCTCGAGCAGCTTCTTTCACAGAACTCTTGGTTTCCTCTTTAGTAAAAAACACGCAGCCCACAGCTCCTAAAAGGATAGCCATGGGAAGCCAGAACTGCAACCAGTCCTCTACCCCACCCCTCAGGGGTGGTGGCCCCATACCAATCTCTGAATCCTGCCGCAAACTACGCCAGTTGTAAGGCCAGGACCCTCCATCGTGGCGATTCACATGCAGGTTCCCATTGGATTCGGGCTGACAGTGAAGAAATGGCAGAGTCGGAGGATGGTAAGCCATTCTGTTTATTGGTGTCTCACCAATACAGGCAAGCCAAAAGAGAAGACAAGGGAGAAGCAGAAAACCAGCTTTTCCCATGGAGGTCAAGGGATCAGGGAGGCCCCTGCAATGGCGATAGCAGGAACCGAGAGCTCAAGCTACTGGTCTCTCCCCCTTTATACCATAGAATCAAAACCTTTAATCCAATTATACAAACAAGGAAATCTCTGTATAATGGGATTGCTCAGGAGAGTGCACCACCCTACATTATCCAATCAGTCAAGGGTATGGGGAAAAGCTTACTCTTAAAGCCAAGCCTTAGGTCATAACAACCTGGCCTGCTTACATTACAGCCTTTCCCCCACACCAATCCCAAGCATAAGGGCAAATAATATCACCTGGGTGACAGGTTTCCATGTGGGAAGCGCCATCTTTAACAAAGTGAGCATATTATATTTTATCTGCCCAACAAAAATAAAAACACAACATACCAGATTTTGTGGGAAGTCATTAAAGCAGTACATAAGAAGAAGTTTATAAAACTACAAACTATATTAGAAAAGAAGAAATGTCTCAAATGAGGTCTCAGTTTTTACCTTAAGAAACTAAAAAGAAAAGGAGATCAAAGAAATACAAAGTAAACTAAAGAAAGAAAATAATAAAAGAGCTGACACTAATGAAATAATAAAGAGAAAACAATAGAGAAAATCAATAAACATAAAATGACTTTTTAAGATAATTAAATTGACAGATCTCCAGCAAGACTGATAAAGGAAGAAGGCACATATTATTAATATCAGGATTTTCTTTAGGTAACATCACCAAAGATTCTATAGCCATGTAAAGAAATATTACAAACAACACTGGAATAGATTTAACAATTTAGAGAAAATAGACAAATTCCTTAAAAAATACAAACTACCAAAGCTCATCCCAGAAGAGATAAATAGCTCCAAATACTCCTATATTTATTAAAGAAATTAAATTTGAAATAGAAAATCTTCCCAGAAATAAAATTCAAAGTCCAGTTAGCATCACTGGTGAATTATAACAAATATTTATAGAAGAATTAATACTAATTTTTCAAACTTTTTTCTAAAATTGAAAAGAACTTAATATTCCAAAATCATTCTATAAGAGGCCAACATTAGCTTGATACCAAAATCTTTAAAAGACATGGCAAGAACGAAAACTATAGACCAATATTCTTCATTAACATAGAAGTAAATATTCTAAATAAAATTTTAGTAAATCAAATTAAACAATAGATAAAAAGAGGTATACATCATTACCAAGTAAGGTTTTTTCTAGGAATTCAAGGTTTGGTTAACATTAAAAACTTCAATCGATCTAATTAAGTGTAATAATGAATTAAAAAAGAAAATCATTTCATCATCTAACAAGATCATGAAAAGGCATTTGACAAAATTAAGCATTCATTCCTGATCAAAACTCTCAGTAAAAATAAAACATTTACAAAATAAAGTCATCTAATATTATATTTAATAGTGGACTAAATACTTTCCCCCTAAATTCAGAAATTCACTCACCACTTCTGCTCAAGATGCTATTGGAAGTTTGATCCAGGGCATTGAGCAATAAATAGGAATAAAAACCATCCTCCCATTGAAAAAAAAGAATAAAAACTCTATTCACATACAATGTGATCATCTATATAGGAAAATTAATAAAATGTATACAAAAAGCTACTATAATTAAATGAGTTTAATAAAGTTTGCTGTATACAAAATTGATGCACAAAAATATAATATTAAGGTGAAAATATGACAAAAGATGTGCAAAACTTGTACATTGAAAACTATAAATCAGTGTGAGATATAGTAATGGAAACCTAAATATTCAGAGATATATACTGTGTTTTGTGTTCATTGACAGAAGACCCAATATTGTTAATATGTCTCCACTCCCCAATATGATTTATAGTTTAATGTAATCCCAACCAAAATTTCAACAAACATTTTTTTGTAGATATTATCAAGCTTAATCTAAAATTCACATGGAAATGAAAAAATCAAGAATACCCAAAACAAAACAAAACAAAAAAGAATACCCAAAACAGCCTGACCAGGCAGTGGCACAGTGGATAGAACATCAGTTTGAAACCCTGGGGTTGCTGTCTTGAGCATGGGTTTATCTATCTGGCTTGAGGGTGGGATAACCAGCTTGAGCGTGAGATCATAGACATGACCCCATGGTCACTGGCTTGAGCCCAAAGGTCACTGGTTTGAAGCCCAAGGTTGCTGGCTTGAGCTCAAGGTCACTGGCTTGAGCAAGGGGATCACTCGGTCTGCTTTGGCCCCCATACCCCCAGTCAAGGCACATGTGAAAAAGCAATCAATGAACACCTAAGGTGCCACAACTACAGTTGATGCTTCTCATATCTCTTCCTTTCTGTCTGTCAGTCCCTACCTGTTCCTCTCTCCATCTTTCTCTCTCTGTCACAAATAAAAAAGAATACCCAAAACAGCTTTATGAAAGAAGAACAAAGTTGAAGGACTGATGCTACCTGATTTCAAAAGTTGTTATAAAGCTATGATAATCAAGAGAGTATGGTATTGCCATCAAGATAAACAAATAGATCAATGAACAGAATAGAAAGTCCAGAATTAGACACACATATGTACTAAAAACTGTTTTTTAACAAAGGTAAAAGGCAGTTTTGTGGAGAAAGGATAGTCTTTATAATAAATGGTGGAACAGTTGGATATTCATTTGCAAGAACAGAACTTCAGTTTATATTTTCCACCATATATAGAAACTAACTATAGCTTTAGAAGGAAAATGTAAAACCTAAAAGTATAAAATTTTTATTAAAAATGTTAGTGATCTTGGGTTAAACAAATATTCTTTGATACAACATCAAAAGCACAATCTATTTTAAAAATTGTACTTCCTGGCCCTGGCTGGTAGCGTGGTTAGTGGGAGCATCATCCTGAAGGGTAGAGGTGGCTGGTTAGGTCCCTGGTCAGGGCACATACAGCAACAGATCAATGTTACTGTCTCCCCTTTCCTCTCTCCCTCTCTCTCTGTCTAAAATTAATACAGTAAACTTTTCTTTTTAAATGATGATGTGGACATCATCAAAATTTTAAATTCTGCTTTTCACCTGAACTGTGATGGCAGAGTGGATAGAGAATTGACCTGAAAGGCTGAGATCACCAGTTTGAAATCTCAGGCCTGCCCACTCAAGGCACATACAAGAGGCAACTACTACCTTCCTGCTGTTCATCCCCCTTGGTCTCTCTTTTCCTTTCTAAAATCAATCAATTTTAAAAAATTATATATTTAAATAAATAAATAAGTAAGTAAAATTAAAATTTTACTTTTCAAAAGACACTGCTAAGAGAATTAAAAGGAAAACTATAGATTGGGAAAGAATATACTATAATCGTACATCTGATAAATATCTTAAGTCCTAAATATATCAAGAACTCACAAAACTCGGCGATATGAAAATAAACAATTTAATAAAAATAGGCAAAAGAGTACATACATGGAAAGATGCTCAACATCATTAATTGTTTAAAAAAGTGCAATTTAATGCCAAAATGTGATGCCATTATACACTTATTAGAATGACTAAAATACTTGGAATTTTTATTACTATAGAACTATTACAATAGCTAATATTAAAAACATTGATCATGCCAAGTGTTGGCAAGAATATGGGAGGACTAGAATCCTCGAATATTGCCAATGGAGTGTTAAAATGTACAACCATTTTGGAAAACCTAATACTCCTACAATATCCTATGTATATACAGGCAGTCCATAGGTTACAACACAGTTCCATTCCTATGACAGTGACGTAACCTAAATTTTGGTGTAAGTCAAAACACACCAGCCTAACACAAACAGAACACTTGTGCTTTTAACAGTCCAAAATGGCATAGGTAAGCATACTGGGGGATGCCAACTCCATCACTCCTATGCCATGCTTCTGAGTATTCTTCCACCACACACAAATTAGTTTACCCACATAGTCTATAAGTACTACTCTAATGGCATAAACCAAAACACTCATGTCTCAATTTTTTTAATTTTTAAGGGAGTGAGCATCGTAAACTTAAAATATTGTATGTCGACACTAAAATAACCCAAGTGTAAGGTATTTTTCGGCGGGGAAAAATACCTTACATTTTTCAGCACCAAAATGTAAGGTATTTTTTCCCACTGAGAAAGAAGAAAGGGGGCCGTAGCCACAAAGTGTGGAATAGCAAAGGCTTTATTTAGTACAGCGCATTCTCTGGTCCCAGGGACAGAGGCCAGAGGAGTCGCATGGATTAAACTGCGTGGAAGGCATTTAAAGGGTCTGTAGGATGGGCGAGCTAATATGACATGGAGAAATCTCAGTGGCTGACGGATGGTCACTCTTTTCCCAAGGACCTCTGGGAAGTTTCCTTTGGCGCGCTTGGTTGTGGGCGGCCCTAGCCAAAATTCCCGGGTCTGAGTTCCTCAGATGATCGTCCCCCATTATCCACCGACCTTACATTCTGACCTTTTGTGTTAAATAGAATAGGGACATTGTTTATTTGTCTGGCTACTTCCTGCTGATTAGGGGCATCATGGGGAGGGGAGGTCGTAAGGTGGTGACTTTGAGGGGAGTCAGGAGGAACATCTGTTTGGTCGTGAGTTGAGAAACTTCGCAGATGCGGTTCTGTAAGAATTTAGAAAAGAGGAGCAAATATGAGTTATACGCTGATAATTAAAAGAAGATTTAGGATAGGGGCAGCCCAGGTAAGAATGGGTGGCTGCCATCAGGAGTTAAGCAGGTTGTAGGAGGAGAGATTCTTGCTCAGTTTCTCTTGCAGACAGTGAGGAGGTTGATGTATTTTTTATCAGGCCAGTCTTACTGAACAGCATTGCTCCTTGCTTCAACTCACTCTGGCAGCAGGTTCTTGGTGGGAGGGACAGGAGCAACAGGAAGGTCTGCAGGGCCCAACTTTTTGGTGAGCCGCAGATGAGTAGGGCCCAGGGGTTCTGACTGCCAGCGCTCCTGCATGAGGGTAAGCTTGAGGCGAGAGAAATAGTTAGAAATGAGCGTAGCATTAATTATGGGGGAGCCCTTGGTAGTGAAGAATGGTAGGAGTAAGTGGAAAGATGCTATCAGTTGGATAGTGGCTCCGAGACTATGTAGAATGTCTTGAACCAGAAGGGGTACAAGGCACGATGGCATAACTAAGAACGAGTGCAAAAAAGGGGATTCCGTTCAAACTGCATGTCAGGGGTGGTGTGCGAAGGGGAAAAGAAGGGGTTCCATCCATTCCCATAATCGAGACCTGTGAGGAAACTAGACGTCCAGAGTGTGGTGGCAAAACAGAGAAGGTAGCCCCTGTATTCACAAGAAATGAGATGGACTTACCTGTTTTTGCAGCATTACCCTGGGTTCTCCGAGTCCAGGCTGTGTCCTAGGAGTTTGAGTGATACCCACGTGGCTGCCTCGTCCTCCATGTAGAGGCAATGAGGAAAAAGCCTGTTGCCCAAAGGGGCAATCGCTCTGCCAGTGACCAGGCTGCTTTCAGTAGGGCAGGCCTCAGTGGGCAGCCATGGACAGGGGCCCTGTTGGGCACAGTGGTCCTGCTTGACACACTTAAAGCAAGCTCCTGGTGGGGATTTTCTTTGTGTCCCGGACTTCGGTCAGGCACCTCCTGTGCCTTGCCCCTGTTGCTCTGCTGGCCTCAGGGCTGCCACAAGAGCGTGATGTGGAGAGTTATCTTCTGCTGCATGTGGGCCTGGTGAACAGCCTTGGCCTTTTTCTACTAGCCGCGATTATTGAAAATTTTAAATATCATGTTTGTAGGTCCCAGATAGGGGTTTGGAGGTTGAGAATAAAAGGAGGAGGGCTCCTAGAAAGCCCGGCACCCAGATCCAGCTGGAACACTGGAGCCAGAGGCAGGACAGGGTCGGAACTTCCTGTAAGCAGATTGGGGTTAGGAGTCCTGCAAACCGGTGAAAAGGGCCAATGACAGGCTAAGAATGGTCTGACGGAGGAGGGACTTAAGCACACAGTGGAAAATGGAGGGTCTCCTGGCCAGCAGGGGAAGAGAAAGAGAGACTGGTATTTGCAAGTGAATGAGAAACAGAATTCTGTGAAGGGAGGGGGCTTTCTGGAGGGAAGGGACTCAAGTGGAAGAGGTCCACAGAGGGACCAGAGAGGGGTCCTGAGAGAGGGGGCGCCCCCGGGGGTCAGGCAGGAGGGGGAGAGAGTTGGGAGTCCACGGAGAAGGAAAGATTAGGAGTGGAGGTTTTAGGTGAGGTTTCTCTGGCCAAAAAAAAAAAAAAAAAAAGCCTGCACATAGAACAGGTGGCACAGAGATTAAGGATGGGCATGCAAATAACTAGAAGCTCTGTATGTAAGGGATCTCCAATAAGCTCCCAGATTTTTTGGCGATAGCTAAATTGGTAAGGGTGTTAAAACTGAAAGTCCCTTCAGGAGGCTACCTGGTCCAATTATCTAGTGGGTTCTGTGACCTGGTCACAGGGAAGAAGAACAGTTTCCTCTTCTTTAGGGAGGGAGAGATTTTGGATAAGGCAACTCCCAGAGTGTTTATGGATTAAGTTTAGATTCCTGTGCCCCCATGGCCCCCCTCAGTCCTTGGAGTGGTCAGAGATGAGAATTGGTGTCCCAAAACTCAAGCTCTGGCCACAGACGGATAGGGAAAGTGGATGTGCTTGGGACATTTCCCCAGGCACACATGCACTCAGACAGAAAGAGGTTCCTGACATAGCTATGGTTTCAGACGGGGAGTCTCAGCAGAAAGAACTGAGAGGAAGGCTGGAGGCAGGGGACTTACCGCACTGTGTGCCGAAGTGGGTGGAAGGTCGGAGATCCTGGTTCTTTCTTGGAGGGGAAGGGAAGAGGAGCGGTCCTTGAGGACTTCAACTCCTCCCAGGTTTTCACACCAAATGTAAGGTATTTTTCCCCGCCAAGAAAGAAGGAAAGGGGCCAGAGCCATGAAGTGTGGAATAACAAAGGCTTTATTTAGTACAGCACATCCCGCCCGATGAGGTTCTCTGGTCCCAGGGACAGAGGCCAGATGAGTCGCACGGATTAAACCACGTATTAAAGGAGGTATTTAAAGGGTCTGTAGGATGGGCGAGCTGATATGATGTGGAGAAATCTCAGTGGCTGACGGATGGTCGCTCTTTTCCCAAGGACCTCTGGAAAGTTTCTTTTGGCGCACTTCGTTGGGGACAGCCCTAGTCAAAATTCCTGGGTCTGAGTTCATGTGACCGTCCCCCATTGTCCACTGACTTTACACCAAAGACCCCCTGTATTCTAGAGAAATGAAGTCTTATATCCATACTTGTGACCTGAACATAAATGTTATAGCAGCTTATCTGTAATAACCCCAAACTAAAAATAATGCAAATGCCTATCAGTAAGATAAGCAAATTATATATCCATACAGCAGAACATGCAAACAAGCAAACAACACAAAAATGGATTCATCTTCAAATAATGATCCTGAGTGAAGAAAACTATATGTAAAAGAGTACTCGCTCTGATATCATTCTTATAAAATTCTTAAAAATGCAAACAAATATCTAGCGCTAGGAAACAGAGCAATAGTAGCTTTGAGATAAGGTAGGACAGTGAAACAGGAAGGATCAGAAGGGACAGATTACAGAAGCATGTCAGAGGAAACTTTTGGGGATGTTGGATATGTTCATACTATGTTAATTTCTTGACATATGATGATGTCACAAGTATACATAATATGTAGAGTTCATTGTATGTTCATGTTGGGCAAACAAGTTTGTAACAAGTGTTTGTAGATTTGCTCACTTGTAATAAGGCAGCACCACTTGTGTATAGTCTATAGAAGGTTGTGGGTGCTTGCCCTCAGGGCAGCAGATTGCCTGCCTCCATGGAGAGGGGCCATTGTTTTCTATTGATTCTCAGAGAAGGGGTATTTCTGCCTGGCCTGTTTGGCTGGGAAGTGCTGAGGCTGGTGGGGGATTGTGAGTCTGGTGAGTCCAGAAGATGAGTCCATGAGTCTGAAGTGCTGAGGGACTTGAGAGCCATGAAAGAAAGGGAAGCAGTCTTCCCTGCCTGTTTGCTTGTCCACCATTATGAGACTTTAATAAATGGAATTGCCCACCATTTTCTGGCTCCACAGTTCCTTTACCATCTGCCCAAATCCAATATGAACCTGCATGGCCACAGTGGCAGTCACCAGCCCTACAGTCAATTAAACTTCAATAAGGATATTAAATAATAGCTTGGATAATTTTTAAAACATTTTTTAGCTTTATTGAACTATAATTAATATGAAATGCTTGGATATCATTTAAAGAAATATTTTGAAGGATTTTAAAATGATTAAAGTAAAAATTTCTGAAATTAAGGTAATAAAATTTACTTTATGAAATAAAAATATAAAATAACTGTTCATTATTTATTATATTTTAATATTTATTTATAATAGAATTTGTTATTCAAGTATTTTCTTTGTGTGTGTGTGACAGAGAGAGGGACAGATAGAGACAGACAGGAAGGGAGAGAGATGAAAAGCATCAACTCACAGTTACGGCATCTAAGTTGTTAATTAATTGCTTTCTCATATGTGCCTTGGCTGGGGGGCTATAGCAGACTGAGTGATCCCTTGCTCAAGCCAGCGACCTTGGGCTTCAAGCCAGTGATCTTTGGCCTCAAGCCAGCGACCATGGGGTCATGTCTATGATCCGACGCTCAAGCTGGATGAGCCTGTGCTCAATGCGGCAATGTTGGGGTTTCGAACCAGGGTCCTCTGTGTCCCAGTCTGATGCTCTATCAACTGTGCCACTGCCTGGTCAGGCTCAAGTATTTTCTTATTTCATTGCCAGCCCAGATACATAATACCCAGTTATGAAATTTAATAATTAAATTTCCATCCTTGATATTTTTCTTTCAGTAATGCCAATATCATAGTGTAAAGCCAATAGTCAAGGCCAGGATCACAGCCGCCTGGCCAGTGCAGGTTCGCATTAGATTCGAACAATCGGTAATGAAACACAGGAGCCAAGAACTGATGAGCCATCAGCTTTAATTCTAGCTTGCACCCGGCGGGCAAGCAAAAACACACACTTCACCAGTCTCTAAGCACTTTGCCAAAAGTGCAAAATGTCCTCGGCCTTCTCTCCTGCCATTTGAAAGTCTTCCCGGGGCAGGGGGAGGGCCTCCAGCAAAGCCACTCCCCCACCCCCATCAAGGTATTTTACATTGTCCAAAATCCGTAAGTCCATTCAACAAAGGAGCTTGTGCCCATCCGGTCATAGTCCAGGAAATCAGTCCACACACATAGGGCTTTAGCCTCCCCCCTCATTCCTGCCATCATGGCAAGTCTCACACTGTCCTAAATAAAAGCATGTGTCAATGGCAGTCAGCATTTCCATCTCTGCTCTGGGGAGCATGATGGCATCCACCCCTATGTCCCAAAATCGCAGACCTACCGGCAGCGTAGCTACTCCTTGCTGCTGGGCTCTCACCTTCTGGAGGCTGCAGATTGCAACTCCAGCTGGATTCTCCTCATCCTCCAAAGAGGAACTGGAAACACCAGCTCCCGCTGCTGGGCTCGAGCTCCGGGCCACCACTGACTTCTGCTCAGCAGGCCTTGCAGTTCCAACCCCGGCCTCAGCCCCAGTCCTGGCCTCAGCTCGGGCCCTGGCCTCAGGCCCGGCCTCATGCCGCTGCTGGCTCTCCACAATATCCAGGGCAATCTCCAACTCACGAACCTGTGATTCCTTCTCCAGCGTCTGCTCCATTTCCAGGTAAATCTCGCAAACCTGGTCAGCCTCCTCCTCCAGCGCTTCCTTCAGCTCCACGGTCAGCATCTGTTTCTCCCACGTTTCCTCCAGCTCCTTCTGCTGCTCGGCCTGCAGGTTCTGGGCAACCTCTTCCATAGAGCTCTCGGTTTCCTCACGCATGACTGTAAAAGTCAGCCAGCCTACAGTCCCCCAAAAAACAGCTATGGGAAACCATAACAGCAGCCAGTTCTCTACTCCACCGCTCAGAGGTGGTGGCGGCTCCATGCCGATCTGTATCAAATCCTGCCACAGACTACGCCAAATGTAAAGCCAGTAGGCAAGGCCACCATCACAGCCGCCTGGCCAATGCAGGTTCGCATTAGATTCGATCAGTCGGTAATGAAACACAGGAGCCACAAACTGGTGAGCCATCAGCTTTAATTCTAGCTTGCACCCGGCGGGCAAGCAAAAACACACACTGGCTCCGAAACCCACACATTCAGTGCTCACAAAGCTACTGACTTATCCGAGTTTCCTAGAATCAAAGGTTTCTAGCTCACCAGACTTATTCACCACTGTTTCCCATCTCCTCCTGCACAAACTCTTAACAAACTGGCTTATTTCTCATCACTCTGCCATCTTGGCTACTTCTCCTCCACATGGCCTTAATCTGCTCTCTCTCTCTTGGTTCCTGAGTTCCTGAGGTTGGTATATTTTTGTCTTCTTTGTCATAGATTAATTGCCCATATAAGTGAAGATTTATTTCTGAGCTCTGTAAGGTCGGTGGATAACAGAGACGGTCACGTGAGGAACTCAGACCCGGGACCTTTGGCTAGGGCCGCCCACAACTAAGCACACCAAAAGAAACATCCCAGAGGTCCTTGGGAAAAGAGCGACCATCCGTCAGCCAGTGAGATTTCATCATGTCATATCAGCTCACCCACCCTAGAGGACCCCTTTAAATACTTCTCATGTGGTTTAATTTGTGCGACTCCCCCGGCCTCTGTACCCCGGGACCGGAGGACCTCATGGGGCGGGATGTGCTGTACTTAATAAAGCCTTTGCTATTCCACACTTTGTGGCTCCGGCCCCCCTTCCTTCTTTCTCGGAGGGGAAAAATACCTTACAAGCTCTCTTGTATTGTATTGATCTATATATCTGCTTTTATACCAGTACCATGCTGTTTTTAAAGTGCCCACATTATACAAAGTGTTTAGTCTACTTGAAGAATTTTCCCTTAAGAAAAGCCATAAAGGTCTAAACTAAGCTTTAAGAAAATGCCTGCTTCCTAAAGGGTAATTATGTGCCCTGGACATCTGTGAGAATTTGAAGTTTCCCTCTACCTCTATCAAGACCCACAGGTGAGAATTGTCTTATTACAACTGAATCACTTCATCAACTCACTTGAAAAATCATTTCCCTCAAGTATTCTGGAAGGGATTTAAAATACCAAAGTATACAAAATAAAATTAAAATAGTTTTGATTGCCAGCACTTGTATCCAAGAATTTTTAAGATTCAATTCAAACACGTTGTTCATTACCTGATTTACTCTGGGTGGCATTACCAATGTGTGTTCCTGCATTTGGAGTTACTCTTAACTAGAAAGAGGCTCTCATTTCTATGTAAACACTTCAAGCCAATAGATAGCAATGAAGAAAAACAAACAACTATTTGTTTCAAACACTAACCTGGAGAGGAGGAACGTTAACATAAATATATTATACCTTTGACCTATATTAGAGCATCATGTTTCATATTGGCTGCAAGCAAACTTGGAGCCCTTCTTGCTATAGTCATGCAGTTACCTTACCAGAAATGATATTATTCCAAATCACTTCTGTTATTGAAGCTATTTATTTTCAAAACAACCCTGAAACAGGAGAGCTGAAATTACTATTTTTGGTGGTGCTTCCTGATGACAGGAAGTCATGTTTGAATTAAAAAACAAAAACAAAAAAACTGAACTACAAAAAAAAATTTTCATCAAAACATTTATGTGACTGAGACATTGAGAAAAAGAATTCTTTTTGGTAGCAAACAACAACCACTTTTCCTAAAATGTATTTTATTCAAGTTCAAAAATTGATGCAAAAAGACTGGTCAGGCAGACTAACATAAGGAACATTTTAGTGTACACAGTGAAAACTACATTCAGAAATTTATTAGTTCTGAAATTTATTTGTTAGCATAGTAGATGCTTAACAAATATTTATTGATTATGATGTCATACACTAATAATTGTCATATATTTATTTTGCACAGTGTTCTCATTATGACACATGAGGCAATTAATTAAATGGGCAATTTGCTTTGCAACTATGGGATTAAAACTCTGTAGTATTAATGCCATAACTAGAGATATTAAGTATGTTCCAAAGTATTTAAATATGGCTGAGAACCAAAGAAGAAAGCTTAAAGAACAGACAGGGAGAGTGAAAACAGAGAGAATAAGAGGGGAAAAAAATATCTATTGAAGAAGAGAGTGAAAAAAAAAACAATTTGAGGTAAATATAAAAGCAATAACAAGGTTATAAGAAGAGTAAGAATAGTTAAGATATAGTTAGCTAGGAAAAGATGATTCTATTTTATGCTTATAAATGTTTGTTATCAATGAAATACCTGTAATATTGGGAGAATAGAATCTCATGGTAGCCTGTATTCTTAGGAAGTAACCAATTGTGACGTATTTCAAACAGTGCTGGTCAATCTGGTAGCTCCTCGACACATGTGGCTAGCATAAAATGAGATGTGCTGTAAGTATAAAATATATACAAACTTTGCCCTGGCCAGTTGGCTCAGCAGTAGAGAATTGACCTGGTATGTGAAAGTTCCAAGTTTGATTTCTAGTCAAGGCCCACGGGAGAGGAGATCATCTGCTTCTCCAACCCTCCCTCTCCTCCTTCTTTCTCTCTCTTCCCCTCCCACAGCCAGTGGCTTGGTTGATTCGAGCACATCAGCCCCAGGTGCTGAGGATGGCTCCATTGAGCCTTTGCCTCAGGAGCTTAAAAGAGCTTGGTTGTGAGTATGGCCCAAATGGGCAGAGCATCAGCTCCAGATGGGGTTGCCAGGTGGATCCGTGTTGGGGCACATGCGGAAGTCTGTTTCTCTATCTCCCCTCTTCTCACATTAAATACATACACACACACACACACACACACACACACACACACACACACACACAAATTTTGAAGAGGTAATACAAAAAGAAATAAAATTTTCATTAATTACTTATTGATGCCATGTTAAAATGATAATATTTTAGATATATTGTATTAAATAAAATATACTATTTCAATTAATTTCACCTTTTAAAAATTTCTTTTTAATGTTGCTACTAGAAGACTGAAAATTATATATGGGTATAAGGCCAGTGGGAGTGGCCATGCAGGTTCCCATTGGATTGGGGCAGATGGTAAAGGAACTGTGGAGCTGGAGGATGGTGGGCCATTCTGTTTATTAGAGTCTTTTAATAGCAGATGAGCAAGAAGGCAGGGAAAACTGCTTCTCCCTCTCTCTCTCTCTCAGGACTCACCAACAAACAAGTTGGGGGAAAAACCCCTTCTCTGGCAAAACAATAGCAAACAATAACCCCTTCTAATGGAGGCAGGCAATCCACAATTTACAATCTGCTGCTGGGGGCAAGCACCAATCAGGCAAAGTACAAGGCAAGCAAGCCTAACACACTTGTTTGCCCAACAATGGGGCTAACATTAGAATTGGCAATGCTGATATAAAGAATTGCTGAGGGGAGACTAAAGGGGACCTATTCTAGAGTTTCTGGAGGGAACAGCATACATCTTGACTATTTTTGTTTTTCTCCCTTTTAGTTGTTTCGGCATCATTGCACATAGCAGACTAGTGAATGGAACAGAGGAAAAGTACACTTAAAGGGCAGTTGGGACCCTAGCGAATTGGCTCAATTGCTAGAGCGATTACCTGGCTTATGGATGTCCCAGGTTCGAGTCCTGATCAAAGCACACAAGAGAAGTGACCATCTGCTTCTCTTTCCCTCTCTCTGTCCCTTCTCTCCTTTTCCCCCTCTGGCAGTCAGTGGCTCCATTGGTTTGAGCGAGCATTGACTTCAGAAACTAAGGATAGCTCAGTTGATTTGAGCATTGACCCCAGAACGGGGTTGCCAGGTGGATCCCAGTCAGGGTGCATGCTGGAGTCCATCTCTCTGTCTCCCCTCATCTCACTTGGAAATAGAAGAAACATAATAATATTATTCTTAATTTTCATTTTTATGTTTTGGGAGGTTTAATAGCCCTAACTTTGGAGGTAGCAGTTTGGGAGCAAAAAAACCACAGCTTTGAAGTCTCCTAATAATAAATAAGTACCCCAACTTATTTAATCACCTACCTCCTGCTAGACAGTTATTTGCAATTAAGAGTGCTTCAAAAAGCACTAGCACTTGTGGTGGTGAACACACAATACAGAGTACAGATGATGTATTGTAGAATTGTGCACCTGAAAACTATAATTTTGTTGACTGGTGTCACCCTAAAATATTCAATAAAAAGGGAAAAATACAAAATACTATATTAGAATTGTAGGCAGAGGTTAGTGGTGCAAAAAATTGTTTTTGCTTTTTTATTTTATATATATATATAATTAAGTGAGAAATAAGGAGGCAGATAGACAGACTCTTAAAAGCGACTGGACCAGGACCCACCTGGCAAGCTCCCTACCTGGGGATGTTCTGCCCCTCTGTGGCCACTGCTCTGTTACTTGGCAACCGAGCTATTTTAGTGCCTGAGGTGAGGTCATGGAGCCATCCTCAGCACCAGGGGCCAACTTGCTAGAACCAATCAAGCCTGGCTGTGGGAGGAGAAGAGAGAGAGAGAAAGGGAGGAGGAGGAGTGGAGAAGCAGATGGTGGCTTCTCCTGTGTGCCTTGACCAGGAATCGAACCCAAGACTTCCACACACCGGCCAATGCTTTACCACTGAGCCAACTGGCCAGGGCCAAAATTTTGCTTTTTTAAAATAAATAAGTACGGGCATGTTTATTTCTATATGACAAATGCAAAGCTGAGATTTGGTTGAAAAGTTACTTTCTAGAAGAGTCTTAGCAATGCATGCTCCCATAGATGATAATGTATATTTTACCACCAAACCTTTCCAGTATTGGATGTTATGAATTGTCTTAATTTTTGCAAATTCAAGAAAGGAAAATTAGTTTTTGGTAGTGTGATAGTGAGAACAATTTTTTTTGTTTTTTCTCATTTCCTATTCAATGAATTACTTATTCTTCTTTTGCCCGTTTTTATTATTTCTTAAAAAAATAAATTATAAATAATTTTACATTAGAGTTGTTAACATAGTATTATATGTATTATAAATACTTTTCATGGTCTCTCATTTATATTTCAATGTTTTATGATGAAACTTGCCAAATAAATCTTTTACACTTTACTTAGTCATATGTATTTGTAAGAGAGGAAAATTTTTCCTCTAGCCTTTTATGTTTAGTACTCGGAGTCCTGCAAATTAAACTGACAAAAGACAGATTAAGAGGGGAAAGGAATAACATTTTTCTTTTTAATTTTACATACACAGGTTTTCACAGAAAATAAGAGAAAACCCAAAGAAGTAGTTGGGCTTAAGAGTTTACATACTATTTTAACAAAGGGCAATAAATTGTGAAGTGACTAGACAAAGAAAGAAGGGTTTGGGCTTCTAGGAGCAGTAAATTGTGGGAAAGTAAATACATACCTGAGGAGAACAAATGGTAGATAAGGGTTATTTAGTAAGACTTTTTGTGCAACTCCTTGGTGCCATCTCCATCTGTGGTGACAAAGATTATTCTCCTAGTGCAGGAGAGAGAAGGGGTACACCTTCACAAAGGGAAATTTATTCCCTGTTTTTAGTTAGATAGTGGAAAGGCAGAGAGTTCTGTCTATGTCTACTTTTTCCTCAATTGCCTTCAACTAAAGATAATCTTTATGCCACAGTGTCATATTTTGGGGTGGCATATTCAACTTTTCTTTTATGGCTTCTAAGTTTCCTTTCTTTTCTTTTTTTTTTTTTTTGTGATAGAGACAGAGAAAGGGACAAATAGGGACAAACAGAAAGGAAGAGAAATGAAGAGCATCAGTTCTTCATTGCATAATCTTAGTTGTTCATTGATTGCTTTCTCATATGCCCCTTATCAGCCGCTACATCAGAGCAAGTGACCCCTTGCTCAAGCCAGCAACCTTGGGCTCAAGCCAGCAATTTTGGCTTCAAGCCAGAGGCCTTTGGGGTCAAGCCAGCGATTTTGGCTTCAAGCCAGAGGCCTTTGGGATCAAGCCAGCAACCATGGGGTCATGATCCTACTCTCAAACCAATGACCCTGCACTCAAGCTGGTAAGCCCGTGCTCAAGTCAGATGAGTCTGTGCTTAAGCTGGCAACCTAAGAGTTTCGAACCTGGGTTGCCTCTGTGCCAGTACTACACTCTCTCCACTGGGCCACTGCCAGGCCAGGTTTTAAAAAATCTTTTCTAACCTACAGTCACAGCTATTTTCCTAATTTTTCTACCAATACATTTTTGTTATATTTTAATCCTTCTAGAATTTATATTGCATATGGTGCAAAGTAGAGGCCTAATTTTGTGTTTTCCATCTAGGCAGCCAGTTATTGCTCTTCCCTATTAATTTAGGAAAAATACAGCTTTTTGCTATTAAACTGAAATGCCACCTTCATAATATCTTAGTATTCCATGTATAGTTAAATTCTCTGGATTATTTGTATCTGTTTTAGCTACTTTAGATTACTAAAGGGTTATCACAAACTAAATGACATTCTTTATCTTTTTTTTAAAAGACTTTATTCATTTTAGAGAGGAGAGAGAGAGAGAGCAAGAGAGAAGGGGGTGAGGAGCAGGAAGCATCAACTCCCGTAAGTGACTTGACCGGGTAAGCCCAGGGTTTCAAACCAGCTACCAGAGTGTTCCAGGTCAACGTTTTATCGACTTCACCACCACAGGTCAGGCCATTCTTCATCTTTTTTTCTTTAGTTTTTCCAGCTTTTATTAGGTCTGATACTCATCAATGTATTTCGCTTACATTGATGAGACCAGATCGAACAAATCTGGTCTAATGACCACATTTGTTCGATTTTAAAATGCCTTGTAGTGAATAACTTTTAGAAGTTCTTAAGTATTTATTCAGGCTTTTTAATTTAGCCAGATGATATTTATCTTATTTTTTATGAAATTGTGTAGCATTACTGAATACTGCTTGTATTCAAATTTACCTCTACTCACTCTGGGAGTAAAAAGGAACAGTTTAAATAGTGCAAATAACCTGATATTTCACTCAAGAAACACCAGCCGTAGGCTATTTATATAGTTATGCCCAGTTAGTCATATGGGGGAAGAATACATCACTGATTTTATCTGTTGTTGATAGTCATTGGTCTGTTGGCAGGGCTGCTAGCAGATAACTTTGTCAACATTTTGGTGGAAGAAATTAAAAAATTCATTAAAGATACTAAAGAAGAACTAATAAAAACTTAAGAGAACAACTTGCCTATATAGTTGTATAAAAAAATCATTATACAGTGTGGAGTATAAGTAGGTTTAGAGTTAAATGTGAAACAAAATTTATTCTTGTATTCTTGTATTGTTCGTTAATTAGTGTATTTCTTATTCTCTGTTGTTTTTTTTTTAAGTGAGAGGTGGGAAGGCAGGGAAGCAGAGAGACAGACTCCCACATATGCCCCAACTGGGATCCACCTGGCAAGCCCACTAAGGGATGATGCACTGCCCATCTAGGGTCGCAGCTTGGTTGCTCCAAACAAGCTATTTCAGCACCCGAGGCAGAGGCCATGGAGCAATCCTAAGCGCCTGGTGACAAATTGCTCGAACCATTGGAGCCATGGCTACAGGACAAGAGTGGGGAGGGAGAAGGGGACCGTGGAGAAGCAGATGGTCACTTCTCCTGTGTGCCCTGACCTGGAATGGAACCCATGACTTCTACACACCAGGCTGATGCTCAACAGCTGAGCCAACTGGCCAGGGCCATATTTTTTCATATGAACAATTTCAAATCTACTTGTAACCCACCATGTTTTATATATTTACATATAAATATATTTAACTTTAGCTGGCAAATATATTTTACGTATTAATTTATTAATATATTAACATATTATAAATGTGAATAAAAAGTTTAATAAGAGAAAGATGGGTCACTCCTAACTTAATAATAAATGTCAATGACTAGCTCTTTATATGGAAGATAGTAAATGAGGCCCCTACCTTGTACCATATGCCAAGACAAATTCTAGGAAGAATACACTGGGGAACAATTTTTTTTCATTTCTGTTGCATGAGGTTTTAGAACTTTTTCTATATATTTCTGAATCACTGATTACAAATCTGAAATCCATTTTCTGGTGCATGCTCTATTTTTTATGCAATATTAATTTCTTTTTGTTACAGTTAATGGCATGCTTGGTTTTTAAATTGGAGTTAAAGGGCAATGACTCTTGGATTGAACATAACCACAAGGCAATTAATGTTTTACAAATATCACTTTTACATCATTGTAGTTGTTTTTAAATGCAAAATACTATTATCTGATAAAAACACCCTCTTATTTTGTTTTAAGATTGAATCATGGCTTCTTCAAGTAGGCATAAATGTAAGAATAGTCCTAACACCTTCTGTTATATATGTGGCTGTTACACACTTCATTGTCAAAGGCTCAATATTTCATCATTTGTGACACGTGCATATATTGCCTATTTTCAAGTTCCCCTTGGCAATCAAGACAAGAATTGGGCACCTCATATTGTGTGTCATAACTCTGAGGAAATGCTTCATAAATGAACAAAAGGAAAATGCAAAGGAATGCCTTTTGGTATTCCCATGGTTTAGCGTGAACCTAAGGATCACAGCAGTGACTGTTATTTCTGTCTGATCTATACAAAGGGCATCGGCAAGAAAAAACGGCATATGATCTCATATCCTAATATTCCTTCAGCAATACGACCTATCTATCCCACACTTTGAGACATTCCCGGTTCCAGTTTTCAATGGTTTTATTTCTTCTAAGGATGAAGAAGGTAAACATGATGATTAAGTGTATTTTGATAAGATGCATGAGGAAATGGTTGTAGAATCTGAAGGGTCTTCTTGTAATGCCAAGCAGTCATTAACCCCTCAGCAGTCTAGCTAACCCAAACTGGATGACTTAGCAAGAAATTTGGGCCTATTAAAGAAAGCAGCTGAGTTATTAGCCTCCAGGCTTCCAGAAAAGAATGTACTTCACTGGTCAGCTAAAGTATCCCATTTCAGGAAGCGAGAACAAATTTTTGTGGACTTTTCTTCCAAGACAAACACTTTGCTTATAGTCATGATATCAGTAGTCTTCTCAGCCAGCTAGGTGTTGCCACTTACAGTCCAATAGAATGGCGGCTATTTCTTGACAGCTCTAAACAGAGTCTGAAATGTGTTCTACACAATGGTAGGTTTATGCAGTGGTTCCAATTGGTTATTCAACTCATCTGTGAGAAGATTATAATGACATAAAAATTGTCCTCAACTTACTGAAGTATGAGAAGCATAACTGGATCATTTGTGTGGATCTTAAAATGGTACATTTCCTACTAGGACAGCAGAGAGGTCTCACGAAATATCCTTGCTTTCTGTTTTTGTGTGACAGCTGAGCTCAGGAGAAACACTGGACACAGAAAGAGTGGGCAAAATGTGAAGCTCTGGAAGTAGGGATGCAAAATATTGTAAATGAACCTGTAGTTAATCAAGACAGGATCATTTTCTCCCCACTTCCCATCAAACTTGGCTTAATGAAGCAGTTTGTTCAGGCTCTGAATAGAGAAAGTGAATTCTTTCAACATACTATTTCTGCTTTTCCTGTCTTGTCTTTCAAGATAAAAGCAGGTGTATTCATTGGACCTCAAATTCGAACCCTCATATGTGATGAAGAGTTTGCCAGGAAGGTTAATAAGGAGGAGAAAGCGGCATGGCAGTCTTTTGTGGCAGTTACAAAGAACCTCCGTGGTAACAAAAAAGCAGAAAACTATGAACTTCTGGTTCAAAGGATGCTGTTGGCTTTCTGTGACATTGGATGTATCATGAACATTAAGATTCACTTCCTGAACAGTCACTTTGATAAGGTTCCTGAAAATCTTGGAGCTGTTAGTGATGAGCAGACTATTGCTGGAGCATGAAATCAGATTGTCCTCAACAAGTACACAAACGCAAGAGCTACAAACGCAAATTTTTGCCTGAATAGAATTTAAATAACTTTTGCGCAAAATTTTATAATCAAAATAACTTTTAATATGTTCTATTTATAAGATGTAGACAAATTCTGATGCAATCATATCTTAGTGTATTTACTGCATTATATAATTTATTTATTTATTTATTTTTAACAGGGACAGAGAGAGAGTCAGAGAGAGGAACAGATAGGGACAGACAGACAGGAATGGAGAGAGGTGAGAAGCATCAATCATTAGTTTTTCGTTGCCATTGCAACACCTTAGTTGTTCATTGATTGCTTTCTCACATGTGCCTTGACCGCGGGCCTTCAGCAGACCAAAGCAATCCCTTGCTGAAGCCAGCGACCTTGGGTCCAAGCTGGCTAGCCTTCGCTCAAGCCAGATGGGCCCGCACTCAAGCTGATGAGCTCGGGGTCTCGAACCAGGGTCCTCCGCATCCCAGTCCGAGCTCTATCCACTCCGCCACTGCCTGGTCAGGCTAAATTATTATATTTTCACAAAGATGATGCCCAAGAAGACATTCTACTTTATTGTTAAAGTAAATGTTGAAAATTTTACAATAAGATGAAAACCTAAAATCTTGAATTGCATAAAAACTGACCTGTGGTGGCGCAGTGGATAAAGCGTCGACCTGGGAACACTGAGGTCACCAGTTCAAAACCCTGCACTGGTCTGGTCAAGGCACATATGGGAGTTGAACTTCCAGCTCCTCCCCCACTTTCTCTCTCTTTCTATCTCTCTCTCTTTCTCACTCTGTGTCTCCTCTCTAAAATGAATAAAATAAAATTTAAAAAAAAATAGGAAAAAAAAAAAAGAAAAACTAATGTCAGATTTGAGATCAGCACACTCAAATTAGGTAAGAACAAGTGTTTTATGGATGTAACAGAAATTTTTTCCCCAGTGTTATAGATTAAATATACTATATATATTGTGTTTTATTATTTTGGGGGTTTTCATGGGCAATTTGAATATATTTAACTTTAGCTTGCAGATAACTTGAGAATTTAATTTCTGTGAAGAATGAAATTTAATGGTGGGCAGTTGTCAAGAATTAAGAAAGACAGAAAAATATGTCAGTTTCTGCCTTCAAGGAGCATGAAGAAACAATATATTTAATGGGGCCATATTAAAAATGTGGGACATTACACAGTGTATTATATCATGAATGATAAAATATGTGGTCAAACCATCACTTATATAATTGTTGAGTGAATCAATGAATGAATGGACAAAGACTATCCAAACATTATACATAAGGTGACCAGGTTTTAAAATTGGTAAAGCTAGACACAATTGAGGGGGGGCCGAGGGGGTTCTTGATTAAAAATTTGGTCTATATGGAGCAAAAAAAAATTTCATAGAATGCAAAAATAGTATTATATTTTTTAAAATTTCAACATAAGTACGAATATAATACATTAACAATTATGTATAGTATTATTTTATTCTTTGGCATATTTCTCATTTGAGTGAATTTTTTTTGGTAGATTGCTGTCGTTGTTTAAAAGGTCATGAAGTTTTTCACAAGAATTTGTTAAATTATATTTAACACATAAAATGGCTTTCAAAGTCTCAATACTTAATTGTGATTTTTCTGATGTTCACAATTTATCTACTGTAGAAAAAATGTGTTCAGTTGCAGCATTAGTTCCTGGTAAAGACAGCGCATATTCCACAATTTTTAGTGCATTATTGTATGGAACATGATTTGTTTCAAATTATGAAATATTTCTAACCATTTGTTCTCTGTTGTGATTTTTGCTGATGCCCAAGATTTAACCTTTTCCTTCTCAATATATTTTTAATAATGATATCTCATTAAAAAGATCATTTTTGGAAATATTACTACATGGGAAATTTTGAGTGAGTCAGAGGGATCGGGTTACACGGACCGGGAACCAATGCCGGAGCTGCACTAACGGGCAGGAGTAGGCAGGGCAGCACCACCGGTGCCCAGCGCTCCTGCACTCCACGTCCAGGATGCAGGCCTATGGGTAGTTAGGGGACTTGACAGCTGCCTCCCCAGCAGGTACTCCTGCCCGAAGTTTTTTGTTTCAGGGCCCCACATGGCGCAGCCAGCTCTTGCGGCAGTGCGGGTGCTTCCAGGTCGAGGCAGGGTCTCCCTGCTGAAAACCATATATTCCCTTCCCATTCTCCCACTGTTCCCTAGCTTTTCGTGCATTCTTTCCAAAAATCGTGACTTTTTTAAAACGCTGCGGGCTGCGGGACAAATTGTTAAAAATCAGGACTGTCTGTCCCACCAAAAGCAGGACGTTTGGTCACCTTAACTATACATGTATTAAACCTGAATCTGTATCTACAATGTACTCAATTTCTAGCAATATTTTTTTTTAAATAATTAAAACTGCAAGAGTAAACATGCTTATTTGAAAGATTCAACCTGTTATAATTGCAAAAGGTTGAAAGTCTCTTTCAATCCTCATTTACCTCCGACTCCCAGAGATAACGTTTTACGGTTTATTAATCTATCCAGAAACTTTTCATGCCATACACATACTTTCAAAGTAGGCTGTATATAGTCCTCCTAAAGCTGTTATTTTTTTCATTTATGTACTGATCTACTTCATTATTTTTAGTGCCTGTACAGTGTCAGTAGATCCCAAAATCAAAACATATTTAATCATCTTTATTGATAGACATTCAGATTATTTCCTATTTTCCACTGTTAAAAACAGTATACTGTCCGGTAGTTGCCTCTGGGTTGGGTAGTGAAACCCTCCCTGGCCCTGAGCTTTCTGATAATTGTTAATCTTGCTCAAACCACACACGCCCAAATTCTTGGAACTGTCTGTCCCCAAGGCCGTTCCAGAAACTGCACGCCTCACCAAACCGGTCAACCGTTACCATCCTCCCCCCTCTGCAGATATAAAAAACCCAAAAACCCTCCCCGGGTGCGCCTTCACAGACTCACATCCGAGGGTCAGTGAACTTGCCTGAAGCTTCCAATAAAGCCTGATTTCGCTTATTCGGCTGTTTGGTTCTTCGCTTATTCATTCATTGGTGGCACATTAGGGTCTTCCATCTTTCATTTGGTGCCGACACCGGGAGAGGGGTTTTTGTGACCCACTTCGGCCTTCTGGCTGGGGCAGGAGTCCCCCCTCTCTCCCCCTTGCCTTGTGCCGCCCGTCGTTTCGGACTCTGGGTTCCCTACGACCTTGATCGCCAATTGTGAGTAATCTGGTTTCTCTTCCGCTCTCTCTGGTCTTGCGTCTCCACCGGGGTTTCTCGTCCTAGACTCGGCCGAGCCGAGAACCCCTCCATCCGCCGACTCCTGGAGTCTTTATAGGGGTTCAATCGGAAGGGACGCCTTTCGGCTGCTCTCCTATCTCTGTCCTGAGACCTCTCATTTAGGTCTCCTGTCGGGAGACGGGTATCTGGAAGGGACGCCTCCTTCATACTCTCCCTCTCCTCCGACGCCTAGGACCAAAAGGCTAATCACAATATGGGGAACTCTCAATCCAAAATAGACCCAAAAACACCTCTATGGTGTCTCCTATGAAATTTTAACCAAATTGGGGTACACTCAAACCCTCCGTCGGAAGAAACTCATTTTTCTGTCACGGGTCGCATGGCCTCAATATAACCTGGAGAATAGGTCCCACTGGCCTCCAATGGGCACTTTTGATTTTAACGTCCTCCAAGACCTGGACAATTTCTGCCGCTGGACAGGAAAAGATTCTGAGGTCCCTTATGTTCAGGCTTTCTGGGACCTTCGTTCCCGCCCCGACCTTTGCTCCCAATGTTCTACCCACCAAGTTTTTCTAGCCCTGACTTCTCCTCCTCCCAAAACTTCCTCCCAGGAACCCCCTCCTTACTCTCAACCCGATGACCTTCCTGACCACCTATCTTCCCCCTCCGGCTCTCCCCCACGAAAACCTCCCAGACCCGGGCCAGGTCCGGCTCCTTCCGCCCCTCTGGTTCCTTCTGCCCCACCTCCTGCAGACTCCCTAACCTCTCCTGTTGCAGCCCATACCAGGTCACACAGTCCCCAGTCGTCATCCGCTGTCCTTGCCCCCCTCCGCGAGGCAGCTGGGGCGGAGGGACTGGTCCAGGTACATGTTCCCTTTTCTCTCCAAGACCTCTCACAGATCGAGAAACGGCTAGGATCCTTCTCGGCCAACCCCTCCACCTACATTAAGGAATTCCATTACCTGACTCAGACATATGACCTGACCTGGCATGACATTAAGGTCATTTGTACCTCCACCCTCACCCCCGAGGAGCATGAACGCATCCTCACTGCCGCTCGGCAGCAGGCAGACAGAGACCACTTAGTAAACAACCAAACTCCTCTCGGCACAGAGGCAGCCCCTGGGGAAGACCCTAACTGGAATTATCAACCTGGCCAAGGGTCTAACATCCCCTGCAGGAACCTTATGCTCCAATACTTAATCAGGGGCATGGATGCAGTTTCCAACAAGGTTGTTAACTATGACAAACTAAGGGAAATTACTCAACTCCCTGAAGAAAACCCTGCCCCTTTCCTTAACCGCCTCCAGGAAGCTTTAGTACGATATACCCGCCTAGACCCAGGGTCATGCAACGGGGCCACCGTTCTAGCCTCCCACTTCATCTCTCAGACAGCCTCAGATATCAGAAAAAAACTAAAAAAGGCTGAAGAGGGCCCCGAGACTCCCATCCAAGACCTGGTAAAAATGGCCTTTAAGGTCTTCAACGCCTGGGAGGAAACGGCTGAAGCCGCCCGCCTTGAACGGCTATAGCAAAAGGTAAACCTCCAAACCCAAGCCCTGGTAGCAGCCCTTCGGCCGGTAGGGGAACCGGCAAAAAAGCCAACCTCCAAAGGAGGGCAGCACACACCACCGGGTGCCTGCTTTAAATGCGGCAAAGAGGGCCACTGGGCCAAGGCCAGCCCGCAACCGCAACCGAGGCCCCCTACCAAGCCTTGCCCACAATGCAAACTCATGGGCCACTGAAAGTCGGACTGCCCGACCCTGGCTCAACCTACGGCACCTCAATGCCGGGGAGCTGAGAACCAGGCATTTCCAGTCTCAGAACTGCTGGGCTTGATGGACGACTGAGGGGGCCCTGGCTCTTCGACTCCAGTTACCCTCACCGAGCCCAGGGCTACGCTCCAGGTAGCGGGTAAGTCTGTTTCCTTTTTAATAGACACGGGGGCTACCTACTCTGTCCTTCCCTCTCATTCGGAACTTACAGTTCCTTCCCAGGTCTCGGTCATGGGAATCGATGGATCACCCTCGACCCCACGGCGGACGACCCTCCTTAATTGCCTATTTGAGGGCCACCCATTCTCACACTCCTTCCTAGTTATACCCTCCTGCCCAGTTCCCCTCCTGGGGAGAGACATTTTGTCCAAACTCCGGACAAGTATTTCTTTTTCCCCCAAGCAGGTCTTTTTACTAGCATTAGTGCCAGGTCCCGATCCTGAGCCGGACTCGGACCGCAGGGTCCAGCTTTTACCCGGAGTAAACCCTGAGGTCTGGGATACAGGCACCCCCACTGTAGCCTCACACCACACTCCTGTCTTAATCAGACTTAAGGACCCATCTTCTTTTCCCAACCGCCCACAGTTTCCTATCTCACACACCCATAGGATGGGACTCTTGCCCATCATCACCAAACTTAAGACACAAGGCTTACTAATTCCTACCAACTCGCCTTGTAACACTCCAATCCTTCCTGTTAAAAAGACTTCAGGACAATACCGCCTTGTACAAAATCTCCGCATCATCAATTCAGCGGTTATCCCCATATCCCCAATAGTCCCGAACCCATACACCCTTCTCTCACACATTCCCCCTAATACCACCCACTTCTCAGTTCTTGACCTCAAGGATGCTTTCTTCACCATACCTCTCCACTCAGATTCCTACTTTCTCTTTGCTTTCACCTGGGAGGACCCGGTCTCCAATACCGCCCAACAACTGACCTGGACGGTCCTACCCCAGGGATTTCGGGACAGCCCTCATCTATTCGGGCAGGCACTGGCAACAGACCTACTTGCCTGCAATATAACTCCCTCCACCCTTCTACAATACATAGATGACCTCTTAGTCTGCTCCCCAAGCGAGGCCGAATGCTTCAAAGCTACCACCCTCTTACTGAATTTCCTTTACAATAGGGGGTATCGGGTATCTGCCAAGAAGGCATAAATAGCCACCCCATCTGTCACTTACCTTGACCTCTTGGTCACCCCGACCCACCGAGCCATCACCACCGACAGGTTGCAGGCTCTTCGGGGCCTACAACCCCCCACCTCGGCAGCTGAAATCCAGTCATTCCTAGGGCTAGTAGGTTTCTTTCGCCACTGGGTCCCAAATTTTGCCCTTTTAGCCAAACCTCTCTACCTAGCAGCCAAGGAGGTGCCCGAGGGACGTCTGACCTCCCCCGAGACTGTCCGCAGGGCCTTCTCGGCTCTTCTAGGGGCCCTCTGCTCGGCCTTGGTCCTGGCTTTACCTAACCCCTCACACCCTTTTGTCCTCTATACTGAAGAAAGACAACACTTGGCTCTAGGAGTTCTGGCCCAGCCGGCGGGTCCAACTCTAGTCCCAATAGCCTATCTCTCCAGACAGTTAGACCCCACCACCCGTGGATGGCAACCCTGCCTACGAGCTCTCGCAGCCGCTGCTGATCTCACCACCGAGGCTCTGAAGATTAATCTCCAACAGCCACCACAGGTTTTTCCCCCCCATCGCCTCACAGACCTCCTCTCACATCAGGCTTTGGCCCACCTTGGGCCTTCTAGACTCCAGCTGTACCATCTCCTCTTCATAGAAAACCCCTCCATCACTCTCTCTAATTGCAACTCTCTTAACCCAGCCACCCTCCTTCCCGTCTCTGACGCACCTCCCTCTACCCACTCTTGCATCGAAGTTTTAGAACATTCTAAATCTCCCCGCTCTGACCTTGCAGCTCATCCGTTGCCTAAGGCCCAACATACCCTTTACATTAATGGCAGCTCAATCTCTGAACCTCCGGGGCCCCGGCGAGCCGCCTATGCCATCGTTTCTGACACCCAGGTCATCAAGGCAAACAGCCTCCCCCTGGGAACTACCTCCCAACAGGCTGAACTGGTTGCCCTAACCCGGGCCCTCATCTGGGCAAAGAATAAGGCAGTTAACATATACACTGACTCTAAATATGCCTTTCTTATTGCCCACTCTCACTGTATGATCTGGAAGGAACGAGACTTCCTCACGACTAAGGGAACACCTGTTCTAAATAGCAAGCTCATTTCCAAACTTATACAGGCCATCCAACTCCCTTCACAAATAGCCATCATACATTGTAAGGGCCACCAGACCTCCAATTCCCCCATAGCTAAGGGAAATGCCTTTGCTGACAAAACAGCATGTTCCATGGCACGCACACACACAACCTCTACTATCTGCTTTCTCTCAAAAACATACAACCCCCAATACTCCTCCACAGAGCAAAATCTTTTCCATTCTTCCCCTGAGGTCCAGATCAAGGATGGATGGGCTTTCAAAAATGACCTCCTCATCCTCCCACAGTCTCGGAGATACCAAATAATCGCTGACATTCACAAATCCTTGCACATTGGACTTAAAGCCCTTTTTCATTTTCTATCTCCTCTATTCCACCACGACCATCTCTAGCAAACCATCCAGGACGTTCATTCCTCTTGCTCCACCTGTTCCAGGACAAACAGCCAAGGGGCCTGCCACGTCTGTCACCCACTTCACCAAATGCAGGGCCACCTGCCTGGGCAGGATTGGCAGGTCAACTTCACCCACATGCCCAGACACAAAAACCTCAAATACCTTCTAACTATGGTGGATACTTTTTCAGGATGGATCGAGGCTTTCCCCACAACCTCTGAAACCGCGGGGACGGTAGCTGACCACCTAATCCGAGACATCATCCCTCGCTTCGGTTTGCCCTCCTCCACCCAGTTGGACAACGGACCTGCCTTCATCTCCAAAATCACTGAGGCTGTCTCCACCTCCCTTGGTATACAGTGGAAGCTGCACACAGCCTACCATCCTCAATCATCTGGTAAGGTAGAAAGGGCCAATGGGCTCATCAAAGACCATCTGACCAAACTCAGCCTGGAGCTCCGTCAGTCTTGGCCTACCCTTCTCCCCCTGGCTCTGACTCGCCTTAGAGCCACCCCCAGGGGGCCTTCCCAACTTAGCCCCTTTGAACTCCTCTACGGCCGACCTTTCCTCCTGTCAACTCCGTCTTCTCCACCCCCACCCCCTCTAGCTTCATACCTGCCCTACCTCTCTGTTGGGCAGATAAAATATATTATGCTCACTTTGTTAAAGATGGTGCTGCCCACATGGAAGCCAGTCACCCAGGTGATATTATTTGCCCTTATGCTTGTGATGGCTGTGGGGGAAAAGTTGTAATGTAAGCAGGCCGGGGTCATTATAGCTTAAGGCTTTGTTTTAAGAGTAAGCTCTTCTCCACGCCCTTGGCTGGTTGGATGATGTAGGGTGGTGATGTAGGGAGGAATCCCATTATGCCTCAGGTGGGTGACTTTGTATCAGAGACTTCCTTGTCTGCAGATTGGATTAAGGGTTTAGATTTTCTATGCTATAAAGTGGGCGGACCGGTAGCTAGATCTCTCTCTCTCGGTTCCTGGGTTCCTGAGATTAGTATTAGAGAGGAAAGCAGATTAAGGCCATGTGGAGGAGAAGTAGCCAAGATGGCAGAGTGCTGAGAAAGAAGCCAGTTTGTTAAGAGTTTGTGCAGGAGGAGATGGGAAACAGAGGTGAATAAGTCTGGTGAGCTGGAAAGCTTTGATGCTAGGAAACTCGGATAAGTCAGTAGCTTTGTGAGCACTGAATGTGTGGGTTTTGGAGCCCAATGTGTGTTTTTGCTTGCCCGCCGGGTGCAAGCTAGAATTAAAGCTGATGGCTCACCAGTTCTTGGCTCCTGTGTTTCATTACCGACTGTTTGAATCTAATGCGAACCTGCATTGGCCAGGTGGCTGTGATAGTGACCGCAACTACTGGCTTTACACTCTCCCTCCTCCGTTCTCTTCTTAGTGAACACGCCAACTCGGCCCTTCCTGAACCTAGCCCTGGGGCCGGGCCAACAGAGCAGGTCACCTCAGGGGACCGGGTCTTTATAAAGACCCTTTCCCCAAAACCTCTCATCCCCAAGTGGGAAGGACCCTACACGGTAGTCCTGACTACCCCGTCCGCAATTAAAGTTCTAGGAATCTCTGCATGGGTCCACCTTTCCAGAGTAAAAAGGGCTCCAGCACAAACGTACTCTTGCACACCTTTAGGCCCCACTAAACTTAAAATTCCCAAACACTGACTCCGTATTTAGCAATATGGTCCTCTGTCTCCTTTTCCTCATTCTACAAAGCTCCTTCTCTCCAGTCTCAGTTACTTTTATACCCTCACTTTTAGAATCCTCTGTAGAACCGGCTAAGGGCCCTCACAAGCCAGACGGTACATGAAATACTACTGCTAGGCCAATACCAACCCCTTGGAACCCGAGATCCTGACTACAACAACACAATCCCTTACCCCTAACGATGCCCCCGTACAGCAGGAAGTAGCCAGATAAGACCACATCACCCCACTCCCTATACCAAAGAGTCAGGAATGTCCGGTAGTTGCCTCTGGGTTGGGTAGTGAAACCCTCCCTGGCCCTGAGCTTTCTGATAATTGTTAATCTTGCTCAAACCACACACGCCCAAATTCTTGGAACTGTCTGTCCCCAAGGTCGTTCCAGAAACTGCATGCCTCACCAAACCGGTCAACAGTTACCATCCTCCCCCCTCTGCAGATATAAAAAACCCAAAAACCCTCCCCAGGTGCGCCTTCACAGACTCACATCCGAGGGTCAGTGAACTTGCCTGAAGCTCCCAATAAAGCCTGATTTCGCTTATTCGGCTGTTTGGTTCTTCGCTTATTCGTTCATTGGCAGCATGTTAGGGTCTTCCATCTTTCATATACCAGTGTTCGGCCGATAAAATATATTATGCTCACTTTGTTAAAGATGGCGCTGCCCACGTGGAAGTTTGTTGATATTAATGTGTGTTCTGGAACAGGCTGTGGGCAGGCCGGGTCGTTATAGCCTAAGGCTTAGTTTAAGAGTAAACTCTTCTCCACGCCCTTGACTGATTGGATGATGTAGGGTGGTGCGCTCTCCTGAGGAATCCCATTATGCCTCAGATGGGTGGCTTTGTATCAGAGACTTTCTTGTTTGTATAATTGGATTAAAGGTTTGGATTTTCTAGGCTATAAACTGGGGCAGTCTGGGAGCTTGATCTCTCTCTTGGTTTCTGAGTTCCTGAGGTTAGTATTAGAGAGGAGAGCAGATTAAGGCCATGTGGAGGAGAAGCAGCCAAGATGGCAGAGTGCTGAGAAAGAAGCCAGTTTGTTAAGAGTTTGTGCAGGAGGAGATGGGAAACAGAGGTGAATAAGTCTGGTGAGCTAGAAACCTTTGATTCTAGAAAACTCGGATAAGTCAGTAGCTTTGTGAGCACTGAATGTGAGGGTTTTTGAGCCCAGTGTGTGTTTTTGCTTGCCCGCCGGGTGCAAGCTAGAATTAAAGCTGATGGCTCACCAGTTTTTGGCTCCTGTGTTTCATTACCGACTGTTCGAATCTAATGTGAACCTGCATGGGTCAGGCTGCTTTGATGGCGGCTGTGATCCTGACCACGACTACTGGCCTTAAAACCAGGTAATAGTTTCATACCTCCTTGTGTCAGATAATCTGTAAAATAAACTGTCAGAAATCTCCTGAATATTCCAAATTGCATTTTTGATGGAGGCAGAAACTGTTTTATCGTGACCTGGTTTGAACTGGTCAGTTTAGGTAAACAATGCTATTAGACGTGATGATGACTGGTGGCAATATGAAGATCAGTTGTTTAGTTTTTTTCTTTTTTAATCTAAGAACATGTTCAGTCCTTCCTTTCATTTCTTAAAGTTTTCCCGTGTATTCCTTCAAAAGCTTGAGACGTTTGGATTAAGAATATATTGTGCAGTCTTTGGTAAAGGAAATGAGTTGTCCAAAGAATCTCACAGGGCATCTACGTAATTATCTTGTGAAATGATCTAGTCAGAAGAAAAAAAAGTAGCTTTATAACACACCCTCAAATACTTTATTTGGGACCAGTACTGGTCTTACAACTTATTTTCAATTCGTGGCTGAAGGCTGATTACTACACTGGGCTTTCTGACTTTCTTAAACACGGGAGGTTAAAGAGGATCAAAATCCTGTCTCTGCCTGGTTAGGACTAAGGAGGCCCAGGGAAACCGCGTGCTAAATTTGGGAGGGGTCTGTTTACTTCTCGCTCTTACAGTCATTACCGTGAGGGTTAACGGGCTGGGTAAAACGTTTGGGTTCCATTACAGCCTTTACTCTCTCCATTCCCTGAAAGGAGTCTTCACGTCTCAGTTTCTGAAGTACCGGGCTTCTCCCAAAAGCCAGAAACACCGCCTCGCGCCAAGACTTGGCTGTGGATTTAAGCAGGGAGCGATACCAAAGAAACTGAATCGAGGAAACACGGTCGCTAAAACGCCCCTCAGATAAAACTCCGCCCACCTTCCCGGTGCCGCAGGCTCGCCCTTCAGGGGCGGGGCTAAAAGGCACTTCCGGGTTGCGGCGGAAGTGGAATATTTGAAACCTGCAGGCCGTTTAGGGGGATGTGTCCCCGCAAGAACTGAAAAGTGACGCGGGCGTCCTGGAACTTCTGCTTCGCGTCCTGGTGAGTGGCAGGGGAGAGGGAAGAAACCGAGTGTTCCAGGGACAGAAGCGGAACCGTCGCGTTCGGAAGACGGAGCAATGCCCCGGGGACCTCGGACTGCCTTTGGGGTTTGTCGGGCGGTGGGGCTGGAGAAGTCGTGGCGCTCCCGGCGGTGGGCATACACAAGCCGGTTGTGATAGTATCGAGGTTTCCGAGGCCCCACAGTCCCAAGGCTAAACCTTGTTTCATCTCTGACTTTTTTTTTCTTACTCTGATTTTCTGGTAATTGCAGTTTAGCATTTCCGACAATTCAGTTCGAATGCTGAAGCGTCGACAATAGTTACATCTAATTTTGAAAGGGTTAGCACACGTGAAAGAATCTTCCTTTATTAAAAATGGAAGGTTAGAATCTTCCTTTATTAAAGATGGGGGATTGGGGACAGGTTTAGAATGAAGAGGTGCTCGACGTGGCCCTGCGTTCTTCCTTCGAAGGTTAGAATCTTCTTTTATTAAAGATGGGGGATTGGGGACAGGTTTAGAATGAAAAGGTGCTCGACGTAGCTCTGCGTTCTTCCTGAGAGGGATCCCTGTAGTAGTCTTTATTATTCTTGACCGCAGGGAAGTGACAGTCTTTGAAATGCCTGGCAAGGATTTAAACTGAAATCTGAGTTTCCTTTGTCTTTAAAACCCGGATACTTTTCTTTCACCCTTGATATTTTCCTGCACCGCAAAAATCCGAGACTCTTGCTCATTTAAACTGGCTATAGTTACAGCAGTGACATCATAAGAGTCTTAGTTTGCTAACAATAGGGATAAGGTTTAGTTCCACAGATATGCTGCTCCCCCTTATTCATTGGCCAAGTGGGTTATTATGGAGTCATTTTGGAAATACTCTACTCATATTTCCAGCATAGGGTTTTCTTTGTTTTGGTTTTGTTTCACTTATTTTTAATGATGAACTACCTAAAATTTCAACTCTAACCCCATAGCAAAGTCATGCCTTCTGAAATACTGCTCTCAAAAATTAGCGGATCTGGGAATATGCAGATACTCCACTACTTTTAGCCATAGTAGTGCATTTTCACCAATGAAATAAAAGTTGGTTTTGCATTTCATTTGCATAATTGAACTTTTGTTGACTTGTCGTTTGCTTTTCTGATGTTCTTGGTTTTTTTTTAATTTTTATTTTTTATTTTATTCATTTTAGAGAGGAGACACAGAGTGAGAGAGAGAAAGAGAGAAAGGGGGGAAGAGCCGGAAGCATCAACTCCCATAGTGCCTTGACCAGACCAGTGCAGGGTTTTGAACTGGCGACCTCAGTGTTCCCAGGTCGACACTTTATCCACTGCGCCACCACAGGTCAGGCCTCTGATGTTCTTATTTGATAAAAAAAGTCAAATGCTTTTTTTATCACTTCATATTCATTTTTAAATATCCCCTAATTTTTGTGAGCAGTATAGTTTAAATGTGTACCCTGAATGTGATTATAAATGAGTACTTTAAAGATATAGACATTTTATATATTGAAAACTGTCAGACTAATTTTGTCTTGCTTTATAAGAATAGATATTTTGTTCCTTTTAAGATTTTAACACCAGGTATCGTAACTTGTAAGTGTATAAATAGCTCTTAAAAAGTAAGACTGTAATATTTAGAACAGTGGTTCTTAACCTTTTTTGAGGTACCGAACCCACCAGTTTCATATGCGCATTCACCGAACCCTTCTTTAGTGATAAATAAAATATGATTTTTTTTCCAAATTCAAGACATAGGTATATGTTTTTTTACTGGTGCACAAAATGAGCCGTGCATTGAACATCACCTTGCTCAAAGAACAAAAACAACAAAGTGCATGAACTCACAACAAATTACGGTATTACTTTATTCTGGCCTCCGTGGCAGAGGCTTCTCTGAACCCCTGAGACCGACTCATCGAACCCCTAGGGTTTGATAGAACCCAGGTTAAGAACCACTGATTTAGAATAAACATTCCTTCATCCAGTGCTGGATACTCCCTGTTTCCCATCCCTGCTAATGATTTTTTGTTTCGTTATTAGCCTGGAAAAATAAATTTAAATATTAAGTATTTATGATCTTTGATTGAAACATTTTGTGTAAGACTGTATAACAGACATTAGCTGATCCTTTCCTAAGAATTATAGGCAGCTGTTATGCTCGTTTTGTGTAAGCTGCCTACAAATGGTCATTTTTTTTAAAGGTTAATCTATTTCTTTTCCTTATTTGGATTCTTTCCATTGGGTTTTTGCTCTGTCTACCTAAATCAAATCAGTGAGTTTCAAATTTAATTTCATACACGTTACCTTGAAGGGTTTATGTGCTGATTTCTGCACTTCAAATCTCAGGGTACCCCGCTGGAGGATGGGGTTGAGGAATCTGTATTTTAGAAAGTTAGAAAATTTGGCCAGATTTTCAAAAGCACTGACTTGATCTTTCCTAAAGAGGTTTTATATTATAATACATTGGTTAAGGGCATGGAACTGAAGCCAGTACCACCTCTACCTCTTGGTAGCTGTTTGACCCTGAGAAAGCTATTTCACTTTTCTGTGCTTTAATTCCCTCAACTGTATAATGGGGATAATAACAAACCTACCTTGTAGGATTATTGTGAGAATCAAATGAGTCAATACATATACACATCTTAGAATAGTGTGTGGCACATAATAAATGATACATGTATCTCCTATTAAGCATTGTACAAACCACATTAAGGACATTATCTCAATCTTCCCCAATAACAGTGAAGTATGTGCTACTTTCAGATAAAACTGAAGCTAAGAGGAGTTCATTAATTAATTTATTTTCACACAACTAATAAGAGGTTTGAAGTGGGCTCAGAACCTAGATTTAATTGGAACTTTATGCCTTTTTTAATAAGTAATGCTTTTTGCCCTTTTCTTCAGTCTGTCCTAAATTTTACTCCACAAAAGTTTCTGATGGCTTCCCGTTATCTACCATATAAAATTGATATTTCCTAGCTGTTTTTTACAAAGCGTTCTCAATCTGGTTAGAACCTCTGTTTCCAAGCATCGTCTTCATAATATTCCAACACCCTTTTCCAACCTCTGATGTTTTAGCTATACTAAAATTCTTCAATGCCTGACCAGGCGGTGGCACAATGGATAGAGCGTTGGGCTGGGATGCGAAAGACCCAGATTCGAGACCCCAAGGTTGCCAGCTTGAGCGCGGGCCCATCTGGCTTGAGCAAAAGCTCCCCAGCTTGGACCCAGGGTTGCTGGTTCCAGCAAGGGGTTGCTTTGGTCTGCTGAAGGCCCACGGTCAAGGCACATGTGAGAAAGCAGTCAATGAACAACTATGGTGTCGCAGCAGCAACGAAAAACTAATGATTGATGCTTCTCACTTCTCTCCATTTCTGTCTGTCTGTCCCTATCTATTCCTCTCTCTGACTCTCTCTCTAAAAAAAAGAAAAAATAATTCTTCAAATCTATTCTCTTGTTTTTATCATAGTCACTGACCTTTTTTATTTCATCTTCAAATTTTACCCAGCAAGTTTTAATACCTTCCTAAATTTCCCCAGGCAGAGTGCTTCTTCCTCCTGTGCAATTTAGTTTTAAACATCACACTGTACTGAGAGCTGTTGTCCTCTGTCTTTATATCTGCAAATTCTTGATAGAGAACAGTGAGTCCTGAGTGCTTATTTTAACGAGTTAACATGTTGTGTCTTGTTAGTACTGAAAGAATGTAATTCTGTGTATTTTATTAGAGGGATTTTAGTCATATCATCTGATTTGTAAATTTCACAAATATGGAAAAGTAAGCATTGAAATCAGTGGTTCAGAAGACATTTCAAGTGGGAAAAAAATTCTGAGCAATATTTACGAACATTCACAGAACTCCAAATGCTTTATACATATTTTCACACTAGTCTTTACAGCCATTTTATTATCGCTATATTCAGATGAAGAAACTGAGGCATGAAAAAAATCTACCTAGTAACTTAAAAAAATTTTTTTGCATTTAATTTCCTCTTAGTGCAGTTGTCTTTTCATTATAAGAATAATGTGTAGTGTAATTTAAAAATTAACTTTATAAATAGAAAGCCTTGTTTGTGCATGAATGTTCATTTCTGCATCAATTCTAAATTAAAGTATTGAGGAATTGAAAAAGAGGTTTGCCTTCCTTTTTAGCTTGAACAGTTAAAGCTACCTGACCTTGTCCACAACCTTTTATTTTTCTTCTAATTTTTCCATTGATTGAGAGAGAGCATGCATGCAGAAGGGAGAGGGAGAGAGAAGCATCAACTTGTGATTCCACTTAGTTCTATTTAGATGTGTACTCAATTGTTTCTCGTACTTGCTCTGACTCGCGCGGGGGATTGAAACGGTGACCTTGGTGCACCAGGATAACGCTTTTTTCACTGAACCACCTGGCCAGGGCCCCACAAACTTTCTTTAAAAACCTGTGGGACAGCCTGACCAGGCGGTGGTGCAGTGGATAGAGCGTTGGACTGGGATGTGGAGGACCCAGGTTTGAGACACTGAGGTCGCCAGCTTGAGTGCGGGCTCATCTGGCTTGAGCAGCTCACCAGCTTGGACCCAAGGGTGCTGCCTCGAGCAAGGGGTTACTCTGTCTGCTGAATGCCCATGGTTAAGGCACATATGAGAAAGCTATCAATGAACAACTAAGATGTTGCAACGAAAAACCAATGATTGATGCTTTTCATCTCTCTCCGTTCTTGTCTATCTGTCCCTATCTATCCCTCTCTCTGACTCTCTCTCTGTCCCGGTAAAAACACACACACACACACACACACACACAAAAAAAAAAAAATCGTGTAGGACAATGTAGGGACATTATCTTAAGGACTAGTGGGTAGGGGTTGGTCTAAGGATGCTTCCATTCCACACACCATCTTCAGCTAAAGTCGTACCAGGTATTTAAATAACAGCTGAATATCTGATGTGGACTCGACCATTCACATTATTTCTCGTGAATTTGGAGTTGGGATACCAAAAGACTGTTGGGAGCCAAGCTAGAAAAGTTTTCATATGCTGAGATAACAATGGACTCATGAAGAAACACGAACAGTGTGCATTGGGAGCCGATATGCAGAGGAAGAGAGTGGGGAATGTGTTTCCTGAGGACTAGTTATAAAATTAGTCAATATAAACTTGTAACTTTCTTGCTCTACTTTTTCTGTTAAGACTATTTTTAAAAGAGCAATTAAAGGTTTACAGCAAAATTGAGGGGAATAGAGAATTCCCATGTACCTCCTGTCCCCACACATGCATAGACTCTCATTATATCTAGTTTGTCAACATCTCCCACTAGAGTGGTATATTCGTTTCAGTTAATGAACCTTCATCGACACAATAATCTCCCAAAGTTCAGTTTAAATTATGGTTCACTCTTGCTGTTGTATATTCATTGGGATTGTATAAAAATGTAACGACATGTATCCATCATGGTATCATACAGAATATTTTCACTGTTCTAAAATTTCTCTGTGCTCCATCATTTCTTCCTCCTTCTCTCACAACCACTGATCTTTTTACTGTCTCCATTGTTTTTGCCTTTTTTGGACTAATATATATACTACTCACAAATATTGGGGGACATTTCAAAAGGAATATGAAAAAATAAAATATCCCCTAATTTTTGTGAACAGTATGCTTGTATCTTTTTTAATATATGTATTCAGTGCTATAAATTTCCCTCTGAGCACTTCTGCCACAGCATCCCCCAAATTTTGATAGGTTTTTATTTTCACTTAATTCAAAATACTTTGTATTTTAACTTGAAATTTCTTCTTTGACCCTTGTGTTATTTAAAAGTGTGTTGTTTAATCTTTATGCATTTTGGGATTTTCCAGTTATCTTTCTGTTACTTATCTCTAGTTTAATCCCATTGTGGTCTGAGAGCAGACATTGTATTATTTCTTTTCTTTCTTTCTTTTTTTCTTTTGTTTTGACAGAAATAGAGATTGACAGAGAGAGGGACAGATAGAGACAGACAGACAGGAAGGAGAGAGATGAGAGGCATCAATTCTTCATTGCAGCACCTTAGTTGATCATTGACTGCTTCTCATATGTGCCTTGACCATGGGGCTACAGCAGAGTGAGTGACTCCTTGCTCAAGCCAGTTACCTTTTGGGCTCAAGCCAGTGACCATGGGGTCATGTTTATGATCCCACGCTCAAACCAACAACCCTGCGCTCAAGCCTAGTGAGACCGCACTCAAGCCGGTGACCTTGGGGTTTCGAACCTGGGTCCTCTGTGTCCCAGTTCGACACTTTATCCACTGTGCCACCACCTGGTCAGGCATGTATTATTTCCCTTTTTTTAAATTTGTTAAGGTCTGGCTCTGGCTGGTAGTGCAGTGAATAGAGAATCATCTCAGAGTGCTAAGGTTGCCCATTTGGTCAGGGAACAGATGAAAAGCAGTCAGTGCATGCACAACTAAGTGGAACAGGGAGTTGATTCTTCTCTCTATTTCTCTTTACTTCCTCTCTCCCTACCCTCTCTCCCCTCTTTCTCCTCTCTTTCTCCTCTCTTTCTCCCCTCTCTCCTCTCCCTCTTTCCTCTCCCTCTCTCTTCCCCTCCCTCTCCCCTACCTCTCCCCTCCCTCTCTCTGCCCCTCACTCTCCCCTCCCTCTCTCTGCCCCAATCCATCTCTCCTTCTCTCTTTCCTTATCTCCCTCCCTCTTCCCCTTTCTCCCTCCCTTCCTCCCTTTCTCCCTCCCTTCCTCCTTTCCTCCCTCCCTTCCTCTCAAATCGGTGGAAAATTTTTTTTGTTAAGATCTGTGGTCTGTCTTGGTGAATATTCCATGTAAGCTTGAGAAGAATGTGTATTCTGTTGTTAAATGAAGTAGTCCATTATATCTAATTAATTGATGATGTATTCAACTATGTCCTTACTGATGTTTTGCCTGTTAGATTTATCTATTTCTGATGGAGATGTGTTGAAGTTTCTAACTGTGGTAGTGGATTTATCAGTTTTTCTTTGCAATTTTTCTAGTTTTTGCCTCACGTAGCTTAATACTCTGTTGTTAGGCATGTACATGTTAAGTATGATTATACCTTTTGGGAGTATTAACCCTGTTATCACTACATAATGCCCTTATTTATCTCAAATAAGCTTTCTTCCTTTGAAGTCTTCTGTGTGAAGTTAATATAGCTTCTCTTGCTTTCTTCTGATTAGTTTTAGCATGATATATTTTCCTCCGCCCATTTACTTTTAAATATAAATTGATATTTAAAGTGGGTTTCTTGTAGTTAACATATAATTGGGTTTGACTTTTCTGACCCACTCTGACAAATCGGTCTTTTAAGTGGGACATTTAGACCATTAACATCAAAGTAATTTATTTTTATGACAGAGAGAAAGAGAGAAGGAGAGCTAGAGACAGACAGGAAGGAGAGAGATGAGAAGCATCAGTTATTTGTTGAGGCACCTTAGCTCTTCACTGACTCCTTTCTCATATGTGCCTTCGGGGGAGGGGGGGTTACAGCAAAGTGAGTGACCCCTCGCTCAAGCCAGCGACCTTGAGTTCAAGCCAGTGACCTTTGGGCTCAAGCCAGCAACCATGAGGTCATGTCTGTGATCCCATGCTCAAGCTGTTGACCCTGGGGTTTTGAACCTGGATCCTCTGCGTCCCAGTCCGACATTCTATCCACTGCGCTACTGCCTGGTCAGGCTGAAACTAATTATTGATATAGTTGGAATTATATTTGCTATGGGTTACTGTTTTCTGTTTGTTGCCTTGTTCTTTGTTCCTCCTTTTGTCTGCCTTTTGTGATTTTTTAATTGAGCAATTAATACGATTTTATTTTCTCCTTTTTCTTAGGATATCGTTACACTTCGTTTTTTAAACCTTTTTTTAGTGGTTGCCCTGGAGTGCAATATACATTTACAACTAATACATAACCAATACAATGTGTCCGTAAAGTCATGGTGCATGTCAGTCCTGTGACCCTTCAAAAGTGCACCATGACTTTACGGACACACTGTATATTGTTGCTGGTTTTCTTTTTTTATTTATTTTTTTATTTAATTGATTTTAGTCAGAGAGGAAGGGAGAGAGAGAGAGAGAGAGAGAGAGAGACAGGAACATGAATTTGTTCCTGTCTGTGCCCTAGCCGGGGATTGAACTGGCAACCTCTGCATTTCTGGCTGATGCTCTACCCAACGTCTGGCCCGGGGCAGCTATTGTTATTTTGAACAAATTGTTATCTGTTAGATCAAGAAAAATAAGTTTTTATTTTACCTACACTTATTTCTTTTTGATGGTTTTCATTTCTTTATGTAGATTTTTATTTCTAACCTATATTTTTCTTCTTTTTATTATTGTTTTTTATTTTTCTTCTTTTTCCAAGTGAGAGGAGGGGATATAGACTCCCTCATGCAACCTGACCGGGATTCACCTGGCAATCCCTGTCTGGGGCTGATGCTCTGCCCATCTGGCGCTATGCTCACAACTGAGCTATTTTAGTGCCTGAAGCAGAGAGGCTCCACTGAGCCATCCTTAGTGTCCTGGGCCAGTGTGCTCGATTGAGCCATGGCTTTGGGTGAGGAAGAGAGAGAGAGAAAGAGCAAAGGGGAAGGGGTAGATAAACGGGCGGTTGCTTCTCCTGTGTGCCCTGATTGGGAATCAAACCCAGGACTTCCACACATTATGGCAACACTCTACCACTGAGTCAACTGGCCAGGGCTCCTTTTTCAAGAATTTTTAACATTTCTTGCAAGGCATGTCTACTGGCAACAAATTCCTCAATTTTTGTCTCGGAAAGTATTTCTTCTTCACTTTTGAAGGATAATGTTAAAAGGTACAGAATTCTAGGTTGGTATTTTTCTTTTCTCTCAACAGTGTAAATACATCACTCTTTTTTATTTTTTGATAGCTGACATCACTCTTTTCTAGCATGTTTTCTGAGAAGTCATATGTAATTTCTACCTTGTTCCTCTATAGGTAAAGTGTTTTTTCCTCTCTGGCTTCTTTTAGGATTTTCAAATTTACCTTTAATTTTGTATAGTTTGAAATTATGTACCTAGGTATAGTTTGGAGATATTTATCCTGCTTGCTGTTTTAACTTTTTGGATATGTGGTTTGGTGTCTGACTTTAATTTGTTATTGTTTCAAATATTTCTTCTGTTCCTTTCTCTGTTTTCCTTCTGGCATTCCCAAAATGTGTATGCTACACCTGTAGTTCTCCTACAGTGTTTGGGTTTCTGTCCTGATTTTTTTTTAGTCTCTGTTCTCTTTGCTTTTAAGTTTTTTAAGTTTCTATTAAGATGTCTTCAAACTCAGCAGCTTTTTCTTGAATCTACTAGTAATCCCATTAAATATATTCTACATTTATGTTACAGTGTTTTAATCTCTTTGACATTTACTTTTGGTGCTTTAATAGGATTTCCAACTCTGCTTACATTGCCCATCTGTTCTTGTATACTGCCTGCTTTATCCATTAGAACCCTTAGCATATTTAATCATAATTGTTTCATATTCTTCATTTAATAAGGTTTCAACATATTGCTATATCTGGTTCTGATGCTTGCTCTTTTTCCAACCTGGGCCAGTTCACCCCTCCTTAGTCAGCCTGGTGGTCCCCACTCCCAGGAGGTCAGCATATTGATACCGAACTTAGTGCGGACACCCGATAGGCATAGCGTACTACAGCCCAGAACTCCTGGGCTCAAGCTATCCTCCCGCCTCAGCCTCGCAAGTAGCTGGGACTACAGGCGCGCGCCACCACACCCGGCTGATGCTTGCTCTTTTTAAGTTGTGCTTTTTGCCATTTGGCATGCCTTGTAAGATTTTATTGATAGCTGACATGCTCTAAATAGGCTGTTAAGTAATATGGTAGTAAGATGTGGGGGAATGGGAAGTGTTCTATAGCCCTATGATTAGGTCTCAGTCTTTTCACAAACCTGTGCCCCTGGATTATGAACTTTACAAGTATTTCTCAATTTTTTTCTCCACCATTGTGTGAGTCAGGATGCCTAGAGTGGGCTAGAGTTGAGTATTTCTTTACCCAGGTCATTTAGGCTTTGATAGTACCCCAGCAGTTGAGGTTCTGGTTAACTGGTTTTCCTGAGGGCAGGCCTTATTATAAAGGATAGATTGCTTTAGTGTATTTCAGAATGGTACTTTTTTTCTCCTTCTGACGAAATAACAAGATTTTTCTCTGATATTTACTGTGTGTTCCTCCTCACATTCCAGGTGGTAAATCTCACAATATTGTGAGAGGACCAGTGATAAGTCCCTCTGGAGATTTTAAATCTCAAAGTTGTCTCTGCTAAGCCTCTAACAGCTAGTCAGTTGTAGTTCAGGTATTCCTACCCAGCACTGGATCCCACAGCCGTTTCAGCTGATACATCTCTGTACAGGTAAGCTGTGACTCCTAGTATTCACCTGTCTCTCCATTCCTGGGCACAGTGGTATGCCATGTATCCACCCCTCTCTCTTTTTTTATTTTTAATTGAGAGGTAGCGAGACAGACTCTCACATGTGCCCTGACAGGGGTCTACCCAGCAATCCCCCCACCCCCATGCCCCAGCAATGCTCTGCCCATCAGGGGCCACTGCTCTGTTGCTTGGCAGCCAAGCTGTTTCAGTGCCTGAGGTGAGGCCATGGAGTCATCTTCAGTGCACAGGGCCAACTTGCTTGAACCATTTGAGACATAACTGTGAGAGGGGAAGAAGAGTTGGGGGTAAGAGGGAGGGAGAAAGGTGGAGAAGCAGATGGTTGCTTCTCCTGTGTACTCTGACCAGAATCCAACCTAGGGACTTCCACACACCAAGCCAACGTTCTACTGCTGAGCCAACCAGCCAGGGCTTCACCTCTCTTATACAGATCTAAGAAGTATTCATTATTATCTTTTCAGCTCTTGTTGCTAGGATACAGTGGTGACTTACAAGCTCCTAACATGCTGTGTTTCCTTTAATTTAAACAAATATCTTTATTTTTGAAGAAAGTTGTTAACTCAAACATCTGTCTGGTAATATAATTTGTATTGAATAATATTTACCCACTTTATTTATTTATTATTTACAGGAACAGAGAGAGATTCAGAGAGAGGGACAGATAGGGACAGACAGTCAGGAACAGAGAGAGGTGAAAAGCATCAATCATTAGTTTTTCGTTGCCGTTGCAACACCTTAGTTCATTGATTTTTTTTCTCACATGTGCCTTGACCACGGGCCTTCAGCAAACCAAGCACCCCCTTGCTGGAGCCAGTGACCTTGTGTCCAAGCTGACGAGCTTTTGCTCAAGCCAGATGGGCCCGCGCTCAAGCTGGTGACCTCAGGGTCTCGAACCTGGGTCTTCTGCATTCCAATCCGACGCTCTATCCACTGCACCACCGCCTGGTCAGGCATATTTACCCACTTTAGGAGTACAGTTTAAAGAGTGTCATTTAGATGTATTGTATTTTTTGGATAGTTTACGATTTGTTTTATCCACTGACAGTTGATGAACAGTTAGGTTTTATATAGTTTTGGGGTATTACAGATAAAGCAACTTTGGACAGTGGGCATATGCCTTTATTTTTTTTTGGTTGTATCATGTTATGTGTACATTTAGCATTTTTTTATTAAAGTAGTGATCACATTTATAAAATTAACCATTTTAAAGTGTACAATTAAATGATATTTTAGCACACTCACAATGTTGTGCAACCATCACTTCTGTCTAGTTCTAAAACATTTCATCACCCCAAAATGAAAACTCCTACTCATTAGAAGTTACTCCACATTCTCCATTCCCCTATCCATAGAATCCTCAAATCTGTTGCCCTGTGGATTTATCTATTCTGGATATTTCACATAACTGGGTTTATACAATAGTTATCTCTGCTATCTGCTTTATTTCACGTAGCATATTTTTGAAATTCCTCTATGTTCTGACACATATCAGTACTTCATTCCTTTTTATAGCCAAATAATATTCCATTATCTGAATATACCACATTTTATATACATATTCATCTGTTGATGGACCAATGAATTGTTTTTATATTTAGCTATTGTGAATAGTTCTGTTATGCTGTTATGAACATTTGTGTGTAAGTTTTTTTTTTTGTGTGTGTGTGTGTGTGTGTAAGTTTTTGTTTGAATTTCTGTTCTCAATTCTTTTGGCTAAGTACTTAGTGTAATTGCTGGGTGATATGGTAATTCTGTGTTTATTGTATTGAGCAACTGTTTCCCATAGTAGCTATACCATTGTACATTTCCTTTAGCAATGTATGAAGGTTTCATTTTCTCTATATCCTTTTCAACACTTGATTTTCCTTTTTTTAAAAAAATAGTCATCTTAATAGGCATCAGTGGTACTTATTGTGGTTTTCATTTTGCATATCCCTAATGACTAATAACATTGAGCATAATTTTATGTGTTCTTTGCTCATTTAAATATTTTCTTTGGAGAAATACCTAGTTAGACCCTGGGGTTATTTGTCTTTTGTGAGAGTTTCTTATATATTATGGATTCTAGGTTCTTATGAGGTATATGATTTCTAAATATTTTCTTTCATTTTTCAGGATTGTCTTTTCACCCTTGATTGTGCAGTTTAGTTTATTTTTCCTTTGTTTTGTTTTTTTTGATGCTTGTGATTTTCATGTCATATGATAAGAACCAAAGGTCATAAACCAAAGGTCATAAAGATTTATCTAACCCTATGTTTTTTCTAAGATTTTTATAGTTTTGTATCTTACATATTAGATCCAAAGTCTGATTGATTTTGAGTTAATTTTTGTGTATAGTGCAAGGTAGGTGTCCTACTTTATTCTTTTGCCTGTGGCGACCCAGTTGTACCAGCACCACTTGTTGAAGAGACTGTTGTTTGACCATTCAGTGATTTTGGCACCCTTGTCAAAAATTAATTGATGATAAACATATGGGTTTACTTTTTAACTCTTTTTCTGTTGATCTGTATGTTTATATTTATGCCAGTACCACCCTGTTTTGATTACTGTAGGTTTTTTTGTTTTACATTTTAAAATTGGGAAGTATCAATACATCAACTTTTTCTATTTTAGATTGTTTTGGCTACTCAGCATCCTTTGCAATTCCTTATAAATTTTAGTGTTTTGTTTTCCATTTCTTCAAAACAAAGGCCATTGTTTTGTTGTTGTTTTTAAGGTTCTATCTATTGATTTTTGAGAGAGGATAGAGAGAGAAAAATGGGGAAAAAAGCAGGTAGCATCAACTCCTTGTAGTTTCTTCATACATGTACCTTGGCTAGGTAAGGCCAGGGTTTCAAACCGGTGACCTCTGCATTCCAGGTCGATGGTTCATCTACACTGACACCACAGGTCAGATCAGGCCATTGTTTTTTTATTTTATTTTTGTATTTTTTTGAAGTGAAAAGCGGGAAGTAGACAGACTCCCGCATGCGCCCAACCCGGATCCAGCTGGCATGCCCACCAGGGGGCGATGCTTTGCCCATCTGGGCCCTTGCTCTGTTGCAACTGAAGCCATTCTAGCTACTGAGGTGGAGGCCATGGAGCCATCCTCAGCGCCCGGGCCAACTTTGCTCCATTGGAGCCTTGCCTGTGGGAGCGGAATAGAGAGGTAGGGAGAAAGGAGAGGGGAAAGGGTGGAGAAGCAGATGGGTACCTCTCCTGTGTGTCCTGTCTGGGAATTGAACCTGGGACTTCCACACACTGGCCAACACTCTACTGCTGAGCCAACTGGCCAGGGTAGGCCATTGGTTTTTGATAGAGCTTGCATCAAATCTGTAGGTTGCTTTGGAGAATATTGCCCTCTTAACAATATTAAGTATTTTGAAGATTCCAAGATAGTGACAGAGTAGGAGGATGTTCCAACTTCCACTTTCTAGGACCAAATTGGATTACAATTAAGTTTAAGAACAGTCATCTTGAAAAACCAACTTTGGACTAAATGAAGAGGAGTATATAACCGAGGATCACAGAAGAAGCCACATCGAGACTGGTAGGAAGGGCAGAGACATAAGAAGAGCTACCCTGATTGCTGGAGAAAGCTGCAGCTGAGGGTCCGGAGGGACTTTCAGTGGCTAGGAGGTATTCCCTGAGAGGCAAGGGACCTAAGTCCCAGGCCCGGTGCCCCAGTCTAGAGCACCAGAGCCTAGAAAAGGTGCCCACACAGCATTTGGCAATGAAAAGGAGGAGGTTTTGTCAGTGATAACAGGAGCTCTCAGATGCAGGCTCTGTCTTAAAGGGCCCACACGAAAGATCTTGGTCATAGCCACTCACCCAGGGCTCTGGTGGAGGGAGGGCTGAGAGGACTAGAGTTACATGAGGAGAGTGTGAAGTTGGTGGCCCAGGGACAGACATTGTGGGGGATGACCACTGGAAACCCTGTACTAAATCATTCTCAAATACTGCAGTTGCTGTCTTTCTTGGGTGGAACAGATCTCCACTCAAGTGGCACCAGCCTGGGGAAAGCAACTGCCCCACCCTCAGAAATATCTCTTGCCCCACACTATGGAGATTGGGATGTTCTGAGAATCCAGAAAGCAGGGGGTGTGTCAGTGACTTAGTTTTCTGGTGTTGTGGCTGGAGCTTTATACTGCACTGTCCTGAGACTATGACTGGTGCTTCTGCCGCACGGGATATTCAGTAGAAACTGTCTGGACTGCAGGCAGACCAAACCTCTGGGTCTCAGAGGCAACACCCTACTGAGGTCGGCGAAAAGAGTCAGGATAGACTGATACCTGGGGTCAAGGGGTGGGGGTCAAACCCCCACCCTTCCTGACTCCAGAATTGCCTGAGGCTCTAGATTGTAACAGAAGTTCTATTTCAGTGGTGGAACCAAATAAGCAGCCAGCAGACAGAAGCTGCAGAAGGTGGCTCTCAAGAGAACCTTGTTTTTTTGCTGACCTTTCCCCAGGCCCAATGTGGATAAAAGTCATCCTAGATGTGTGGCTTGGTATTTCTATGTGCACCTGGGTCTAGCAGAGATAGCCACAAAGTCTGGATTGATTGTAGCTCCAAAAACGTTGCTGAGGTTCAGTCATAGGCAGTGTCTCTTACTGATGTGTGGTGGGTTTCCTCCAGGGAGACTTAGGGTTGTCCCATCCATTGTCCAGCTGCGGAGAGGATTAGTTCAGGGCCTACCAACATTGCTGGTGGCATGTGCTAAGGGAGCGTTCATCGGGCATCAGACACAGCTGAGGCAAGTTCTGTTTTCTGTGGTCAGTACTACACACATTGGTCAGGCTGGAGCTTCAGTCAACTAACCTGGGTCCTAGATAATCTGCCCTGCTGGGCTAGTTTCCACAGGGGGAATGGAGAGACATTCAATACAGGCTTTTAAGGTGTGGGTCCCCTTGAGCCTATTGTTTGGTCCATTTGAGGGGCTTAAATACTTTCTGGTGGGGCACAGTCATCCCCAGGGAAGGTCTCTCTCAGTTTTCATCCCTGAGACCAGGGACTCTGTAGCTGGAAGAATCTCTGCAGAGGGGACTTTTGGCCCCTCCCAACCAGAACCTGCTGCTCACCTTGCTGCAGAGAGAAAGAAGTAGAGTAGCAGTGTCTGAGGATTAGGCTCTAAAGTCCCCTTCCTCCATATTGAACTCCTGACCAAGACAGCTCTGAAGTAGAGGGTCCAACTAATGTATTCCCAACCTCATCTACCAAGCTTGCAACTGTAGAGGGGTTGATGGTATAAGGCTAGTCTAAATGCATTCTGCATTCTTTCTACAGAAGACCAGGAAGCTGTAAGAAGAGGAGGGGCAGCTGTAAAATGAAGGCAAATCTTACAGAGCTCGGGTCTTTTATGGATCTGCCGTCATCTCTAAGCAGGAGGAAGTGGATTGCTATGCACGGTTGGCCCCTCCCGCATTACCCAGGCACAGAAAACATACACTCAAACAGCAAAGAGAGCAGAAGCTCCAGACAGGTAGCCCATGGCAGGTTACAAACAACTACTTGCACCTACTTAAGACGACCCAGCACCAACACGACCAGTAGTGGGTGGCAGACTATATATAACAATAGTAGTAGATTCAGCTAACTATACAAATGGCACACCCAAAGGAAGGAGTCCAGCAGGCACCAGACACTGCAGAGAATAAATATACCCAAGACAGACACTGTACAGTGTCTTAATACACATGATCAAGGTTGAACCTTAGAGCCAGCCAACCTGAAGAGATAATCCCACCCATGAAAAGGCCAACTGCATTCAATATTTATATACACAATGTGGCAGACAGAGAAATATGAGCCAGAAAAATCCCCAGAAAAAGAAAACCTAAATGAAATGGAAGTAACCAAACAACCAGCTTCAGAGTGTAAAATAATGGTTATTAGGATGCTCAAGAATCCTAGAGCAACAATGGATGATCACAATGAACTTAAAGAAATAGCAAACATCAAAAAATACATTGAAATCGTAAAAGAGAACCAGTCAGAAATGACAAATATGAGAAGTGAACACTGCACTAGACAGCATCAGCAGCAGGCTAGATGAAGTGGAGGATTGAATCTGCAATTAAGAGGACAGAGCAGCAAAAAGAAGAGTCTCAAAAAGATTGTGGAAACTAAGGCCTCTGCAACAGCGTGAAGAGACACAATATCCACATCATAGGGATTTTGGAAGAATAGAATGAACAATGGATAGAGAACTTGTTTGAAGAACCCATAGCTGAAAATTTCCCAAAATTGAAGGAAAAATCACACAAGTTCAAGAAGCACAGAGTCCCACCAACGATGAACCGAAGGAGGTCTACACTAACAAACATCACAATTAAAATGCCAAAGTTAAGAGACAAAGAAAACATACTAAAACCAGCAACAGAAAAGCAGTTAATTACCTACAAAAGAGCCCCCAAAATGATGACATACGACTTCTCAACAGAAAGTTTTTTTTTTTTTTTCTTTACAGGGACAGAGAGAGTCAGAGAGAGGGATAGATAGGGACAGACAGCAGACAGACAGGAACAGAGAGAGGTACAGTGAAAGGTGATAAGCATCAATCATTAGTTTTTCGTTGCCGTCGCAACACCTGAGTCGTTCATTGATTGCTTTCTCACATGTGCCTTGACCGCGGGCCTTCAGCAGACCGAGCAACCCTTTGCTGGAGCCAGTGACCCTGGGTCCAAGCTGGTGAGCTTTTGCTCAAGCCAGATGGGCCCACGCTCAAGCTGGCAAGCTCGGGGTCTCGAACCTGGGTCTTCCGCATACAGTCCAACGCTCTATCCACTGCGCCACTGCCTGGTCAGGCTCCTCTTGAATTTTTGAAATAGCTTGAGAAGGATAGGAATTAGTTCTTGTTTGAATATTTGGTGGAATTCACTTGTGAAGCCGTTAGACCCAGGACTTTTGTTTGTTGGGACTATTTTGATAAATGTTTTGATCTCATTTCTTGTAATCAGTCTGTTTAGGTTTTCTGATTCTTCCAGATTGATTTTTAAAAGATTATATATATTTCAAGGAATTAGTCCATTTCATCTAGGTTGGCTAATTATTTGGTATACAGTACTTCATAGTATTTTCTTACAATATTTTGTTTCTGTTGTGTCAGTTGTTATTTCTTCATTCTCATTTCAAATTTTATTTGAGTCCTCTCTTTTTTTTTGGTGAGTGTGTTTAAAGGTTCATCGATCTTGTTTACCTTTTCAGAGAACCAGCTCCTGATTTCATTGATTCTATGTATTGTTTCTTTAGCCTCTGTCATTTCCGCTCTGATCTTTATTATTTCCTTTGGGCTTTACTTGCTGTTCTTTTTCTAGTTCTTTTAGATGCAGGGTTAAGTTGTTTATTTGAGCTTTTTCTAGCTTCTTAAGGTATGCCTGTGATGCTATAAGCTTCCCTCTCCTTACTGTTTTTGCTGTGTTTCATAAATTTTCAGTTGTTGTATGCTCATTATAATTCGTTTTTAGGAATTTTTTATGTCTTCTTTGTTCTCATTGTTAGCACATTCATTATTTAATAACATGCTATTTAGTTTCCAAGTATTTAAGTATTTTTCAGTTGTGGTTGATTTTTAGTTTCATGCAATTGTGATCAGAGAAAATGCTTGTTATGATTTCAGTCCTGTTAAATTTGTTGAGACCACTTTTTTGCCCTAACATGTGGTCTATCGTAGAGAATTTACAATGAGCACTTGAAAAGAATGTTTATTCTGCTGCTTTAGGCTGAAAGGTTCTGAAGATATCTATTAAATCTAGTTGATCTAGTGTTTCCTTTAAGTCTGCTATTTCTTTGTTTATTTTCTTTTTTGAGAATCTATCTGTGATGTTAGTGGGGTATTGAAATCCCCAACTATTATAGTATTGCTGTTGATCTCGTCCTTTATATCTATCAAAGTCTTGCTTTATATATTTAGGTGCTCCTATATTAGGTGCGTAGATATTTACAATGGTTATCTCTTCTTGTTTGATTGCTCCCTTTATCATTATGTAGTGACCTTCTTTATCTCTCAGTACAGCCATGGTTTTAAAGTCCATTTTGTCTGATATAGGTGTTGCTACCGCAGCTTTTTTTTCATTTCCATTTGCACAAGATATTTTTCTCCATCCTTTTACCTTCAGTCTATATACATCTTTTGTTTTAAAGTGCTTCTCTTGCCTGACCAGGCAGTGACACAGTGGATAGAGCATCGGACTGGGATGCGGAAGACCCTCGTTCAAGACACCAAGGTTGCCAGCTTTAGCACAGGCCCATCGGCTTGAGCAAAAGCTCGCCAGATTAGACCCAAGGTCGCTAGCAAGGGGTGGCTATGTCTGCTGAAGGTCCGCAGCCAAGGCACATGTGAGAAAGCAATCAATGAACAACTGTGGGGTCTCAATAGCAATGAAAAACTAATGATGATTGATGCTTTTCATCTCTCTCTGTTACTTTCTGTCTGTCCCTATCTATCCCTCTTTCTGACTCTCTCCCTGTAAAAAACTAACTAAATAATTAATAAGCAAATAAATAAATAAATAAAATTTAAAGTGTGTCTCTTGTAGACAGCATATGTATGGGTCCTGTTTCTTTATCCATGCAGCTACCCTATGTCTTTTGATTGGATCATTTAATCCATTTACATTTAAGGTTATTATGATATGTAGTTGTTTATTGCCATTTTATTTTTTAAATCTGTATTTTTCTTTTGCTACATTTTTTTCTTCCTTTGATTTTACAGCAGGCCCTTTTACATTTCTTGCAGCTTTGGTTTGGTTGTAATGAATTCTTTAAAGTTTTTTTTTGTCTTGGAAGTTTTTTATTTCTCCTTTTATTTTAAGCAGTAGCCTTGCTGGATAAAGAAGTCTTGGTTATAGGTTCTTGTTCTACATTACTTTGAATATTTCTTGCCATTCCCTTCTGAACTCAAGTGTTTCTGTTGAGAAGTCAGATGTCATCTTTATGGGGGCTCCTTTGTAGGTGATAGCCTTTTTTTCTCTAGCAGCTTTTAATATTTCCTCTCTATCTCTTCTTAACTTTGGTATTTTAATTATGATGTGTCCGATGTAGATTTCTTTGGGTTTCTCTTTAATGCAATTCTCTGTGCTTCTTGAACTTGTGTGACTTTTTCCTGCACCAATTTAGGGAACTTGTATGACTTTTTCCTGCATCAATTTAGAGAAGTTTTCAGCAATGATTTGATTGAACAAAGTCTCTATCACTTTTTCTTTCTCTTCTTCTTCAGGCACCCCTGTGATGTGGAATTTATTTCTCTTTGTTGTTACAGAGATCTCTTAGAGTTTCCTCAGACTTTTTGAGTCTCTTTGCTGCTCTGCTTCTGTGTCTTATTTTATCTTGTCATCTAACTCACTAATTTGATCCTCAGCTTCATCCGTCCTGCTTTTAATTACTTCCATTGTGGTCTTCATTTCTAATATTCTATTTGTTGTTTCTGACTGATGTTTCTTTTATTATTTCAATGTCCTTTTTTATACTTGCTATCTCTTTATTTAGGTGTTCATTGTGTTTATCTATTGTTCTGAGATCGTTCAGCATCCTAACAATCATTATTTTAAACTCTGCATCCAGTAATTTGGTTATATCTGATCCATTGAAGTCCTTTTCTGGGGATTTTTTCTTGAGTCATTTGGGCTTCATTTCTGTTTTCCCATTTTGTCTCTGTGTAAGAAGGGTGTGGCCACTGGAGTCCATTGGTTGTGACCTCTGTGTTCCCTAGGTGTGATCTGTTTGCAGTCCTGCTACCCCCTCTACTGTTGCCTCTGGTGTTTATGTATGGGCGTACTAACACCAGCCCCCTGCAGCTGTCGCTGTGGTTTCCACCTCTCCTCCACTGGATGGGCTGTGTTTACATGTCAAGTCTACAATCCTTCTGTCGACCTCGGCCTTTACCCGCCCCAATGGGTGGGGTTACACATTGTGCTGGGGCCGCTAGCCTTGGCATTCCCGCAGGATAGTAGTGGATTTTTAATACCCCGCTGTCATTAATGGATGTATCCTACAGACAGAAAATTAGCAAAATAGTGGCCTTCAATGACACACTAAGTTTATATCTTCACATTTAATTGATATCTTCAGATCCTTTCTCACAGAATATATATTCTTTTCAAGTGCTTAGGGTACATTCTCTAGGGTAGATCACATGTTAGGACACAAAACAAGTCTCGATAAATTTAGGAAGATTGAAATCATATCAAGCATCTTCTCTGATCACAATGGCATGAAACTAGAAATCATCTACAATAGGAAAACTGAATAATATTCAAAAACATGGTGGCTAAATAGCATGTTTTAAAATAATGAATGGGCTAATAATAGGATCAAGGAAGAAATAAAAAATCTCTTTTATACAAATGAACATGAATGTATAACGACTTAAAAATCTATGCGACACAGCAAAAGCAGCCCTGAGGGAAGTTTATAGAATTATAGGCATACTTTCAAAAGTTTCAAATAAACAACTTAATCTTACACATAAGAAACTAGCAAAAAACAACATATAAATCCTAGAGGGAGTAGAAAGAAGGAAACAACGATTAGAGGGAAAATAAATGACATGGAAGCTTCAGAAGCTATCCAAAATATCAGTGAAACCAAGAGCTGATTCTTTGAAAAGGCAAAGAAAATTGATTAACCTTTATATAGAGTGATTAAGAAGGAGACCCAAATGAATAAAATTTGAAATGAAAGTGGAGACATAAAAACTGGCATCACAGAAATACAAAGTATTGTAAGACAATACTATGAAGTTTTATGTGCCAAAAAATTAGACAACCTAGGCGAAATGGATAAATTCCTAGAAACATACAAACTTCCAAAACTAAACTGGGAAACAGAAAGCCTAAGTACACGAGTTACGATAAACTAAATTGAAACAATTATGAAATAACTTGCAACAAACAATAGTCCTGGACCAGAGAGGTCTTCACAGGTGAATTTTACAAAACATCAGAGAAGAATTAACACCTATCCTCAAAATATTCCAAAAAATTTAATTGAAGGGAAGGTTTCCAAACTCATTTTATGAGACAAGCATTATCCTCATTCCAAAACCAGGTAAAGACACTATAAAGAAAGAAAACTGTAGGCCAATATCCCTGATGAACAATGATGCTAAAAATCTCAGCAAAATATAAGTAAAACAGATTCAGTAATTCATTAAAAAGATCGTACATCATGATCAAGTGGGATTTATTCTGGGAAGACAAGGCTGGTTCAATATTCACAAATAAATAAAAAGTGATTTATCACATAAAATATAGGATAAAAATCACATTATGCCTGACTTGACAGTGCACAATGGATAGAGCATTGGTCTGGGCTGCAAAAGATCAGGTTTGAAACCCAAGGTTGCCAGCTTTAGCACAAGTTCATACAACTGGAGCTTGGGCTCACTGGCTTGAGCATGGGATCACAGGCTTAAGTGTGGTATCATAGACATGACCCCATGGTCATTGGCTTGAGCCCCAGGTCACTGGTTCAGCTGGAGCCACCAGGTCATGGCACATATGAGAAAGCAATCAATGAATAACTAAGGTGCCACAACGAAGAATTGATGCATCTCGCCTCACCAGGCGGTGCTCAGTGGATAGTGTCGAACTGGGACACAGAGGACCCAAGTTGAAACCTTGAGGTCGCCGGCTTGAGCACAAGCTCATCTGGTTTGAGCACAGCTCACCAGCTTGAAACCAAGGTCACCGGCTTGAGCAAGGGGTCACTTGATCTGCTGTAGCCCCCCAGTCGAGGCACATATGAGAGAGCAATCAATGAACTACTGAGGTGGCTTATATTCAGGTTGATGCTTCTCATCTCCTTTCCTGTTTGTCTCCGTGTTCCCTCTCTCTGTTTCTCTGTCTCTGTCACACACACACACACAAAAATAGATGCTTCTCATTTCTTTTCCTTCCTGTTTGTCTTTATCTGTTCCTCTCTTTGTTTCTCTCTGTCTCATAAAAAAAAAGAATAAATTTTTAAAAATCACATCATATCAATAGATGCAGAAGAAAAGTATTTGATTAAATCTAGCATCCATTTATAATCAAAACTGCAAAATGGAAATACAGGGAACATAACCTTAACATAATAATGACCATATATGACAAACCGACAGCTAACGTTGTACTCAGTTGTCAGAAATGAAAAGCAATCCCCTTAAGATCAGAAACAAAACAGGTGCCTCCTTCCAGCACTCTTTTTTTTTTTTTTTTTCAGGGACAGAGAGAGGGATAGATAGGGACAGACAGACAGAAACGGAGAGAGTTGAGCAGCATCAATCATTAGTTTTTTGTTGCTGTTGCAACACCTTAGTTGTTCATTGATTGCTTTCTCACATGTGCCTTGACCGCGGGCCTGCAGCAGACCAAGCAACTCCCTGCTGGAGCCAGCGACCTTGGGTCCAAGCTGGCGAGCTTTTGCTCAAGCCAGATGGACCCGCACTCAAGCTGGTGACCTCGGGGTCTTGAACCTGGGTCTTCCACATCCCAGTCCGATGCTCTATCCACTGCGCCACCGCCTGGTCAGGCCCAGCACTCTTATTCAACATATTTTTGGAAGTCTTAAGCCAGAGTAATTAGACAAGAAGAAGAAGAAATAAAAAGCTTCTAAATTGGAAAAGAAGAAGTAAAACTCACTATTTGCTGATGTTATGATACTGTACATAGAAATACCTAGAGTCTCAGTGAATATACCACTAGACCTGATAAATGAATTTGACAAGGTGGCAGGGTATAAAATTAATACAGTGTGGCTTTGGGTTACAGCAGTCTCAACGTACGACATTTTGAGTTTACAGTACTCACTCCCATCAAAGTTGAGACATGTTTCTGTTTATTCCATTAGTGCCATACTTACAGACTAGATGTGCAAACTAGTTCGGTTGTGTGTGGCTGAAAAGGACGCATACTGCAGCATGTGAGTCGGAGTTGTTGTCCCTCAGTTCGCTTACCTATGCTATTTTAGACTTTTAAAAGTGCAAGAGTTCCATTTGTGTTAAGCTAGGGTATGTTTCGGCTTACAACAAAATTTGTGTTACAACACTGTTGTAGTAACAACTGTGTCATAACCCAAGGACCCCCTGTATTCAGAAATTAGTGGCATTTTTATACACTAACAACTGTCAGAGGAATTAAGGAAACAATTCCTTTCAGTATTACAACAACAACAAAAAATTAAGTACCTAAGAATAAAATTAACCATGGAAGTAAACGTCTTATACTCTGAAAATTAAAAGATATTGAAAAAAATTGAGGAAAATAAAAACAAGTGGAAGCATGTTCATGGATTGGAACATCATTAAAATATCCATCCTATCCAGAGCAGTCTATAGATTCAATGCAATTCCTATTAAAATAACAATGACATACCTCACAGATCTAGAACAAATATTCCATATATTTATATGGAACCATGAAAGAACCCAAATAGCCTCAGCAATCTTGAAAATGAAAAACAAATTGGGAAGTTTCACACTTCATGATATCAACTTATGCTACAAGGCCATTGCTGTCAAAACAGCTTGGTACTGTTTCAAGAACAAGCATGCAGATCAATGGAACAGAATAGAGAACCCAGAAATAAACCCATGCTTTTATGGTCAAACTGATACTTGACAAAGGCAAAGTATACAATGGAATAAAGACAGTTTCTTTAATAAATGGAGTTGGGGAAATTAGGTACATGGGAAAAAAATGAATCTAGACTATCAACTTACACCATTCACTAAAACTCAAAATGAGTAAAAGACTTACAAATGTAAGTCATGAATTCATAAAAATCTTGGAAGAAAACATAGGCAGTAAACTTTCCGATATCTCTTGTAGTAGTAATTTTGCCAATATATCTCCTTGGGCAAGTGAAATAAAGAAGAAATATAAACAAATGGGACTATATCAAACTAAAAAGCTTTTACACAGCAAAAGACACTATTAAAATAAAAAGACAACCCACACAATGGGAGAACATATTCACTGGTACTTCTGATAAGGCGTTAATGACCAAAATTTATTAAAAAAATCTAAAACTCAGCATCAGGAAGGTAAACAATCTCATTAAAAAACAGGCAAAGGAACTGAATAGACACTTCTCCAAAGAGGGCATACAGATGACCAATAGACATATAAAAAATGTTCAACTTCACTAATCAGAGAAATGCAAATTAAAACCACAATGAGATAGCACCACTGCTCACCTGTCAGAATGGCTCATTAACAAATCAACAAACTGGAAGTTCTGGCGAGGGTGTGGATAAAAGGGAATCCCCCTTCACTGTTTATGGGAATGCAGACTTGTGCAGCTGCTGTGGAAAACAGTATGGCATTTCCTCATAAACTTAAAAATGGGACTGCCTTTTGACCCAGCAATCCTGCTTTTAGGAATCCCAAAACACTGATTCAAAAGAAGATACACATCCCCATCTTTATTGCAGCATTATTTACAATAGCCAAGATCTGAAAACGGCTCAATTGTCCGACAGTGGATGAGTGGATAAAGAAAGAGTGGTACATATATAAGTATACAGCCATGAAAAAGAAGGAAATCCTTCTTTTTGTGATGGCATGAATGGACCTGGAGGGTATACTAAGTGAAATAAATCAGGCAGAGAAAGACAAATATATGTTCTCACTTATATGTGGAATCTAATGAACAGTGAACTGAGGCATGTGAAAGAGGCAGAGGCAGGGCCATGGCTAGCATAGGGACAGTTGTCAGAGGGATGGGGGAAGAGGGAACAGGATCAGAGAAGGTGAAGGGATTAGCCACGTTATATATACATAACACATAGATACAGATAACAGGGCAGCAAATCCTAGAGGGAAGGTGGGGAAGGAATTGGGGTGGGGCAAAGAGGATGTAATGGGGACATGTTGGGAGTTGAAGGTGTTATATTGAGTGCGGCACTTAAATCCATGTTAACACAATAAATAAAAATAATGTTAAACAGTAACTATTTAAACTGTGAACACAGATCATCTTTCCATATATTTGGGTTAATTTCTTTTAGTAGTGTTACTGGTTTTTAATGGAAAAATCTTTTACCTCTGACTATATTTACCCCTAAGTAGTTTGTTCTTTGTGACGCTATTTAAATTGAATTAATTTCTTAATTTTCTCTATGGATTGTTCTTTGCTATTGTATGAAAATAAAAATTTTTGTGTGTTGATTTTGCATTCTGTGACTTTGCTGGATTTGTATTTTAGATCTAACGGTTTTTTAAATTAAATTTATTGGGGTGATATTGGTTAATAGCATATGTTTCAAGTATACATTTCTATAATACATCATCTGTATTTTGTATTATGTGCTCACCATCCAAAGTCCAGTCTCTTTGTCATCATATATTTGACCCCCTTAATCCCCTTCATTCTTTCTCAACCTCCCCTACCCCTCTGATAACCACTATACTGTTGTCTGTGTTTATGAGTTTGTTTTGTTCTCTTGTTTTTTGTTTTATATTCCCACATATGAGTGAAATCATATGGTTCCTGTCCTTTTCTTTCTGACTTGTTTTGCATGGTACTCACAAGATCCATCTCTGTTGTCACAGATGTATTTCATCCTTTCTTATGGCTGAGTAGTATCCATTGTATATACTATGTACTAGTGTATTTCCCCACGTATAAGACGTACCTTTTTACTAAAAAGTTGGGGTCTAAAAACTGGGTGCGTCTTACACAGTGGTTGTAGATTTCTTACTTGCATTTCCTGCTTTTTTCGCACTTGTTGAGGAGTTATATGAATTTTATGATGAATAAAACTTGAGTTCAATAACTTTATGTAATACATTTTTTCCCCCAAATTTCAGGCCCCTAAATTAAAGTGTGTGTTATATATGGGATCATCTTATACATGGGGAAATACGGTATATCACATCTTCTTTATCCATTCATCTCTTGATTATTAATCTCTTGATTACTTAGATTATTTTCCGTGTCGTTGCTACGATGGATAATGCTCCAGTGAGAATAGGGTTGCGTACATCTTTGTGAATAAACGTTTTCTAATTTTGGGGGGTAGATAACCAGAAGAGTGGTTTCTGGCTCATATGGTGGCTCTAGTCGTAGTTTTTTGAGGAACCTCCATACTATTTTCCATGCTGCTTGTACTACTACTTTAAATTTCCTCCAGTAGTGTATGAGGGTTTTCTTTTTCTCTTATGTCCTCTCCAAAACTTATTTCTTGTTTTCTTGAAAATAGCCATTTCTACAGGTATGAGCTGGTATCTCATGGTTTTGATTTGCATTTTTCTTAAAGCTACTGAAGTTGAGCATCCTTTCATAAACCTGGTGGCTATATTTTCTTGGGAAAAGTGTGCAGGTCCTCTGCCTGTTTTTTAGTTGCATTGCTTTCTTGTTGAGTTATATGAGTTCGTTATACTATATTTTGGATGTTAGCCTCTTTATGTAGGTATTGTTTGCAAATATTTTCTGTCCCTTTTGTTTCATTGATGGTTCCATTTGCTGAGCAGAAAAGCTTTTTAGTTTGATATGGCCCCATTAATTTATTTTTGCTTTTGCTACCCATGCCTTTGGGGTCAATCTCATAAAATCCTCTCTGTGACTAAGGTCCATAAGTTTAGTAAATGTGTTTTCTTCTGTGAAATTATTTTAAGTCATATTTATATCTTTCATCCATTTTGAATTAATTTTTGTGTATGGTGTTTATAGTCTAAGAGTCATACTTTTGCATGCGGCTTTCCAATTTTTCCAGCACCATTATTTGAAGAGGCTTTCTTCATTGTATATTTTAGTCTCCTTTATTGAAAATTATGTGCTCATATACACGTAGGTTTATTTCTGGGCTCTCAGTTTTGTTTCATTGGCCTGTTTTTTTCCTGTCAATACATGTTATTTTGATTATTTTAGTTTTGTAGTATAATTTGAAGTCGGAGTGACACTCCCAGGTGTGTTTGTGGATGTGTGTGTGTGTTTTCCCCTTCCTCAGGATTGCTTTGTCTATTTAAGGCCTGTTGTGGTTTCATACAAGTTTAATGTTTTTGTTCTATTTCTTTGAAAAATGCCATTGGAATTTCGATGGGGATTACATTAAATCTGTAAATTGCTTTACGTAATATGGCCATTTTAATTATGTTGATTCTTCCACTACATAAACACAGAATATCTTTTCATTTCTTTGTGTCTTCTTCAGTTTCTTCCAACAGTTTCTTGAAATTTTCAGTGTATAGGACCTTCACATGCTTTATTAAGTTTAATCTTAGGTATTTTATTCTTTTTATGTTACTGCAAATGGAATTGTTTTTTTTTTTTCATTTCTTTTTCTGTTATTTCATTATTAATGTATAGGAACACAATGTGTTTTCTACGTTGGTTTTGTATCTTGTTACTCTTGTTACTTTACTATATGTTTGTTGTTTATATTAGATATTTTTTGGTGTAGTATTCAGTTTTCTGTGTATAGAATCATGGCATCTGCAGAAAGTGAAATTGTATTTAGTTCCAAATATGGATGCCTTTTATTTCTTTCTTTTGCCTGATTCCTGTAGCAAGGTCTTCCAGTATTATGTTAAACAACAGTGGTTAGAGTGGGCACACTTGTCTTGTTTCTAATCTTCAAGGAAAAGCTTTTAGTTTTTCACCACTGAGTACAATATAGCTGAGGATTTGTCATTATGACTTTTATTATGTTGAATTACTTCCCTTCTGTACTTTATGGTGTTTTAATCATAATGGCATGTTGTGAGGATTTGTCATATATAACCTTTATTATGTTGAATTATTTTCTTCCTGTACTAATTTGATTGTGTTTTAATCATAAATGTGTGTTGTATCTTGTCAAATGCTCTTTCTACTTTTATTGGTACAATCATAGGATTTTTATCCTTTTCTTTGTTAATATGATGTATCATATTGATCTGTACATGTTATGTTGAACAATGCATTTTTGTGCTCCTGAAATGAGCCCACTTCATTGTGATGTATTATCTTTTTAATGTGTTCAACTTGATAGTATTTTGTTTAGGATTTTTGCATCTATATTAATCAAAGTTACTGGTATGCAATTTGTTTGTGTGTCTCCTGGCCAGGTTTTGGTTTCAGGGTAATATTGGTTTTATAAAATGAGTTAGGAATTATTGCTCCTTATTCAATGTTTCTGGAAGGGTTTAAGAAGGATGGATATTAAATCTTTGGGTGTTTGGTAGAATTCCCTAGTGAAGCCATCTGGTCCTGGACTTTTACTGTTGGAAGTTTTTTGATGACTGTTTCAATTTCCTTATTGACTATCAGTCTATTTAGATTTTCTAATTCTTTATGATTTGTATAGGAAGGTTATATATTCCTAAGAATGTTCATTTCTTCTGGGTTATCAAATTTGGTGGCATAACCTTTGTATTTCTGTGGTCTCTGTTGTATCTTCTCTTATGTTTCTGATTTTGTTTTTTTTCTATTTTCCTTTGTGGGTCTATCCAGTGGTTTGTCATTTTATCAATTTTTTCTAAGAACTATCTCTTTGTTGCACTTTTTTTCTATTGCTTTTCTACTCTGTATTTTGTTTAATTCTGGTCTAATTTTTATTTCCTTCTATTTACCTCGGCTTTGTTTTTCTTTTTTTTAGGTCTTTAAGATAAAATGTTAGGTTTGTTTATTTGAGGTTTTTCTTCTTTCTTGAGTTAGGCCTATAATGCTATAAATTTCCCTTTTATTACCAGATTGGCAGTATCTTCAAATTTTTGATGTGTCATATTATCAGTTTCATTTGTCTTTATATATCTTGATTTTTTTTATTTCTACCTTGACTTAGTAATTGTTTGGTAGTATGTTGTTTAGCCTCCATATATTTGTTGCTTTTCCAGCTCTCATTTTGCATTTGATTTCCAATTTCAAAGCATTGTGGTCAGAGAATATGCCTGGTATGATTTCAATCTTCTTAAATTTGTTGAGGCTAGTTTTGTGCCTCTACATATGGTCTATTCTTGAATCTAAGTGCTGTAGAGACTAAAGTACATTCTTGTGTTCTGGGATGAAAAACTTTATTGATTATGTCCATTTGGTATAATGTGTCATTAAGACCAATATCTCATTATTGGTTTTCTGTTTGGATGATTTATCCATTGCTCTCACTGGGGTATTTAGGTTCTCTACTATAAGTTGTATTTTTATCAGTTTCTCCCATTCTGTTAGTAGTTGCTTTATATATTTTAGTGCTCCCAAGTTGGGTACAAATAGGGGGGTGAGCAAAAGTAGGTTTATAGTTTGTGAGTACATGAAACAGTTTATTCTTGTATTATTTATTTATTAATTATTGTATTTGTCTTATTATTATTTCACATACTTATGATTTATCTTTTAGCTAATGATGATGGTAATTTAACCTACTTTTGCCCATCCTGTATATTAATGTAATTTCTTCCTTTTCTTTTTTAAAGATTTTATTTACTGATTTTGTAGAGAGAGGAGGGGAGGAAGCAAGAAATATCAACTCATAGTTGCTTCACTTTAGTTGTTCATTGCTTGCTGTTGCTTGTTGCACATGCCTTCACCAGGCAAGCCGAGGGTTTCAAACTGGTTACCTCAGTATTTCTGTTTGAAGCTCTATCCACTGTGCCACCACAGGTCAGGTAGTATTAAGTCTTTTTGATATATTGTCCTGTTCATTATCATAAAATGTCCATTTTTGTCTGTTGTTACCTTTTGTTATCTTAAAATCTATTTTCTCTGATATGAGTATGGCTGCATCCATTTTTCTCTGTATGCCATCTACTTGGAATATTGTTTTTCATCCCTTTCTCTTTGAGTCTGTGTTTGTCTTTGCAATTGAGGTATTTCTGCTGAAGTCACCATTTGTGGGATTTTTCTTTGTTTTTTAATTCATCCTTCTACTCCATGCCTTTTAAGTTGTGAGTTCGGTCCATTTACATTTAGGGTGATTGTCGACATAGGAGGATTTCTTATAGTCATTTAATCTTTTGTTTTCTGGCAGATCTGTGCCTCCATTGTTTCTTTTCCCTTGTATTTTTCAGTTATTTTAGATTGGTAGTATTTTATAATTTTTTAAATGTTTTATGTCTCAATTCTAGATGTTTGTTTTGTTGTTACCATTAGGTTTATTGAAAAAAGTTTCATATGTACAGTAATCCTTTCTTTCTGATTGTATCTTTTCTCCATTCACTTGTGTAAGTTTAGTTCTTTTGTTTTTGTTGTCACTAAATATCCTTCTTTGTGCTGTGCTTTCATTTCCAACCAGCAGTACCTATTTTTTTCAAGCTTTTACCTTCTGTAAACTTTATGTTATAATTAAGTGTTTACACCCTATTCTGAACAGGAGTTGCAATTACATGCTTCTGTATGTCTGTTAGTCATTTTATAGTTTTGTATCCTTTTGTCTCTTGTTTGAAGTTGTTATGCAGGTTTTGGGGTAAATTCCTTCAGCTTTTGTATGACTGGAAAAGCCTTTATTTCTCCTTTGTAGCTAAAGAATAACTCTGCTAGATATGTTAATCCTAGCTAGTAATTTCTCTCTCAATAATTTGAGGCCCTGGCCAGTTAGCTCAGTCGGTTAGTGTGTCATCCCAAAATGACAAGGTTGTGGATTTGATCCATGGTCAGGACTCACACAGGAAGCAATTAAGTGAAACTACAAAATGACTGTTTTCCATCCTCCTCTTCTCTCCCTTCCTTTCTCTCTCTAAAAATCAACCAGTAAATAAAAAATTAAGCCCTGGCCGGATAGCTCAGTTGGTTGGAGTGTTGCATTCGCCGGGTGCAGAAACAAACATCAGAGACTTTCAGGAGTTCAAAGAATATTTATGGCCAAAAATGCAAACCTGCGCAGGGATGAGCTCCTACAGCACTCAAAAAGGCTGTCAATGGAGTCACACCGAGCACTTACAAACTATGGCTTATATAGCTGAGCAAGCAAGCGTCGGATACAGAAGCAAACTTGGCAGTTAGCTATAGGTGGGCAGAAGATTACACACAGTCACATGGCTTGGTAACAAGGTGGACAGTGGAAAAATTTTAAAACAGTTCATGCAATTACTGCTTAAACCTTCTATAACGGTTTTGCTTATCTTAGCCAAACATAGCAGGCTTATCTTAGCCAGACATAGCAGGCTGTGGGTGCAGTTAATTGTGCCTAACTCCTGTTTCTTCTCAGGGTCATTTATGGCCTATGCCTTTTATCTTCCCTGCTTCTTCTCAGGGCCCTGTTTCTTCTCAGGGTCATTTATGGCCTAGACATGAATTCTTAATACCCCCGCAAACCCAACAGGAGCATTATCCTGAAGCACAGAGGTTGTCAGTTCTGTCCCTGGTCAGGCACATTAACTAACAGCTTGATGTTCCTGTCTCTTTCCCTGCCTCTCTAAGAAAAAATAATAATTAATAATAATAATAATTTGAATACTTGATTCCACTTTCCTAGTTTGTACAGTTTCTGCTAAAATTTAAATCAGATAATCTGATGATGTTTCCTTTGTACATTACTGTCTTCATTTCCTTGACTGCCTTGATAATTATTTTTTGTTAATTTTTGACAATTTTAATATAATGTGCCTTGGAGAAGGTCTTTTGGATTGAGATAATTAGGTGTTCAGTTAGCTTCTTAGATTCAAGGATCCAGTTTTTTCCTTCGGTTTGGAGAGTTCTCAGGTATTTGTTTTAATAGGCTTTCTGTCCCCTTATGGATACCCATTATTCTAATATTGCTCTTTCTAGTGGAGTCAGATAATTCTCATAGAGTTCTCTCATTTTTCTTTTTACCTGAGTCACTTCTAGATATCTATTTTCTTCATCACTAACTCATTCCTTCACATGATCTGCTGTATTTCATAAGCTCCACAGTTAATTCTTTATCTTATTTAGAGTTCTTCAGCTCCAGGGTTTCTTGGGTTCCTTTTGATAGTTTCAGCGTCTTTTGGTGAAGGACTTCTTTGGTTCACTGATCTTTTTTTTTTTTTTTCTGAGCTCCTTGAATTGCTTTTCTGAATTTTCTCATGTCTCATTGAGTTTTTTCAGAACTGCAATTTTGAATTCTGTCATTCAGATCCCTGTCTCTCATGTCTTTAAGTTCACTTTCTGGAGATTTTTCCTTTTCTCTCTGAACTACTTGGGTTATTCATTGCTATGATGGATTAATCTCTGCTTGGGCATTTGTGGAAACAAAATATATATTTTTAAGTATTTGACTTTGCTGTTAATCAAGTTGATAACTAAAGGTATTTTTTCCTGTAGGGTGGTGGTGAAACACGAGTTTTATTTTCTCTTACCTGTGGTAGAGCTTCCACGATAGCTGTGGGACACTGTCATCTTGGCTGTGGGAAACGCCCCATATTTCTCAAGGAGGTAGACATCCTTTTTACAACATTGCCTCAGTCTCAGAGCACCATGTCCATGGTGGAAGTAGTCAGCTGTGGGTCTCCTGACCCGTGTTTTCCTTGCACTGCCTTCCCATAGCCAGAAGCACCCACAGAGCTGTTCTGAGTTTACCCAGTTATCTACCATGCTCTCCCTTGATGGGTTGGGGACGGGTAGGTGTTAGGAGCAGATCACACATCTTCAGCTCTGTTCTTCCTAGTGGGTTTAGCTACAGTGAAAACAGACCACTTAGGCTGAAAAATTATTTCTGCTTTTTCACATCTTCCAAGTGAGGATTTTACTGCTGGGTAAGCCAAAGGAGGACAGGATGGACAGTTCCCATGACTGCAGGTTCCTTTGTCCAGGGACGGCAGGTTGTGGAATACTGCTACCCTTTGCTGAGTGAGACAGGCTGTGGGCTGGCAGGGTTGTTGTAGCCTAACGCTTGGTTTGGGACTGAGCCTTTCCCACTCTTTTAATACTAAGATCTTTTCAACACTAAGCAGTTTTTCCACCCTTGACTATTGCATGATGTGGGGTGGTGCACTCTTATGAGGAATGCAATTTATGCCTCAGATGAGTGGCTTTTTATTAGAGACTTCACTATTTGTTTATTGGATTAAAGCAGTGGTCTTAACCTTTTTTGAGGTACCGAACCCACCAGTTTTATATGCGCATTCACCGAACCCTTCTTTAGTGATAAATAAAATATGATTTATTTTTCCAAATTCAAGACATAGGTATATGTTTTTTTACTGGTGCACAAAATGAGCCATGCATGGACATCACCTTGCTCAAAGAACAAAAGCAACAAAGTGCATGAACTCACAACAAATTATGGTATTACTTTATTCTGGCCTCCGCGGCAAAGACTTTTCCGAACCCCTGAGACCGACTCATCGAACCCCTAGGGTTCGATAGAACCCAGGTTAAGAACCACTGGATTAAAGGTTTTAATTATCTATGCCGGGTTCCCCAAACTTTTAACACAGGGGGCCAGTTCACTGTCCCTCAGACCGTTGGAGGGCCAGACTATTAAAAAAAACTATGCGCAAATCCCTGTGCACACTGCACATATCTTATTTTAAAGTAAAAAAACAAAATGAGAACAAAATGCGCTTCCAGAGCCGTGACGTGTGCATCCTGCGTCACCGGAAGTAGTATACTGTACATGAGCAATGCCGCACTTTGCAGCACCACATACAGTACTCCAGGATCACAGGATATAGATGCATTCTGTGCTCCTCTCACTGACCACCAATGAAAGAGGTGCCCCTTCTGGAAGTGTGTCAGGGGCCAGATAAATGGCCTCAGGGGGCCGCATGTAGTCTGCGGGCCATAGTTTGGGGACCCCTGCTCTATGCTGTATAATAAAGCAAAGACTGGAGGCTTGCTCTCTGATATTGCCATCAGCATTGAAGAGGCTTCCTGATCCCATCCTCTTTTCTCGGTGAGTCTATTTTCTTAATTCCACACCGTTCTCCCTCAGTACCCAGAATTACTTGCCACGCTGGTCCGTGGCACTTTGCACTGCTTCTCTACCCTTGACCCTGGTCTCAGCCTCAGTGTGTGCTGGCCACCAGGCCTGCTTGCTGTCACTGCTCCTCTGGTTTGCTCAGTGGGGGTTGCACCCCAACTGTTCACTGCTGTTGTATCCTTTGGGTCAGTGAGGGACTCTGGGCTGCATCTGTAACTCTTGTCTCTATCCATTCCCCATCTTGTTGGCTCTGTTCACTCCCATATGCCCTTCAGATGTCTCAATGCCCAGATCTCAGACATGTTTGTGTGTTGAGCAGGAAATCCTTTGTTGAATTATAGCTATCCAACTTACTGTAACTTCAAGGGGAGAGGCCTGGAGGTCCTCTCACACCGCAATTCTGCTGACATCTCATAAGCTGCAACATTTTTTATTCCCAATTCATTAGGCTGTTTTACACTTAATATTATGTGTTCTGCAAATAGAGATATTCTTGTTTTCAACTTGGATGCCTTTTATTTCCTTGCTTCATTGTTCTAACTAGAAGCTCAGGTACAGTGTTGAGTTGATGTTGTGAGAGTGGACATTATTGTTTTGCTCCAGATTTTATGTGGAAAGTTTTTAATCTTTCACCACTAAATATCATATTCTCCTTGGGATTTTCATAGACACTATTTGTCAGGCTGAGGAAGTTTTCTTCTATTCCTAGATTGTTGAGTTTTTTACCATGAAAGAGTGGTGGATTTTGTCAGATGTTTCTTCTGCATCGATCAGAATGAGTATGTCACTTTTTTCATATATTTTGTTAATGTTATGTATTACATTGATTGATTTTTTTATATGTTAAATTACAAGCATTCCTGTAATATATCCCGCTTTGCTTTTGGTGTATAGTTCTCAACTAAAGGTCCCACCAAAAAACTGTTAGAATAGCCAGCCAGCTGCATTGTGAGGAAATCTGGCTTTATTGTATTAGTTATCTATTGCTATGTAACAATTCACTCCAAAACTTGGTGACTTGAAATAATAAAGATTATTTTTTATAATAAAAAAGATTCAGTTTGTTGGTATTTTGTTGTTGATTTTTTTCCATTTGTATTCATAAGGTGTCTTGGTCTATAGCTTTTCTGTGATGTTTTTAGCTTTGGTATCAAAGTAATGCTGGCTTCATAAATTAAATTTGGAAGTATTTCCTCTTCTGTTTTTCAGATCAGTTTGAGGAACAGGTACCGGTTCTTAAGTACCTGTTAGAACTCACCAGTTAAGCCTTCTATGCCTGGCCTCTTTGTTGGTAGGTTCTTGATTACTGACTCAAGCTCTTTTTTTTTTTATAGGGACAGAGAGAGAGTCAGAGAGAGGGATAGATAGGAACAGACAGACAGGAATGGAGAGAAGTGAGAAGCATCAGTCATTAGTTTTTTGTTGCCATTGCGACACCTTAGTTGTTGATTGCTTTCTCACATGTCCCTTGATTAACTTGTTGGCATGCAAGTATTCATATAGTTCTTTTTATTTTTGTAATTCTGTAGAGTTTTTATTTATGATTTTAGTATTTTGAGAGTTTTTTTTCTTGGTCAGTCTAGCTAAAGGTTTGTTAATTTTGTCAATCTTTTTAAAGAACTAGATTTCGGTTCTTTTCTCTCTATTGTATTTCTAATCCTTTGCATTTATCTCCACTCTAATTTTTATAAATTCCTTCCATCTACTAGCTTAAGTTTCAGTTTGCTCTTCTTAGGTATAAAGTTAGATTCTCTCCTTTTTTTTTTTTATGACAGGGGGGGGCAGATAGGGACAGACAGAGAGGAAGAGAACAAGATGAGAAGCATCAATTCTTCGTTGTAGCACCTTGGTTGTTCATTGATTACTTTCTCATGTGTGCCTTGACTAGGGGGCTACAGCAGAGCGAGTGACCCTTTGCTCAAGCCAGTGACCTTGGGCTTTAAGCCAGGAACTGTGGGGTCATGTCTATGACCCCATGCTCAAGCTGGTGACCCTGTGCTCAAGCCGGATGAGTCCATACTCAGGCCGGTGACCTTGGGGTTTCAAATCTGGGTCTTCTGTTTTCCAGTCCAACACTCTTATCAACTGCGCCACCACCTTGGGCTCTCTCTCTTTTTTTAATGTCTTTATTTATGGCTATAGATTTCCCTCTGATCACTTTTTTGTTGTCTACCATAGGTTTTAGTGTGTATTTATTTTCATTTGTCTCAGGTCTTCTCAAGTATGCCTTGTAATTTCTTCTTTGACCTTTTGCTTGTTTAAAATTGTATTGTTTAGTCTCCACAGTTTATGAATTTTTCAGCATTTCTTACTTTATTTCCTTATTCACTATTTTGAATTTCTTTTTTAAGTGTATGTTCAACTCCCAGGCTTTTTTTATGAGGCCAATATTACTCTGGTATCAAAATCAGATAAGGTACAGGCCAAAATGATCAGTATTGATGCGCAAATTCTCAACAAAATGCTAGCAAACTAAATTCAACAGCATATTAAAAAGATAATACATCATGACCAAGGGGGATTCATTCCTGGATGCAAGGGTGGTTCAGCATATGCAAATCAAAAAATGTGGTATATTACATTAATGGAATGTGTTATAAAAATCGGTCATCTTAATAGATGCAGAAAAAGCACTTAACAAAAAACAACATACTTTCATAAAATTCTCTACAAATTAGATAAAGAAGGAGCATACTTAAACATAATAAAGGCCATACATGGCAAGCTAACATTATACTCAATGGTGGGAAGGTTGAAAGCTTTTTCTGTAAAATCAGGGAAGACAAGAAGGGAGTATACTCTCACCACTCCTATTCAACATAGTACCAGAAGTCCTAGCAGAGCAGTCAGGCAAGAGTAACAAAAGGAATCCAAATCCATAAGGAATAAGTGAAATTATCTTTGTAGATGATGTAATTTTATATATTGAAAATTCTAAAGGTCCCACCAAAAGACTGTTAGAATAGCCAACCAGTTGCATTGTAAGGAAATTTGGCTTACTTTATTGTCTTAATTATCTATTGCTATGTAACAATTCACTCCAAAACTTGGTGACTTGAAATAATAAACATTTATTATCTGACAGTTTCTGTGGATCAGAAATTTTGGAGCAGCTTAATGGTGTGATTCTGGCTTAGGGTCTCCCAGGAAGTTGCTCTCAGACTGTCAGCCAATCTGCAGTTGTATGAAAGCTTGACTGGGGCTGAAGGATTTAGTTCTAAAATGACTCCTTCCCAAGGCTGGGCGTGAATACCTCACTTCTTTGCCAGGTGGACCTCTTTATTAAAGAGCATCTTAAAAGTCCTTGTGACATGGCAACTGGCTTCCTTTAGTACAGGTGACCCATGAAAGGAAAGTCACAATGTCTTTTATGACATAGTCATGCAAAAGGCTTTTTGGTGGAAGCAAGTTACTAAGCACAGGCACAAACAGGGAGAGGGCACGCAGGCTCCACCTGAGGAAGGGAGAAGACTCAAACTGAGTATTACTAACTGACCAAGTGAAGGTAAGCAGTGGAAGAGACTCAGCATGCCCTTAGACAGTGGCTTTCGGGATCGCTTCATTAAATTATTAATGATTTATCAAGGGAGAGGGAAATAGTGTGATTTTATTTCTAAGATTAAGTCTGTTATTAAGACTTGGGCTGTTAAGTTATTGAGTATATACTTATACAACATTGTTTTCCTCCTACTGCTTACAACATCTTAAACTTTACATACTGGAAGAAAAATGATAAAAATTCAGCTAAAATATGTGAACCATCTTTATTTATTATTTATTTATTGCTGAAGTTTTGTTTTGGAGATGGTTGTTTGAAATAAAGCAATAGTCAGTCAGGATTTTGAAACAAAGGTTTTATTTTAGGGGCCCAGAATAAGAAAGAAGGCTAATATGAACGGATCAAAAGTATGAGTTATAAAATGTTTTTAGAATAATTTGGGATTAACTTACTTTTATATAATTTTAAACAGAAAAATTTTTAAATAGTAAACTTTTATATATCCTTTATCTAGATTCACCAGTTGTTTGTGTTTTGTGACATTTGCCTTGTCATTCTTCTGTCTTAAATAAAATCAGTGTGATAAACCTGTAGTGTAATATGTGGTAGTTACGTTTTCTGACTCATTGCAATGATAGATTGCAGACCAGGGAAACTGCAGGGCTTCTCACCAAAGGGCAAATAGATTCTTAAAGGATTTTTGTAAATCCAATTTGGTGGCATTTAGGTGAAATTTAAATGAAGTAATATTTTCATAGGGTCAAAGCAAAGTCAAGGCTTTGTGTAAAGGAGAAAACATCAGTCTGGACTACAAACTGGACCTAGGGTGTTGTTTCCTTGAGAACTACAAAATTAAGAGAGAAGAAGAATATTGGGTTCAGAAAACCCTTGTGAAGTATGTGGATTTATTTCTGGGCTTGTTCCATTGGTCCACGTGAAATAGTATATACTAATACACTTTGATAAACTATATAAAGTGCTTACTAGATATTAGCGTACATAGAAGAACCTTTTCCATTCCTGTTTTGTTAACCTTGGAGATCTTTTTAATGTTTTGCATGTGGCCAAAGATATTTGAAGGCTTTTCAGTATGGTCCTCATACTCGTGTGGTACTTTTTGTGTGTGTCATGTGAGGTTGGTTTTTTTTATATATTTTTCTAAGTATGAGGAAACACTTGTTTAGTACACAGTACTAAGGTTGGTAATTAACAAGCATCTTCCAGTACCTTTTTAAATATAACATAGTTGTCTATATAATTTTTTAAAAGTCTAGACAGGACTTAATCACACTGTTTACCAAGAGATGCCTTGGGTTTTTGCAGTGGGAAGAATAACAGATTTTATGATTTCTTTACAAAAAAAATTTAGTCTAGAATCTTGCCCATTCATATCAATATCTGTAGTATAATGATTAATCACATTCAGCCAACACTTATTAGTACTGTGCTAAATTATGTGGGAATTTTACTCTCAGGGAATTTAGCAGTGTAGCTAAGGATTTAACAAAATTAAAATACATATAATGTAAAGTAATTTTTTATTAATATTTGCATTAGTGCAGTTGAAAGATTTAAAAATATTTTTATTAAAGTTACCTATATTGTAGACCTCAGTCATTAGTTTGGGTTCCAGTAGATCTAGACTAAACAATAGATATAATTCACCCACAAAGATGAGATGGTAAGGATTATATAAAATAGATTGGATCTCAAATATAAATCTATTTTGGAAACTGAACTAAACATTATTTATAAGTTAAAATTTTTGTGTTTACAAGTTCTGTTACCATGTGTTTATGGAATTTTCTGCAATAAATTCTTAGGAATGAATGGATTTATGTATAATATGCTGAATTTATTATCAGCAGTTGAATTATTAAAAAGGCATTTTATCTTCCTATTTATGGTATTTTATTTTTAAGATGAACCCTCCTTGCCCCCATTTGTCTTTTAACAAGTTTAAAATTGGGCTGTCTGGCGGGAGGAAAGAGGGTAAAGTGAATCAAATACTAAATGGTGTTGAAGGAGACATGACTTTGGGTGGTAAACACACAATGCAATATATAGATGATGTATCGCATTCGTACTTGAAACATAATCTTATTAACCTATGTCACTCCAATAAATTTAATAAAATTAAAAGAATCAGACTGTGATCCTCAACTAGTTTTGGCCTAGGTTGGCCAGTCTGCAGTCATTTTATGAATATGTGTAAACATTGTAAGTGTCATCATATGCCTGTAGAGTATAATCAATGTCTCTTAAAAAGAAAAAAAAAATCCAGGAAACACTAAAGAATAATTCCTTTAACTCTACATTATTGGTTGTGTGGAGGGAGATGGGAAAGAGGCTAAACCTACTTAATTGAAAGCCTGCTCATAGTGGGATTATTTAGTTTTATGGATTCTTTTATGAACTATTGATGGCACAGATGCTTTTGTAAGAAGAACCAGAAAATATTGAAGACTTGGAATCAAAGTACTGTATTCAAAAGACTGGGATTATGACTTTTTACAAAAGTAATATATGAGAAAACTAGTGTTCAGACTCAAAAACTTCTTAAAATCTGTATGTGCAAAATATAAATTCTAAATTGTAAGAAAGCATTGATGAAATTTGATAGTAATCTTTTTGGGTTTTGGTCCTTTGATATTAGTATTCTGTGTTATTTATCATGCATGCTCTTTCATTATTTTCATGTAAGTGACATAGTCACTCAGTTATAGGTTAGTCTTTTGCCACTTCTGAGTTCTCTCACCTCTCTCAGCACTGGTTTTACAGCTATAAAATGAGATTATATTTACCTAGCAATATCATGTTTATTTTTCCAGTTAAATTCCAAGAGCCAACACATATGTTATACTTGAATCATATAACATTGCAAGTAGGCTGTTGGAAAAGTAAAACTTTAATGTTATTAAAATGATATTCTTGCCCTGGCTGGTTGTCTCATCAGATAGATTATTGGCCTGGCATGTGAATGTCTGGGGTTCAATCCCTGATCAGGGCATGCATGAAAAGTGGCCATCACTTCTCATCCTCTCCCTCTCCCCCTTCTCTCTCTCTTCCCCTCCCACAGCCAGTACCTCCATTGGTTCAAGCTTAGGCCTCAGGTGCTAGGTTAATTCAAACATTGGCCCCTGCTTGCCCGGTGGATCCCAGTCCCAGTGCATGTGGAAGTCTATCTCCCCTCCTCTCACTTTAAAAAAAAAAAAATGTTCTTTCTCCATTTGATGATTTGGCACCAGAGAACAATTAGAAAACTATATTTTGCCTGACTGGTGCTGGCACAGTGTGGATAGATAGTTGACCTGGGATTCTAAGGATCCAGGATCAAAACCCCAAGGTTGCTGGCTTGAGCGCAGAGTCTCCGGCTTGAGCATGGGATCGTAGATAGGACCCTGTGGTTTCTCTCTTGAGCCCAATGTCACTGGCTTGAACAAGGGTTCACTGCCTCGGCTGGAGCCCGCCCACCCCCCACCCCCCCTCCCCCCCATCAATGTACATATGAGAAAGCAATCAATGAACAGCTAAGGTGCCGCAACTAGGAAGTAGATGCTTCTCATCTCTCTCTCTTCTTGTCTGTCTCTGTCTCTCAAAATATAAATAGAAATAAGGGGAAATTTTTTAATAATGAATATAAATAATTTTATTTGTTTACTAGTGAGGATTGAGGAGACAGAGGCAGATTGATGTTTTTCAGTATGTAAATGGTTGAGCACGATTGGGAAATAGAATTTGATGTGGTAGTTAATATGCTTGCAGCTCTGTGTATAATCCCTGTGAGTATAACAGCCACACATACAGCCAGATGAAGGATTGTTTTGTAGGCTGCTTACAAATGAATACCATTGCTACTTATGTGACTTTTTTTTCCTAAACAATGAACAAAAATATAATACAAATTTCCTTCATTGTACATAGTAGTTGTAGGTGTCCTAAAATAGCAAGAAAAAAAGGGTGATATTTATGCATACTGGAAATACTCATTTTGTCTTAAAATAGCAGGGGAAAATACTATTTAGTGTGAAATGACTTAGGTTCTAGGTTAATGTAATTATAAATTGAGTTTTGGGGTGTTTTTTTTTAACCTACTTGAATGTCCAGCTGGAAATTCAGAAGTCTAGACCATGATTTTCAATCACTGTGCTGCAAGAATTTTTAAAACATACAGTACCTGACTATTTAGTCAAGAGCACTGACCTCTTTTCCCTTAGATTATAAAATAAAATTGACAACAGCCAACACAGTACCCGTCTGGTGATCTGAATGAATCAAAATAACACTTTTTTGTGTGTCAGATCACCAAAGGTATGTTTTTTGGTGTGCCACAGAATTTTAGTAATTATTTTATATATACTTTGAGATGAAAAAGGTTGAAAATTGCTGTCTAGATTGTTCTTTGTTGTGTATGTCTGTTGGGTGCATTGCCGGATGTCTTGATAACCTGGCCTCTCCACTGAATATAAAGAGGCATCTTAATCTTAATTCCCTCCAATTTTAATAATGTCTCCAGACTTTACCCCCCTGGTTGAGAACTATTGACTTTAGTTGTTTAAAAGGTGAATAAGTCAAGTACTAGAGTATAAAATGATGTGCAACTTATTTGTAATCATGCATTGATGAGGTTTAATTAAATTGATAATTTTAGACTTTTAAAATTATATGTTTTTATTTTTCCTAGTAAAATGAATGAAGATAAAACTGGTGACTCACAGTCTCTTGGTAAGTAACTATTTCCAAATAATAATTTTTAAAATATTAAGATATTTTACTTTTGGCTTTTTATTATAATAAATCTCTTAGAATGCTACTCAAACAATAGAAATGAATTCCCTGATCCATGCTTACTTCATATAACCATATACTAAAGTACAATATTGTGTGTATTCATTTCAACAAGTCTGCTATAAGAAGACAACTTGTCATATTTTATTTGTATTCTCTCTATATATTTATCTGTATAGTTTGTATCTGAATAAAACATTATTTATTTACTAAATAAATAATTTTATACTTTCCTTACAAAAGGAAAAGTATAGGTGAGAACAACTTAAATAGTACATGAGAGTTTAACATGAAAATGAAAACTTAACCTCTGAATAGTCACAACAGTCTCCTCACATATAGACCTTTGCTTTTCTTCATTTATATATTGAAGTTAAACAGTATTTATTCATAAGAAAGGATGACATCGGATCATTTACAACAAAATGGATGGACCTTGATAATATTATACGGAGTGAAATAAGTAAATCAGAAAAATACACTGAGAACAACATGATTTCATACATAGGTGGGACATAAAAGTGAGACTATGAGACATGGACAAGAGAGTGGTGGTTATAGGGTGGGGGGAGGGAGGGAAGGGTGGGATAGCGAGGAGGGGAAGGGCACAGGGAAAACCAGACAGAAGATGACAGAGGACAATTTGACTGGGTGATGGGTATGCAACATAATTGAATGATAAGATAACCTGGAGATGTTTTCGTTGTACATATGTACCCTGATTTATTGGTGTCACCCCATTAAAATTAATAATAATAATAAAAAAAACAAAAACAAAAAACAGTATTTATTGACTTGCTATCATAAAAAAATGAGGAATTTGAACGGTTACTTTATACTCTTCTGCCACCACTTCTCCCCTCATCTCCCCTTTTGAAGATTTATTTTTTATTTTCTCTTGAATTAAAGTGTTATAATTGAAACTCTATACCTTGCCTCTCACTTTTAAAGAGGAGCTGTTGACTCTGATTCATGTTGAATAAGGTGTTCTTAAACCTCTCTGCTTTCCTGATTTTCCTACAGACTTCTGTCAACAATACTAATAGTTCTAAAACTTTAGTAATCGTGTATTTCTCAAGTGCAGATACTAACTATCCTGTTAATTACTTATTATTTTTGCTGATTGACTCAGTTTTTTATATATGTTTTTCATTATTATAATGCAACCAGTATCATTTGCTATAGTGAAAGATGATTATGAATATAATGAAGTCCGAACAATTTTACTGAATTTTAAACATCAAAATTAAAAAACAACTAAGTACAAATAAAAAACAAAAGTAATCTACTTATAAAAAATGCAAGCCAGAAACCTAATCTGTTCTGAATGCAGGGTGAAAGGAGTAGGGGAACCAATGGAAAGCCACAAGCTCACAATATAAATATACAGCAAATGCAGCTCCATCCAAGCATATACTGTACATCATAAGAGTTTTTTTGTCTGTAGTCTAAGCTCATTCCTTGTATTCTTCTACCTCTAACAGGTTTAAGTGTAGGCACTGGAGGTGAAGAAGTTAAGGTGGGAGCTGCTGGTATAAGATGTTCAATATTATTAACAAATGGCAGTTTGCTTGTAATTAATATGATCAGCTTACTCTATATGGGAAAGGAGAGGTGTTGAACTCTTAAAAGATTGGAGGAAGGGGCTTTCTGTTTTGGTTTATCTCATTAAACTGAAGTAAAGAGGGCAAATATTGGGGGAATATTTCACAATTTTAAATTTTAGCTCATGTCCTCTTATTTTGTGACTAGCCTGTTAACAAATATAGAGCACCTCTTTAACATATAACATCCATTCTTGATTAGTTAAGGTAAATAAGATAGCTGCTGTTATAGGTAAACCCTGAATTATTAATGGTTTAATACAATAAAAGTTTATTTGCTCATGTTACAGTCTAGTGTGGACTGGTTAGGAGAGATGGGGAAGATACGGAGTTCCTGTTCCATGTAGTCATTTATAGATTCAAGTTCCTTCCATCTGTGATCCTCAGTCTTTCCCTTCAGCTAGTGATTTTCTCATCGTTTTAGTAGTACTGTATATTATTAGAAATTTTCTGTATAAGTAAACATCATGAGGTAGAAAAGATTGCTAATTACCCTGTTTCCCCATGTATAAGATGCACATTTTTTCAAAAAATTTGGGGTCTAAAAACTGGGTGCGTCTTATACAGTGGTTGTAGAAGTGAGGCATTTCAAATGCCATAGATGGAACTGAGGACAGGCAATATATAAAGACAGTGATTCGTCATCAGACACAGACAAGGACAAGCTAATGGATGGGAGTTTTGACAGTGATGAGGAGTTGTATGAATTTTATGGTGAATAAAACCTGAATTCAATAACTTTATGTAATACATTTATTTTTTTAATTTTGACCCCAAAATTAAGGTGCATCTTATGCATGGGAGCGTCTTATAAATGGGAAAATATAATACTTTAATACAGTGGTTCTTAACCTGGATTCTATCGAACCCTAAGGGTTCGATGAGTCGGTTTCAGGGGTTCGGAGAAGCCTCTGCCGCGGAGGCCAGAATAAAGTAATACCGTAATTTGTTGTGAGTTCGTGCACTTTGTTGGTTTTGTTCTTTGAGCAAGGTGACGTTCATGCACGGCTCATTTTGTGCACCAGTAAAAGAAACATATACCTATGTCTTGAATTTGGAAAAAAAAATCATATTTTATTACTAAAGAAGGGTTCGCCTGACCAGGCGGTGGCGCAGTGGATAGAGCGTCGGGCTGGGATGCGGAGGACCCCGGTTCGAGACCCCAAGCTCTCCAGCTTGAGCGCGGGCCCATCTGGCTTGAGCGAAGGCTCACCAGCTTGGACCCAAGGTCGCTGGCTCCAGCAAGGGGTTGCTTTGGTCCGCTGAAGGCCCGCGGTCAAGGCACATGTGAGAAAGCAATCAATGAACAACTAAGGTGTTGCAATGGCAACGAAAAACTAATGATTAATGCTTCTCACCTCTCTCCATTCCTGTCTGTTTGTCCCTGTCTGTCCCTCTCTCTGACTCTCTGTCCCTGTTTAAAAAAAAAAAAAAAAAGGTTTGGTGAATGCACATATGGAACTGGTGGGTTCGGTACCTCAAAAAAGGTTAAGAACCACTGCTTTAATACTAACATTCATTTTTATCTATGTGACATGCTCTTTAAATTATTATTATTTTTTGGTTTTTATTCGTCTCACTAATATTTATTGACAACCTGTTATATTCCCTGTGTTCACTAGAAGGAATATAGATGGCAACCTGGATAGCTTACACATTATTTACCTTATGGTAGTAAGTGATATACACACAATAAAGGCTAAAACCAAGCAACACTAAGAAATCTCATGGAGGAGTTTCTTGTTAGAGTTCCCATGAACTCAAGGAGCAGTTTGAGATGTTTGGGTTAAGGTGATCTTAGAAGAATTCATCTTGAAGGCTGAAAGCCTAGGGAGGATCCAGAAAAAAAAAAGAGAAGAGAGGAAAGGGAAGGACACCTTATGTTTGGGTAGTGCCATTTCTTCCTACCATACCACCTTCCTCCCTCGTTCTTCTCTGGCCCTAATCTCAGGCAGACGTGTAAATGTGCATCTGTGTGGCTCAGTAATGGAAGGTTAGTGCTGAGTTACACATTGGTTATATTTGGTTCTATTTCCTGTGTTCAGCCTACTTAGACTGGGGTCTGTATTCAGAAACAGTACAGGAAAGAGTGGGGCATTTCTCTGAGAGCTGTTGACTTGTGTAATATATTAACATGACTTCATAGGAAAGGAATGAAGTAGGTGAGGGACATGCTAATTGGTCAGAGACAGATGCAAGATTTCAGTGGCAGTCAGTGTTCCTGACATGGGTAAACTGAAGAACTTGGAGGTCGTGTCAAGAGCTCCTGAAAGCAGTTATCAAGTTCACCTTATATATGGTTTCAATTCTTTGTGGACTATAGAAGAGACAGTTCACCATTTTTTGAAAGGGTTATGAGCAGGAATGGTGTTAGCTTATGCATTATTTTTAGAGCCTGCTGTCTTACGTGTTCCTCACAAAGGAGAATGACAGCATTGTCATGGTAGTTTCAATGTAGGTGATGGTGGAAATACAGATGTTGCATTTTGGAGCTTTATTGAATTGCCTGTAATCTGGTGACCTATAATTAGGTATGGCCTATAAACCCTCGGTATTTTTTCCATCCATCATTTCACATAGCTATCTGGTAGTTCATTATATTTTACAAATCATATTGCATATACATTTGAGAAATGTAGTATAATTATCACGAAATTATTAACACCAGTTTAGAATTTGTCCAAAGTCATGTATGTGAAAGATTACAGAACATCACTTGGACATGGATGATAGCTAAATTTGGCTCACTCTTATTTCCAATGATGTAACACAGAACAATTTTGCTTTATTTTGAGACATTTTCAGTGAGGTACTTGGAAATTTGGACAAGACTGTTACATAAAGACACGCTGATAAAAAGTCTTGGCAGCAGCACCATTTTAAAATTACCTAGTTCTTCTTCCTTTCCTCTTTGGTCATTCATGGGTCTCTTTTTATCTCAGTTGCTCTAGATTCCTATGGGATTTCTCCTTTCTTCAACACAGTGCTTAGGTTTTGTATTTACAGAATTATCTCCTCTGAACATATCTTTGTTCACATTACCACCAATTCAGAAATATTCACTGACTCCTATTTGCTCCCCAAATAAATTACAAACAACTCCTCAAGGTAAAAATTAAAGTCATCCTGTGTAACCACCACCCACCACAAGAAGTAGAATAGAAACAGCACCTAGAAGTTAATCCTTCTTGTTATTGCCCTCATTCTCCTCCCCACGAGGAATATCTGACCTGCAATCTTCTTTTGCTCATCCTGTGTTCAGGAGATTTATCCATGTTGTTGATTATAGTAGTAGTTTATGGTTGTGAAGCAGTATTTGCGTACTTCCATGGACAGACTTTGTGTGTATGTTTAAGGCTCTTTCTAGATGTGCGTTGGTGAGTGATAAAGTCCAATAAAATGTAAGCTAGTCATGCAAACATAGTAGGTTCAGTGTGGCCCTGCTGGGACCCTCAGTTTCTGTTTACATCTCCTCAGGAGCAAGAAACAGTGCACAGGACAGCACGAATGAGCAGACCCATTGCACTTTAAAATAGCTCTGGTTTAGAGCTGAGTTTCTCAAACTTTTTTTCTAAGAGTATTATTATTATGGTAAAATGCACATAATATACAATTCACATTTTAACTCTTTTGAAGTGTACAATTTGGTGGCATTTAGTACATTCATAATATTTTGCAACTGTTACTATCAAGTTCCAAAATATTTTCATCACTATCAAAGAAGACTCTATACCAATTAGGTAGTCACTTTTCATTTCCCCTGTCCTCAACGCCTGGAAACCACCAGTCTTCTTTTCTGTCTCTGTGATATACCTATTCTAGGTAATGTAACCTATTACATAAATGGAATGATGTATGTAACCGTTTGTGCTTGGCTTCTTTCACTCAGCATCCAGTTTCTAGACTCATCCATTTTGTTGTACATATCAGGACTTCATTCCTTTATATGGCTGAATTATATTCCATTGTATGGTTACACTATATTTTGTTTATCCATTCATCCCTTCATTGATGGACATTTGGTTATTTCCTTTTTGTTTATTTTTATTTTGGGCTGATATGAACATTAGTACCCAATGTTTGTTTGAATATGTTTTTATTTAATTGGCATGTATACCCAGGATTGGAATTGTTGTATCATATAGTAATTATGTTTATCTTTTTAAGGAACTATATTTTCCAAATCAGACTATATTTTCCAAAGTAACTACACCATTTTACATCTACACTAGCAGTATATGAGAGGTCCTATTTTTTCCACAACCTTCCAAACGTTTGTTATTATCTGTTAATTGTTATTATAAATGTTATTACATTTTGATTATAGCCATTATAGTAGGTGTGGAGTGGCATCTCATTGTGGTTTTGATTTGCATCTCCTTACTGACTAATAATATTAAGAATCTTTTAATAAGCTTATTGACTATATATTTTCTTGGAGAAAAATCTACTCAGATATTTTGTCCCATTTTAAAGTTGGGTTGTATTTTTGTTGTTGAATTTAAGACTTTCTTAAACATTTGGGACACTAGACTTTTAAAGGTATGTATACGATTTCCAAACATATGCTCCCATTCAGTAGATTATCTTTTTACTCTTTAAGTGTCCTTTGATGCACAAAAGTTTTAAACTTGGTGAAGTTATGTTTCTGTTTTTTTCTCTAATTACTTTTGCTTTTAGTGTTTTGTGATGTCTAAAAAACTGTTGCCATATTCAAGGTTATGAAGATTAACCCCTATATTTTCATCTAAGAGTGTTATAATTTTGGCTTTTATAATTAGGTCTTTGATGTATTTTGAGTTAATTTCTGTATATGGTGTGTGGTAGGGATTTGATTTTTATTATCTTGCATGTGACTATTCATTTGTTCTAGCACCATTTGTTGAAGAAATTATTCCTTCCCCCATGGAATGGTCTTAGCATTCTTGTTCAAAATTAATTGACCTTAGATGTATGGGTGTGTTTCTGGACTATACACTGAAATTCATTATTTAAGATTATGGATAAAATGTAAAGTCACGTTGTTTTAGAAGAAGGTGTTGGAAATTTAAATTTGTTCATGCAGAAAGAATTGAACACTTCAATTGAGAAAAGCACTAATCCCGTATTTTTGAAGATCTAAAATATATTTTTAATATCTACTTTCTTTTTCACTGTTAGCTTGTGTTTTCTGTCGAAAAAATGATGACTGTCCTAATAAATATGGAGAAAAGAAAACTAATGAGAAATGGAATCTCACTGTACATTACTATTGTTTGGTGAGTATAATTTATAATTAAACCTTAGAATTTGCTATTCTTCTAAAAAAGAGAATGAGATCCTGATGACTGGTTTCTGAGAATTGGATAAGTTATTTAACTTCACTGGTTCTTATTTTGCTTATATGTAAAAATAGGATTTTCATTATCAAATTCTAAGATCCTGAAATTACTTGGTACATATAAAAACCTGTAATTATTACCTATTTATTTTTGTCTAACCTTTTAGTGCCTAACTGAAAAAAGGAGAAAATGGTTCAGTCTTAAGGAAGTTGTTCTTTTTGCCACTTTCTTGTTTTCAGTACTGCTAGTGGTAAATCTCATAAAAGACTTGTTTGAAGGTTAAGGGAGTAAAAGGAAAGCATTTTATTTCACAAAGAATCTGGAAAAGGTAATATTTCTAGAAAAGGAAATAGGCTAATTTACAGTGGGTCAGTCAAAAGGAAGAAAAAGTGATTTCATACTGAAAACTAGTCTCATTAGTTCCCTCTTCCCTCTACCAACTTCTCACTTCACTGTCTCTGTCTTAAGTTATTATTTTATGGGTTCCTCCATAGTGTTTTACAGCATGGAATCTGACTTCTCCCAGAGGAAGTGATGAAAAAGCAAGAGAGGGATAGATAGATACACCAAGATGGAATCATATGACCTAGTCTTCAGTCACTTACTGCTGTCACTTATGCTTCATGCTATTTGTTAGAAGCAAGTTACTGAGTCTAGCCCACCTTCAAGAGAAAGGGAATTAGGCCACGCCTCTTAAATGAAGAAGTATCAACAAATTTGTGGACATATTTTTATACTCAATACATATTGATGTAAAAGCTCTTTAAATGCTTCTTTGAGAAAACATCTAACATATTCTTTGGTTCTCTAAAACTACAGTTTTGTGTCTGTTACCCTATGGATTAAACAGACTTGTAGACTGGTCTAAGACCCTAATTACTGTGTACCAAGACTTCAGAGAACATAAAGTTGGCATTCCAAATTTTTTTTTTTTTTTTTACAGGGACAGAGAGAGTTAGAGAGAGGGACAAATAGGAACGACAGACAGGAACGAAGAGAGATAAGAAGCATCAATCATCATTTTTTCATTGTGACACCTTCGTTGTTCATTGTTTACTTTCTCATATGTGCCTTGACAGTGGGCCTTCAGCAGACGGAGCAACCCCTTGCTTGAGCCAGTGACCTTGGGTCGAACCTTGTGAGCTATTTTTTTGCTCAAGCCAGATGAGTCCGTGCTCAAGCTGGCGACCTAAGGGTCTTAGACCTGGGTCGTCTGCATTCTAGTCTGACGCTCTATCCACTGCTCCACTGCTTGGTCAGGCCAAATTTGTTTTTAAATAGGGGTTTGTTATAATTTGCATCACAGAAGAAAACTTTTTCCTTTTTCTGAGTTTATTTCACTTTTTATGTAGTAGAATTAGAAAAGCTATTTTATTAGTGGGTTATGTTTTTCATAACTAATTCTTAAGTAATGTATATCACTTGGTTTTCTTTAGGATCTAGAATACTGATTAAAATAAGCCTCGTTCATCACAAATTTAAAATTGAATTATTTTATATATTTTAATGAAATCAAAATTGTTTTTACATTCTCTTATTAATGAGTTTAATAATTCAGAAAGATACTGACCCTAGGCTTAAAGCTTACAAGATTCTATTTTATTGTGAACAGGAAAGTATAGTAATGTTACAAATAACAATGGAATGTTAGAGATGAAAGAGAGATCATCTAATTTAGTTATTTTATTTTTGTATTTAAGGTTAGAGGCATTAAATTACTTTCCTAAAGGTCCAGAAAGTTGGACATACAGCCTGGTTTGCAAGCCAGGATTTCTTATTCACAGTCCTATGCTTTTTCTTCCTTTAACATATTTAAACTGAAGATAAAAATCAGTTTTTAAAAATTTAAATAATTACGATTCAGTGGGTTTTCAAAGTTGTCTTTCATGAATCTAGCTAGATTGAGAGCCAGAAATATCACCAGTAATCTGGATTATCTCTTAAGTATTTATTGTTATTACATTTAAACTTACACCTTTCAGTATTGACCACTTTTTACCTCTAAAGCTTATAGTTTATTTTTTGCTTTCCCTATTTTCTGAAAAACTTTGGAAACCAGTTGATTATATTAACTATTTATATACATTGTCTTTCAAATCAAAGAATGTGCATAGCCTCTTTGATCATGAAAAGTAACTATAATATTATAGGTAAGAGGTGATTGAAATTTGAGTTGTTTTATGTCTATTTTTATTTATTTATTTATACACACACACACACACACACACACACACTCCAAACTACTTTTTTAGAGTTTGTTTTCTAACTGAGAATATATTCATAGTTGATGTCAAGTGGAATTTGGCAAAGAGGTAAAGAAGAAGAAGGAGTTTATGGTTTTTTAATAGAAGACATAAGGAAAGAAGTTAATAGAGCTTCTAAACTGGTAAGTAAATTATTTTACTCATTACGCTAAATACTATAAATATTGTTAATATTAAAGGAATCGCCATACCTGTGGTGGCGCAGTGGATAAAGCGTCGACCTGGGGACACTGAGGTCGCTAGTTCAAAACCCTGCACTGGTCTGGTTAAGGCACATATGGGAGTTGATGCTTCCAGCTCCTCCCCTCTCTCTCTCTCTCTCTCTCTCTCACTCTCACTCTGTGTCTCCTCTCTAAAATGAATAAAATAAAAAATTTTTAAAGGAATCTTTTTCATCAGTTTCTCCACTAGAAATTTGTAAGACTTTGATTTTATGCTCCAGTGCTTACTATTGTCAAATATGGTGAATTTCAGAACATTTGTAGTTTTGCAATTGAAAGGGAACTTAACTGTCCCTGGATAGTATATATGACAATATTGGCTTCACTTCCTTATCTTATTCCACCTGAATCATCGTTTCATTGCCTCTTCCCATCAGAATAATGAACATACTTCAACTCTGCTCTTCTGCAAACTTCATTCCTGAGTCAACCCAACCATTCACTTTTCGTTATAATACTTCAGTTGCTGGGTTGGAATGATGGGTTGAGGTAAAAAAAATTACACAACTATGCAGACCATTAATTCACAATCTCCAGACCTTTTTTGACCCTTCTGTGACATTGTGTGCTTGTGTTCAGTTCCTTCTCCTGTTCTCCAAGATAACTTTAACTCATTCTGAACTTTAACTCATTCACTTAATTACAATTTGTGAATCTTCTGTGTGATAGTTACTAGATTATGTACAAGGGAAGAACTATAGGTCTCCATGTGGTCTGAGTAGAAATAATGAAAGTGAAAGAATGAGAAGGTTAAATATGAAGATAGAGTAGTGGACTGCAGTCTGCAACAGATAATTAAAATAATGTTCTGTTTATCCCCCTTCCTGTCTCTGACCATGTCCCAATTTCACCCCTTGGCAAGTCTGGAAATTAAGGAGGATGGGAAATAAGCACTTCATACAAGACATTCTGTAAGGGAAGCATATAGAGACCTTTATTTTAGTTGAAGTAAAGAAATTGAGGCGGTTTTTTTTAAAGATATTGAGGATGAAGAGGTCTTGATGATAAAATAGAGGCTAAAGCACAAGAGAAAACTTTGGGGGAAAGGTTATTCGTGCCATTTATCTAAGGGCACATGAGAGTTTTAGTATCAAAATTCTTCAACCTCCTGCTGATAGTTAACTTGTGGTGAAAGAAGTCTTCTAAAGGTCCCCTTATAGTTTGGAAATACCTGTTTTCTTAAACATCTGAATTCTCTTGAGTATACTATATTGTGAACCTTTGAGAATATCTTGATCCTGTAAAGGTATCTCCATTTGTGACCCTAAACTTGAATTCTGTATGTCATTTTACTGGGAGAGCACCAGATTAGCAAGGTATTCTCCTATGACCTGGTGATACTTGAGGGATCAGTGTTAATCTATAATCTCTCTTCAGTGGTGTATAATCTCTTCAGTGGTGACCATTATAATGGCCATCTCAAGGATTTCAAAATGTTTTACATACTGTTCTGTATTTTAGTAATGATTGATTCTTCTAGTAGCCTTTCTGTTTGTATACCATTGTTGTAGTTCAGTTAGTGGCATTTGTATTGTGTTTATTTTCTAGGGCGTTATAATAAATTAACACAAACCAGGTCATTTAAAACAGAAATTTATTCTCTCACAATTCTGGAGATCAGAAGTTCCAAATCAAGCTGTCAGAAGGATTAATTCCTTCTGGAAGCTCTGAGGGAGAATCCATTCAATGTTTCTCTTTGAGCTTCTGGTGGCTGCTGGCAATATTTGCATTTCTAGGTTTGCTGCATCATAAAAAGGAAGTCTCAGCTTCCTTTTTCACATGGCCTTCCCCTCTGTGTACCTATGTCTTTCTTGTTTGTTTTTGCTTGTGCCTTTGTCTTAAATCTCCCTCTCTTTCACTTACAAAAACACTAATCATTTGATTTAGGGCTGTGATGGTGAACCTATGACACATGTGTCAGCACTGACACGCACAGCCATTTTCGATGACACGCGGCCGCATACCAGAGAAGTATGGGGCCACATGCCGAGAAGGATGTTTCACGGCCAGGTGCAGGAGCCAAGGATAAAACATTTGCTGTAGTGTAGACACTCTGTGCCGGAGGTCAGTAGGCCAAAACAACAGAACTCCCGCACAGAGAGTCTAGTTCTGGGACTTCCGGTTAGGCCGTTTTTCTCGAAGTGACACACCACCTGAGTTATGCTTGGTTTTTTGACGAATTTTGAGACACCACGCTCAAAAGATTGCCCATCACTGATTAGGGACTACTCTAAATTCAAGGTAATCTCATCTATGAGATCTTTAATTTAGATCTACAAAGAACCTATTTCCAAATAACATTACATCCATACTGGTACCAGGAATTAAGTCTTGATCTGAACACATCTTTTTGGAAGTCACTATTTAACCTACTCTGGGTACCTAACATGTTTTCATTTGGTTAGGATAGAGTGAGGATAGCCAATTTTTTTTTTAGATTGGTTTTTAGTATTATTTTACTGTTCTCCTTGATGAATATTTTTCAATTATGTATTTTCTATTGAGATTTGAATGAGACTTTCATGTATAGCCATTATATTGATAAACCCTTCTGGATTTTTAGGAAGTAGGAAGAAAAGAATCTTCTTTTTCATGTGCATGTGTTAGGTTACAGATGTTTTCTATATCAGAAATTGTTATAAGAGTGAATCTTTAGTGTCTAGTATTTTTCTGAATAGAAATAGTATTTTTTAAAGAAATTTCTTTTATATACCATCACCAGAAATGTTGTATGATGAAAGTAATATTCTGACTTCCTAAAAAGAATAATAGTGTTCAAATTTGCTATGTTGTGACCCCTATTTTATTTTCTTCTAGAAATGCTGTGTTTGTAAGAAAACTGGTGCTTCAATTGGGTGTGTTGCACCCCGATGTAAACGAAGCTATCATTTCCCATGTGGACTTCAGAGAGAATGTATTTTCCAATTCACAGGCAATTTTGCGTGAGTTAACTGTGTAATATGAAAGATGATGGTTAAAGATCAGTCGATAATGGAGATGATATTCCAATAATCTAATTCCCTTGTTAAATTTTTTCCAGCTACACTGAGTTTATACATTTCATATATATAGTATAAATACATACGTATAAAGAGAATATATACAGTGTCATTTGTATCTGCAAAGTCTTGAGAATTGTGATGTCTGATACAGACTTTATCTTTTAGCTCTAGAATGTAAGATGGAACTGTAAATGTTTATTCATAGTGAAAATTTCACCTTATATAATTCTAAATTTTTATATCGTTCATTAAATTTAATAGTGCAGTTTTCTTTCACAGAGCCATATTTATTTCTCTTTGAGTAAATTGAAGACATTTAAATTTGGTGAAGTCCAAAATAAATATTATGCCCTGTGATGCCCCTGGAAGTTTTGTTTCATTATATGAATTTTGATATTTGGTATAATGAGTGTTACATTTCTTTTAGTCTTTGTGTTCTTGACCAATTTAGTGGATATTTACTATGTATATAAACTGCAGTTTAGATAATACAAATGGACATAAATTTAGTTATGAAATAAGTTATTTGTAATTTATTTGTTATATGATTAAATTTTTAAATTTTATGTTCCTTTAACTTTATAGAGTGTTTAATACAATGTTGTATATATTCTGTTTCTAACAATATTAAATAGGGTTTTCAACATAATATTAGTTATTGAAATTCTATGAGGTAAGTCTTACCACCAAAAGATTCACATTTTGAAAGTTCATCATGGTCATAGATTATGAAACTGATTTATAGTGCCAAGTGTCCAGTGAATTGCAGGTTAGTTATGAGAAAGATATTAATAAATTTTCTCTTATAAATGTGAATTGTAATGCTAGCATAGTTATGCTCTATAATTTATTAGATATTGATTTTAAATAATTTACATTTTTAGGTCATTTTGTTGGAACCATCGACCTGTTCAAATAATTACACCTAATGATTACAGCGAATCCTTACTATGCACAATTTGCTTGGAATTTATTGAGCCTGTTCCAACTTATAGCATATTACGAAGTCCTTGTTGTAAAAATGCTTGTTTTCATAGAGACTGTTTACAGGTAAGATGTTTTATAAGCTTTTCCTAATATAAAATTTGTTGCTTGCTAATTTGAATTTTAAATTAGAATGAGTTAACATATTTTAGCTCATACAACTTACAACTTTTAAAAGCAGTTTTATTGAAGTATATTTTACATATAAAATACACCCTATTGAATTATAGAAATAATATTTTAATACCTTAGATACTGCTTTTTAATGTAATTTACTAAGGATTTATTTGGCCTTCACAATGAATAAAACACAGATTTTAATTCCTAAGTTATTTATATATTTAAGCTTAAAAATCCAAGGTATGGAAATGATCACATATCATTACTATTTATAATTGTAAGCTAAGCTACTTAAATGTTATAGGACATTTTTCTTGTATGTCACACTTGACAAGTTTTCAAGTAAATGAAATAATATAAAACCTGACATTAAACAATTTAATATAATTTTATTCAAAAAATACTTGAAAGTTAAAAAAATCTTATTAATAACATCAAATATGTAGTATATGTGTATGAAAGTGCCAACTGACAGACAATTATAGTTAATAGAATGCCAAATAACAAAGGACTTAAGTTTAATACTGTTTTTTAAAGCATAGCTTTTATTATTATTTACTAAAAGAAAGGTTACTATTGATTACAGATTATCCACAAAAGGTTTTTTTGTTGTTTTTTCTTTTTTCCTTTTTTTCATTGACTTGAGGGAGAGCACAGCATCAATTCATTGCTCCACTGAGTTTTTCCACTTAGTTGTGCACTAGTTGGCTGATTCTCATATGTGCCCAGACCAGGGATCGAAACTACGACCTCATTGTGCTAGATGCTCTTTCACTGACCCACCCAGCCTGGGCCCACGAAAGTGTTTTTTTTAAATTAGAAGATACTGTAAATCCTTTTATATTTTAGTAGTCTTAAAAGTACTAACAGTAGTCAAAGTAGTAAAACTTAATTGATTACATTCTATTTTTTTGTATGAGTCTTGAACATTTATATTTAGGACTATTCAGTGAAAAATGGCAGGATAGAGCCTATTTTGTTGAATAAATATTAAAAATCATGCAAATTCTTAAGAAGAAGTGTTTGTAAAACAATCCATAGGGTACAGTTCATAAACATGAAGTGTTATCTTTACCTATTGAAGAATTTCACATTATATGAGAATGTTAAAGTAATTTATCTTTATTAAGGGTTTGTATTTGAATAAGTATAATCACTGCCAAATGTATCATCTTTTTAATTTGTAATCGTATGATAATATTTTTCAAAATGAATAAAATTTACCTCATTTATGTGCTAATAATGAATCAGAGAGAGATTCTCAAACTTGACCTAGTATGCTTAGGATTTTTTTGTGAGCATTCTGAAAATACCAAATTTCTAATTCTGTCATTAAAAAGTAGAAATAATACTACTAACAAAAGTGTAGGTCTACTTTATGCAAATATACTGCTCACAAAAATTAGGGGATATTTCAAAAGGAATGTGAAGCAATAAAATATCCCCTAATTTTGGTGATCAGAATATAACATAAAAATACAGCCACATTGAAACCTGTTTATGATAGAAATATTAATAAGGAGTTGTTACCTGATTAAAGTTAATTTCTATTCTTTATAGACACTCCAGTGGTTTTTCTACTCTGATACTAGAGTCTTAACTGAAATAATAAGTGGAGTCTATTTTCCCTGTCTAGATAGCTACAGCAATACCTGAATAATTGTTTTAAATCTCTGAACTTTGTTAATATAAAAGAGTCAGAGGAAGTACAAACCTATGAAGTGTAGAATAAGAATTGTATGCAGTTAAGCAAATTCCAATGCTATATACATTGTGATTCTGTGAGGAGAGACGATATGTTAGTATCATAAAAAATTGCTAGAGCCCTGGCCAGTTGGCTCAGCATTAGAGCATTGGCCCGGCATGTGGAAGTCCCGGGTTTGATTCTTGGCCAGGGCACACAGGAGAAGCGCCCATCTGCTTCTCCACCCTTCTCACTCTCCTTCCTCTCTACCTATCTCTTCCCCTCCCGCAGCCAAGGCTCCATTGGAGCAAAGTTGGCCCGGGAGCTGAGGACGGCTCCATTACACTCCACCTCAGGCGCTAGAATGGCTCCCGGTTGCAGCAGAGCAACCGCCCAGATAGGCAGAGCATCACCCCCAGTGGGCATGCCAGGATTATCCCAGTTGGGCGCATGCGGTAGTTTGTCTGACTGCCTCCCTGTTTCTAACTCCGGAAAAATACAAAAAAAAAAATTTTTTTTTTTGGATGGTAAAATTTCACTTTGGATATGTAGAGAATTGTCACTATTCTTGGTCAGTTTGGATTTTTCCATCATTGATCTGGTCTTGTTGGTATCTTTGATATGTCCCGTGGTATTTTTTTCCTCCTTGGGCACTTACTCTCTTGTATCATATCCTATATTTACTAAGATCTTGGTATCTCTTAAAATTGCTTACAGACCATTCAGGTTCAGAGATTTTAGAAACTTGTTACTTTCCTACCACATGGTGTATGTGGTACTACAGTGCTTGCTAGTTGTTTGAACCTGGGTTCCTCTTTGTTGAGTTCTTTCTTCACCAGCTACAAATCATTCCCCAAGTCTGTCAGAGCTACTTAATAGATTTTTTTGTGTATCCTTTTTTGTTGCTATTCTCTGCCTTCTATGTGATTTAATTTCAGGCAATATACATATAATTTCTTTTTAAGTAGACTTTTGCAGGAACATACTAACTGGTTTTTCTCCTGCATGCCTTATTTCCTGTCATCTCTTCACACTGTTGGCTTTGATTTATCTGTTCAGCTTCATTACTTAATTTAGTATGGTCAGCATGCAAACCCTAAGTATATTATTGATTAGTTTTCTAATCACATATATTTTCTTTTACCACTTGAGACTTGAGATAGGCTATTTTCTAGTTTTTTAATGTTTTTTGTCCCATTTTCCTGGCAGACCCCTGTATCTACTTCCAAAATTATTTTAGACTTGACTGTTTTTGTGACTTTTTCATCAAACTTATATAGACTAAGGTACTTCTTCCTCTCTCTTCTGTGTATATGCTTAAAAAATACTTTTACACAAGAATTGAAGTAAAATTCCAGTCATTTTATATTTCTGTTTTTGGTAAATAACATAGAGTTTGGCACCCATATATATTAGGGGTTACATATTTGTTAAATGCATGTGTGCTACTAGGTTTTTTTTTACTGGGATTTATGGTTTTCTGTCTCTTTCTGCCTGCTGCTCCTCTCTTAGGAGGAAAACTAACAGATTGAGTTAAAAATAGAACAAAGGATGCTTTTTATATAATACTTACTTAAACATCTTTCTTAGATAAAGTAACTCAAGATTTTTACTATTTTATTCACAGAGATGGGGAACAGAAATGATATTAGACACTAAAGGTTGAAAAGACTATATGGATGAATGAATAATACAGCTAATTATAGTCCACTTATTAGCTTAATTTTTTTGACCATTGGGAAAAATGATCTCCAAATTTTAGCCATGGGATAACTTAGTTTATCAAAGTTTGAGAACCATTAGTATACAAAGTAAGATTTATAATATATTAAGTGAAAAATAACACGTTCTGTTAGCTTTAAAGTTCATAATCTAATTGTTAATAGATTTTTCTATTTTTTACTATAGGTTCAAGCACTTAATGCAGGAGTCTTTTTCTTTAGGTGCACAATATGTAATAATAGTGACATATTTCAGAAAGAGATGTTGAGAATGGGAATTCATATTCCTGAAAGGTAACATATAGCCTTTTGACAAAAGATATTTTAAAAGTAGGATTTAATAATAGTGAAAATAATCATTTATGCCTGATTTTGTAATGATGGACCAACAGCCATTTCAAATGGGAAAATGTAAACCCACCCCTTCCGCCACCTCCTTTCTCCCCAGATTGCTAGTTCTTGTGACCAAGGGACTGTGACTTAAATGTCTCATTAGTTGATATATAGTTCCTTAGTAAACACCTCAGTTGTATAGAATATTAATTGATTTATATACAAGAATAGTAGGCTTCAAAATCATATATTTAAATTAAGAGAATCAAGATGTGATTTAAAATATAAGAGAAAAATTTTCTTAATGTTTAAAGATGAGGAATCCAGAAATAATGGTACTAATACTGAAATTGAAAAATAAATGGAAGTGAAATTTTAATAAAAATGTAAGTTTTAGAAAGTTTCTGCTTAAGTTTTTATTTAGCATTTGAAAATTCACTGAGACTAATTAAGTGTAGGATAAAATGACATTAATGGAATGGTATCTTGAAGATAATGATTAATTAACTCTGAAGAAAACAAATTTATTCTCATTTCTAAGTGTGTGAATAGTTTTTATTTTAGATTGATTACTAGTCCTTTTATGTAACATTCTAGGTCAAAGTATATTTTATGTCTCTTCATTTATAGAGATGCATCTTGGGAATTAGAAGAAAATGCTTATCAAGAACTTCTGCAGCACTATGAGCATTGTGATGTTCGAAGATGTCGTTGCAAGGAAGGACGAGACTATAGTGTGCCTAATAGGTGTGTTGGGAAATTCATTTGTGCTTAATTATTGTTCTTATTGAAACCTTCAACTTAGAAGCAGAGTTATAGTTAGTGAAATGTGTTTGCTTTTAGGATGTTTGACTTCATTTCACTTGAGATGAAGTATATTTATATTTACATCTGTTTACGGAAAAATTATTGCACTCAGTAAAATTGCAGCTTACCTTGGTGCATTTTCTTAAGGCTCTGTTTTCTAGTCCTGTACTCGTCCTATATGGTAGCCACTAGGCAAATGGCTAATGAACACTTGAAATGTGGCTATTCCCAAATGAGAGGTGTTGCAAGTGTAAAATAAACACTGAAGACTTACTGTGTGTCTTAGCTAGGACTGCCATAACAAAATACTACAAACTGGGCAGCTTAAAAAATAGAAACTTATTTTGTTGCAAGGCTGGAAGTCCAACATAAAGGTATCCATAGATTTGAATTCCTCTGAAGCCTCTCCTTGGCTTGCACATGACTGCCTTCTAGCTGTATCTTCTGTGTCCAGTTATATTGGAGTAGGGTCCACCCATAGGATCTCATTTTATCTTAATTATCTATTTAAAGGCCCTATATCCAAACAGTCACATTGTGAGTTGCTGGGTGTTAGGACTCCAATATATGAATTTTGGGGAAATATAATTCAGCCTATAACAATAAGAAAAAAGAACTGAAAAAAACCTTAATAATTTTATATTGATTACATATTGAACAAAATGATAATATTTTGGAAATATTAAGAGTCATTTTACTTGTTTCTTTTACGTTTTACTAGAAAAGTTTAAATGACATGTATGATTTGCTTTGTATTTCTGTTGGATGGCCCTTTCCTAGAGGTTAATTTAACTTGATTAATCTAGCAGTGTTTCTTTTGGATCATTAAAAAAGGGGGGGTGGCATTTGAAATTTATTGATTATTTCTTATAATGTCTAATACCTTTTAAAATTTTTATTTATTTATTTATTTATTTAGAGTGATTTTAGAGAGTGAAAGAGAAACATTGATTTGTTCCACTTATTTATGCATTCATTAGTTGATTCTTTTATGTGCCCTGACCAGGGACTAAACCCACAACGTTGGTGTATTGGGGCAACACTTTTAACTAATTGAACTACCCAGCCAGGGTGTGGTTCTAGTCTTAAACAGCAATCATTTTGTGCCTTCTGTGTGTAATATACTGTGCTGGATACTAGAAATCAAGAGCACATTTATTTTTTAAGATGCAGAATAAAAAGTAACAAAACCAGTTTCGTTGAAATATATGTAGGAAATTTCATTAAATTTTTATCCCTGCTATACAGTAGTATTCAAACATGGCATGGTGAAACTGAAAGGCTTTGTTCCTCGTGGAAAGTGATGGCTGGGTGAGGTACTGATTTGCGAAGACTAAGTTGAATGAAGTCTTGGCAGCTTTGGAAAGTTTCCCTGAGGGGCTGTTATCACTCCTGATTCCCCTTTCTGGGCTGGATTTTCCCTTTACTATGCTGTTACAATATAATTGACATTATTCAAATTTGTCTTTGGCATGAGACTAAAAATTCTTTAACACAGAGATCTCATTGAAGATGTCAAGTAATATGCAAGAAACATGGTGACTCTGAATATTCAGTAAAACCCTTCTAAAGGATTGTACTGAGGCACAGATGAGATCATATAAACAATAAAGCACTCTAGAGTTCTAAGAAGCAGTATGTTCATTAATATTGATCATTTTTAAATTTATTTTAGGCTGTTTTAATTAACTGATAATGTATTTGTATACCACCAGCCCATCCATCAGTAGCTGTTGTTTCTTTTTGACAGCTAGTTGAGATTGCTATTCCTTGCCTTTTCTCCTGGGGCACAGATAACCGCTATATGAATGTTTTTTTTGTATTCTCATTGCCTCTCATCCTCTGATAGGAGGCAATTTTGCTGAAAGGCAACATGGTATAAAGGTGAGCAGCATAGGTCCGACAGCAGGTATAGTGGGTTGGAAGCCTCGCTCTGAGACTTACTAGCAGAGCAGAATTGATTGGGCAAGTTATTTACCCTTCTGTGCCTTGGTTTCCTCTTCTTTAAATGAAGGTAATAATGGTTTTTCCTACCTTCTTAAATAGAATTAAATGTTTCATGTGGAGAGTGAGAACTGGGCCTGGTGTATAATAAGCAGTTATTATGTTACCTGTCATCTTTCTTTCTCTTCATCATTAGTTGGCAAAATTATTTAGAGAAGGGGTGCTGGGACACACAGGACATATACCTACATATCCATGTCCACACAAAAGGGAGTTTCAGCCACACCTGCCAGAGGGGAGCGTGTACAGTTACCTCTCTCATCACCTACTTGTCTACACACTCGGGTATGTCCATTTTTATACAGAGAGAGTGTACTCATAACCAAACAAAGGATGTCCCAAGTGACAACTTAACATCCAGTTCCATGTGGAAAATGTGAATATGGACTAGCACACATTGTACAATGCAGCATGGGGGTTGGGGGACAGATGGGAGAGAATACAAATGGAGGCCAGGTAGTGAGAGTGAGCTGCACAATAACTGGTGTCTGAGCAAGCTTTCTGTAGGAAATAATTCCTCACCTTGGATGGAAAAGATAATATTTTAGGCAAGGTAATGTATTTACTGAATGCTTCTTCCATATCAGATACTCTGGTTTAGCAATCTCCCTATGAGTATAGTCATCTCCAGATATAAAAGAAAAAATTTTTTACTTCTTTATTTGCATTCCTTCTGATGTTTATATTCTTTGTGTATGTGAATATTCATGTACATGTTGATATTTAAGTTAGAGAATATTTAGCGGAGGAGTTTATAAACATAATGAAATAGAAAAAAATGTTTTAGGGAAAAGTAATGCAGTTATCAAAGGAGCTAATCTATTTTCCTCCTTTGGTTGGTTGGTTGTGTGTGTGAGGTGGACAGTGTGTGGCAGTGTGAGTGGTTATAATTTGACTAAGTTAATACCAAAATGTCAACATCTGATTCTTTTTATCTCTTCAGCAAATGGGAAATAAAGTGCTGTCAGTGTTGTGGTTCTAAAGGAACACATTTAGCCTGTTCTTCACTACAATCATGTGAACAAAATTGGGAGTGTTTGGAATGTAGAGGTATTCTCTGCAATTCAGGTAATACTGTATAATTTTGAATAAAGATGTTCTTATTTAAGTGTATATTATCAAAAAGTTTCTACCTATATTTATATTATGCTCACATTGGGTTTTAAATCTGCAGGAAGTTTTCAAAAAGCCAAAAAGCATGCATTGCCCAACACTAACAATGTTGGAATAAATGACTGTTTGTTGGAAGAATCGTCACCTAAATTACCCAGACAATCACCTGGAGCCCAGCATAAAGATCTGCTGAGGTGTGTATTTTGAATTGGAGAAAAATAGAAACCTCTATTCTGAGAAAATTAAACAGGAAGTGGCTATCTATACACACTTAGAATTAGCTGATTTTGACAGTAATCTGGAAGAGTATTTTTTAAATAGTAGGACCCAACATTTAATTATGAAATCATGCAATCAACATTTTAAAAAGAAAATGAAACAATAGACCAAAATAAAAAGTATCATATTGCATTGCATATGGTAGAAAGAATGTATATGAAATAGTTCTAGTATTTTATTGCATACTGATTCATGATGTAAAATATATTTTTATTATTGATCATTTTTAAGATAGTTTAATAACAGATCTGGAAATGTACTTGAATTGTTATTTGAGTATAGAATAGGGTAAGACAGGAATTTAAAATAAATGCATACCATGTTACTTTGTTAAAAGAAAGGAATTATAGTTAATATAGAGTTAATGTTTTATTTTCTCATAATTTGTTTAATGGCAGCTCTGTAAGAAGTTTAAGGCATACTTAGAAGTATTATTGTATTAATGGCTAGCTTTTCCAAAGACGGCAAAATGAGTAACTTTCAAAATAACTTTTAACCATTTAAATAAGACTAGAATTATATCTTTATGCTGTGTCGGTTATTTGTTCAGCTGAAGTTAGGATTTTTAAGTGTGTGTGGCTTTATGAGAAAATGTTTATAGAGCCTTATTGTAGCCAAAAGGGGAAAAATAGACAAAGGTAACATTAGTAGCTTAGCATGTGGAAGTGCTTTCTTGTTAAAAATATACTAGTTAAAACTTAACCGGGCAAGAGAATTTTTGTGAAAATATTTAATAACTAGATTTGCAGATAGAAGTAGAATACTATTCAAAAAGTGAAGAGTTGCTGTTTTAAGATACCACTGTATTAAGTGAAAATTTGCTTTAAATGTTTGTATTTTTAGTATCAAAAAAGACATTCACATTAGTTTTAATTAATTTTAATATTTAGGTTTTAAAGATGTGATGCCGGGAAGTGTGATTCCTTGCTCCGCCTCTCTGTGCCATCAAGAAGAATAGCATTAGTCTTCCTATTCCAGGCAGGAGCAAGGAATCAACCTGCTCCGAGAAGTATCTTTCTGAAGGATTGTCTTCCAAAAGATTTTGATTTTGCTCAACCTGGATTAATGAATAGGGAGCTGTTTAAAGAAAGAAAAAGCAAAAGCTGGCCCACAATGGGACATTATAATGGGATGGGAAAAATTTATACTTGATGTAGAAAGATGATACATAATACTGCCCTGAACAACATCATTTTGAAGACATTAATTCCAGTTACAGATGGAGAAATTGAGGCAGGGAGCAATTAGTCTATATAGTCACTTGGAGGTCTTGTTAAGGCAGCTTGCTGGGCCCCTTCTCACAGGTTCTTATTCTGTTTATCTGCTGTGGGGCTTAAGAATTTGCATTTCTAAAACGTTTCCAGATGCTGCTGCTGCTGCTGCTGCTGCTGGTCTGGGACCACACTTTGAGAATTACTAGTATAGACTAAAAAGTACTACTTAAAAGATTGTGAATTCTGTTTATAATATTAGTTCTATAATTAACTTTATGATTAAAAATACATTTAATTTCTTAAAACTACAGTTCTCTCATATAGTAAGCAGAGACTACATTTGCTCTATTTAACTTATTTTTACAGGGACAGAGAGAGAGTCAGAGAGAGGGATAGATAGGGACAGACAGACAGGAACAGAGAGAAATGAGAAACATCAATCATTAGTTTTTCGTTGCCGTTGCGACACCATAGTTATTCATTGATTGCCTTCTCACACGGGCCTTCAGCAGACCGAGCCACCACTTACTGGAGCCAGCGACCTTGTTGAGTCCAAGCTGGTGAGCTTTTTGCTCAAGCCAGATGGGCCCCACGCTTAAGCTGGCGACCTCGGGGTCTCAAACCTGGGTCTTCCGCATCCCAGTCCAATGCTCAGTCCACTGTCCCACCGCCTTGTCAGGCCATTTGCTCTATTTTTAAAGGATCTAGTGAACATGAAATAAGATACAGTTAAGTAAGTGTATGTTGTACCTACTGGCCAGAAAGGTGAGAGTTTGAGCTTTTGACTCTTATACCTAAATCTACTGACCTGATCAAATTTGAGGTAGTCATCTATCAACATTCTCATAAATCATTTATGACATTAAATGATTTTAACTTGATAGATGGGATGAGAGAATCAAAAATTTTAAATAAGTAATCAAATAACTGTTTTGTGTTCCAGTGGCAGCCACTGTCTGATTTTGGGTGGCAAGAGTTTCCTTTTCATCTTTTTCCTTTCTTTATTATTGACTGTGTAACTGCAAAGTGTTTTAGAGTACTTACCTCTGTGTTTAAATTCATGTTTTATAGGCAAGGCAACAAATTTAGAAGAGACATTTCAACAATAATTATAGAGTTGGGATTTCAAATTATTAAAAAAACTAAAAGGTTATATATCCACAAAGCTGATATCTGGAACAGTGCCTTAAATGTATTCAGAAATAAAAAATTTAATCCTTCGTACACAATTCAAGTAGTATATGTTAATGAAAATGATAAATTTGGAAGAGAGCATCCTGGATCAAAGCAAGAATTCCTAAGTCTTTTAATGCAACACCTTCAGAACTCACCATTGTTTGAAGGATCCTTGTCAAAGAACTTGTCCCTAAATTCTCAAGGTAATTATTTATTATTGTACATACTGAATATACCATGTGTAAAGAAAAAGATAGCTGGTTAGAAAGAAATAGCTGGTTTATATATGTGGTTGAAGTGTATAATTTACTTTGTTTATAAAATACTGATGGAATCATGGCAAAAGGGGTGTGGAAAAATTTTTCAATGCAAATTTTGTAGGGAAACATTTTCTTTAAGAATATTCCTAATTTCTTTATAGCAGTATCCTACTTGAAGTGATTCCATAATTAACTGTAACTTTAAAATGTATTTTATATTCATTCTAATTTTATTTGAATAAGAGTGGCCAAGTGGGATGGATGAATAATATCTGAACCTTCTTGTTCAGATATTAGGAATTTAGAGTGGGCATGTTTCTTTACAACCTAGGATATTTGAAACATAATTTTCTGGTTCATATGTATTTTGCTTTCAAGAATTTTTCTCACACAATTATGTATAGGATGCTTTTCTGTCTTTATTTCTAGTGAAGAGTTAATGTGATTAAAACAAGCATCTTAAAACACTGGTTAATTCTAGCATTCTTTTATAGGAGCTTATTTTTAAAAAAATATCAAAGTATACATTTTATTTGTCATCCAAAGCAGTGTTTATTTATGCCAAAGGTATTACAAAGATTGTGGCTTCCTCGCTTTAACGTTTTAGTCATGTCTTTCAGACACGGTCACCTTAATGAGTTACAGATGATTCCCTAGACCCCTAGCAGTTGGAAATGGGAAATCTCCTGTTCTCATGAGTAGTATATTCAAGATGAGTTACTTCTGCAGATGGCAAAGCTTATCTATTTTATGTAAATTCCTATTTGCCTCAATTTCAGATAGTGATATTTATACAACTTTAGCTGTAATAGGAAATTGGAAAGAGTGAGAAGACTTAATTTCATTTGAATTTCCTCTTATGTTCCCTAGAACTTCCTCACCATTGCCTGAAGCATCATTGAAATGATTGAGAAACTACCAACAATTATTTTTACTAGATACAGTACACATAGTTTAATTCTAAATTCCCTTTAAATAAAAAAATCCAAATAATTAGTGATGTTAACTCAAGGCAGTTTGGGTACAGTGGAGAGTACATGAATATAAGTGACAAAATCTGAATTCACTTTGTACACTCAAGTACTTAAGTAGCTTTATATCCTTAGATTAATTATGTAGCCTCTCTGGATCTCAGTTTCTTCATCTGTGAAATGTGCCTGCTAATACATAACTTATAAAGTAATTTCAAGTTTTGTTAATGTTGATTACTAATAAATTGCTTTGAACAATTTTTAGAAAAAATAAAATTTTCATGACATTCTTTTGACTTAATGTAGCTAGAACATTTTAAAAGGCAGTTTAAAAAATCTTAAAATCTATGATATGGTAAGGTAGCATATACTGTTGGGATTCAATTTTTGTTATTTTGGAACATAATTTAGCATTATATATCAACAACCTTAAAATGTTCATTTTCTTTGAACCCTAATCTATATCCTAATCCATTCTTATCAAATAATCAAAGATATACAGTATAAACAAGAATAGGTAAATAGATGTTGATTGTATAATGTCACTCGGTGACATACCAGTAATAAAGGGGTGATTTATATTGCTGCATATCTGTATTAGTCTTAATGCATTCCTTTACAGTTGATTTCAATAATTTTGAAAAATATAAAAGAATTACAATAATTGGAAAAAACCAGAAGTCAAATTATTTATGCATATATTTATATACACATGAGACACAAATATATGAAAGTGTGTACATTAGTTATTATGGTGGTAGGATTATAGGTGATTTTTAAGAAGAGTTTCTGTATACTTTTTCTACAATAGGTTATTTCTATTCAGAAAAATATTTTTTGTGTGTTTTAGGTGAAATCTGTATTTTATATTGTGTTATATCTTCTATGAATTAAGTTATTTTTTATTTACCTAATGCTTACATTTTTAATTTATTATGTATGTATTCATTATATGTGGTGGTTATCTTAATAAAAAAAGTATATTTGATGTATTTTCATCTGTTTACAGCTCTGAGAGAGAATCTTTACTATGAAGCTGGCAGAATGCTTGCTATTTCATTGGTTCATGGTGGTCCTTCACCTGGTTTCTTTTCTAAAACCTTGTTTAACTGCCTTGTTTATGGACCAGAAAATACCTTACCAATTTTAGATGATGTTTCAGACTTTGATGTGGCACAGATTATAATCAGGGTAAGAAATGTGCATGTTTATTAAAATGTACACTACATTCTAAGTGTATTTGAATATAAATGATGGATCTACAAAAGAATAATAATACTCTATGGAGATGTTAAGGGGTGTCATTATATCTGTTTACCAGCAGAGTCTGCAACCAGTTAAAAGATAGAAGTAAAAGTTAGACAGGTAGAGGTCAAAGTGCCAGGTTTAATGTTGATAAAACTAGTTAGATAACATGACTTCAATTTGTGATCAAATTGGCTTGCTGTTATTTATCAGAAGTAGATAGATGTCTGCCCTGCAAGAGACAGTACAAGGCAGGTTCCTAGTTGCATGCTAGAGAGCAGATGAAAGTATGCCTAAAAGAGTGCAAGGACTCAAGTTTACCAGTCAGAACACTTCTACTTCCTCCTGTAGAAAAATAGTGTTGGGTGGAGAGAAAGACCAGGCTGAGTTTTTTCAATATGGAAACTAGTGGAGAGACTCAACTAAAAATAGTTAACAGTTATTGAGCCCTGTACTGCATGTGTTACATATAGAAACTCAATTTAGTTATCGTAATGCTGTATTAAGTATCATTGCTTACATGTTACTGATTTGGAAACTAATTGAGATAATGAAAGCCATTCAACTTTTCTTCCTTTAACCTCCTTCCTACTTAACGCTACTCTGTCCATTCATTATCTCAGTTACTTAGCAGTATAGTTTAATGGTTAAAGGCAAATTCTTACAAGTCAGATTTTGGGTTGTAATAAATAGAAACTATAGCTGTGTGATTTGGGCCATGAAACTACGCTTAATTTTGTTATACCTAACTTTATCATCTCACTTCCTCCTTCCTATGGAAAAGGAACTTATTAGAGGGTGTCTTCCTACCACCACTCTCCCAAGTTAGCTAGTTCAATGGCTTAGAGATCTTCACATTCAAATGTCTTCCTTTTTTCTTTTTTTTTTCCTAATTCCTTATCTCTTCTGACTTCTGCAACCACCACTGTCTTCAAATTTCTCTACTGTTTTCTTTAATATTGTACTCTTTGCTACTTTTGTCTACTTCTGTTTTTATAATGCTTCTTTAGGGGTAGGAACCCCTAAAACTTAAGTATTTTTCAGTGTTATCTTAACAGTTCTAATTCTGTACTATTTGGAAAGCTTCTTCTCACCCATAACCTTTCTGCGTGATTCCCAGACCTGTATTTCCGAGTCCCTAGACTTTTGATTCCCTATAGACTTTTGAGCCTGAGTCTTTATAGACTTTTTTCTATATGAAGATAAGAGCCCAACATGTTTAAGATATTAATTTTTTCAGTTTGATTTTTCTTTTTAAGAGATTTCTTGTCTTCAAGACATTTTGGGCAAGAGGTTGTTTTCATTCTTCCATATTCCATTTATCATGTGTTGAGTCATCCATCTGTTTCTAAGAGTGGCTTTTCTTTTCTCTTATTTCCAGTGTGCCTATTATACCAAACTCAAATTATGCCTATGCATAAACATTTAGAACATTATTCTAATAATTTTTTCTAAAGGATAATTTTGACTACATTGCTTTCTTCCTCAGAAATCTCAGTGGCTTCTCATTGCCTATTGAAAAAGTTCCTGTTCTTCTTTGGGGCATTTAGGACTTCTAGCTATCCTCATGGCTTTACCTATTTCAGTTTCTGTGTACCTGTTATATGTTTGTTTATATAGTCCAGAGATCCCCAAACTACGGCCCACGGGCCAAATTGTGGCCACCTGAGGCCATTTATCTGGCCCCCACCGCACTTCCAGAAGGGGCACCTCTTTCATTGGTGGTCAGTGTATGGAGTACTGTATGTGGCGGCCCTCCAGCGGTCAGAGGGACAGTGAACTGGCCCCCTGTGTAAAAAGTTTGGGGATCCCTGATATAGTCAGTAAATGCTATGTACCCAGCACTGTTTTATCACTGAAGATATAGTTGTGATCCAAACAAAATCCCTGCCCTTTTGGAATTTACCTTTTAGAGGGAAGACAGAAGATAAGCAAATATATAATAGACAGTTGATCTTGAAAAACATGGGGGTTAGGAAACCCCTAAAATCCACATAAAATTTTTGATTTCCTCAAAACTACAGTTGTCCCTCAGTATCTGCAGAGGATTGGTCCTAGGAACCCCCCTCTCCGATAAAACAAAATCTGCAGTTGTTCCAATCTCTTATATAAAATGGCATAGAATAAAGCCCTCCGCATTTGCTAATGCAAAACCTATGGATGCAGAGAGCTAATTATATTGAAAAAAATCTGCATATAAGTGGATCCACACAGTTCAAACCCGTGTTGCTTGAGGGTCAACTGTACTATCATGTAGTAAAGTATATTATAAATATGTATACTTTTAGATGTATAGATATATAGAAATAATGCTTGGGGTATAATAAGTTAGAGCTCAAGCTGAGCTGCTATAACAAAGAGACACAAAAAGACAGTATCTAAAAAAAAATGGCAGTTACTTATTTCTTCTAAAATCTGGTGTATAGATTTGGGGGGGTGGTAGGGGTTGGCAAACTATGGCTGTAGGTCTAGTCTGGCCTGCTGTCATCTGTGTGTAAAGAAAGTGTTATTGAAACACAACACACCCATTTGTTATAAGACTCTGTTTTCACACTACAGTGAGTAGTTTTGACAGACATCATATGCCCCACAAATCAAAAATGCTATCTGATTTTTATAGGAACAACTCCTATTTTAGGAGGTAGAGTTGTGGTACACCTTGTCACCCAGGGCATTGAATTCCATCCTCTCCCTGTTACATAATCAGTTAGGATAGTGTCTGTGTCTACATATCCAAAGCTTGCTCTGAAGGGAGAAAGTGGAAGTAGAGTGCAGGAAAGTTTGACACATTTTCACTCACATCCCATTGGACAGCCTTAGTCACTCATTGCCACATATAGCTAGCTGCAGGGTAAGTTTGGTTATATGCCCAGCTAAAACGCAGGGTGGTGGTTTTGGAAGGATGAGGCAACATATACCCAACTCTTAGTCTCTCACAGAGGGTGAAGTTAATATTTTGAACTGGGTAGTCAGGAAGAACTTAAGAGACTTCAGCAGATATCTGGAATGAATGAGAGAATCGTGTAAATGTCTAGGAGAGTTTTATGGAAAAACGTAGTAGCCAAAAAATTTTCCATTCAATAGACTATTGACTGCTTCCTGTTTTTATCTTTCTCTTTCTCTAACTTTATTCAAAAGCTAACCTAGCTTGACCAGGCGGTGGCGCAGTGGATAGAGCGTTGGACTGGGATGCGGAAGACCCAGGTTCCAGAACCCGAGCTCACCAGCTTGAGCGCGGGCCCATCTGGCTTGAGCAAAAGCTTGTCAGCTTGGACCCAAGGTCGCTGGCTCCAGCAAGGGGTTGCTCGGTCTGCTGAAGGCCCACGGTCAAGGCACATGTGAGAAAGCAATCAGTGAACAACTAAGGTGTTGCGACGGCAACGAAAAACTAATGATTGATGCTTCTCACCTCTCTCCGTTCCTGTCTGTCTGTCCCATCTGTCTGTCCCTATCTATCTGACTCTCTCTCTGTCCCTGTAAAAAAAAAAGCTAACCTATATGAAAGTGTCTGGCACATAAGTGCTCAAATATTTCTTTGTTTATGCTATTCTCTGAAACACTCTTCTGAATGTTAGGATCTAAGTCTCAGCTGATATTCTTTCTCTTTCATGAAATTTCAGGTCATCTGTATTGCCTTTTTAGTGCTATGTAACTATTCTGTGTCAATTATTGCCTTTTGTGTAAATAATTTTCTGTTTAAAGTGGCATTATACTCAAGGTTTCTTAAAGGCAGAAATATACAATATTCATTATACTGGATTGTCAGATATTCTAGAAAAATCTTGGTATACTTTCATTCTATTCTGGTGTACTCAAGAATTGAGGATAAAGTAATGTGTCATATGAAATGTAAATATGAAAAAAAAGAGAAAAATATAAATATCATTCAAAAGTGAAAGGGGAAAATGGGCTTATTTTCTTCTTCATTACAGATAAATACTGCAACAAAAGTAGCTGACTTAAACTCAGTAATGAATGAATACTATAACTACCTAGATCTTATTGGATGTCTAAGAATTATCACATCATTAAGTGATAAATATCTATTGGCAAAAGACATACTTTCTTACCATGTAATTAAGAGAGTCCACGCACCTTTTGAAAGGTAAGATATTTATATGTAAAAAATTCTCTCAAAATACATGTTCATTGTCTTATGAGATATAGTTGATAAAAAATATAAATGTTATTTTAAAATAATCCTTTAAAACTAACCTTTTAGGGGTGATTACTATTTCGACAGTTCTATATAGAACTGCATAAATGTATGATGCTTATGTAGGAAAAGTAATCATTATCTCAATTTATAATTATTTTTCTAAATAAATAGAATTTTAAAAATTCTTACCACATAAGCCAACTATTTCATCTCTACTCATTCATTTAATAACTATATATTGAACACCTATTGTCTGCTGGGTAATAGGTACTAAGCATTCTTTGACTAACAAGGTAGATATGATTCTTGCTCTTCAGCTTAGAACACTGGTCTTCAAACTGTTTGTTCCAATAGTACTTGAAAGAAGTTTGAAAACTTACATATGTCTTTGTACCCTCCCCCCTTTTTTTAATAATTCAAAACATAAAATATGTACGAAAGAAAGGTGGAATGCTATGCTATGTTATCATCATCCATATCTAACAATTACCAATCAGCCTGTGGCAGTCTTGTTTATCTATCCTACCCTTGTTATTGGCTCCAATATTTTTTTCAAGCTATTAGACATCATGTTATCCCAAAAGTGATCAGGTCTTTTTTTTTTTTTAATTTTAGTATCACTAATCCATAGATTTAAATCTACTTGTATTTAAACTGTTATAGTTATTATCCTTACTAAAGTCCAAATTATCTCATTTTTGGCCAATATAAGCCTTGTTATGTTGTTCCTCTAAGTTTTTTTTATGTTGACCCGTAATGGTCTTTGATAGCCATCCTACCATATGGCATAATAATGTATTTCAGTCTCATTTCGTCATTCTGGCCTAAGGGACCTTGGTTTCTTTGAAGGAGGAAAGGTAATTCAAACCTGCAGTCTGAATGCTAGGGATGCTCATTTTTGCTAGGTTGGTCATTGTTCCTAGGCCTTTTTGGTGGACCTAAGCTGGAAATGCAGGGTGGTTGTTTTGTTTTTGTTTTACAAAATAAAATACATCATGAGTATTTTATATACTGATAACTTCAAATTCAACACTACAAGATGTTATACTTTTTCTTTATCCCATGTTCAGAATCCCAGTTCTCAAAGGTACTGGAGAATTAGAATAGGAAATAATTTCTCACCTCATTTATTCTACATTTTATAAACAATAGTTTCATAAGAACAATACCAACATTATCACCAACAACAAATAATGAAAGTAGGTTAAAATTCTTTTTAGTAAGAAAAATGGATTTATTATTTTAAGGGTCTTGTATTATTGAGTAATGAGGATGCATCATTTAGCTTTAAATTATGTCAAGTATGTATCTTCTAAAATCAAATTCTAAACTAACAAGAAGAGAGCATGTAACTTCCAAGCCAGTTTGGTGGGGATAGGTGTAGAAATAAACATATTTAATCTTATATTAGACAGAAAATAGGAACAAAAACAAGCAAAGAAAACTCATGTTCAGAGAAAGCACACTATAAGTAGAAAAATAACTAAATTTAGATTGGTAATTATAGTACATGTCAATAGCTTAAACTTTTGTATTAAAAAGACAGAATTTTAAATTACATTTTAAGTAAAAGACCTTAAAGCAAAATAAAAAATTAACGAGATTCTAATAATCGTTTTTAAAAATATTATTTTTAAATGACCCTATAATAGTAATAAAAAATATTCTTTAGGAACATTAAATAAATTCTACATATAGATTCTACAAATAGAATACAAACATTCTATTTGTACTTAAAAATATGGCCTCAAAATATGTGAAGCAAAAACTGACAAAATACATAGAAATTGTTAAAATACTTGGATATTTTAAACAGGTCTCTTAGGAATTAATAAATTTAAACATACTAATAATTAGTGAGGGTCTAAACTAGCAGTGAAATATCCATTTTGAAGAGGTCTTATAAAAGGAAACAAGGCAAATACAACATTAAAGAATCTTTACTGTTAGGCACACAAATAATAAAGGAAAAAATACATGTGATTATACAATTTTAGGTGCAAGAAAAGTACTTTATACATTTAAACATTTCCAATACTTTTAAATTAACAGAAATACCAATACAAAGGGTTTCTTCTAAACATTCAGCAAACATCCCTAATGGTGAAATGTTATAGGCATTCCTCTTAAGTCTTGACAAGCCTAGGTTACACATACTTATCCCATTCATTTTCATAATATGATTAAGGTCCTAGCAGAGTAACAAGACTAAATGAGTGAATGTTATTAAGGATTGAGAGAACTGAAATTATCATTTGTAGTCCACATGAATGTCTACCTAAAATAAGCTAAGAATTTCTTCTGTAAAGAGTTTAGCAAGGTTACTGGATACAAGAGGTAAAAGATTCTGACTGGGAAGTTTATTAGTGAGAAGTAATGGTAAAGAAATTGGTAAACAGAGCAACTAATTGTATAATGTTGAATTTGGAGATTTAAGACACAAGATGGAACCAAAAAGAATTTTTAACTAGCATAGGAAGAGTGGGAGCTATTGGGATTTTAAATGTTCTCTTTAGGAAGAGGGTAAATACAGTAGTCATCCCTCCCCCATCCACAGTTTTACTTTCCTTAGTTTCAGTAACTCATGATCAATCATGGTTCAGAAATATTAAATGCAAAATTCCAGAAATAATTTATAACTTCAATTGTGACCTGTTTTGATGAAATTTTACACCATCTGAGATATGAATCATTCCTTTATCCTACATATCAATGCTGCATGCTCTGCCTTCCCCTTATTTGGTAGCCATCTTGGTTTTCAGATGCACTGGCACGGTCTTTGCACTGCTTGGATCCAAGTAACACTTATTTTACTTAATCATGGCCCAAAGTGCATTAGTAATGCTAGTGGTTTGGATATGACGAAGAGAAGTGATAAAGTGCTTTCTTTAAGTGAAAAGTCAAACATTCTCAATTTTAATAAGGAATGAAAAAAAACCATGTGCTGAGGTTGCTAAGATCTATAGAAAGAATGAATCTGTGAAATTGTAAAGAAGGAGAAAAACTTCATGCTGGTTTTGCTGTTGCACCTCAGATTGCAAAAGTTACAGCCACAGTACATGAAAAAGTCCTTAGTTAAGATGGAAAAGGCATTAAATTGTGGGAGAAAGACATGATCAAAAAAATGTTCTGATTGATAGCAACATGTTATACCAGAAAGCATTTGAGCTTATGTGAAGATTTCAGCAAGGATCTTTGAAACAAGTGGTCCCATACCATTTACTGCAGTGAGGATGGTTACAAAGATTCAAAAATAGGTTTGGACTGAAAAATGTAAAAATTATTGGAGAGGCTGTTGCCACATTTCCAGTAGAGTTGAAGAAGTTGATTACTAAGGAAAAAAGGTTTAGGTGTATAGGAAAAAACATAATATATTAGGGTTCGGTATTATCCACAGTTTCAGGCATCTACTAGCAGTCTTGAAACATTATCTCTCATGGTTAAGAGGGGACTATACATTGACTTCCTTTAAATTTTAAATACGCCTATTAAAATCTTAAAAGGTAACTATAAAAGAATTAGTATGACTTTTTAAAATAGAAAGTAAATTGGAATTTTAATAAATACAAAGGTTGGCAGGAAAGAATAAAAAACATTTTCTAAAAGGAGTGCCTTTGCCCAAAATAAAGTGATAGAAATAGTTTTCTAATACAGTGTGTCCGTAAAGTCATGGTGCACTTTTGACCGGTCACAGGAAAGCAACAAAAGACTACAGAAATGTGAAATCACCAAATAAAAGGAAAACTCTCCCAGTTTCATACCTATTCAGTGCAGTTCGATGTGGACTCCACTTGTTGCCCTACACACATCCAAACGATAGTGAAGTTCTTGCCACACACGGGTAAGGACGTTTGGTGTAACAGTGAATAACGTCTGTGATTCTCTGTTTTAAGTGATTAATGTCGTTGATACGTTCAATGTATCCATGTTGCTTCACATAACCCCAAAAGTAAAAGTCTAAGGTCGTCAGATCCAGGGATCATGGTGGCCATGGTTTGACAGAACCCCTGCCTATCCACTGCCGGGGGAATGTTCTATCCAGAAACTCACAAACAATGGTGGCGTAGTGTGGAGGAGCGTCGTCCTGTTGAAATATGACACCTGGAAATTGTGGCACTGCATACAATTCCAACATGTCAAGATAGGTGTTTGCCGTCACAGACTGCTCCGCGAAAAAAAATGGGCCCATCACCTTATCATGCATCAGGCCACACTACACATTCACTTTAGGGGTGTTAACGTTCATACTCACCGTAGGCATGAGGATGTTCAGCAGCCCATATCCGGACGTTATGGCGATGAACATGCCCACAGATATGGAAGGTTGCCTCATCACTAAAAACAGTCTTCTGCCGCAATTTGTACCTCGTAAAACAGACGTTTAACACCTTATGAACTGTAGTCTTGCTTAGGTGTAATTGTTGAGCACACGCACGCACAGATTTTTTAGGTCTCCTTAGGTAGCTATCCCATATAGCCTCTACAGACTCGTCACTGACTGATGGCCTACCAGAACGGGGTTTCTCCACCAAACTGCCGGTTTCCTTCAACTGCTTATCCCACCGAGTAATGTTATTCCTATGTGCTGGCACTTCATTATAAACACGCTGATATTCACATTGCACTTTGGTCACAGATTCGAATTTAGTGAGCCACAGAACACAATGAACTTTCCTCTCTACCGTCCTCATCTCGACTGGCATGGCCGTGGGCTGCTCGGCTGTATACATGGTGTTATGTCATCATCTGTGCATGCGCACATGCTGTCACATCATCCTACAGAAACTGGGAGGGTTTTCCTTTTATTTGGTGCAGATTTCACATTTCTATCGTGTTTTGTTGCTTTCCGGTGACCGGTCAAAAGTGCACCATGACTTTATGGACACACTGTATAATAATAGTAATATACCGTTGTAAGTGAAAATTACTCTCAAAAAGCAAATTGCCATAAAGTAAATACAGTGTGTCCGTAAAGTCATGGTGCACTTTTGACCTGTGACTGGTCAAAAGTGCACCATGACTTTACGGACACACTGTATACAGTATGGTAACATTTATATAAAGTTTCAAAACAATGAGAGCAATGCTAGCTATTATTTAGAGATACACATAGTGAAACTAAAATTAAATGCAGGTTATAGAAAAAATTTAAAGATAGTAGTTAAGTAATAATTTCAAATAGGTTTCTTTGTAGAGGTAGAGAAGAGAATGTGATAAGAGGGCTGGATTTAGTTGAGTCAAGAGAATACTTTTCTTAAAAATAATCTGACCAAACAATAAAATGTTAGTATCTTAAAATCTAGTGAAAGTTTTTGTAGATCTCTATTATTTCCTGTATTTTTTTGTAAGCTTGAAATATTTCCTAATTAAAAATAAAAGTTTGCACTGAGTGGATAGCTCACTTGGTTAGAGCATCATCCCAAAGTACAGAGGTTGCTAGTTCAATCCCGGGTCAGGGCACATACAGGAACAGTGTTCCTGTCTTTCTCTTGCTCTCTCCCTTCCTCTCTCTAAAATCAATAAAATAAACATTGCCTGACTAGGCGGTAGCACAGTAGATAGAGAGTCGGACTGAGACACGGAGGACCGAGGTTCAAAACCCCGCGGTTGCAAGTTTGAGCTTGAGTGCGGGATCATCTTCTTGAGCAGAGAGTCGCCGGCTTGAGCATGGGATCATAGACATGACCCCATGGTCACTGGAATGAGCCCAAAGGTCACTGGCTTGAGCCCAAGGTTGCTGACTTGAGGAAGGGGTCACTTGGTCTGCTGTAGCCTCTCCGGTCAAGGCACATATGAGAAAGCAAACAATGAACAACTAAGGAGCCTCAACGAAGAATTAATTGATGCTTCTTATCTCTCTCACTTCCTGTCTGTCTGTCCCTATGTGTCCCTCTCTCTGTCTCACACACACAAAAATAAACATTTAAAATAAAGTAAATAAGTAAAAGTTTAAGGGTGAACTTAAGTTTTGTTAAAATTTGCTTCAAAGGTAAACAGAAGGTGAATGGTAAAAACAAGAAAGAAAGAAAGGTAAGGGTGGGATTGTGGAGGGCTTGGTAGCCATGTTAAGTAGTTTGTACTTCGTTTCATGGACAAAAGTGTATGTCAGTTTCTGCTGAGTGGCTTAAGACAATAGAAATTTATTCTCCCACAGTTTTGGAGGCTCAGAGTCCAAAATCCAGGTGTTAGCACGGCTACCCTCTTTGTGACAATTTAGGAAGACAGTCTATTCTTTGCCACTCCCTGCTTCTAGGTGGCTCCCAGCATTATTTGACTTGTGATTGAATAACTCCAGTTCACTGAGTCTTTATCACATGGCCCATGGCCTTTTCGTCTGGCGTGTCTCTTATAAAGACACTTGTCATTGTCACTGGATTTAGGGCCAGAACGTATAACCTAGATAAAATGATCTCAAGATCCTCAATTACATCTGCTTAAAGCTTTTTTCCAAATAAAGTCACATTCACAGGTTGTAGGGAATAAGCTGTGGAAATATCTTTTGGAGAGCCTGCATTTAACCTATCTCAGGAGGAATGACGGTGTTTGGTTTGTTTCAGGCACATACCTATGGTTATAGCATGAGAAAATGAACTTGGAGATTTACATACCTGCAAGTGGTTTGCAATAGGGTGGTAGTGGGTATATGGAGAAGTGAGCTAATAAAAGGGATTTCAGAAAAGGATATCCATAGGATTGGTAATTAGGAATGGAACAGAAGAGTCAAGGTTGACTTTCAGGTTTCTCTATATTAATTTGATGGATAAAATGAAGGCATTTACTGTCACTTGTGGTTCAGATTTTTTGGTAGTAAGGATTAGCTTTCCTTTGTACTTAATAAATTTAGGTACTTGGAATATGTGGTTCACAATATTCTGTTGATATATTTCTGGGCTGGAGAGAATAGATTTCATAGAAATGATGAGCCTATACCTGCTAAATGAAGCCATGGGAGAAATTGGCGTTGTTACAGATCCATGAGGGGCAAACAGCAGTGTTTAAGACAAAGTAAAGAAAAAAGAAGCTTTTTGTAAGAGACTGAAAAGGTCTAGTCAGAGAAAAAGGAGGAAACCAGGAGACTTGTGCCTAAAAAGATCATTCATGAACTTACGGTAGTTTTTCCTGAGATGTAAACAGGAGTGGAGGAAAGTGAATGGATATTAAGAAACGGAGATAGGTAGAATTGGCCAAATTCTTTTCCTTATTCAAACATTTATGTGCTCTTGAGAAAGAGCCTAGAGAAAGACAGATGAATCAGTGTGGCAGGGTTCCTGTGGTGTAGGGAGTTCAGAGCCACAGATAGGACTTCATCAGTCTGATATAATTCCTTCATTCTTTGCTTACTAGTGAGAATGTATGTTTTTAAAAATTCACTTGTTCCTTTTATTTTACTAATCATGCATTCATATTTTGCTTACTTCCTATTGGAGTGTTCTTTTAGAAAAATTATTTTTATTTTTATATATTTATAAATTAGTTTTGACATGTATGTTAAAATATTTTCCCACTTTGTTTTCCTGTGTTAATTTCTTTTTCGCAGTATATAAGTTTTAAAATGTCATGTGGCTAAGGTTTGCCATCTTTCTTTGCAATTTCTAGAACCTCATTTTTATACTAATTAGCTTTGAAGTGTAAAATACTTCAGAGTTCTATATTTTTCCTCTTAAAAATTGTTAGCTCAGTTTTAAAACTATTCTATAAAGCCAGGTAAGTAGACATATAAAAGATTCATTTTATATTAAAATATTTGCTTGTTATTAATTTGAAGTATTGTAGCACATATAGTATACCCATAACTTTTTTTTAATCTTTTTTTTCCTCACGTTTCTGTATATGTGGTAGTAAATTAGCTAGAATGTTAATTCCCTCTCATAATACCAAACACATGTATGAATGTTTACTAATTACTTTTCTTCTCTTAAGTTTTAAGCAGGGTCTAAATACTCTTGGTGTTTTGGAGAAAATTCAGACCTATCCAGAAGCATTTTATAGCATCTTCTGTCATAAACCTGAGAATCTTTCTGCAAAAATCCTTAGTGATCTTTTTACTGTACACACGTTATCTGATGCACAGTCTTTGGAATTTTGGAACAGTTACTTACAGGCTATTGAGGGTATGTGGATGTTTTATTTTTATTTAACTGTCTTAGAATGTTTGTTTCAGGATATTAGTTTATTTGAGTTTTGCTTTTTGATAAGAAATTTCATCAGCTAACTACATATTTACAAAACATTTAAAAACAAGTTTATGTGACTAAGTTGAAAATGATGAAGAAAGATTACAGAGTAAAATTATAGTCTACAGTGTTTTCCTCTATATGATATAAGATGAATAAAGCATTCTTTCTAGGAATTTTAAATATATGGGTATTTGCCACTGCATAGAATAGACTACAAGGTAATTGTTTATTTCATCTTTTTTCCAAGTTAAGTTGAATTATCTTTCAGCAATTGGTTAGGGCCTTGATAGTGATAATCATTGAGCATTAGCAATGTCAAATCATTTTGTATTGTTTTACACCATTTAGTTTTTCTCTGCATTTTTTGAACTAATCAGCAATTTTCAACTGGTATGCCACAGAATTTTATAACATGCAGTACCTCACTATTCAGTCAGGGGTACTGACCTCTCTTCCCTTAGACTGTCAAATTAAAAAAAAAAAAAAGACAACAGCCAACATAACAAGAGCTGTCTGATGTGAATGAATCAAAATTATACTTACTTTTTTTTGTCAGATTGGCAAAAAATACATTTTTTGGTGTGCTACAGAATTTTAGTAATTAGTTTTGTGCCATGAGATGAATAAGGTGAAAATCACTGTTTAACAATGAGTGATTATCTCAAAGTAGTTTAAAGTTGTTTTTAATATATCTCAAAAAAGATGGGGTTTCATAACCCACTGAACCTCTTGGACACTATGATAATTTTATATTAGAAAAGTCATTCAAATATACAATGAGTAGTTCAACTAAATAATTTTGTGAGTCTTACTTTGAGATTCAAATAAATATTTATTGAATGTACTGTTTTCCTATTACTACAGTTAACTTAATGATTCAGTTTGCCAAAGATAAATGTGGGGGTCTCTGCCTTTCAATATTCCCAGTTGAGTTGGGAGTCTGTGATGGTACAATATATAATTAACATTTTTTTCTTTCTTTTTTCTCTTTTTGGTAACTTTTCAGATGGTAAATCTGCAACAACAATGGAAGACATTCTTGTTTTTGCAACTGGTTGCGATTCTATTCCACCTGCTGGATTTAAACCCACTCCTTCAATTGAGTGCCTTCATATGGATTTTCCTGTTGGAAATAAGTGTAATAACTGTTTAGCTCTTCCAATCACCAGTACATATAAAGAATTTCAAGAAAAAATGGACTTTGCCATAAGAAACACTCTAAAGCTAGAAAAGGAAGAAAGTTCTCACTACATTGGACATTAAGATATTTTTAACAAAGAGATGCTTCTTTAAAAGCTGCTATTGATACTTTTGTTTCAGAAATCTGGCATCACTTTTGAACAAACTTGTCGACTTCTTGGTCCATTAAAATTTATGATGTGAACATAACAGTTAAGCTAAAAAAATTTTTGTTAAGGTGTACCAATCAAAGTTGATGTTGTTTTTCTATTTTGTTAGTCTATGTGTTTCATAAGCTTCGTGAATACTTTTAGAATGGCTGTACAGACTTTCTTCAAGTATAGTAGCATGGTATATATAAGAAAACTTAAACTCACTGTTTTTGTAAATTTATATTAGTTGTAGGATGCCACAATGATTTTTTCTAGCTTTAAGCAATTTTCAAATTATTACTTTAGTTTAAAGCCTTAAATAGAAAGGCTAATTGATAAATCCTGTTATATAAATCAAAGGCCTACATTCTTGGGTATGTGTTATATGTATCCTTTTCTAGGATGGCACTAAATTGGTTGTTTGAAATGTTATTTTAGATTATACTGACATATTGAAATAGACCCACATTGAACTTAATTATGCCTAATGGGAAGTATTACATAAAAAGCGGAATTGCACAAAAATTTTACTATGGACATTCCATAGTCTTAAAACACTTCTGAAGTAGATAAAATATAATTGAAAATACTAAAAAAGTGTCTTTTTTAAAGCCTTGGCTTTAATCATAGGATATTTTTTCCTGTCTGATCCATAATTATTTGAGGTATCTGAATGATCTCTGCGGGTTGTCATGTGGTAGGTTTAGCTATTTGACACTTATTTAATATTGAGATGGTTATATGATATGTAAGTTCACACCACTGCATTACTGGTACCTGTTTTGCTCTTGAAAGGTCTCTGTTATTATATAGGCAGTGTAGAAATACGTAAGAAATACAAGTAGAATGAAAAGCCCACTCATCTCACCATGCAGAATTAACTGAAGTGTTTCAGTGTATTCTTTTATAAACTCTTTTGTTTCCGTTTAACTTTATTAATGTTCGTTAACATTTATCATTTTACCCAAAGTAACAAATCATGTAATAACTATAGTATTTGAAGATTGTCCCCACAGCCATGTCCCCACATTTATATATCCTTTTACAAAAGAAGAAATTGGAAGTCTAATGTCTCTAATCTGTTATCAAATATAAATGGGTTTTCCACCAAAGTAAGTTGTATTAGTGGAAAATCGCTTGGTTGTAACTACATTTTTCTTGATATACAAAGCCAGTATCAGCTATTATCATATTCTTATCCTCCCCAAGAGACATCCATCCTTAGGTTATTGATATTTTTAAAGAAAAATGACAGGGTTGATTTATTACTGGTAATAGATCTCTTAATACCAAAGAAAAACTAAAACATCCCAGTATAATTTTCTTTGTTACACTTACCAACAGACCCAGCAGATTAAAGTTTCACTTTTATTTGAAGTTTTTAAGAACATTAAACAAGACATTTCTTTGTCTTTTGTTAAAGGTAGATTATGGAAAGTAATTAAAGGACCTATTAGCAAAAAAGAGTTTGAATATTGAATATAAACCTCAAACTTGCCATATAGCTGTTATTTCAAATGTGTTCATAAATTGGAAATTTTACTTCTTAACATACCTAGTTTAAAAATTTAAAAAAACCATTAAACCAATACAAATAAAAAAATCTAGTTTAAGCCTGACCTGTGGTGGCGCAGTGGATAAAGCGTCAACCTGGGAACACTGAGGACGCCAGTTCAAAACCCTGCACTGGTTCGGTCAAGGCACATATGGGAGTTGATGCTTCCAGCTCCTCCCCCCTTTCTCTCTTTCTCTCTCTCTCTCTCTCACTCTGTGTCTCTCTAAAATGAGTAAAATAAAAATAAAATAAATTTAAAAAAAATTAAACTATTTTCTGGTTATGTGTAGTTTTTTATTGCTTTTTAGAGAGAGGAAGGGAGAGAGAGAAACAACGGTTTGTTGTCCCACTTAGTTATGCTTTCATTAGTTCATTCTTGTAGTGTCCTGACCCCAGGGATAGAACCAACAACTATTGGCATATAGGAATGATGCTCTTAACCAACTGAGTTACCAGCCTCAGGGCCTGGTTATTTCTAGTTTTAAATAATTTCCCCTACAGTTGTAATCATACAGATAAGAACTCACACACTCTTTAGGTGGGGAGGGGTGAGAGGAAGGAAGCACCCTTGGTTGGGCTACAATTAAAAGCAGTATTGTAATTCCTCATTTCACTAATTTTATGCATAAACAGGGCCTTAGGGAGTAACTTAGTGTAAATAGTCATTTAGGATACTCACAATTTAAACTGAAGCATACGTACTCATAGAAAAATGTTTTCTGATTTTAAGGATGTTCCACTAGTATGATTTCTTAAAGATTAATCTGTGTAGTCAAGGCTTATCAGAGAAAACTGTAAATTATTTGTTTTCTGCACTATATGTCAGACAGTTGGTATTATGATTGTTATTTTTCTATTCATTGTTATAGCCAGTACGCAGTTCTTACTGATGTTGATTTTAAAAAGGAATGTTATAAACCTTTATAAATGTGTAGTGTATGTGTATTTCTTAAGTGTTTCAATCTAAATGGCATATATTTCAAGCTTGTTTTTTATTGTTCTCAACATAAGGAAAACCAAAAAATTGCCTATTATGTATCTACTGCTCATTGTCTTTGGTTAGTTTTATATTTATTGTTTTTAAACAGTATTTTATTTTTTTTGTGAGAGAACTTCATCTGAGAGCCTTCTATAGAATTCTCTACTATAGTATACTTGGTTGTTTTAGTATTTAAGGTAACATTCTTTAAAATATTAGGAACTAGCTTATGATTTTATATTTTGTCATATTTAATTCCCATATTACGAACAAGCCATTCTTTGCTTGGGTTAAGTAAAAAGCCTATATTTGATTTCTAATTTGAGAAATCAGTTTGGTTTCTATTTTATACGAAAACTTTTTATACTTTTTTTCTAATTGTATAGAAGCTAGTGGAACTTTTGTACTCTATGCTAAATGCTAAGGAGCATATAATAGGTAAGTTTTTCAGTGACTTTGCCTTTAATATTCAATTTATAGAAAATTATTAGAACTAGATTCTACTTATAAATATATAATCTTATATAGTGATTATCACATGCTTCATTGTTACTGTTAGAGTAAGCTGTTAAACTTATGCTTCAAGTAATACAATACAAACTGTTATGCTTTCATTAATGTACAAAGCATAAGAACACATTGAATGATTGATTGCTTGAACATGTATTATATGTAGTTTAGGAATATTTGGATTGCTTTGAAGAAACCCAATTTTTAAGTTCTCATTTTGACTGTTTTCAACTACAAACATATTCCAATAACTACTGTATGCCAGGTATTGTGCTATTTTATGTCTGCCTGTTTCTCCCTGCCCCCCCCCTTTTTAAGACAGATGTAGCAAAAGAAAATGAAAACAAAAAACATGACACTTATAATGATGTTTTCTAAATAAATGTTTATACTACTAAATGTGAAGTGCTTATGTAAACTCATTTATGTAACTTGACAGAATTTAACAAGGTTTAAGTTTCCAAAAATACTAAGTTGGTGGAAGATTCTTTCCTCTCCACATTTCAGAGATCCTGCAGACAGTCATTGGTTTATAACTAGGAAGCTCTCAAATGAGCTATTCTGAGGTAGACTATATTAAACTATTCCCTAATGAAAAATAATAGTTTACCAGAATAAATTAAGTCAAAAAATTTGGATTGGTAGAATGGGTTAAAAGGGCACAGTAAATTAGGTTAACTAATGTTCTGAAGCCGCAGTCTGATTATTTCTGACTTTAATAATATGTAACAAATACCTTAGTCTCAGCCTTACAGAGACTGTCTACTGCCTCTGGTCTGATCTGTAGGGCATATTTTTCTGTACATTTATTGACCACATTATGCACATTCCTGTTCAAGTCAGTGTTTATCTTACCATTTCTTTTGTAGATACTGTATATAAATATGAAACATTTTCCTATGATTTATATCAGGGGTGCCCACACTTTTTTCAGGTTGTGAGCTACTTATAAGATGACCAAGTCAAAATGATCTACCTACAATAAAAATGCAAAACATAAATTTATTTCTTCTATATTATCATTATTTAAGTTACTATTATTACTATTTAATATTGTGTATTCTTCTTTAACCTTTTTCCTTCTCAGCTCTCTTTTCAGAGGAAGGTCAATGTCATAGTTTTTATGAACAGTCCAAAAAAACTGCTCCACATTTCCCTTCTTTGGAATAGCAATGGCACACAGACAGATGAGGCAAACGCACTTAGAATATGACATAGTGAAAAAAATCCCCTCCCATTCTGTATGAAAGTGGTAGGTTTTAGGCTTCTTACTCGGACCAGCTACGGCACTCATTTTTATACCCTTTGTTGTATTTAGTTTAAGTAAATTGAAGGCTAACTACGCAGCAATGTAACTGAACAAGTTAGCGTGGTTTAACGAGCATGCGTAGGGTGCCAAAAGTTCAGACGTCAGATTGGCTACCCTGTATGCCAATCAAAAGACAAATGTCTTTTTAATGTCATGCGATCTACCCACACTTCCTTCGCAATCGACCAGTAGATCGTGATCAACGTACTGAGCACACCCCTGATTTATATAGTCTTAGAAGTCTAATGGAGCTGAAATGATTAATTGATTTGCATTTGAGAATAAAAGTACCCAAATGAACAAGGCTGGGCTTAGATGTTGGAAGGTGGGAAAGCCTGTGTATTTTATATTCCATGGACTCAAAAAAATGAAGTAGGACTTTCCCTTAGGGTAGGAACTGTCATTTCTGTTTAATTACTACACACCTAGATCATCGGTGATTCCTTCAAAATACTGGTGATAGCACTAAATAAGACAGTATATATTCCAGTTCATTTCTTAGTGAGAGTCCCCAGCTCACAGACCCTGGTAACCACTTTTCTGCTGTTTCCACAAGTTTGACTTTTTTTAAAGATTGTACATATAAGTCATACAATTCAGTAACAAACTTTCAGCTTCAAAATGAGTAAGATCTGCAGATCTAATATGTAGCATGGTGACTGTAATTGATAATCTTCATTATATAATTGAAATTTGCTTAGAGTAGAAGTTAAAATGTTCACATATATATTTGATGGTTGTGATATCTAGATAGGGAAATCCTTTCACAATGCATATGTGTATCAATCATCATGATGTGCACTTTAAATATCTTACAAATTTTGTTTATTATTTCTCCGTAAAGCTGAAAAATAAAAAATTACACTAGGAAAAAGAATGTAGGCTCATTATTAGGGTGTTTCCTAATGGTGTTTAAAATAAGATCACCTGTCTGTAAAATTCATAAAAGTAAACAACTTTTATTTTTGAAATAGACAGGCTAATGTTTTATTATAGAAATGTGCTTTTTGTGTAATTGTTAAGGTAACTTTTAACTGATTTATCATATAAATTTGAAATCTGTTTTCAAAGTAGTATTTGAGGCACAGGGTCTACAATTTCATATCAGAATTTGGTGCAGCTTTACAATGAACATACTCAACAGCTAATGCAATGTGGCCAGTGAACTCTGTAGAACATATGGGAAGTGAGTTGTCATTGTGTATCCATTTTTGACATCCAGTAAAAATATGGACTAAATTAATAATTACCGGTATTGGATACATTTCATCACTACATAGCTTCAAGTGTACATTAAAATACCAGCACAATCCACTTACCCACTCTTCCCCAAAGTAATGTTTTGTGATTTGCAATTACCAAAGGCCATGGGAGGAAATACTTTGCCATTTGCATCCTTCTGGTTCCTTTGCCCACGTAAGCAACACACCATTAAAGCTAGACCGTTTTGCCTACTAGATGACATTGAGAAAAATGATGTTCCAAAGCGGCCTTCACCAGGAAAGGGGAGCAAAGAGGAAGGTTTACTTTGTTCCAGGAGCTTCACTTGATGTTAGTCCTGTGGTGCTTAAACCCCTAAGTGTTCTCACCAGTGATGAGAACCCCTAAGTGTTCTCACCAATGACCGAACAGTTAAGTAATTATGTACTTGGCACTACACCACTCTCCCACTCTAAGAGCTCAACTTAATAAAAGCTGCCATTTGAGAAGCGGTGGCTTGATTCGATAAAATAAGAATTCCTACTATCCCGCAGCTGAAAAACACTATCGAGTGCTCAGGCATTAATTAACTCGCACTGGGTTTCCTACCTCGATATTTGAAGACCTGGGAGGGTCACCCTGGAAGAAGCGGATCTGGCCTCAGGACTTCCTTTGGCCACGCCCCTCGGGCTTTGCTTCCGGGGCGGTCGGGGCGACCACGTCACCCTCGGCCTCTGCTCGCCAGCGGGGCAGTGGATGGTGGGAGCCAAGATGGCGGCAGCTAGTATTCGAGAGCGACAAACAGGTACCGAGTTTATTCCCTTCCTGCGGTCTTATGCCCGCCATGGGGACGTCCTCTTCTGGTTGTCGCTCTCACTCGGTCGCAGCGCGTGCAGCTTGGAGGCTGACCGCCAGGAGTTTAATCCAATTCCTGGAGCGTCGAGCGCTCCTCCTCTTGAGTTTTTAGGGAAGAGATGCCATTGACTTGATATTTCGGTCCCTCCGCGTTGCAGAAGGCCTTCAGAATTGGGGTCCTGCTCTTGTTTCTTTCCTACTGGGACCCAAAAGGCCTCATGACAAGATCTGGAGGATGGCATTTTCTCCTCTGTGTTGCCACCTATGAGGTGTCCTGGTTTGTTTCTGTGCGTGGTTCAGTTCTTTCCGGCTTGTAAATGTTGAACGGGTTTTGTTTTCTGGCTCGTCCATCACAATGACGACAATTAAGTACGGTCTTTTCAGGGCTGCTTACGTTCTGCCATTCACCTTTGGATCAGTCATTTGGAAGTACCTGAAGAGAAATACCTGGTGATAAAGATTTCACCAGCTTGGTGAAATGGCATTGAAGAATGGGAAATAATTAATAGGTTTCCCATTTTAACTCTTTGACAAGTTAGTGTTTTACAACTACATATACAGTCAAACGCAGTGGGGGTGGAGGGAGCTTTGATTTTTTTCTATCTTAGATATTCCTTGTTTTGCCTTAATTTTTTCTAAACTTCTGATGCTAATGTGCGTTATATGTTAGCTGCACACTGATGGTTTATACCTGATAGCTGATTTTCTTAAAAGTTGGCAAATTATTAATTCTAAAAAGCTAATAGGAATAAGCCATCAGAATGTGCATACTTGGAAATTCTGTCTCCTACTTACTTTCTTTGGCATATAAATCTGAATAGGAAAATAGTTACAATGAATGTGACCTGCAATGGGGATTTTTTTGTGTGTGCTTGACTCCTTCCTTTGGTATTTAAGGAAAAGTGAATGACAGACTTCAGTCTACTGACACACAGTGCCTACTGAGTTGTTCTGCTTTCCCCAATAGATAATTTAATATAAACTGTCAGATGAAAGCAGAAATAAATTAAATATGTGAAAGTCCAAATAATATTTGGGGAATATCTGCCATTCATTTTTTGTGTGTGTAAGCAAATGGAAGCCCACTTGTCTTTGAGATATGGTTCGGACAGCTTAATGAAGCTCATTGAATTCGGTCATACTACAGTGTGTCCGTAAAGTCATGGTGCACTATTCACCGGTCACAGGTCAAAAGTGCACCATGACTTTACGGACACACTGTATATATGAAAATAACATGTGAAGACTGTGTACAAATACAACGAGCTTTCTGAAGAGTGAAAATTCTGTCATAATTTTTATATGGAAAAACTTAGAATTTAAAATCTAATAGTATAATTTTGATTTCTGCAGAAATAAACTTCATTTAATAAGATTTTACATCATTTATAGGTAGGTCATGCCAGATTAATCATTTATCATCTTAGTACTGTAGTTGAGTTCTGTTTTATTTTCAGAGGAAGATAAAAGCCCTTTATATTGCTGTAGTAGCAGAAGTAAATATTTCTCTGATGTCTATTGAGAATATTTTAGGAAATACTATAGCTCACTGGCAATTCTCAATCCTTCTATATACCAGACAGTGTGATACAGAGGAGTTTGCGATCTCTTTGGATAGATAATAACTGATACATTGAGCATTTAGTGTTGCCAGGCACTGGTTTTAAGAGATTTTTGTGTGTGTTATTATTTCCATTTTGCAGGTGCCTGTTTTTCGCTTTGCCTGTCTGAAGAATCTTTATCTTTAAAGGTCACCTCAGAAGTCATCTTGTTTGTGAAACCACACTCCCTCTCTGTTCTTACTTTAGTTCAACGAGCAGAATCCTGTAGTAGAATCACCATAGTCCTTAATGCATGCTTCTCTGTTGTGTTCTTGCTCAGCTCCCCCCACTTTTCAGCATTGGAGAGCCACATCTCAGCTGCTCTCTTGCAATTTCTTGAGCCTCTTGGCTAAATAGAGACTAACTATACACTGATGACTTCCAAGTTTATCTCTCCAGCATGTCCCTCTTTTCTGAACTCAGTCTACCCCTTATCAATTAATGGCGGCCCCATCCTTGTTGCTCAGGTAAAAACCTTGAAGTTTTCTTGACTTCTGTCTTTCATATCTCACATCAGAACTGTCAGTAACTCTTGTCAGCTCTACTCTGAAAATGTTTGCACCATCTGACCATTGTCATTGCTGTGCCCAGGTCCAAGTCTCTGTGAATTTCTGCAATAACTGCTGAAATTTGGTCTCCTTGCTTTTACATCCCTGTTTCCTTTCGTTTTCTTCACACACTACCCAGATGTCATATATTTGCTCAAAATCCTCCAGCTGCTTCCCTTTTCAATCATGTAAAAGTCAAAGTGATTTTACAGTGGTCTACAAGGCTCAGTATGATTTGATCCCCACTTAACTTTCTGACCTCATTCCTTATTACTCTTCCCTTTCTTCAAACACACCAGTGTTCCCACTGCAGAGCCGTTATATTGGTTTCCTTTATCTGTAATATTCTTTTAGAGATATCTATGGCTCACTCCCTCACTTCCTTTAGGTCTTTATTCAAATTCAAATGTTATTTTCTCAGAAGGCCTTTCCTGACTGTTGGGCAGATAAAATATAATATGCTCACTTTGTTAAAGATGGCGCTGCCCACATGGAAGCCCTTCACCCAGGTGATATTATTTGCCCTTATGCTTGGGATGGGTGTGGGGGAAAGGCTGTAATGTCAGCAGGCTGGTCGTTATAGCCTAAGGCTTAGTTTAAGAGTAAGCTTTTCCCCACACCCTTGACTGATTGGATGATGTAGGGTGGTGCACTCTCCTGAGGAATCCCATTATACAGAGACTTCCTTGTTTGTATAATTGGATTAAAGGTTTTGATTCTACGGTATAAAGTGGGAGAGACCAGTAGCTTTATCTCTCTCTCTCTTGGTTCCTGAGTTCCTGAGGTTAGTATTAGAGAGGAGAGGAGATTAAGGCCACATGGAGGCCAGGAGAAGCAGTCAAGATGACAGAATGCTGAGGGAGAAGCCAGTTTGTTAAGAGTTTGTGCTGGAGGAGATGGGGAACAGAGGTGAATAAGTCTGGTGAGCTAGAAACCTTTGATTCTAGGAAACTCGGATAAGTCAGTAGCTTTGTGAGCACTGAATGTGTGGGTTTTGGAGCCCAGTGTGTGTTTTCGCTTGCCCGCCGGGTGCAAGCTAGAATTAAAGCTGATGGCTCACCAGTTCGTGGCTCCTGTATTTCATTAACGACTGTACGAATCTAATGTGAACCTGCATGGGCCAGGCGGCTGTGATTGTGGCCGCGACTACTGGCTTTACACTGACTATTTAAAATTACACAACTCCTTCTTCCCTCTTTCCTTCCTTTTCTCCATAGCACTTCTTATGATCTCACATACCACGTTTTATTTATTTTGTGGTCTTTCTCCCACAACTAGAATGAAAGCTACTTGAGGCTAGTTATGTTTTATTCAGTCTGTTGTATTTAATGCCAGTAGCTAAAGCTGTGTCTGGTAGATGGTAATCACTCACTAAATACTTGTCGAATGAGTAATAAATATAGTTAAGCATATAGTGAATGAGTAAAGAAAACATTTCAGGTAAGGGTGAAACTACATTGACCAAGTCTAGGACTGTGAATAGTATATTTAGAACCAGTAAGGAAATTTAGTTTGTCGTTTGAGTTAAAAGAAATGATTGAAGCTTTTTGGGCATTACTCTAATGAAAGTAAAATTACATTCCTATACGTTATTTGGACACTGGCCTTGTACTTTATTAGCAAATCCAATGTGTCAAAATCCCTGTTAGCAAATTAGTCCCCTCAGAATGGGAATATTCACCTTGATGGGGTTGAGAAGGCAAATACCTGCTGTTACCGGCCTCTCTCATTTACGTAAGGCCTACATCTGGAGAACACTACACCTGGGACACCCATGCAGCTCAGGCTGTGGTTCTTCCTAGTTGTCCTGTGTCAAGAGTGCTAACAGCTCTTCCCAGAAACAGGATTTTCTCTTTCTTGGGCTGTGAGTGCCAGGGTGGTGGAATTCATTGCCTGGAGCTGGAGAAAGAGCTCCTCTAAAGCACTGAGGGAGAATTAATCCTGGAGCACCTTCTGTGCCTCCTGTGTTATTTCCGTTTTAAATGACTGTACCAAAGTGGCTTTTATTTATGGATTCTTTTACATAATCCCAGAGCACCCGTGAGCTTCTGAAGTTGTTGTAAATTAGCATTGGTAATATGTTATTGGCTCAGCATTAAGTACTAATATTTTACCAAAATATTATGTCTGCAGGCACACACACACTGAAGTACAATTTTTTATTTTACCTGCCTCAAGAAGCAAACATTTAATAAAAGTTTTTCTAGTGAGTGAATGAAATGCTATAAATTAATACTTAGGTGATATGTGTATTATAATATAATTCTCTGGTAGGAGTTAGGCTTGTAGATTATTCTGTATTACTAAATAAAGCCTAATCAAAGTGCTTGTAAAAAATCAACCAAGTAGATTTTAGTGTTACCAGTCTTTTAAAAATTAAATTACCTAATGATTATCTTGCCTTAACTATTTGGCCATCTCATCTTCGCATAGATGTATGTTGAGATTTTTATTTTCCTTACAAAGTATACCTGAGTTGTTGCAACACATGAACAGATGAGCAATAAAAACCACAAAATACTATAACATAAATCATAACTGCTGTAATTTTAGAAATGTTTTTTTCTTAGCAGGAGTTCTCAGTTCTCTACCATCTCTATGTGAAATTCTCACTTTTTCTATGAAGCATATAATAATTAATACAACTTTTCTATGAATCTGACAAGATAAATTAGTCCTAAAATGTAGCATAAGATAACTAAAAAACAGACCTGCTGTATAAAGGTTTTGTATATGAACCAATTAAATATATTTCTGTTTTTAGAGAGACTGATCTTTATGCTTTCAGTTGTACAGTAGACAACAGCAGCAGTTATCCATTGAGATCACTGCTAGTTCACGATTGACAAAATTTCTTTTACATCTATTATACAACATAGTGTGGGATTGTCGAAAGAAATGGGAAAGACTTCTTTCTGAACATTTTTCACATTATAATTTAGAAAATCCGAAACACATACCATTTAGCTGTTGATGGAATGCTCTTATAAAAAGTCTGACCCCCCTTCTGCATAGCCAGGCATTTGATTCATCAGGTTTTGTTGTTGTTGTTGTTGTTTGACAGAGACAGAGAGAGGAACAGATAGGGACAGACAGACAGGAAGGGAGAGAGATGAGAAGCATCAATTCTTCATTGCAGCTCCTTAGTTGTTCATTGATTGCGTTCTCATATGTGCCTTGACCAGGGGGCTACAGCAGAACGAGTGACCCCTTGCTCAAGCCAGCGACGTTGGGCTCAATCCAGCGACTATGGGGTTATGTCTATGATCCCATGCTCAAGCCAGTGACCCCACACTTAAGCTGGTGAGCCTGTGCTCAAGGCGGCAACTTTGGGTTTTCAAACCTGGGTCCTCCACGTCCCAGTCTGACGCTCTATCCACTGATTCATCAGTTTTACTGGAGTAATTTGTACATTTTGTTCTGAAGTAGTAAGTAATAAATGTGGGGGGCAAGTAAATTCTAAAGAACAATGATAATATTTAACGAGACTGTTTTCATTTCCAGTGGCTCTGAAACGTATGTTGAATTTCAATGTGTCTCATGTTAAAAACAGCACTGGAGAACCAGTATGGAAGGTAAGAGAGTTTATTTTCATTAGGAGCTATTTCCCTTTTTTTAACCCTCATTGATCGTGATTGGAGAGAATTTCTTAATATTGAACAATAGCAAATTTTAATTGTAATTGTGACTACATGTTTTACTTTAAAATGGCTTCTTAATGTGAATCTTTTTGATAAATACTTTATGGAATCAAACACGTGATGACAGTAACATTTCTCTTGGGAATCCCGTTCTTCTGGGTGGTGCCACTCTGATAGGTCTAAACTCTGGTTGATGTTTTGTTCCTTAGCTTTGCAAGTCCAGAATTTGGATCTTGCAAGCTTATTCAGTGTTAGTCAGAGGGGGAGGAGGAGGGTTGGAGAAACAGGTGGTCACTTCTGTGTGCCCTGACCAAGAATCAAACCCAGGGCATCCACATGCCAGGGTGATCGATGCTCTACCACTGACCCAACCAGACAGGGCCTTATTATAACTTAAGATGAAAATTTTATAGTCTCTAGTATTTTTTTTCAGTTAAAGTTGACATTCAATATTACATTAGTTTCAGGTGTACAATATAGTAGTTAGATATTTATATAACTTATGAAGTGATCCCCCAATAAGTCTAGTACCCACCTGGCACCATACAAGTTTATTAAAATATTATTGACTCTGCCCTATCATGTACTTTATATCCCCATGACTATTTTCAAATTATCAACCTGTACTTCTTAATCCTGTCACCTTTTTCAACCAACCCCCAAGTCCCCTTCCATCTAGCAACATCAGTTTGTTCTCTGTATCTGTGAGTTTGTTTCTGTTTTGATTTTTCATTTATTTTATTTTTTAGATTTCACGTGTAAGTGAAATCTTTCTCTGGAAGATTTAGTTATCATAATGCCCTCTAGGTCCCTCAGTGTTGTTACAAATGGTAAGATTTCATTCTTTTTTATGGCCAAGTAATATTCCTTGTATACATGTACCATTTCTTCTTTATCCATTTATTTATTACTGGACACTTAGGTTGCTTCCAAATCGAGGTTATTGTATATGAAATGTTCTTCTTTATTACCTATGGGCTTTTTAAAAGTCTGTTTTAGGCCCTGGCCAGGTAACTCAGTTGGTTAGAGTATCACTGTTGGGCAGATAAAATATATTATGCTCACTTTGTTAAAGATGGTGCTGCCCACATGGAAGCCCGTCACCCAGGTGATATTATTTGCCCTTATGCTTGGGATGGGCGTAGGGGAAAGACTAATGTAAGCAGGCCAGGTCGTTATGGCCTAAGGCTTGGTTTTAAGAGTAAGTTTTTCCCCACACCCTTGACTGATTGGATGATGTAGGGTGGTGTACTCTCCTGAGGAATCCCATTATGCCTCAGATGGGTGACTTTGTATCAGAGACTTTCTTGTTTGTAGATTAGATTAAGGGTTTGAATTTCTACAGTATAAAGTGGGCCAGGCGAGGAGCTTGGTCTCTCTTGGTTCCTGAGGTATTAGAGAGGAGAACAGATTAAGGCCAGGTGGAGGAGAAGCAGCCAAGATGGCAGTGCTGAGGAAGAAGCCAGTTTGTGCAGGAGGAGATGGGGAACAGAGGTGAATAAGTCTGGTGAGCTAGAAACCTTTGATTCTAGGAAACTCGGATAAGTCAGTAGCTTTGTGAGCACTGAATGAGTGGGTTTTGGAGTCCAGTGTGTGTTTTCGCTTGCCCGCCGGGTGCAAGCTAGAATTAAAGCTGATGGCTCACCAGTTTTTGGCTCCATTGTTTCATTACCAACTGTTCGAATCTAATGTGAACCTGCATGGGTCAGGCGGCTGTGATTGTGGCCACAACTACTCTCTTGACAGTCACCCAATACATCAAGGTTTCAGGGTTCAATCCCCAGTTGAGGCACATACAAGAGACAGCCAATGATGGCATGAATAACAGAACAAGTCCAACAACTCAGTGTTTCCCTCTTCCTCTTTCTGTCTCTTTTCCCATCTTCTTTCTCTAAAATCATTTTTTTTTAAAAAAAGTATTTTATCTGATAAAGATATGGCTTCTCCAGGTTTTTGTTTTGTTTCCATTTTCATGAAATAGCATTTCTATCCCTTTACTTTCACTCTGTGTTTGTCTTTCAATCTGAGTGGGTTTCTTTTAGGCAGCAGGTGTATGGATCCTTTTTTTTTTTTTTTTAATGATTTGAGAGAAAGAGGAACATCGATCTGTTCTTGTATGTGCCCTGACTGGATCAAACAGGCCACCTCTGTGCTTCAGGATGATGCTCTAACCAACTGAGCTGTCTGGCCATGGCATATGTATTGATTTTGTTTTCTTTACATTCAGCTAACTTATGTCCTTTGATTGGAACATTTATTCCATTTACATTTAAAGTTACTATTGATAGGTCTTCTACTGTTGCCATTTTATTCATATTTTTTGTCTTTTTTATTTCTTCTTAAAGAAGTGCCTTTAACATTTCTTGTAATACTGGTTTAGTGGTAATGAAGTCCTTTAGCTTTTTTTTGTCTGGGAAGCTCTTTATCTGTCCTTTGATTCTAAGTGACAGCCTTCCTGGGTAGAGTGATTTGGTCATTTGTCCTTGCTTTTCATCACTTTGATTAGTTCATGCCAGTTCCTTAGTTCATGCCAGTCCCTTCTGTCCTGAAATATTTCTGTTGAGGAATCAACTGACAGTCTTATGGGAGCTCTCTTGTACATAACTGCTTTTCTCTTGCTACTTTTAAGATTCTTTGTATGTAACATTTTGCATTTTAATGATGGTGTGTCTTGGTGTGGACCTCTTAAGTTCATCTAGTTTGGGACTCTGCGCTTCCTGGATTTCTATGTCTATTTCCTTCACCAGATTAGGGAAGTTTCAGTGATTATTTCTTCAAATAGGTTTTCAATTTCTTGCTCTCTCTCTCTTCTCCTTCTGGTGCCAAATGTTGTTACACATTAAGTTGTCCCAGATTTCCCTAAACTGTCCTCATTTTTATTTTTATCCTTTTTTCTTTTTGCTGTTTCCATTGGGTGTTTTCTGCTACCTTGTGTACTACCATATCACTGATTCAGTTCTCTGCTTCATCTGATCTGCTGTTGATTTCACCTAATGTGTTCTTCATTTTAGTTATTGTATTTTTCATTTGTTTCTTTTTTATTGTTTCTGTCTCTTTCAGTAAGTTCTCACTGATTTCATCTATTCTTCATCTAAGTTCATCTTATTTCCTTATAACTAGTGTTTTGAACTCAGTATGAGGTAGTTTGCTTGCCTTTTTCTGGAGTTTTGTCCTATTCTTTCATTTGGGATATGTTTCTTTTCTCCTTATTTTGAATGACCCCCTAAGTTTATTTCTAGGTACTAGCTAGAGCTGCTATGTCTACCAGTCTTGGCAGGGTGCCTTATGTAAGAGGTCCTGTAATAGGTGCCAAAGTGGGGTCCAGGGGTGTACACTCCCTTGTCACCTGAGCTGGGTACTCCAGGGTATCTCTTGTGTAGGTTGTATACACCCTCCTATTGTAGTTGAGCCTTGATTGCTGTTGGTACTTCAGTGGGTGGAATTGACCCTCAGGCTGACAAGTTATGAGGATTGGCCTTGACTACATTGGACGAGCTGTAGTGTGGGGTTGACCCCTGGAATGGGATTCACTCTAGCGAGACTCTGGTGTCTGCCAGGTTTACCTTTTGGGTGTGTCATTTGTGGAGCTAGTTTGCTGGTACTTTGATCTAAAATTGACCACTGGATGTGTTGGGTCTGGGGCCTCTTGGGAAGCGCTCTGGTGCAGGTCCAGGTCAGCCAATCCCCTTACCTGGCCAGGGCTACCTGGTAGGAGTTACAAAGTGATCTGTGGTTATTTGCAGCTGTATTGGACTTGGAGGTGCCTGGGAGAGCCTATGCTGCAAACCGAGGCTGACTACCTCTCATGCCAAGGGCCGCTTAGCAAGAAATATAGGGTATGCCGAGGCCAGCCGCTGCTTGTTTGGGGTCCGTGGACTTTGGGAGATTTTAGTCAAGTCTGCTGTATGAGCCAAGGCTGACAGCTTATGAGCAGTAGCCACCAGTTGGGACTGGTATGTGGGTTGGGTAGAGCAGGTTTTCAGCAAATCAGCAAGATGAGTCCAATTTGATAGAGACTCAGATTTGGCACCCTCCTGCACCTGCACGCTGGGTGGAGAAGGTGGGCTCAGCAAAGGAACAATGGCACCTGCCAGCACTTTGGTCCCAGAGAGAGTTGTCCCTCCATAACTCATCCTGAATCCAGGTAATTTACTTCCTCCCCCTATGTCCCTATCTTATTTTTCGAGCGGTTACTGTTCCTCTGTGCTGGAGTCCAGAGTAAGTGAAGTTGTGAGCAAAGAAGTCTGTTTTGGGCCTGTTAAGGCCTGCAGCACGTAGGTCTACAATAGCAGTCCTGCAAGCCCCTCGCCTCCTCAGTTAGACACAACCCCTGCTGGTTTGCACACCTCACCTACCTGTTTTGGCAAATCTTCTTTCTGGGCTGGGCTCCCCTGTTCTTCAGGAGTACCTCCACAGTCAAGATATCCATCCCAACTCTTAGGGTGTGGGACCAGCCCATTCTGCATCTCCATCCATCCTATGGTTATGAACATTCTATTGATCATCAGAGAAAAGACAGCTTGACTTTGATGGACTCAGAACAAGAGAGCAAAAGAGAATAAAACCGCAAGACAGTAAATTTCAATTTAGGCAGAAACTAGTGAATGCTCAAGAACCCAGGTTCTGGAGTCAACGGACCTGGATTCAAGTTCTGACTCCACAATTTAATGAGTTCAATTACCAGTTTCAGCGTGGCTGCTTCTTCATCTAGTTAGTATAGGTCACCCTGGTCGGCAAACCACGGCTCGTGAGCCACATGCAGCTCTTAGGCCCCTTGAGTGCGGCTCTTCCACAAAATACCACATGCGGGCGCTACCTTGAAAAGGAATGTACCTACCTATATAGTTTAAGCTTAAAAAATTTGGCTCTCAAAAGAAATTTCAATTGTTGTACTGTTGATATTTGGCTCTGTTGCCTAATGAGTTTGCTGACCACTGGGATCTGTTCATCTAGTCCTCAGGAGGTTCTCAAGGGTGGTGGTCTACATTTGGCTGTAACTTTGATATGGTTGTGGGAAGAGGTAAGCACAGCATTTACCTCTTCTGCCATCTTGAGTAGAAGTCATCTAGTAATTTTTTAACCTGTAAAACGTAGTCTAAGAAGAAATTTACATAATTATTAATATATTTTAGCCTAAATAATAATGCTTTTAACCCTTTGAGTAGTGAGTTTTTTGTTAACCCTTTGAGTGAGGATGTACATGAACGTTCATACTACTCAAAGGGTTAAGAATGGATTCTTGTGCTAACGAACATTTTGGTGAAAAATAATGGAAAATATTAAATTGGAGTGTATGTATAAGAATTTGTTATACTTGATTTATTAAAAATGTATTTCTTAGTATGGGTTCTCTATTGACTACTCACTGAAAATGATGTTTAAAAAAACAATTTTTTTTTATTAGGTGCTTATATATGACCGATTTGGCCAAGATATTATTTCCCCTCTCCTGTCTGTGAAGGAGCTGAGAGACATGGGAATCACGCTGCATCTGTGAGTTTTAACATATTTATAATAATGGCATTTGTTTTCAAATATGTTTTTAAAGATTTCTTTGGCCACCTTAAAATCAAATTATAAGGAACATTTATAGAGAAAATAATGTTAAGTTACAGTACTTGTATAGAACATTTTTCTTTTTTCATCTAACCATTTACTTCTGAAATTTAAAATAATCCTCAGTCTAAGGCTTTCAAATTTCAGAATTTAAAATTTTCTCTCATATCATTTCCTACAAACTGGTTTACCTTTTATGTGAAGGAAAAGAACTGGTTGTATTAAGGTGTCTTCCAGCTCTGAAAATACTTATTTCTTTTAATTTAAATACACCTTTTTAAAACACAAATATCTAAATTAGTTTACTATTAGTGTGAAAGATATAAGCAACTATGAAATGACTGTTAATCACCGTTGGAGGCTATGTTGTCTTCTTAACTACTGGGTGTATTTGATTATGTCGCTTCTGATATGTTTGATTTTTAAAAAATTGCATGTGACTCTTTTGCTCTCTTGTTTATAGAAGAATGACTAAAATATTGTAACTAGAAGAATGTATATAGAAGACTCTACATAGAATATTATAGAAATAGAATGTTAGTCATATTTCTTGATATAAGCATGGTAAAATCTTACAATGAAGAATAAGGACATTTTGGGATTTGATTTTAGATATTTAAATCAATATACTCCCTGGATTGTCAAAAAAAAATTCAAGTGATAAAAATCTCTGAGTGCTTAGATGATCTCTTGTGCATTCTGTTATGAAGTAATAAGTACAAAAAAAAGTCTTAAAGTTGTAAGGAAGCATTTATATATCTTTCATTTTAGAAAATACATTAGATTTTATTTTAGTTCTTCAGCTTTCTGTTTTAGTTCTGTTGGAGAACTTCACTTTCTTCCCACTCACCTCCCCTCAACCGTTTTCTATGAAAAATGGGAATAAAGTTGATTTTGAATGTGCTTTCTTATTCAAGGACAACAATGGTAGAATAGACTATCTGACCAGAAGAGATATTAATAGTAAGGCAACTAGAGTAAAAGTAGTGAAGACTAGGAGGAGATTAGGTCTTTACCGATACATAAATAGTGGCACTGATCTAAGGAGAAAGCTGGATTAAATGAATAATCGCAGCAAGAGCTTTTATAGTACTGGTTACTGCTCTTGAACTAGTAAATTTCTACTTTAAGAAATACTGTTTTAAACTATTATATAGATAAGTGGCTAAGAAAAAAGTGAGTTTTATGTTCTTTATGTCTTCTAGGCTTCTGCACTATGATCGAGATCCTATTCCAGATGTTCCTGCAGTGTATTTTGTAATGCCAACTGAAGAAAATATTGACAGAATGTGCCAGGTAATGTGAGTTTTTATTTTCCTGATTCTTGCGTATGGAAACAGATTCTTTTTTAAAAAAGCTCTTCGGTGTACAGTGTGAAAATCAGAAATTCCCTTACTCAATTTCCCACTGATTTCTGAGACAATCTTTGAATTAATTTTAAATACTAGAAGACTGTATATGAATTTTAAATACTAGAAGGCTGGACTGACAAAAATTTGGGGGCTGAAGAAGCATTATATTGATTAAGACTGAGTCTAGCTTTACAAAAACATGAAAACTCTGACCTGTGGTAGCACAGTGGTAGAGTGTCAACCTAGAATGCTGAGGTCCCTGGTTTGAAACCCTGGGGTCACCAGCTTGAGCACTAGGTCATCAACATGATCCGAAGGTCTCTGGCTTGAATTCCAAGGTCTCTGGCTTGAACCCAAGATCTCTGGCTTGAGCAAGGGGTCACTGGCTTGGCTTGAGGCCTCCAGTCAGGGCATGTATGAAGAGCAATCAAAGAACAACTAAGGTGCTGCAAGTATGAATTGATAATTCTCATCTCTCTTCCCTCTCCCTCTCCCTCCCTCTCTACTTCTCTCTCTCTTTCACTCTCCCTCCCTCTCTCTCTCTCTCTCTCTCTCTCTCTCCCCCCCCCCGTCTCCCTGCCTGTCTCTCTCTCTGTGTCTCACTATCTCTCTCAATAAAGAAAAGCAAAACAGAAAACCTAAGTATATAGCTTTAAAAATAGGGTTTTATTTTTCTAAGATAATAGGAAGCCTGGAAGTAGGAAGTCCAAGCTAGTACAGCAGCTCTATGAGCTGATCAAAGACACCAGCTTTTTCTATCTTTCTGATCTGTCATCTTTAGTTTGTTGATTTTCATTATCTTGCTGGATGCACAGTCGTAGCTGTTGCTGTAGTTATCACATCTTTGCCTACACAAGAGGAAGGGGGAAATGGATATGCCAACACTGACAGTTTATTTTGATCTGGAAAGCTAAGCTTTCCTGGAAACTTCCAGAGATTTTTTTTTTATTATGCTTCACCAGGTACAATTGGATTCAAAGGAGTCTGCAAAATTTAATACTTAGATGAGTGTACTGCTATCACAAACAAAATCTGAATTCTTTTAGCAAGGAAGAGGGGGAAAATGGATAGGTAGCTAAGTTTCTGCCACAAATCACAAGCATCTGTACTTGTTATTTACTGTTGAATGAAGTTACTAATTAAATTGTTAATGAAGATTACATACTTGGTGTTTTATGTATTTAATGATGTTTGGCTTTCTGTTTTACCCTGCATTCCATAAAATTCACCCTTTTAAAGTATACAAAAAGTGCATACAGTTCAGTGGTTTTCAGTATATTACATACGAGTAGAATCATTTACATGGTCTGTTTTATCTGACTTCTTTCTCTTACCATAATCTTTTCAAAGTTCATATTGTAGCACGTATCAGTACTTCAGTCCTTTTTATTACTGAATAATATTCTGTTGTGTGAATATACCAAATTTTATTTATCCATTAGTAATAGGTTGCTTCCATCTTTTAGCTGTTATAAGTAAGCATTTGTGTACAAGTTTCTACATAGACACGTGTTTTCATTTCTCTTAAGTTCATAAACACAGAATTGTTTGGTTAAGTGATTACTCTAGTTAACCTTTTCAGGAAAGGCAAAACTAATTTCCAAAGTGGTTGTATCGTTTTATATTCCATTCAGCTTGTTTGAGGGTTCCAATTTCTCCAGATCCTTGCTAGTACTTTTTATTAGCTGACATTTCAATTGTAGCTATCCTAATGGGTATAAGTGGTATCACTATGGGTTTTTTTTTCTTTTATTAATTTTAATGGGGTGACATTAATAAATCAGGGTAAATATGTTCAAAGAAAACATCTCCAGGTTACCTTACTATTCAATTATGTTGCATACCCATCACCAAAGTTAAATTGTCCTCTATCACCTTCTATCTGGTTTTCTTTGTTACTCCTAGGTACTTTTTTTGATTGTAATAATGAAGGGGATTGTTTCCTTAATTTCTTTTGCTGACAGTTCATTGTTGGTATATAAAAATGCCTCTGATTTCTGAGTATTAATTTTATATCCTGCCACCTTGCTGAATTCATTTATCAGGTCCAGTAGTTTTTTTGCTGAGACTTTAGGGTTTTCTATATACAATATCATATAATCTGCAAATAGTGACAGTTTTATTTCTTCTTTTTCCATTTGGATGCCTTTTATTTCTTCTTCTTGTCTGATTGCTGTAGCTAGGACTTCCAGAACTATGTTGAATAAATTTGGTGAAAGGGGGCACCCGTGCCTGGTTTCTGATCTTAAGGGGATTGCTTTTAATTTTTTCCCATTGAGTATGATGTTTGCTATGGGTTTGTCGTAGATGGCCTTTTTCCTGTTAAGGAATGTTCTTTGTATTCCCACTTTACTGAGAGTTTTGATCATGAATGGGTGCTGGATTTTATCAAATGCTTTTTCTGCATCTATTGAAATTATCATGTGATTTTTGTCCTTCCTTTAGTTTATGTGATGAATCACATTGAATGATTTGCAAATATTGAACCAGCCTTGCCTCTCCAAAATAAATCCCACTTGATCATGGAGTATGATTTTTTTCATATATTGCTGGATCCGATTGGCTAATATTTTGTTGAGAATTTTAGCATCTAAATTCATCAGGGATATTGGTCTATAATTTTCTTTCTTTGTGTTGTCTGCCCGGTTTCGGGATCAGCATTATGCTCGGCTCATAAAAGGAGTTTGGAAGTCTTCCTTCCTCTTGAATTTTTTGAAATAGCTTGAGGAAGATAGGAGTTAGTTCTTCTTTGAGTTTTTGATAGAATTCACTTGTGAAGCCATCAGGCCCAGGACTTTTCTTTTTTGGGAGTTTTTTGATAACTGTTTCGATCTCATTTGTTGTAATTGGTCTGTTTAGGAGTTCTGATTCTTCCAGATTGATTGTTAGAATATTATATGATTCAAGAAATTTGTCCATTTTATTTAGGTTGTCTAATTTTTTGGCATAGAGTTCTTCATAGTATTTTCTTACAATACTTTATATTTCTGTTGTGTCAGTTGTTATTTCTCCACTCTCTTTTCTAATTTTATTTATTTGAGTCTTCTCTCTTTTTTTCTTGGTGAGTCTAGTTAAAGGCTCATCAGTCTTGTTTACCTTTTCAAAGAACCAGCTCCTGGTTTCATTGATCCTCTGTATTGTTTCCTTAGTCTCTATTTCTGCTCTGATCTTTATTATTTCCTTCCTTCTATTGGTCCTAGGCTTTATTTGCTGGTGTTTTTCTAATTCTCTGAAATGCAGGGTCAGGTTGCTTATTTGAGCTTTTTCTAGCTTCTTATGATATGCCTATAGTGCAATAAACTTCCCTCTCAGTACTGCTTTTGCTCTGTCCCATAAATTATGAATTGATGTATGTTCATTATCATTGGTTTCTAGAAACTTTTTTATTCTTTGATCTCATTGTTAATCCATTCATTATTTAATAACATGCTATTTAGTTTCCAGGTGTTTGAGCATTTTTAGTTTTTCTTTCGTGGTTAATTTCTAGATTCATGGCATTGTGATCAGAGAAAATGCTTGATATGATTTCAATAATCGTAAATTTGTTGTGACCATTATTGTGTCCTAACATATGGTCTATCCTAAAAAATGTACCAAAACGCGTGAGGAGAATGTATATTCTACTGCTTTAGGGTGAAAAGTTCTGAAGATATCTATTAAATCATGTTGAACGGTGTATCCTTTAAGTCTGCTGTTTCTTTATTAATTTTCTTTCTTTTTTTTATTTTCTTTTTTTTATCTTTTTATATATATATTTTATTATTATTAATTCTAATGGGGTGACACCAATAAATCAGGGTACATATGTACAATGAAACCATCTCCAGGTTATCTTATCATGCAATTGTGTTGCATACCCATCACCAAAAGTCAAATTGTCCTCTGTCACCTTCTATCTGGTTTTCCCTGTGTCCCTCCCCTCCTCCCTTTCCCACTCTTCCCACCCTCCCCCCATCCCGTAACCACCACTCTCTTGTCCATGTCTCATATTCTCACTTTTATGTCCCACCTATGTATGAAATCATGCTGTTCTCAGTTTTTCTTTTTTTCTGATTTACTTATTTCTCTCCGTATAATGTTATCAAGGTCCATCCATTTTGTTATAAATGATCCGATGTCATCATTTCTTATGACTGAGTAGTATTCCATAGTATATATGTACCATAGCTTTTTAATCCACTCGTCTTCTGACGGACACTTGGATTGGTTCCAAATCTTCGCTATTGTGAACAATGCTGCCACGAACATTGGGGGGGCATTTCTTCTTTTCGAACAGTGCTATGGTGTTCTTAGGGTATATTCCTATAAGTGGGATAGCTGGGTCAAAAGGCAGTTCGATTTTTAATTTTCTGAGGAATCTCCAAACTGTTTTTCACAGTGGCTGCACCAGTCTGCATTCCCACCAGCAGTGCAGAAGGGTTCCCTTTTCTCCACATCCTCGCCAGCACTTATTCTGTGTTGTTTTGCAGATGAGTGCCATTCTGACTGGTGTGAGGTGATATCTCATTGTGGTTTTAATTTGCATTTCTCTCATGATTAGTGATGTTGAGCATTTTTTCATATGCCTATTGGCCATCTGTATGTCCTCTTTGGAGAAATTTCTATTCATTTCTTTTGCCCATTTTTTGATTGGGTTGTTTCTCTTCCTGTTGTTGAGTTTTATAAGTTCTTTATAAATTTTAGTTATTAACCCCTTATCAGACGTGCTGTCGAGTATGTTCTCCCATTGTGTGGTTTGTCTTTTTATTCTGTTCTTATTGTCTTTAGCTGTGCAAAAACTTTTTAGTTTGATATAGTCCCATTTGTTTATCTTGCCTTTTATTTCATTTGCGTGTGGAGATAAATCGACAAATATACTGCTGGTACAGGTGTTGGAGAGCTTGCTGCCTATGCTTTCTTCTAAGATGCTTATGGTTTCACGTATTACATTTAAGTCTTATCCACTTTGAGTTTGTTTTTGTGCATGGTGTAAGTTGATGGTCTAGTTTCATTTTCTTGCAGATAGATGTCCAATTTTCCCAGCACCATTTGTTAAAGAGGCTGTCTTTACTCCTTTGTATGTTCTTTCCTCCTTTGTCAAATATCAGTTGTCCATAAAGCTGTGGGTTTATTGCTGGGTCCTCTGTTCTGTTCCATTGATCTATATGCCTGTTCTTATGCCAGTACCAGGCTGTCTTGAGTACAATGGCCTTGTAGTAAACCTTGATATCTGGAAGAGTGATACCTCCTGCTTTATTTTTTCTTTTTGAGATTGCTGAGGCTATTCGTGTTCTTTTTTTGTTCCATATAAATTTTTGGAATATGTGTTCTATATCTTTAAAGTATGTCATTGGTATTTTAATTGGTATTGCATTGAATTTATAAATTGCTTTGGGTAGTATAGACATTTTAATGATGTTTATTCTTCCTAGCCATGAGCACTGTATTTGCTTCCACTTGTTTGTATCTTCCTTGATTCCTTTTATCAATGTTTTATAATTTTCCGAGTACAAGTCCTTAACCTCCTTGGTTAAGTTTCCTCCTAGGTACTTTATTTTTTTGGCTGTAATAGTGAAGGGGATTGTTTCCTTCATTTCTTTTGCTGACACTTCATTGTTGGTATATAGAAATGCCTTTGATTTCTGAGTATTAATTTTATATCCTGCCACCTTGCTGAATTCATTTATCAGGTCCAGTAGTTTTTTTGACTGAGACTTTAGGGTTTTCTATATACAATATCATATAATCTGCAAATAGTGACAGTTTTACTTTTTCTTTTCCAGTTTGGATGCCTTTTATTTCTTCTTCTTGTCTGATTGCTGTAGCTAGGACTTCCAGAACTATGTTGAATAAGAGTGGTGAAAGGGGGCATCCCTGCCTGGTTCCTGATCTTAAGGCGATTGATTTTAATTTTTGTTCATTTAGTATGATGTTTGCTGTCTGTTTATCGTAGATGGCCTTTATCATGTTAAGGAATGATCCCTGTATTCCCACTTTACTGAGAATTTTGAGCATAAATGGGTGCTGGATTTTATCAAATGCCTTTTCTGCATCTATTAAATTATCATGTGATTTTTGTCCTTCCTTTTGTTTATGTGATGAATCACATTGATTGATTTGCGAATATTGAACCAGCCTTGCCTCTCCAGAATAAATCCCACTTGATCATGGTGTATGATTTGTTTCATACATTGCTGGATCCGGTTGGCTAATATTTTGTTGAGAATTTTAGCGTCTAAATTCATCAGGGATATAGGCCTATAATTTTCTTTCTTTGTGTTGTCTTTGCCCGGTTTTGGGATCAGAATTATGCTCGCCTCATGAAAGGAGCTTGGAAGTCTTCCTTCCTCTTGAATTTTTTGAAATAGCTTGAGGAGAATAGGAGTTAGTTCTTCTTTGAGTTTTTGATATAATTCACTTGTGAAGCCATCAGGCCCAGGACTTTTCTTTGTTGGGAGTTTTTTGATAACTGTTTTGATCTCATTTGTTGTCATTGGTCTGTTTAGGTGTTCTGATTCTTCCAGATTGAGTATTGGAAGGTTATATGATTCAAGAAATTTGTCCATTTCACCAAGATTGTCTAATTTTTTGGCATATAGTTCTTCATAGTATTTTCTTACAATGCTTTGTGTTTCTGTTGTGTCAGTTGTTATTTCTCCACTGTCCTTTCTAATTTTATTTATTTGAGTCTTCTCTCTTTTTTTCTTGGTGAGTCTAGTTAAAGGTTCATCAATAATGTTTACCTTTTCAAAGAACCAGCTCCTGGTTTTATTGATCCTCTGTATTCTTTCCTTAGCCTCTATGTCATTTATTTCTGCTCTGTTGTTTATTATTTCCTTTCTTCTACTTGTCTTGCGTTGTATTTGTTGTTGTTTTTCTAGTTCTTGTATATGCAGGGTCAGGTTGCTTATTTGAGCTTTGTCTAGCTTCTTATGATATGCCTGTAGTGCAATAAACGTCCCTCTCAGAACTGCTTTTGCTGTGTCCCATAAATTTTGCATTGAGGTATGCTCATTATCATTTGTTTCTAGAAACTTTTTTATTTCTTCTTTGATCTCATTGTTAATCCATTCATTATTTAATAACATGCTATTTAGTTTCCAAGTGTTTGAGTATTTTTCAGTTTTTCTTTTGTGATTAATTTCTAGTTTCATGGCATTGTGATCAGAGAAAATGCTTGATATGATTTCAGTTTTCTTAAATTTATTGAGACCATTTTTGTGTCCTATCATGTGGTCTTTCCTAGAAAACGTACCATAAGCGCTTGAGAAGAATGTATGTTCTACTGCTTTAGGGTGAAAAGTTCTGAAGATATCTATTAAATCAAGTTGATCTAGTGTTTTCTTTAAGTCTGCTGTTTCTTTCTTGATTTTCTTTCTTTAGGATCTATCCAGTGTTGTTAGTGGGGTATTAAAATCCCCTAATATGATAGTATTGCTGTTAATCTTGAGCTTTATAACCATCAAAGTCTGCTTTATGTATGTCGGGGCTCCTATATTTGGTGCATAGATGTTTATAATAGTTATATCTTCCTGTTGAATCCATTTATCATTATGTAGTGTCCTTCTTTATCTCTTACTACAGCCTTTGTTTTAAAGTCCATTTTGTCAGATATAAGTATTGCTACTCCTGCTTTTTCTTCATTTCCATTTGCATGAAATATTTTTTTCCATCCTTTTTCCTTCAATCCATGTGCCTCTTTTGTTTTAAGGTGTGTCTCTTGTAGACAGCATATGTATGGGTCTTGTTTCTTTATCCATGCAGCTACTCTATGTCTTTTGATTGCATCATTTAATCTATTTACATTTAAGGTTATTATTGATATGTAGTTATTTATTGCCATTTTATTCTTTAAAGCTGTATTCTTCTTTTGCTATATTCTTTCCTCCCTTTAAACTGTTCACAAGAGGCCCCTTAGTATCCCTTGCAGAATTGGTTTGGTTTTTATGAATTCCTTCAGGCTTTCTTTTTCTGGGAAGCTCTTTATTTCTCCTTCAATTTTAAACGTTAGCCTTGCTGGATAGCGTAGTCTTGGTTGTAGGTTCTTGTTCTGCATTACTTTGATTATATCTTGCCATTCCCTTCTGGCCTCAAGTGTTTCTGTTGAGAAGTCCGATGTCATCCTTATTGGGGCTCCTTTGTAGGTGATAGCCTTTTTTTCCGTAGCAGCTTTTAAAATTTTTTGTTTATCCATTACCTGTGGTATTTTAACTATGATGTGTCTTGGTGTAGATCATTTTGGGTTTCTCTTTAATGGAGTTCTGTGTGCTTCTTGAACGTGTGGAGTGTTTCCCAGCCTTCATTTAGGAAAGTTTTCTGCTATGATTTGATTGAACAAAGTTTCCATTTCCTGTCCTCTCTCCTCTTCTTCAGGCACCCCTATGATGCGAATGTTGTTTCTCTTCATGTTTTCACAGAGCTCCCTTAGAGTTTCCTCACATTTTTTGAGTCTCTTTTTCTTTTTCTTCTCTGCTTCTGTGCCTTTGTTTATTGTGTCCTCTAACTCACTTATTCAATTCTCAGCGTGATTCATCCTGCTTTTAGTTCCTTCCATTGTGGTCTTCAGTTCTGATACTGTATTTGTCATTTCTGTCTGATTGTTTTTTATTATTTCAATTTTGTTTTTTATACTTGTTATCTCTTTATTTAGGTGTTCATAATGACTATCCATTGTTTCTCTAATTTCTTTGAACATCCTAACTATCATTATTCTAAATTCTGCTTCTGGTAATTTCGTTATATCTGGTTCATTCAGGTCCTTCTCTGGGGATTTCTCTTGATTCATTTGGTTTGCATTCCTCTGCCTGCCCATTTTGTCTGTTTATAAGCAAGTTGTGGCCACTGGAGTCCAGTAGGTGTTGCCTTTTTGTTCTCTAGGTGTGGTCTGTCTGCATGCTCCCCACCCCCTCTGCCGCTGCCTATGGTGGTTGGGTATGGGCGTTGCCAGCGCCGGCCCTCTGTGGCTTTTGCTGTTCTTTCTGACTCTCCTCCGCGGGAGGGGCTGTCACTCAAGCCACAAGCCTCAGCACCAATGGTAGAGGTGAGCACCTTTGCTCAGCTGCGGACCCAGCTTGTTTCCGGACTTCTGCCCAGAACCCCGCAGTCAGAGCCTGCTCACCACAGTTTCGCGGGTTGGGCAGGGCTTTTGACGTGCTCTCAGCTGAGAGTCTTTGCCCGTTCGGAGCTTTAGCCCCGCCCTCGAGGCTAGGGCCCTTCTGCGCAAGGTCGCAAACCCAGGTTTATTGGGCCGGGCGTGTTTGCTGGCTTTCGCTCAGCTGCGGACTTCCTCTCCTCCCGACTCTACCCCGCCCCTGCGCTCGGAGTTCGCTTGCACACGTATAATGGCAAACCGCAGTTTCTCCTGCCGGGCGGAGCTGGTAGCGTGAGCTCAGCCGCGAGCCCCCTCCCGTCCCTGTTGTTAGCCCGGTCCCCAGGGTCAGTGCCGGCTTGTGCAGGGTCGCAGAACAGATTTTTTGCCCGTTCCTGGCCTCCTGCTTTGTCCCCGTAAGTGGCATTACAGGCGGGCCCGCAACAGCCGGAGCGCTTTCGCGCGTCCCCTCCGACCCTGCTGGGCTAGCCCAAGCTCACACCGGCTTGGCCTCTGCCAATGCCGACAGAACCGCGTTTCAGCATGCTGGCGCCCCAAACCCTTCAGCAACCCTCAGCAGAGTAGGATGGGACCTAATACTCCACACTGTAGGCCTGGGAGCTCCCTCACTTGTTTCACAGCTCAAAACTGTCCAAATGCCTCTTCTAGGCTCTGGGACTGCTGGCTCGGGCTTGGTTCCTGGGACCCAGGTCTCTCCCTCTCCGCCAAACTCTCCTCCCGCCACGCGGGTCTCTCCGGGCTGCCGTTTGCTCCGGGGAGCTGGGCAGCCCTCTTCGCGTTTTCGCTATTCCTACCAGTCTCAATGTGGCTTCTGCAGTGTTCCTTGGTTGAAGAGTCCACTTAGTTTAGTTCAAAGTTGGTTTATCCAGATGATGGTTCTTATAATTGAGTTATAATCGACTTTGGTTCTGGGAGTTGGAAGTTTGTACGTCCATCTACTCCGTCGCCATCTTGCTTCCCTCATTAATTTTCTTTCTTGAGGATCGATCTAGTGATGTTAGTGGGGTATTGAAATTCTCTACTATTATAGTATTGCTGTTAATCTCGCCCTTTATATATTCATCAAAGTCTGATTTTGTGCGGGCTCCTATATTTGGTGCATAGATATTTATAATAGTTATATCTTCCTGTTGAATTGTTTTCTTTATCATTATGTATTGTCCTTCTTTATCTCTTACTACAGCCTTTGTTTTAAAGTCCATTTTGTCAGATATAAGTATTGCTACCCCGGCTATTTTTTCAATTCCATTTGCATGAAATATTTTTTTTTCATCCTTTTACCTTCAGTTTATGTGCATCTTTTGTTTTAAGGTGTGTCTCTTGTAGACAGCATATGTATGGGTCCTGTTTCTTTATCCACGCAGCTACCCTATGTCTTTTGATTGGATAATTTAATCCATTTACATTTAAGGTTATAATTGATATGTAGTTTATTGCCATTTTATTTTTTAAAGCTGTACTCTTCTTTTGCTATATTCTTTCCTCCTTTTGAACTGTTCACAACAGGCCCCTTAGTATCTCTTGCAGAATTGGTTTGGTTTTAAAGAATTTCTTGAGTTTTTTTTTTTTGTCTGGGAAGCTCTTTATTTCTCCTTCAATTTTAAAGGTTAGCCTTGCTGGATAGAGTAGTCTTGGTTGTAGGTTCTTGTTCTGCATTACTTTGAATATATCTTGCCATTCCCTTATGGCTTCAAGTGTTTCTGTTGAGAAGTCGGATATCATCCTTATTAGGGCTCCTTTGTAGGTGATAGCCTTTTTTCTCTAGCAGCTTTTAAAATTTTCTCTTTATCCCTTAGCTTTGGTATTTTAAATATGGTGTGTCCTGGTGTAGATTTCTTTGGGTTTCTCTTTAATGGAGTTCTGTGTGCTTCTTGAACGTGTGAAATGTTTTTCAGCCTTACTTTAGGGAAGTTTTCTGCTATGATTTGATTGAACAATGTTTCTATGTCTTGTTCTCTCTCCTCTTTTCAGGAACCCCTATGATGCGGATGTTATTTCTCTTCATGTTGTCACAGAGCTCCCTTAGAGTTTCCTCACATTTTTTGAGTCTTTTTTCTTTTTTCTGCTCTGCTTCTATGCCTTTGTTTATTGTGTTCTCCAACTCGCTGATTCAACCCTCAGCCTCATCCATCCTGTTTTAATTCCTTCTATTGTGGTTTTCAGTTCTGATACTGTATTTGTCATTTCTGTCTGATTCTTTTTTATTATTTCAATTTCCTTTTTTACACTTGTTATCTCTTTATTTCGGTGTTCATAATGACTATCCATTGTTGCTCTAATTTCTTTGAACATCCTAACTATCGTTATTTTAAATTCTGCATCTGGTAATTTGGTTATATCTGGTTCATTCAGGTCCTTCTCTGGGGATTTTTCTTCATTCATTTGGGTTGCATTTCTCTGCCTGCCCATTTTATCTGTGTATAAGAAGGGTGTGGCCACTGGAGTCCAATGGGTGTTGTCTTTGTGTTCTCTAGATGTGGTCTGTCTGCAGGCTCACCACCCCCTCTGCCTCTGGCTAGGGCGGTTGGGTATGGGCGTTGCCAGTGCCAGCCCACTGTGGCTGTTGCTGTGATTTCTGCCTCTCCTGCAATGGAGGGGCTGTGTTCTGTTGCCGGGCTCTACAAGCCTCAGCCTGCGTGGGCCTTCGCCTCACCCCCACAGGTTGGGTTGAGCACTGCACTCAAGCCATAAGTCTCAGTACTAAATGTAGAGGTGAGCGCCGTTGCTCAGCTGCGGACCCAGCCTGTTCATGGGCTTCCACCCAGCCCCGTGGTCAGAGCCTGCTCGCCATAGTTTCTCAGGTTGCATGTCGCTGCTGAGGAACAGTTGTGAGCGTCCACCCGTCTGGATCTTTAGGCCCGCCCCCGATGCCAAGGCCCGCCTGCACAGGATTGCAAACCGCGGTTTATCGGGCTGGGCGGGGCTTCTGGCGTGGCCTCAGCTGCGAGCCTCCGCTCAGCTGGGGCTCTTATCCCGCCCCCACGTTCAGAGCCAACTCATGCACACAGGACCGCAAACCGGGGTTTCTCGGGGCAGGGCTGCTGGCATGTGTTCAGCCTCGAGCCTCCGCCTCACACTGGTCGTAGCCCCGCCCGCACCATCAGGGCCAGCTTGCTCAGGGTCCAGGGTCTCAGAGCAGATCTCTGCCTGTTTCTGGCCTCCCGCTTTCTCCCCGCAGGTGTGGCTACAGGGGGGCCCGCAGCTGCCGGACCGCTTTCGCGTCCCCTCCGCCCCTGCTGGGCTAGACTGAACTCACACCGCTGGGCCTCCACCCCACTGACAGAACCGTGTTTCAGCCTCCCGCAGCCACCGTCCCTCCAGCAAGCCCTCAGCAGTGTGGGTGGGTGCACTGCAGCTCAGACCCTAACACTCCATACTGTAGTCCTGGAAGCTCCCTCCATCTAAGCAGCTCTGCTCTAAGTGCCGTGGGACAGCTTGTTTGGCTTGTGTCCTGTCTCCCTTTGCTGGTATTGCTAGTTCAGGGGAAATATTCTTTTTTGATTATGGAAGTGACTTAGCCTAGGGTTTAGGGTGGCTGTCCCTCAGATTGTTTCTCCCTGTGCCTTCAGTCCACACTCTCCTCCCGCTGCTCTGGTCCTCTCCTCTGTCCCCGTTCCCCAGAGCCCCTGGTGAGTGGTTGTGAGAGAAGTTTTCTACGCTGTCCCTTTAAGAAGAATCTTGGGTCTGAGAAAACTGTCTCTTTCTCACAAACAGTATCTCACTTGTTTCACAGCTCAATATTGTCCAAACGCCTCTTCTAGGCTCTGGGGCTGCAAGCTGGGGCTTTGTTCCTGGGACCCAGGTCCCTCTCTCTCTGCCAAACTCTCCACCCGCCACGCGGGTCTCTCCAGGCTGCCGTTTGCTCAGGGGAGCTGGACAGCCCTCTTCACGTTTTTGCTTTTCCTACAAATTTCAGTGTGGCTTCTTCAGTGTTCCTTGGTTGTAGAGTCCATTTAGTTTAGTTCAAAGTTGGTTTATCCAGATGATGGTTCTTAAAATTAAGTTATAATCCACTTTGGTTCTGGAAGTTGGAAGTTGGTACGTCCGCCTACTCCATCGCCATCTTGCCGTCCCAGTATCACTATGGTTTTGATTTGCATTTTCCTGATGATTAGTGAGTGATGTTAAATGTCATTCGATGTGGTATGTCTTTGGAGAAATTTCTATTCACATCCCTTGTTCAAGTTTTAAATGGGTTGTCTTTTTATTACTGCATTGTTAGAGTACATGTTTTGTATATGAGACCCTTATCGAGTATATTATTTGCAAATATTTTCTCCCATTTTATAGGTTTTTTCACTCTTGATGGCATCCTTTAGAGCACAAAGTTTTTTATTAGAAACTTAATTTTAAAATAATATTTTTCTTTAGTTGCTTGTACTTTTGGTACCATATTAAAGAAACTATTGCCAAATCAGTTTTCTTCAAAATTTTTATGTATGATTTGAGGTGTCATTCTTTTGCATGTAACTATCCAGTTCTCCCATAATCATTTGTTGAAGAAATTATTCTTTCTCCAATGAACGTTCTTGGCAGGTTTGTTGAAAATTAATTAACAGTGGATACTTTGGTTTATTTCTGGACTCTCAGTTCTATTCCGTTGACCTGTGCTGTCATGCCACACTGTCTTGATTGCTCCTGCTTTGTAACAAATTTTGAAGTTGGAAATAGGTCTTGGCCAGCTTGCTCAGTGGATAAGAGTGTCAGCCCGGCACATGGACATCCTGGGTTTGACTCCCAATGAGGGCACACAAAAGAAGCAACAATCTGCTTCTTCCCCCGCCCTCTCCCCCTTCTCTCCTTCTTCCCTTCCCACAACCAATAGAATGATTGGTTTGAGCTTTGACCCCAGGTGCTTAGGCTAGCTTGGTTGTTCCGAGCATCAGCTTCATGTGCTAAGAATAACTCTGTTGATCCAAGCACATCAGCCTTGGGTGCTAAAAATAGTTTGGTTGATTTGGCATTGGCCCCAGATGGGAGTTGCCAGGTGGATCCCAGTCAGGGGGCATGTGAAAGTCTGTCTCTCTGTCTCCCTTCCTCTCACTTAAAAAAAAGTAGTGGGAAATTGAGTTCTCCAATTTTGAACTTTGTTTTCAGCATTGTTTTGGCTTCTTTGAACCCCTTGAATTTCCATATTAATTTTAGGATAGGTTTCTCAGTTTCTTTAAAAAAGACACCTGTGGTTCTGATAGGGATTGCATTGAATCTGTAGATCAATTTTAGAGTATTGGTATCTTAGCAATATTAAATTTTCTGATTCATGAACATGCGATATATTTCTGTTCATTTTGATCTTTAATTTTAGTAATGTTTTGTAGTATGCGGAATATAAGTTTTGTACTTCTTTTGCTAAATTTATTCTTTATATTTTTTAAAGCTTTTGTGAATGGAATTGTTTTCTTAATTTTATTTCTAGGGTCGCTCATTGCAAGTGTATAGGTAATGAATGCCAGCTGACTTACATATTGAGCTTGCATCCTGCAACCTTGCTCAACTCTCTGTCCTTTTAAAATGTTTCCATCATTCTTTGATCACTTCTTTTTCTGGGAAAGTAAGATGTTCCAGTCTCATTTTGTACTTTCTCTGTCCCAGCCCAAGATTTAACTAAGTAGTTCTCTAAGGAGTCCTGATGGTTTTGTAGAAAATAGTATTTAGAAATTAGCATCCGGGCATTGGTGCTAAGGTGTCACAGTTGTTAGGTCCTCTCAATGAACAGAGCTAGGAAACAGATGTATGTCTGTCTATGTACACACACTTTTATATTTTTATTTAATCTTTTCACTCTTCCTGCTTATCTTTCTATTTAGACGGAGAACCTCAAAAACTGTTTCAGTTCAGAAATACAGGATTCATTCAAGCTTTTTCTTTTTCCCTTTACAAGTTTGTAACTTCTTTCTCTGACAGTGAGAAATGTAGCTCTCAGTATCCTCAACATATTTTCTCGGTCATCTCAATTCTCAATCCTTTAATGAATCTCCTAGCCTTTGTGGAACCACTGCTTAGCTCAGCCACCTCCCTCACGTTGTCTCCAAATCCTCAATTTTTCACATTTCAACATCTCTGAAATCATATCCACTTAAAATTGATGATGTGTTATAGAATTTTATTGGAAGCATTAATTCTTTTTTTCTTTTTTAGAGAGAGACACAGACAGACACAGGGAAGCAGGCAGGCAGGCAAGAAGGGAGAGAGATGAGAAGCGTCAACTAACTCATAGTTGCTTCTCATACGTTTCGACAAGGGGTTTCAGCCGAGCCAGTGACCCCTTGCTCAAGCCAGCTACCTTGGGCTCAAGCCAACAATCTTTGGGCTCAAGCCAAAGGTTTTGTTTATGGATCATGTCCAAAGGGTCATGTCTGTGATCTTATACTTAAGCTGACAATCCTGCACTCAAGCTGATGACTCTGAGCTCAAGCCGATGACCCTGTACTCAAACCAGTGACCTTGAGGTATCACACCTGAAATCTCAGTGTCCCAGGTCAGCACTGTATCCACTGCACCACCACTGGTCAAGTGGTAGCATTAATTCTTTGTTAGTGTTATATAAAATAATGATGCCTGTTAACATTGCATAAAATAATGGTGCCAGTTAAAATTGACAGTATCTTAAATTTGAAAAAATATTATATAGAGGTCATTTTGCCTGAAATTAAAGAAGATAAGTAAATTTGAGTTAAGAATTACTATATCAGTAAATCATACTTCTTTTGGATGATTGAGAAGGAATACTTCTGGAGTTGATTATTGGAATTATGTCTGCATGGTGACAGAATTATTTGTTGTATTATCATATGATCAGAGCAGTAGAAGGCAGTATCTTCTGCCAAGTATATTAAGCATTTCTCTATAAGAGCCATTTCTGGATATTTCTAAGAAATGCAGACATGTTATTTGAAATCAGTTTTGTAAAATATTGTAATAGGGCTTTATTGATAATATAACTTTAATTATTTATTTATTTATTTATTTTATTTTTTACAGGGACAGAGAGAGTCAGAGAGAGGGATAGATAGGGACAGACAGACAGGAACAGAGAGAGGTGAGAAGCATCAATCATAGTTTTTTGTTGCGACACCTTAGTCATTCATTGATTGATTCTCACATGCGCCTTGACCGCGGGCCTTCTGCAGACCGAGTAACCCCTTGCTCGAGCCAGCGACCTTGGGTCCAAGCTGGTGAGTTTTTTTTTGCTCAAGCCAGATGAACCCGCACTCAAGCTGACAACTTCGGGGTCTTGAACCTGGGTCCTCCACATCCCAGTCTGATGCTCTCCACTGTGCCACCGCCTAGTCAGGCAGTATAACTTTAATTATTAAAATATACATTAGTGCCTGACCAGGCGGTGGCTCAGTGGATAGAGCATCAGACTGGGATGCGGAAGACCCAGGTTTGAGACCCAGAGCTCGCCAGCTTGAGCGCGAGCCCATCTGGCTTGAGCAAAAGCTCACCAGCTTGGACCCAAGGTCGCTGGCTCCAGCAAGGGATGGTTCGGTCTGCTGAAGGCCCGTGGTCAAGGCACGTGTGAGAGAGCAATCAATGAACAACTATGGTGCCTCAATGGCAATGAGAAACTAATGATTGATGCTTCTTATTTCTCTCTGTTCCTGTCTGTCTGTCCCTATCTATCCCTCTCTCTGACTCTCTCTCTGTCCCTGTAAAAGAAAATAAATAAACAAAACATAATATATATATATATATATATATATATATATATATATATATATATACACACACACTCACACACACACACACACACACATTAGTTATGTCTGGTAATCAAATAACCAATACTTACTTCTTCTTAATTTTGTTCTCTTGGGATAGTTTATTTTTTTAAATGGTTGATTTTAGAGAATCAGAGAGAGAAAGGGGGGGAGCATTCATCCAGTGTTCCACATAGTTGTGCATTCTTGGGTCACTTCCCGTACATTCCCTTACTGGGGATTGAACCTACAACCTTTATGTTTCAGGATGACACTCTAACCAACAGAGCTAACCATCTAGGGGGATAATTTTTTTTATTGTCATTTTTATATAACCTTTTTTAAAATACTTACATTTTTCTTCAAAACCTTGCTCTTACAGTATCTAAAAGATTTTTATTTATGATTATCCTTTATACTTTCCTATAAGAATGAAGTATTCATTGTATTTATAGGATCTTCGGAATCAACTCTATGAATCATATTATTTAAATTTTATTTCTGCTATTTCAAGAAGTAAACTGGAAGATATTGCAAATGCAGCATTAGCAGCTAGTGCAGTACCACAAGTAGCCAAGGTAAGAGATTTTGGTTGGCTGACTACAATTTGTTAATATAAATTTAGTAATATTCTGAAACCTGTTAATTGATATAGGTGTTCAATAGACAAAGGACCAGAACCACCTAAGAAATATTTAGAAAAAGTTCTAATGTGAATTATCTTAAACTTGACATAGGCAAAATAAACAAAACTAAAGGGTACCTAGTCAGTGAATCTGAAAGACAACTTGTAGTATCTATAATCACTATATTCAGCATATAATCTCTAGATCTTTTCTTAATTAGGAGAGAGGATCAAAAGAAGCTATGTTGCATATTATAAGAAAGATGAAATTCACAATAGGCCAGCAGTTCTACATGGTAGTGACAGGTTCATCTTATAAATAAATCTGTATAGTATGTTCTTGATTACAGCCCTGATGTGCCCTGTGCTTCTTGAATTTAGAGAAGACATAAATGAAATACTGGGGAGTGGTATCGAGCAAATAGGAGACTAAATAACCATGCATTTACTCCCCATTTTTTTCTTGCTGATAGATTTAGATAGTATTCATTCATAGATTTAGATAGTATACTACTATATCCGATTAGTTTTTGAAGCTTATGTCTTAATGTTCTTGCTCTTCCAAAATTATTAATTCTGCATAAAATAATACGAATGATTTTCAATTTATTTAACTGAATTGAACATGTTTCAAGTAGTTTTCTTTTTAGTTTTCTTTTTCAATTACAGTTTTAGTTTTCTTCATTTGTCTCCGAATTTAGACTTGTAAAGATTTATTATATTTTTTCTCCACTTATAAATGTTCATGGTAGGAAAACTTAACTGTGATTTTCTTAGGAAAGTGTAGGTACACTGACTATAAAAATTTTAGTTGAGCTTTTTCCTCAAAATTGATATCTATTTCCTTCCCACTCATAATTCTTAAAAAGTTTTTGTCTTTATAAATTTTGTTTTCTGAACACATTTACTCTCTTCCTTAATAATTTATTGCTCAATGTCTTATTTTTATTGTTTTTTTGATATTAACTTGTCATTCTTACCCAGTTAGACAATCAGCTACATAGTATAATTTTTAGCTATTTCATATAATTGTATTTTCCCGTTTTTACCATTGGTAGATTAAATCAAACTTAAGGAGTTTTAAATATTGTAAAATTGATTTGTAAACCTTTTCTTTTATTTCTAGGTTTTTGATCAGTATCTCAATTTTATTACTTTGGAAGATGATATGTTTGTGTTATGTAATCAAAATAAGGAGCTTGTTTCATATCGTGGTATGTAAAAATAGGATTAGTGAATTCAATGTTAACAAAATGAATGGTGTATGGTTAAAAAACAATGAACAAGTTTAGTGCACTGCAAAACCAGCCTTGTTTGTGCAGTAGAGCTGAATAAGATTTTTTTAAAGCACATGAAGAATATGAATCTCAGTGTGAATTCTGTCACATATAAACAACATTAAGTTGATAAACCTGTTATGTAAGCTCAGCAAAGAGCCAATTTTTTTTACCTTTTAGGGTACCACACAGCACCTTTACACAAATGGTTCACTCATGGCAAGCGAGACGCCAGTGTAGTAAAATTCATTTCACTTAATCTTCTAGTACTTTGATTCTTAGAAAAGAACAAGTTACTTTGCTTCTCTGTGCTTCAGTTCCTTACCTATAAAATGAGGATAATAATACTATGTACCTCATAGAGTTTTTGTGAGTATTAGATGGATTAGTATGTGTAAAATGCCTAGAAAGTTTTCTGCACATGGTAAACACTCAGAAAAAGTTGGCTAGTATTGCTGTTTGTCAAGATCAGACAGCAACAAGGAGTCAGCAGCTTACGGAATGAAGTATAAGTGCTATTCTCAAATATAGGTTGTTAGACTCCACGGTAGTGGTGTTGAGTATTGGTATTGAATCAGAGGCTAACCACCTCTGGACTTTGTATTTCAATTTTGGTAAACTGACCATTCCTGTGATACAGATTAAAATGAACAGACATTAATACACACAGATACACACACACATACATACACATTATATTGTCTATGTTGCTTTGTTGTTTTTATGTAAGAACATTTAACATGAAATCTACTCTCAACATTTTAAAGTATACAATATTGTTAATAATAGGTACAATGTTGTATAGCAGATTTCTGTAACTTCATTCATCTTGCTTAACTGAAATTTTCTGCCCATTGATTAGTTATGTCAAATATTTTAAAGAAAATTGTAGACCATAGAGGTAATTAGCCAATTCAGTGAAATAATCATTAATTTTCTACTTGAGGATTGAGATATTTGATGATAACTATGATTGCAGTGGTTCTTAAGTAGGGAATATGTCCCCACTCAAGGGAGCACTTGAAAATGTATAAATGCGTGCCTGACCAGGCAGTGGCGCAGTGGATAAAGCGTTGGATTGGAATGTGGAAGACCCAGGTTCGAGACCCTGAGCTCGCCAGCTTGAGTGTGGGCCCATCTGGCTTGAGCAAAAGCTTGTCAGCTTGGACCCAAGGTCGCTGGCTCCAGCAAGGGGTTGCTTGGTCTGCTGAAGGCCCGCGGTCAAGGCACATATGAGAAAGCAATCAATGAACAACTATGGTGTCGCAACGGCAACGAAAAACTAATGATTGATGCTTCTCATCTCTCTCCGTTCCTGTCTGTCTGTTCCTATCTATCCCTCTCTCTGACTCTCTCTCTGTCCCTGTAAAAAAAAAAAAGAAAATGTATAAATGCCAGTTGTACAATTGACAGGGCTGCTACTAGCGTTTAGTGAGCAGGGACTAGGGATGCTAGATGTTGTGCAGTATGTGAACCATGCTGGCACAGAAGTGTTCTGCCCAAAATGCCAGTTGTGCCCTTTTATGAAACTTAGGACCAAATGGTAAACTACCTAAAAGAGAACACGAATCTTTTGGATTCATTGAGCTTCTTGGTATGCTTTCTTGTTTGAAATTAAACACATTTCTGAAAGGGCTTATTTGCTGAATTACCTATGTAAGAGATTTTTGATAATAGTTTTTATTTACAGAAGTCTGTTTACAATTAATTGAGTTTTAAATTAATCAGCTATTTAAGTTACATGTTTAAAACCTATTTTCCCTTAAGTCTTCAAACTAAACTTAAAATTTTTGACCTGACCTGTGGTGGCACAGTGGATAAAGCATTGACCTGAAACGCTGAGGTAGCTGGTTCGAAACCCTGGTTTTGTCCAGTCAAGTCACATACAGGAAGCAGCTACTACGAGTTGATGCTTCCTGCTTCTCTCCTCATTTCTCTCTCTTGCCTCTCTCTAAAAATCAATAAATCTAAAAAAAAAACTTTTTTGACATCGTACTTATAAATCTGGTTACATAAAACAAACACCTTTTTCTTTTTTAAGTTAACTCAGCTGGAACAGACTATATTCTAATCAGTCCCATTTAACAAGCTTATTTAGCAAGCTTAGTTTGTTAAATTTCCTCAGTTTTAATTGCATTTATAAATTTATAAATTCAGTATATTAAATTTTATTTTTAAATACTTTATATACAAGATCAGGCAAATTATAAATTCAGTAAGCACAATCTGCCCAAATATTTAATTTTTGTTTGTTGATTTTTTGTGTCAGAGACAGAGAGAGGGACAGATAGGGATGGACAGGTAGGAAGCAAGACAGATGAGAAGCATCAGTTCTTCATTGCAGCACTTTAGTTGTTCATTGATTGCTTTCTCATATATGCCTTGACTGGGGGGGCTACAGCAGAGCAAATGACCCCTTGCTCAAGTCAGCGACCTTTTTGCTCAAACCAATGACCATGGGATCATGTTGATGATCTCACGCTCAAGCCAGCGACCCCCCTCACTCAAGCTGGTGAGCCTGTGCTCAAGCTAGCAACTTCAGGGTTTCGAACCTGGGTTCTCTGCATCTCACTCTAACACTCTATCCACTGTGCCACCGTCTGGTCAGGCATAAGTAATTTTTAAAAATAATTAAATTCATAGTTAATGCAAGTTCATTAAACATTCAGATACTTGTAAATTTAACTTTCTTATACTACCTCTCAATTTTAAAAAAATCACATCTGAAATTAATTAATTATTGAATTTAAAGTATAAATTTAAGTATAATCACATATTTAATTGCCCAGATTCTCAGTAGTATAGTTATGATATAATAATAGTTATAGATTGCTTTATAAGCACTTTATAATAGAAGCTTACTTTGTGAGGTAGGTATTATTTCCATTTTCCAAATGAGGAAACTGAGTATGAAATATTAAGTACCTTAATAAGGAAATGATAGAACCAGGTTACTAAACAAAGGCACTCACCCCAGAGACAGCACTCTTAATAACCATTACGTGCCAGATCCTCTCAAACAGTACAAATGCTTTAATGAAATTTAACAGATTATTTCAAGCATAAATATACAAATACCAGGAATTTGATTATCTACTTTCCATGGATTGGGAATTTGTTAAATAAAGGAGGCAGATTTATTGTCTCAAATAAAGTAGATTGATATTGCAAGTGAGTGGATGTTATCGATGGGCAGGTTTTTGACTATTCAGGTCAGCTCTCAGAGTGTGGGACTAGGGTATAGCATCAGGGAGCTAGAGACTTCTATATAGATTTTCTTGTACCAGTGATTAACAAAACGAGCTGAGTGTTTTCTTGGATTGGTGTCCTCGGAATTTACATAATTTACAATATATCCTTATGCCATTCCTGTCCTTTGGTTTGGATAGATGCAGTCTGTACCAGCGAGTAATATCTCATTTTTTTCATCCAGATTCTGTGTTGCCTGGCTGAATTCTGTATTATTTTTATGCTCTCTGTCTATATGGACAAAGTATTTCTATAAATACTTTGATATATCTATTTGGATTCTCCTTTCCCTCTCATGCCAATCACAGATTATACTGAATTTAATTTTTTTTTTTCACATTGAGGATGTCAGAAAATTAAAAATATTATATAGATAATACTTTAGTCTGATCTTTTAACAAAGAGTTACTGAGCATCTCCTTGTCAGACACTGGGCCTAGGCACTGTGAGAAATAGGAAGATGAATAAGGCAGAGTCTTTGTCGAGGATGGTCTTTGCTGCAACAGTTCTGAAAACGTAGCCCCAAGAGTCACCTAAGGTGCTTGTCAAAAGTGCATGCTTCTTAGAATTACAGTATTTCAAACCTATTGAATTGAATTCCCAGGGGAAAGGGTTTAGAATCTCTTCATTTTTAACAGCTTCCATTAAACCTTTTTCTCTTTGATATTCCTGAAAACTCTTCAAACCGCTGAAGTTTGGGAGCCGCCTGTGTAGGGTCTAGTTAGATCGGAAAAGAAATTGATATGACTTACTATAATAAAGAAGATGACATGTGATGTTGGTCTTTCATGATTGATTTGCATTGTCCTTTTCTGACAGTATTTGAAGATCAGTAGTTTCTTTAGGCCATTTAGTGTTTGGAATAAAATTATGGAATACAGTATTCGTCTATTACTCTGGTAAAAATTTTGTACATTTTATGTGGTGGCTTTTTATTTTGATTACTCTGATATTGATACTACTCATTATTACTCATTAAGGTAGTATTTTTCTTGAGGTAATATAATTTTTAATGGATACTTGTAGAGTTTAAAGCATAAAAACTTTTACTTGTTTGAGTATGACATGTTGTCAAACTGAGTATTAATTAGTAGTTTAGTAATAATTTTAAGAGTTTAATAAATTTTGGTCACTTTTCATCCTTTACATGTGCCACTTTAGCTATTAACAGGCCAGATATCACAGACACAGAGATGGAAACTGTTATGGATACTATTGTTGACAGCCTCTTCTGTTTTTTTGTTACAATGGGTAAGTTTTCAAGTTTTTCTGGTTATTTCTTCAAAGTGAGTTATTTCACAACTCATTTTGTTACACTATAATAGCCTCTTTTTGTTTGTTGTTGTTGTTTTGTTTTGTTTGTATTTTTCTGAAGTGAGAAGCAGGGAGGCAGAGAGACAAACTCCCGCATGTGCCTGATCGCAATCCACCAGGCATGCCCACTAGGAGGCAATGCTCTGCCCATCTAGGGCCATTGCTTCATTGCAACTGGAGCCATTCTAACACCAGAGGCAGAGGCCATGGAGCCATCCTCAGCGCGGGGCCAACTTTGCTCCAATGGAGCCTTGACTGTGGGAGGGGAAAAGAGAGATAGAAAGAAAACAGAGAGGAAAAGGTGGAGAAGCAGATAGGTGCTTCTCCTGTGTGCCCTGGCCTGGAAACGAACCTGGGACTTCCACACTCTGGGCTGACAACAACCACTGAGCCAACTGGCCAGGGCCTCTTTTTCTTTTTTTTAAATACACTCCACACATGCACTTATTTAGACTATATGTAGAAAATAACCTGAATGAATCCATATCTAATTATAAGTAGGGATTATTTCAATGTGTTGGAATCAAGAGAGTTAACATTATACCCAACTAAAATTTGACTTTATGACATGCATGAATAACTGCCATCAGAACAAAACAAAGTTTAAAAATTGGTTAATAGTCATTTTTACTTCTGCAATTGAGCATGCTTTGTATAGAATCTAAAATGCAACAGTTGCAGCATATAAAAAATACAATGGGCCTGACCAGGTGGTGACGCAGTGGATAGAGTGTCGGTCTGGGATGCGGAAGACCCAGGTTCGAGACCCCGAGGTTGCCGGCTTGAGCAAGGGCCCATCTGGCTTGAACAAAAGCTCGCCAGCTTGGACCCAAGGTTTCTGACTCTAGCAAGGGGTGGTTCGGTCTGCTGAAGGCCCGCGGTCAAGGCGCGTGTGAGAAGACAATCAGTGAAACTATGGTGTCGCAATGGCAAAGAAAAACTAATAATTGTTGCTTTTCATCTCTCTCTGTTCCTGTCTGGCTGTCCCTATCTATCCTTCTCTCTGACTCTCTCTCGGTCCCTGTAAAATAATAAAAAATAAAAAAGAATACAATGGCCTCACCAGGCAGTGGTACAGTGGACAGAGTGTCAGACTGGGACATAGAGGACCCAGGTTCGAAACACTGAAGTTGCCAGCTTGAGCCCAAGGTCACTGGCTTGAGCAAGGGGTCACTTGGTTGGCTGTAGCCCCCCAGTCAAGGCACATATGAGAAAGCAATCAATGAACAACTAAGGTGTTGCAACGAAGAATTGATGCTTCTCATCTCTCTTCCTTCCTGTCTGTCTGTCCCTATCTGCCCCTCTCTCTGTCTCTGTGACACACAAAAAAATTAAGACAATGTTTCAGGTTTGTACTATGAACTTTTCAGTGCAATTGTTTTTTCTGTTTTAGGATTTATGCCTTTATAAACATGCATTAATAAAGAAATTAAGAAGTCAAATGAGTTGATTTGATGATGAATTGTGGCCAATTTTTAGGAGCATTCTAAATTATATGAAGCATCTGTTTTTTTTAATTTTTCTCTTAAGTGAGAAGGGAGGCAGAGAGACAAACTCCTGTATGCACCCTGACCGGGATCCACCAGACAAGCCAGCTACCTGGTGATGCTCTACCCATCTAGGGCTGTTGCTCCATTGCTCACCAACTGATCTATTTTAGTGCCTGAGGCGAGGTCATGGAGCCATCCTCAGCAACATGGGCCAACTTTCTCCAACTGAGCCATGGCTGCGGGAGAAGATAGAGAGAAAGGGTTGGAGAAACAGATGGTTGCTTTTCCTTTGTGCCCTGACCAGGAATTGAACCTGGGATGTTTATATACCAGGCAGATGCTCTACTACAGAGCCAGCCAGTTAGAGCAGATTTTTTTTCTTTTAATTTTTTTTAAGAAGCGGGAAAGGAGAGGCACAGACTCCCACATGCACCCCACCGGAATCCACTTGGGTAGCACACTAGGGGGTGATACTCTGCTCATCTGGGACCCTTGCTCCATTGCAACCAGAACCATTTTATCACCTGAGGCAAGATCATGGAGCCAAACTCAGGGCCCAGGCCAACTTTCTCCAGCTGAGTCATGGCTTTGGGAGGAGAAGAGAGAGAGAAGGGAGAAGGGTGGAGAAGCAGATGATCACTTCTCCTGTGTGCCCTGACTGGGAATCGAACCCGAGACATCCACATGCCAGGCTGACGCTCTACCACTGAGCTAACTGGCCAGGGCCTCTGTTATTTTTTAAATTAGTATTTCAAAAAGAGTCTATAATCCTTCATTGTTAATTTGTAAATAAACAAAAACAACAGTACCAGACTGCTGAATCAGCTAAACTCTGCTCATTCTTTTCCTTTAAGTCAGATTAAATTGAATCCTGTGAATAGAGAGTAAACTTACTCTCTGAAACTGCCTACAGGGAGTAAAATGCTGATTTAGTGAAATCACTGAAAAATATCTGGTTACAGTAATTGGCCAACATTAGATAAAAATAGCCTTTCAGACTCCCTAATGCAGTGGTTCTCAAACTTTCTGAAGTTGAGGCGCATTTAAAATCCTACAAATAATTGTAGGTACACTGTATACAAATTTCTGAGAAATACGTTATAATAATTAAGTCAAATATTAAAGAAAAAATATGTAAATCCAAGCATCTTTTTATGGTAATTAAATGAAATAAACACGACAAAATTAAATTTATTCTGATATTAGAATCATTTTTTGTTACATTTTTTGAGTTACACTTTTTAGAATTCGTAAAAAGGGTTAAAAATAAAAAATGACAAAAACGTTATCTTTTTATATATATATATATACACACACACATTCTTAGTAAGATTTAGTAAATTCGCCATGTCCCGCCACGAATGTGTTTAGTTTTTTTATTCTTGTATTTATGAGAAACACGAGCCTGATGTTTCCTAGAGGTTTCTTCAGTGTTTGGGCATGTATTTGAAAGGCAAACTCTCATTTTCTCATCAATACATTGAAGAATTCCTCTCTTTTTACTCTTAATTGTGTTGAGTACAGAAAACCCCCACCATACACATCATCTTAACTTGACACCAAACAAAGGATAGAAGAAACTTGCCTCCAGTCTTTCCAGGGAACATGGGGGGTAGTGTAAACAATCCAGCACCACAGATTAGCAGCCTTTTGCAACCTAATCAGGCAAGTGAGGTGGGTGTTGAGCAGACTGTCTGTCAGGTAACAGCCAATTCCCCACACCTCTGTCCCCCAAAAATCTAAACTCCAAAGACCCTGTTGGTTTTTTGGTTCCCAACAGGTACACATTTCTCTGGAATACCATAGGGTGCACCTGGAAATCTTCTAGGGTGCACACTTTGAGAACCACTGCCCTAATGTTTTCTTTATAAATGGAAAGGTCCATTTCTGAAAGCTTGCTTTTACTCTGGAGGTTATAAATCCTTTCATGTTTGTAGCTTAAAATTATATGCACATTTTGTATATTTTTTTTATACTGGTAAATTGTGTAAGTATCCATTTTAATTATCAAGAGTGGAAATCATTGCTGACATCTATTGTTAAAATAGGTGCTGTTCCTATCATCAGATGTTCAAGAGGAACAGCAGCAGAAATGGTAGCAATGGTGAGTTTATGCCAAACTTCATTGGGGATAAATATTGTTAACTGTTTTCTAAAAGTACAGTACCTCAAATGTTTGTTAATTTGAAGTATATGATTTCTATGGATTATATATTAAGTACCAGAGGCAAATATTTTTATTTTGTAATATTATAATTACACCAAAAAGTAATCATGTTCTTCTATGTAATGGAGTGAAATTATATACTCCAATGTGCTGTTCCAACTCTATTTCTCTTTTTACTTAAATGTATATTCCTCATTCAGCATTATTTCTCCAAATAGTATTTCATACCTATTTGATCCCCCAAATCATTTAATATTTAACTGTATTTAACCAATATTTACTAATAATCATAATCATTTTTTAAATAGTGAGATGTATTTTGCTACCCAACTATATATTGAAGAAAAACATAAATTGAGCATTCAAATTTGCTTTAAAGATTAAAATGTAAGAGATTAGAGAAATTACAGAATTACTGCAAAGGAAGGAGGTTAGATGGCATGGAAAGATAGAGGAAGACACACTGACATTTTTTAGTTTTATTTGCCCAAATGATTCACTGACTGGTGGAGGGCACTGTCTTTCACATACTCCATTCCTGTTCTGGAGCCTCGTGCAGTCACCACTATACAGTCGCACTCATTGGTACAGCAGAGTCACGTTTCAGCTAAAAGGTTGGTCCTTACTGCATAGCGCTTCCTGTACCTAAGGTATAAATAGTCAAGGAAAAGTGATTGTTAATGAAATCAGGCCTTTGTCATGGTAGATGAGGATTTGGTCTTTTAAAGTCCAAGTTATGATGGTATTGAATATGAAGATAAAATATTTAGATTTTAGAATTGCTATTTTGTAAAATAATTTCAAGTTTCTTAGGACACTAAGAACTCATTATATATTACTCTATATAACATTCTGTGGAACTTCTTTAAGATGTAATGTAAAATTTGCTTTTTTCAGAAACTAGACAAGAAACTTCGGGAAAATCTAAGAGATGCAAGGAACAGTCTTTTTACAGGTGACACACTTGGAGCTGGCCAATTCAGGTATTATGTTAGTTAATATATTTAAAGGACTTGAAATGAAACACTTGCAGAGTTTTGGGGTTTTCTTATCTGATATAATACTCATATACTTGTAGTTGAAATTTGTTTCTTTTTAAAAAATATGGTAAACAGGATCAGGGTTTTGACTCATTGCTTTTGAAATGCAAATAAAATGTTTAATTTACTCTCTTTTGTTAGAAATTTTTGTTTTGCATTTTTATCCTCTGTTGGAGAAATTACTTTGTTATATGGGTTTGAAGGTCAGAATCCATTTCCTTTAAATTCTAAGTTAGCATCTTGGTAATAAAAAAAGTTAAAACTTGCCTGACCTGTGGTGGCTCAGTGGATAAAGCGCCGACCTGGGAACTCTGAGGTCGCCAGTTCAAAACCCTGCACTGGTCCAGTCAAGGCACATATGGGAGTTGATGCTTCCAGCTCCTCCCCCCTTTCTCTCTCTCTTTCTCTCTCTCTCTCTCACTCTGTTCTCCTCTCTAAAATGAATAAAATAAAAAAAATTTTAAAAAAAGTTAGAACTTGTAATGCTTCTTATACCTGTTCCTCCCTATTAACTTGTTTCCATTTTTGTATTGAAATACTAATAACTTGTAAAGCATTTATCTTTGTTAGCATGTCTAGCATGAGCAGATAATGCCAAAGTAACTAGCTTCCCAATTATTATTGAATAGAAATACTTAAAAACTATCCAGTATAGTAAATTAACATTTGAGTATTAAAAATAATGAGCAGTATTGGATTGAAGAAATAAAGAAACTCACACAAATGACTGAGAATTATTTTAAGGGAAGAGATAGTTATTTGGGAAAATTAATTCTTACTCCCAGTTAAAATAAAGCCTGTGGAAAATAAATTAATACTCAGAGTGTAACTGCCCTCTAGATATAATAACTTTTATGGTGACCTTCCGTAGACTTCAAGTCAGTTTTGATGGCACCTACAGTGTTATACAGTATACTGTTCTTATAATTTGGAGTTAATGCTAACATTGTGTTTCGATTGTTCAACTGTCTCAGCTCCCGTATTATTGTAATTTCTATTTATGTTCAGTGGTTTTATTGCTGGTCTTAAATCAATGTTTCTCATTAAGTGGAGCAGAAACATCAGTCTCTCACCTGATTATTGCAATAGAAGCAATCACTATGTTGTCATCCTTACAAAATATGTAGTTTCCTTCTTATAGTGCTAATATAAAGGAACTATTTTATTTGGATGATTTTTAAAATTTACATTATTATAATATAGTTGTGTTATTTTTAATTTGTTGGATATATTTCTAAATTACTTTAATTAGAGGTTAGCAACCTTCAGGGACTATTGTTAAATAGATTTGAATCTAGTTGTAGACTAAATGATTCTCAAGAAGACTTTGGTATTGTCTGGAGAAATGTGTGGTTGTCACAACTTGGTAGATGCTACTGGATTCTACTGGGCTGCGTTACAGGGTGCTGCTAAATATCCTACAGTGTATAGGACAACTCCATAATGAGGAGTTATTCAACCCCAAATTTCAAAGCCCATGCACAACCTGTCCTCCTTTGCCTGCCTGCCACCTAGCTCTGCAGTTATAAACGACAGTAGGAGGTGTGGGTGCCACCCCTCCTTTTTATTACTGGCACACCAGTAGGGTGTGAGTTACGAAAATGGTCAGCGGGCCCTGGCCGAAGAAAATATATACAGTTAACACACCCAGATAGGAATGGCTTTTGAAAATTAATGTGTAAACCTGTGGTGGCGCAGTGGATAAAAGTGTCAACCTGGAATGCTGAGCTCACAGTTCAACACCCAGGGCTTGCCTGGTCAAGGCTCATGTGGGAGTTGATGCTTCCTGCTCCCCGGCCTCTTTTTCTCTCCTCTCTAAAAAATGGATAAATAAAAATCTTAAAAAAGAAAATTAATGCATACCTCTGATACAGTATTACCACTAAAGCAAACACATGGAAACCAAGTGACTTTCTGCTTCAATTTACTTTAAGTATATCTGTTTCACACTTATATTGTAATTATGGAGTGAAACAGTATATGAAATGTCTGGAAAGTGAATAATTATCTAATTAGGTACCATTGCAGCATGATGTTACAGTTTTATATCATTAAAATGAGATAAGTCTTTGTGAGGATTTTCTCTAGAGTCTTCTTTTTAAAAGTTGTGTTTACAGGAAAAAAATTGTAATTTGTAGTTGATGAAAATGTCAAACATTTGTGTAAATTTATAAGATTCTACTGTATTTTCTCTGAAGCTGATAGTGGCTTTTCCTTTTTTAAAAAAATATGAAATATAAATCTGATTAGAAGCGGTTTATTCTTACTTTGATAACTAATAATTATTTTGTAAAAGTATTTATATAGATCTTTGTCTTTTAAAAATTTCCTGGCATTATACCAGGCTTTGAGTAGTGCACAGTATTACTTTCCTTGATTGACTGGACTAAAAAATTTTTTAAAAAGCGAAGTGAATATTAGTATACTCTTTGTATCAAAATGATATATATTGGGAAGTATTAGAAAAGTTAGATATATACACGGGTATCAAGATGTATATAATTTTTTAAAATATGTTTACAGCTTCCAGAGGCCTTTATTAGTCCTTGTTGACAGAAACATAGATTTGGCAACTCCTTTACACCATACCTGGACATATCAAGCATTGGTGCATGATGTGCTGGTAAGAGGCTGAATATACCACTTTTTATTACTGTGTAACAGTTAATAGTCCCCTTCATTTAAAAGTAACATCATGACTACAGAAACACTTGAGATGAGTGGAGTTGAGAAATATGAACAAAAGTAGTGTTGGGCTTCGGTATTGCTGGAGAATAGTGTAGTTCTAAACTTACCTTTAAGTTATAACTCAGTAGTATTTTGGTCATGATGAGAAAATGGGAATGGAAGAAAGTGAAAAAATGAATGACTTTTTTTTTTAGTGAGTGAGAGAGTTGAGCAGGGGAGTACAGACAGGAGGGGAGAGATATGAGAAGCATCAACTTATAGTTGCGGCATTTTAGTGATTCATCGATAACTTTCTCATATCTGCCTTGACCGGGGGCACTAGCTGAACCAGTGACCTTGGGTTTCATGCCAGCAACCTTTGGGCTCAAGCCAAAGGCCATGGGTCATGTCTATAATCCCACATTCTAGCTGGTGAGCCTGCACTCAAGCCAGAGACCTCAGGGTTTCGAACCTGGGTCCTCAGCATCCCAATCCAACACTCTATCCACTGCACTACCACCTGGTGAGGCAAATAACTTTTTTTTGTAAACTTAAGTATATAATTAAATATGTTCTCCTTAGGAAGAAAAGCTGTAATTTCCTGTTTTTCTGAGAATCATTTAGGGCTCATTTTATTGTAAAAATAAACAGCGTTTTTATATTACATCCTATTTTCTGAAGTAATTCCACATATGTAATTTCATGATTACAAGAAAAATCTGTATTTATGTATAGCAAGTGATACACAGAGAAAAAAAATAGTCCCAATCTTCAAAGGCAATGGGAAGAAAATATGTACACGATTTCCGTTCAAGACATATGTAATAGGACCAGAATAGTTTTCATTCAAAATAAAATTGAGACAACTTAAAGAATTTGAACCCATATCATTGGCTCTGTCAGAACTATATCTCTAATTTACGACCATCAGGCCTCTGGGGATTATACTGATAGTATAATAGTAGTATCATTATTGCAAAGATTGCCTGAAATGTCATATACTAAGGAAATGAAAGACATGCACTAGATCATTTGGACTTAAACAGTTAAGTTTTTAAAACCTTTAGGTGTAGTCTGGCCTGTGGTGATGCAGTGGATAAAAGCCTCGACCTTGAATGCTGAGGTCGCCGGTTCAAATCCCTGGGTTTGCCTGATCGGGACACATATGGAAGTTGATGCTTCCTGCTCTTCGCCCCTCTTTCACTCTCTTCCTTTCTCTCTCTCCTCTCTCTGTAAAAATGAATAACTAAATAAAATAAATTTATATAAAAAAAACCTTTAGGTGGAAAGTATTTTTTAAATAAATCAGATTTCAGGATTACTAATGGAAATTGGCAGTTCTGCACAATTCTCTATTTGAGAGTCCTACGCCATTCTCGACTCTCATGAGTGTCAATGAAATAGTAGTGAACTCTGACTAAGTACAAAGAGTGAGAAGAATCGAAGGGACCATCGAATTAAACCCTGAGTAATGGAATATGGAAGCTTGTTTAAGGAGGTCAAGTAAGAGGGTGCAGAAGAGAAAACCATTCCACTATTGGAATGTATTGGAATGCTTCTTCTCTGCCAGAACATTTTAGACCCTGTTTTAACACTAAATCAAGGAAAATATTTCTTTCTTCCAGAGCTTACATTCTATCAGAAGAGACAAGGTAATAAAGTAAAATAAACAAAATATGTAACATTTCAGAAGGTAGAAAATACAATGGGGGAAAATTAAGTAATGGTGAACAGGATTGCATATTTAAAATAGGGAGGACCTACTGAAAAAAAGACACATTTGTAGAAAGATATAAAGGAGGTAAAGTAGTGAGTTTTGTATCTGTATGGGAGAACAGTGTTCTAGCTAGAAGAATGCCCAGTATCATGGCAGCCCTGGTGGCCAAAGCAAAGGCAGGCAAGAGATGAAGTTAAATACAGTAGTTCACAGGAAACAATATAACATAGGACGGCTAGATTCAACCTTTTTCATCTCATAGCACACAGAAACTAATTACTAAAATTCTGTAGCACACCAAAAACATATTTTTTTGCCAGTCTTAACAAAAAAATATAGGTATAATCTTGATTCATTCACACTGGATGACTATTGTAGTGTTGGCTGTTGTCATTTTTTTATTTGATGATCTAAGGAAGAAGAGGTCAGTACCCCTGACTATTTAGTCAAGTATTACATGTTTTAAAATTTCTTGCAGCACACTGGTTGAAAATCACTGCACAAAACATTACAGGCATTGTAAGGATATTGACTTTTAATTTGAGAGAAATAGGGAGTCACAATTTTGAGTAAAGGACTGACATCTGATACACATTTTAAGAGTATCACTTTAGACCTGGCCAGTTGTCTCAGTGGATAGAGCATCGGCCAGGCATGTGGACATCCTGGTTTTGATCCCCAGTCAGAGCACACATGTGAACCAACCATCTGCCTCTCTTCCCCTCCCTTTTTCCCTTCCTCTTTCTCTTCCTCTCCCGCAGCCAGTGGCTCAAATGGTTCAAGCTTCGGCCCTGGGCACTGGAGATGACTTGGTTGGTCTGAGCTTTGACCTCAGGTGCTGAGGATAGCTCAGTTGATTCAATCATTGGCCCCAGATGGGTGCCAGGTGGATCCTGGTTGGGGTGCATGCGAGAGTCTGTCTACTATCTCCCCTTCTTGCACTTTAAAAAAAATGTATCACTTTAGCTGCTGTGTAGAAAACAGACTCCTTGAGCACATAGGAAGAGTCAGTTAGGAGGTTTTGCAATTATCTTAGCAAGAAATGATGATAATTTACACCAGAACAGAAGTGGTGTGGTTTGTGATAATCTGTTGAATGTAGACTATAAGAGGTGAGATCTCAAACACAGAGGAGTCAAAGATGACTTCAGTGTTTTGGCCTTTGCAAATGGACAGGTCTTATATATTGACATGGAAAAGAAATGGAAAGAGCAGTTTCAAGGGAAAGTGAGGTTGAGTTTTGAACATGTTAAATGTGAGATACCTATTAAGGTATTCAAGTGAAGATATCAAATAGATAATTAGATACATCAGTTTGGAGTTCAGGAGAAACATCTGGTCTAGAGAAATAAATTTAGGAGTAGTCCATGTATAGATGGCATGGCATTCAAAACCAAGGGATAAGATGAGATCAGCAAGGGAATAAGTACAGAGAGAAGAGGTTCAAGAACTGAACTGAGGCATTTCAACATTTAGAGCAGTGTTTCTTAACCTTTTTTGAGGTACCGAACCCACCAGTTTCATATATGCATTCACCGAACCCTTCTTTAGTGATAAATAAAATATGATTTTCTTTTTCCAAATTCAAGACATAGGTATATGTTTTTTTACTGGTGCACAAAATGAGCCGTGCATGAACATCACCTTGCTCAAAGAACAAAAGCAACAAAGTGCATGAACTCACAACAAATTACGGTATTACTTTATTCTGGCCTCCGCAGCAGAGGCTTCTCTGAACCCCTGAGACCGACTCATCGAACCCCTAGGGTTCAATAGAACCCAGGTTAAGAACCACTGATTTAGAGGATAGATAATGAATAGAAATTAGCAGGAAGGAGCAACCAATGAGGAATGAGAACTAGATCTTTATCATTTTTGAAACTAGTGCATTAAATGTTGGAAAGAAGAGGCAGGCATCAACTTGGACGTATGCTAAGGACCAAGTTACCATTGCATGTAACAGTGTCAAGCCTATTAGTGACTTTGGTAAGAGCAGTTTCCATAGTGTAGAGGCAAAATACTGACATGGGTTTAAGAAAGATTGTCAGGAGAGGCATAAGAGTGAATATAGACAAGCCTTAAGAGATTTGCTATGTAGGCAAATTGAGAAAAGGGGTGATTTTTGGAAGGGGATGCCATGTAAAAAAATATATATTTTATTTTATATATTTAGTTTTGGGGATATAGTTATTAAAGCTGGGGACAGTGAAACAAGCAAGGGCTTAGGGTAGAAGAAGCAATAGGAAAGAGCCCGGACAGGGCTGCTTTGGCTCACTGAGAAATAGAAGTCACAGTGAAAGAAGTGAGCCAAGGTGGGGCTGCTGTCTGCTCACTGGGAAGTCAGATAAGTGGGGTGTTGGAGACAAATTTCGGGGGTTAGTCTGGTTAGTCCAGTATGAGCTGCCTCTGCCCGTTGTTCCCCTGATTGCAGATCTCATGAGGACCCTTAGAGTTTAGGAGATGCATGCCTGAGAGGGAAGAAAAGAGTGGGCCTGATCCCAGAAGGGAAAGCACCACAAAAAAAAAGATTTTTAACTGAGAAAAGTTACAGCATTGTTGTGTATCAGTGGGAATGGTCAACAGAGAAAAGTTGATGCAAGAGATAAGAATATCCTATAGGTCTATAAGAGGCATTAATTACCAGAATAACTATAGGCTAGGATTTCTCAACTTTTTCATTATTGACATTTTGGACTCAATAATTCTTTGTTGTGGGGGGCTGTTCTGAGCATTGTAGGATGTTTAGCAGCATCCCTTGTGTTGACCCTCTAGGTCAGTGGTTCTTAACCTTTTTTGAGGTACCGAACCTACCAGTTTCATATGCGCATTCACTGAACCCTTCTTTAGTGATAAATAAAATATTTATTTTTCCAAATTCAAGACATAGGTATATGTTTTTTTACTGGTGCACAAAATGAGCCGTGCATGAACATCACCTTGCTCAAAGAACAAAAGCAACAAAGTGCATGGACTCACAACAAATTACGGTATTACTTTATTCCGGCCTCCATGACAAAGGCTTCTCCGAACCCTTGAGACCGACTCATTGAACCCTAGAGAACCCAGGTTAAGAACCACTGCTCTAGATGCTAGTAACACTTCCTCAGTTGTGAAAGCCAGAATGTCTTTACACATTGCCAGATACCCCAGGCAGTGGAGCAGAACAAGATTGCCTCTGATTGAAAACTGCTGTTATAGGTCGGTGATGGTGATGGGAGTTTCAAAGCTGGTGTTGTTGTAGGGAAAAGAACAAGTAGAGTCTGGGAGTAGCAGGGAAGACATCTGTGCCAGTCTTGGGTCCACTGATATGAGATGTGTGGTGACTAAAAATGAAATGGTTAATATCTAAGAAGGCTACAGGCGATAGTCAGTTCAGTTAGAGCAAGAAAGTACTGTGAAAGTTGGAGTTGATGGTCAGAATAGGAGATTTTGCTGATGACCAAGAATGAATTCCAGAGGATACAACAGAGGTGTTTCAGGAGTCAGGTGAAAGTGATATCCAAGATCTGTAGGGGGAAGTATAAAAAGCCATACAAGGATTGATGGGCATGATGAGATTGTTTCTGTAGTCTCAGATTAGATTTTGTTAATGGGGCCCTGACTTGGGTAGGACAGAGGGGCAAGGTCTGAGAACATACAACTGAGGGATCACCGCCTCACTCCTCCCAGTGGTTTGTGGAGGCTCTAGAGTTTTAAGATACTGGGGTCCTTTCTGATTACTGAACTTGAAGAATTCTTGCAGAAATTAATGTACATGTTGCTTTGACTAGAGGAAATAAGATGTATATAAAGTAATTGCAATAAAAGAAATATGCTCTAAGTCTCCATTGTCAGAAGAGAATATTGGGAATTGTAACTTAAAGCAGAGATTCCCTTGAGGTTTTCACTGTTCCTGAGTGAAGGACTGTGAAATGAGTTTTTATAACCAACCTTTATGTTAATTTTTTTGGTGCTTTTTATTCTTGTATCCTTGTGAGATACACTAATTCTTATTTTCTACTCTTTGAAATTAAAATATTCTTTTAAAAATACAAGGTGGTAAAAGTAGATGGTAGGAGTTTCTTTGGTTTTATTCTAAGTTTTTTACTTTGCTTCATAGAATAAAAAGTTGGCAACCTATATCTTTAAAGAATGCAGTGCAACCAATATTTATTAAGTACCTACTCTGTACCCAGCACTGTGCGAGTCACTGGGGTACGGTGAACAAAGCAGATGTGATCCCTGCTTGCATATTGGGTAGAATAGTGGATTTTTGTGACCATTTGGGTTATTTTATTGTTTTTATTTTTTGGTATAAATTATACAGCATTGTACATCTCTAGTTAACTTTTTTGGGGTAGGTTCTCAGAAATTATTTAAGCAGTCTTTTCTCAGCATTATTATTAGAATATTTAGGTGTTATAAAAGTAGTATTTATTTTGCCTGACCTGTGGTGGCACAGTGGATAAAGTGTTGCCCTGGAATGCTGAGGTTGCAGGTTCAAAGCCCAGGGCTTACCTGGTCAAGGCACATATGGGAGTTGATGCTTCCTGATCCTCCCCACCTTCTCTCTCTCTCTCTCCCCCCCTTTCTCTAAAACGAATAAATAAAATTTAAAAAAAAAAAGTAGTATTTATTTTTTATTTACCACGGGTTTTTTTCTTTTGGTTTGTTTGTTTGTTTTATTGACTTTAATGAGAGAGAGCAACAGGAACATCAATCTGTTCCTGTATGTGCCCTGAGTGGGAATAGAACCAGCAACCTCTGTGCGGTTGACACTCTAGCCAAACAAGCTATCCAGGCAAGATGAAAAAAGGTTTTGTGTTTTTTTTTGTTTGTTTTTTTATTTATTCATTTTATAGAGGAGAGAGGGAGAGAGAGAGAGAAAGGGGGGAGGAGCAGTAAGCATCAACTCCCATATGTGCCTTGACCAGACAAGTGCAGGGTTTTGAACCGGCAACCTCAGCATTCCAAGTCGACGCTTTATCCACTGCGCCACCACAGGTCAGGCTGAAAAAAGCTTTTTGAGGAGAGATTGGTTTTAGTAACTATAATACTTATATTGATAATCCTGTTTATTAATTTTAGTGCATTTTCTAGATGTGAAAAAACTATAACTTGAGATATTATAAATTTGATGATTGTTAAAACTGCTGCTTTTGAAGTTTCCTTCAAGCTTTTAAAATTCTTAATTATACTCTTGACTTCCACAAGATGGAGTAAAAGTTCTAGATAGGAACCGTTAACTTGAAATTGAAGCTTGCTTTTTATATTAAATATCTTTGCCTAAAAATCTGGAACATTGATTTTAATATTTATATGTCAGATCTTGGACATAACTATGAATTCACCCCGCTTTCCTTTGTGCCTGTGTTAAACACAGTCGTTTAATATAGAAAATACACTCTTCTGGTGAAAGACTTTGCATTGTTTTTTCCTTATACTGGGAAATAAAGAGCAAAATTAGTATTCGAAAGGCATGATACCTTTCATTACATCTTGGTTGTGAGAGGGGTGAGTTTGATTGTTCAGGTTATCCTTAGGCAGAAGGACAGATGTTATTCTATCTCTGTATCTTGTCCATTTTTGGCCTTTGTTTTTCTAATCTTAGGTGCTTTTTTGTGCCTTTAGGCCTCTGACTCTTATTAGAAACCTTAAATCAGAATTTATACTAATATACTTAGGGAGTTTAATAAAGTTTATTTATTTATTGCCACTCAAGGAAAAAAAGGAAGTGGTTTCAAAATTAATATATACATTTAAAAAGTTATTAGGAAAGCATTTTAGAAGCACTTTATTAAAGATAATTTGATTTCGCCTGACCAGGCGGTCGCGCAATGGATAGAGCATCGGATTGGGATGCGGAAGACCCAGGTTTGAGACCCCCAGCTTGCCAGCTTGAGTGTGGGCCTATCTGGCTTGAGCAAAAGCTCGTCAGCTTGGACCCAAGGTCGCTGGCTCCAGCAAGGGGTTGCTTGGTCTGCTGAAGGCCCTCGGTCAAGGCACATGTGAGAAAGCAATCAATGAACAATTAAGGTGTTGCGACGGCAATGAAAAACTAATGATTGATGCTTCTCACTTCTCTCCATTCCTGTCTGTCTGTCCCTATCTATCCCTCTCTCTGACTCTCTCTTTGTCCCTGTAAAAAAAAGAAAATGATAATTTTATTTCAATATAACAGATGCATAAGTATAGTTCAAAATTTGATCCTTTGAAGGTTGATGCTATGTTGATCCTCTAATCTTTAACACGAAACTTCTTAGCACTATGTTGGCATAGTTTCGGGCATTCGCCTAAAACTCAAAAGTACAGTGTGTCTGTAAAGTCATGGTGCACTTTTGACCTGTTACAGGAAAGCAAGTGTATCATGACTTTACGGACACACTGTATAACGTAAACATTACTCATTTAATCCAAGCACAGATTGTTTATAACACAACAAACTGAACTTGTTCGTAAGAAGTTTCTACTAAAGGTGTGTAGGCTATGTACAGGCCCAGAAGACAGACTTGATTTCATTCATTGTTTTAATGGTTTTGTATTCTTTCAGCATTTCCATATTCATTGCTATTTGTGAACTTGGATTAAAATTTTATGTAACCTAGGGGAAAGAAAAGTATTATTATTTACTAACCTAGCTTTCGGTGCTACTGGGTTTTCCCTCTTATATCCTCGTTGCTTAGTATATAAAATTTTGAAACATTTTATCTATATGATTAAGCATTTTACAAGGAGTTACTTTTTTAATTAAATGATTCTTACAAATATAAATATTCTAAATTTGATTGTTCTTTACTTTTTATTGTCTTCTGTACATTTTTCTTTTCTCACCTTGTCATCACTGATCAAAGTTCAATGTTTCTAAAGCAGTACTATCTAATAGAAATACAATACAACTGCAAATGTAATTTTAGATCTTCTGGTAGCCATCTAAGATATAAAGAGTCTGACCAGTGGTAGCACAGTGGATAGCGTCGACCTGGGAAGCTGATGTCCCAGGTTCAAAGCCCCAAGGTACCCGGCTTGAGTATGATATCATTGACATGATCCCAGGGTCTCTGGCTTGAGCCCAACGGTTGCTGGCTTGAGCAAGGAATCATTGGCTCAGCTGGAGTCCCCTGGTCAAGGCACATATGAGAAGCCATCATTGAACAACTAGAGTGCCACAACTATGAGTTGATGTTTCTCATCTCTCCCTTCATGTCTGTCTGTCTTGTCTGTCTGTCTCTCTCTCTCTCTCTCTGTCTCTATCACTAAAAAAAGAAAGGAAAAGAAACAGGTGAAGTTTATTCTAATAAATTTTATATAACCCAATATATAAAAAATATTAGCATTTTAACATAAGCAATTTAAAACATTAATTATTTTATATTCTCTTTTTATATAATAAGTCTTAAAAATTTGGTGTATCACACCTCAGTTCAGACTAGACACATACCAGGTACTTGATAGCCACATTTGACTAGTGGTAACAGTTACATTTCTAAATCATTAAGGCCCAAATGTTTTATTGGTTTAGAAACTGAATAAATTGCTTATGAGTTCAGATTATCACATGAAGACTGGTAGAAAATATCTGAATATTGTCAGCAATGTGTCTGTGGGTGGTTTTCAGATCACGATTCCCAGAGTTTTAAGCAATTCTGCATTATTAAGAGTGAACAAGCCTACCAAAGTGCCCATGACATTGCAGAATCTGTGTAGAATACCCTGGCCTATGAATGAGAATGGGTTAGGTACTGTTGCTTAATCTAAAACAACCCAAAACCTCTGGATGAAAATAACAAATACTTAGTTTTTGTTCACAGTATTTCTTGTTCCCAGTGTAGATGGTCCAGGGGAGCTCTGCTCATGAGCTCAGGGCAGAGAGGCCCTATCTCAGTATGTCCTTTCACATAACTGTGGCAAGGGGCAAACAGTTGTGGCTGCTTAAGACACTTACTAGGGAGTATTTTATGTAGAAGCACAAGGTCAGAGAATGCTGCAGTGAACCTTCATGTGTATTGTTTAGCTTACCAAACAATTTGCATCTTTACACATTGTATCCTAGTTATTATATGATTTTTGGCATAAATATTCATAAAAAAAGGAAGGTACTATAATTTTATTATCCTACCCAACAAAATTAACAATTATTTTTGGTAATATTTAATATTATTTTTATATTTATCATTTCTTAATTGTTTCAGAGATACATCGTTATAGTTAGTTCAAATTGGGTTCTAAACAATATTCATATGTTTCATTGGTTGATATAGCTTTTAAGTTTCTCAGTTTATACCAGTTCCTCTCTTTCCACTCCTTTTCTATAGCCATTTTTGGGATAAAGGAATTGGGTTGTTTTTCTAAAGAATTTTCTACATTCATTTGATTGTGTCCGTGTGGGGTACAATTTGACATGTCTCTCTATCCAGAGTATTTCCTGTAAAATGATAGTAGATCTTGAGACTTGATTAGATTTGTCCCCATCCCTTGCTAAAATAAAAGTTACTTTTATTTTACCTTGCTTTTTTTATTTCATGTGAATATTAAATCCTAGCTCTGCATAAGTAGATGTCCTCCATATTATCCAAATGTCATTCTATTAACATTAGCTCTTCTAGCTCTACTGGTCAGCCTTCACATGTGAAATGAAAATAAGACTGCTGACAACTTGCATGTTTTTAACACTTTCTGATGGGATTTATTAATATCTGGTGATTTGGGATGCCATTATCCATTCTTCTAGGTCAGGAAAAAGTGAATGTCAGTGGAAATAGATTAGATTCTACCATGTTAAAACTAATTCTGTTGTGTTTTATTTGTATAAATGTTCAGCTTTTTTAACATGGTAAGCACAGCACAGAATGTCCTAATTTCCCAATTTTTAAGACTGAAATTACTTTTCCTTATTTGCTTGGCTTTTATACAAACAATGAAAAGTTCTTGCTGTTCTGTTATTTCTTACTCTTAACCTCTTTTAGATCTTTATCATTTTGTGTTTTCTTTAAGTATTCCATCAAAACTTTAGTAATAGGCTGTCCTGTTTTTAGAGCAGTAACTTTGCTAATATTTCTTTTATTCTGAATGTGCTATGTCATCATCATGGAAATAGTACACCAGAAATTGTAATAAAGTTTATCTACACTGCTCACAAAAATTAGGGGATATTTCAAAATTAATATGAAGCGATAAAAAACATTTTATTTTTTTAATTAAACAAGAACATCAGAAAAGCAAAGACAAGTCAAAGGAAGTTGCTCGTTTATGCAAATGAGATGCAAACTCAGTTATTGTGATTGAATAGCAAGTGATATATTGGTGGGGGAGTGAACAGAAGCATGTCAAACTGGACAGGAGAGCCACACGTTGACTGTTCATTAGGGTGTATGGTCACCCAAGACTGCCAAAACACAGTGACAATGATGGGGCCTGGACGGATCAGATTGTCCAGCAGTTCTTGTAGGATCCTCTGCCACTCTTGCTTCAGGGCAACTTCCAGCTCAAGAAGTGTTGTGGGAGGCATTGGACGGTTTGCCAGACATCTTCCTTGTGCATTGTAAGCATGGTCAATGGGATTCAGGTCTGGAGAACATGAAGGCCAGTCCATGCGTTCGATTCCTGCCTCCTGAAGCATGTTGACGACATGCGCACGGTGGGGTCTTGCATTATCGTCCATGAAAAGAAAGTTGTTTCCAACCGCTCCAGCACAGGGTACCACTATAGGGTGCAGGACCTCATTTCAATATCTGACAGCAGCCAGCGATCCATTTCTGATGACGTGGAGGTCGGTATGACCACCAATGCTGATGTCAGCCCACACCATGATTCCACCACCACTAAAGAAACCCTTTTCTCACATGAAACGTGGATTCTCCCATGTGCCTCGTTCACACCATATCAGGACACAGTGATTGTCAGGCTGCAGACTGAACCATAACTCATCAGAGAAGAGGACAGTTGAGCACTCATCACAAATCCAATGACAGTGTTCATCAGCTCACCTTCTACGGGTCCTACAGTGTTCAGCAGATAACGGAATGCGTACCATTCGTCACCGGGCATGTAGTAGAGCCGATTTCGTGTTGCTGGGTGCATATCCGACGTCTAGGGGCAGCAAGAAACTGTCCCCGCAGCTCTGTTTCACTGCTGCACCTGTTTCTTCTTGCCAATAAGGTCAAGTAGCTGTCATCTCTTGCTCTTGTGGCAGATGGGTGACCCCGCCCTCATTGTCTTTGTACTGTGCCAGTCTCTTGAAAGTGATTCCACAGTCTGCTAATCACGCTTTGGGTTGTTCCAAGTGTTGTTGCCACTGTCATCTGTGTTTGAGCAGCTTCAAGACGTCCTATGGCTCTCCAGGCTTCACATTTGGGCAAATTGTGTTGCAGGGGCATTGCAAGGGCTAGGAAATTGTAGGATGTGAACTTTCAAGTTGAGGGAACGTGCATATACTCCAGTACTTTCAGCCTTTTGTATAGTGCATTTTCAGCAATGAAATAAAAGTTGGTTTTGCATCTCATTTGCATAATCTAACAACTTTCTTGGACTTCTTTGCTTTTCTGGTGTTCTTGTTTAATAAAAAAAAAATCAAATGCTTCTCATTTCATATTCATTTTGAAATATCCCCTAATTTTTGTGAGCAAAAATGTTTCTCCGTTAACTTGTTTTGTTAAATAATTTTTAAAAACAATGGGTTCTTCTCAGATGTAGCTGTTAGTATCTATTTATTGTACTTTCTATATGGGTGACTTGTGCAAAGTGAAGTTAAAATATGTGGGTGGGAAAGTAAGATAAATAAGGTTACGCCTGACATGTGGTGACACAGTGGATAAAGCATCAATCTGGAACACTGAAGTTGCTGGTTCAAAACCCTGGGCTTGCCTGGTTAGGGCACATATGGGAGTTGATACTTCCTGCTCCTCTTCCCCCTTTCTCTCTCTCTCTCTCTCTCTCTCTCTCTCCCCCCCCTAGAATAAATAGTGTAAATAAAATATTTTTAAAAAAACAAAAACAAAGTTACTATTTTGTTTATCCTATAATATGAAGAGTCTATAGAAAAGACATATTAACAGGTTAAGATATAACAGAATACGCTTGTTATTTGTGCCACTATAACATTTAGGCATCTATATTTTGCTCTTTTTGATTTTTTTGGGGGGGGCGGGGTGTTCTCATAGGGAAAATGACAAGGAAACAAGCTATTATAAAGAATTTAGGCCCTGGCTGGTTGACTCAGCAGTAAGAGCATTGGCCCTGCATGTAGATGTCCCAGATTCAATTCCTGGTCAGGGCACACAGGAGACACAACCATCTGCTTCTCCATCCCTCCCCTTTTCTCCTCTCTCTCTCTCTTCTCCCGCGGCCATGGCTAAGTTGGAGCAAGTTGGCCCCAGGTGCTGAAGATTGCTCCATGGCCTCCCCTCAGGCGTAAAATAGTTCAGTTGCTGAGCAACAAAGCAATACCCCCAGATGGGCAAAACATCACCCCGTATAGGGCTTGCCGGGTGGATCCTGATCAGGGTGCATGCAGGAGTCTGTCTCTGCCTCCCCGCTTCTCACTTAGAAAAGAAAAAAAGAATTTTAAAAATAGGAATTTATTTGCGAAAGTTACAGGATATGGTTGAAGGATCTAGAGTTAGTATTGGTGAACCTGTTTTATCAAGAGGAGATTTAATCGTATTCAGTACATTGAATTTGCTAAGACCTAGAAGTTTAATCATTAATTAAAAGTTATCTTAGAATTAAGATGATTGAATTGCATCATGCTAGGTAATTTATTCATATAATTTCTTGCTCATTGCTCACTTATTCACTTACTGATAGCCCTGTTTTATCTCTAGCTCCCTATTCAGAATAGAGTTTAAACAATAAAATACTGCTATTACATGAAGGAACCTTCAGGCCAGAAGGATAGGAAAAGGGTAGAAAAAGTATTCACTTTTATTTTGGGTTTTTTTGTATGTTTGTTTTCAGAGAAAGGGCAATAAACAAAAATCAAGCCCCACTGGAGTAAAATTAATTCTAGGTAAAGAATTGTAGCAACTACTTTTCTAACTAACTTAAAATTTACGTGAAAGGGAGTACTATTATTGTGAATTCTATTGGAATTTTTTAAAAGTTTAATCCATCATCAAGTACCAGATCCGAATACTAAGACTCTGTGAGTTTAAAAATCATATTTAAGATTTTTATATTGGGCCTGGCCTGTGGTGGCAAAGTGAAGGGAGCGTCGACCTGGAACACAGGTTGCAAGTTCAAAACCCTGGGCTTGCCCAGTCAAGGCACATACGACAAGTGATCAGTGAGCAACTAAAGTCAAGCAACTATGAGGTGATATTTCTCATTCCTCCCTCCCCCTCCTCTCTCTGTAAATCAATAAATTGTTTTTTTTAAAAAGATTTTTATATTGGAAACAGCTAATCATCAAGAGGCCTTTTCAAATAAATAGAGCTGAACATTAAACTACTACGTAGGTCTGAGAAAGGTGAGGTAGATGTACATAAGTAGATAGAGAAAGAGCTCTAAAATACATCATTAAATGAGGAAAGTGAGGTAAAAATATGTATAATGTTTTAAAATAAAATTAAAAAGATGTCTATGCTGGTATGTGAAAGATATTTTTCTAGTATACATAAGAACCTTAACATTGTTTTTACATATTTTTAAAATTTTTAATCCTCTATAGCTACTATTTTAATTAAAATACAGAAACAATCAAAAGGATGTTTGTGTGAAACAAAACCATTGCAAGGAAGTCTTCTAAATTTAATATCCTGTACTTTGTCCTTGGAAATCATAGAAAGGGCAAGAAGTATCTGTTATTTAACTGTTGTAGGAAATGTTATGGTTCTTGTATTCAGAAAACTATTATTTGATACAGGATTACTTTTTTTTTAGGATTTTCACTTAAACAGAGTTAATTTGGAAGAATCTTCAGGATTGGAAAATTCTCCAGCTGGTGCTAGACCAAAGAGAAAAAGCAAGAAGTCTTATGATTTAACTCCAGTTGATACATTTTGGCAAAAACATAAAGGAAGGTAAGTAAGAAAAACATTATTAAGTAAAAAGAGTCACCCCTTAAAAATAAATGAAGATTCATCCTGACTTAATTTATTTGATTAAAAAAATCAAAAAGATCATGGCAGTTCATTTACACAATGAATAGGAGCTATAATCATCTACACAGTGAATAGGAGCTATAATTAAATAGTCCATTGATATGTGTCATTATTGCCTGATTTCTTCCTGACTGCTGTGTTGTTTTTTGGTAGTTGTTTTGTAGGGGCCACTTCCCCTTTCAGTAAGATTACACCATATGATTTTGTAGATTTTACAGTCTTCCTAAATTTTTTTGCTCTCCCCACTAACCTTCAAAAAGATCATTTATGCCTCTCATTAAAATGGGTTTTTGCAGTAGAGAAACATGGAAGTCTGATTTTTCTTTTCTGGTCTGTTTGCCTGCATACAAACCTAGTTTTATATATCTGTGGAAAGAATGCCGAAGCCAGAAAACCAGATTTTTTTAAAGTCCATTGGAAATGATAAGTAAAAAAATTGTTAATAGTTTGTCATGTGATTTACTGTAGGCAAGTACACAGATCCCATGTGGTGCTCTGTCCCCTTGACGTTTAGACTACATTGTGGGCTCACTAACTGTTGTGTCATTATGGCTAGAGAAATCATTCTAAATAAACAAACAAAAATTATTCCTTTGAGAGAAAAAGAACACTGCTCATCAACATTTATAGTAGAATAATATTATTTTGAATATTTTAAGTGTTACTTGTATCACTATATAAATATGTCTATATCTTTGATATTGCTGTTCTTTTTGGCCTCATTTATATTGAAAGAGAAGTAGGGTCTATAGCAATGTTAGTCAACCTGGTCCGTACGGTGCCACTAGTGGGCGTTCCAGCTTTCATGGTGGGCGGTAGCGGAACAACCAAAGTATAAATAAAAAGATAGATTTAACAATAGTAAGTAATTTCATAAAGATTTATTCTGCCAAACTTACCGAAAATTCGACATTAAAGTACTTGGTAATTATTATTATATGCTTTAACTTGCTGTAACTCTGCTTTATACATTTTATAAAGTTACTTCCCTACTTTATAAATCACCATTACTGTGGAACTGGTGGGCGATTAGAAAATTTTACTACTAACAGAGATACAAAAGTGGGTGGTAGGTATAAAAAGGTTGACTACCCCTGATTTAGAGCTTTAACATGTTGGGGTTTTTTGTATGTTTTATCTTTTTGTTGTTGTTAGCAAGAGAGAGAGAGACAGACCAGAAAATCAGGAAGGGATAAAGATAAGAAGCATCAATTCGCATTTGTGGCACTTTGGTGGTTATGATTGCTTCTCATATGTCTTGATCAGGAGGCTCCAGCCAAGCCAGTGACCCCTTGCTTAGGCCAGCAACCTTGGGCTTCAAGCCAATGCCTTTAGGCTCAAGGCAGTGACCATGGGGTCCTGTCTATGATACTACGCTCAGGCCAACAACCTTGCATTCAAGCTGGATGAGCCCACACTCAAGCCAATGACCTTGGGATTTTGAACCTGGGACCTCAGCATCCCTGGTTGATGCTCTATCCACTTCACTACCACTTGTTAGGTTGTTTTATCTTTCTTTTTCCATAAGTTTTTAAACACTGAAAAGTTATACTAAAAGCAAAGAATTTGATTTTTCTCTACAGAGAAAGCCATTATCTTCTCTCTGACTATGGCAAATTTAAGTTCTATTATGATTTACTTTTATTTTAAATTCCTTTTTAGAATTTTTATAGTCTACATTTCAGGATGGTGAAGTACAAGCAGTTACATTTACATTATTTATAAAGGATCTGTAGGGTATTTTTAAATTAATTTACAATTTACATTTCCTAATAGAATAAAAACTTAATAAAAAATTCTATACTCAAATATGGAACTTCAAGTATTTTCTTTAGACTATATGTTTAGGAATAATTCGAAAGTTCAGCAGAATGGTAAGAACTTTAAATTTTTGTTTGTTAAGTAGGAATAGCCCAGACAACTCTCATTCTTAATATTGCACTAAAATAGCAATATGGACACAAAGGACACTGAGAGACAGTGTAGAGTTAAACAAGTGACTTAAATCTCTCTTGAGTTTCATTTTCCTCAACGGTAAAATGGAGGAATGATAATTCTACCTATTGTTCAGAACGTTGTTATGAAAATTAAGTGAGATAATATAAAGTGACTTGCCCAAAGTCATCCAGCCTTAATTGGTAAAAATAGGGTTAAAACCCAGTTCTGGCAGATTCCAGGTCCCTGATCTTAACTACTAATATTGTGTATCTGACCAAGGTTGTAAACAGTATTAAATGAGAAAATAGACACAAATTATTATCAGAGTTTTGGCATGCAGTAACCACTCAATAAATGTAAGCTGTAATTATTGTCTGTTAGCTCTGAGATCTGAAGCTACTAGAGATTTGAAGGATCATCTAGTTCAGGAAGCACATTTTATGTGCTCAGTGCAATTTTTGCCAGCATAGACTCCGCTGGAGTGGGTTTAGTGCCTGCTTTGGTCATATTAAACTGGACTCTGCTCCTCAAAACCCTTTCAGAATTTCTGTCATTTCAGTCAGTCTCCATTTGATGAAATGTACTGATCATTAATGAAGTGTTATCAAGTATCAGGGCTGAGGAGACAGGAAGGTTGTTACTGATGAGATGTGACCTTTTTTTAAAAAAAAAAGAGAAAAAGTTTCTGGCCTTTCCTAACATTGTAGGTGAAAAATATTTGTTAGGAGTCATTTCATGGTCAACATATATTCTTCTGGAATTATTCAAGATTAGTCGTGAGTGACACTTTCTACCAGAACTGCTCAGTGATTACAGATCAGTTGTGTCTGAAGTCTGTAGAAATTGCTGCTAAACTGCACTCATCTGAAAGAAGGTAGCAAGATGTTAGACCAACAAAACTATCCCCCATGTTCCATTTTCACCAGTGTTTTAGGATATTAAGCTTACAGAATTAAAAGATTCTTTTTCAAATTACTGGCATGTAATACTTTTTAAATACCTCCTCTAGTTGCATGGACCCTTTGACTATGAGTTAATTTGGGAGGTAACATTTAATTGATGTTTGTTTTTCAATCACTTAGATATTTTACTTTTCTTTCTAATAGCATATAGGTGAAGAGAAAATGTGATATGGTTAGTGAAGAGAATAAGAATAAAATTTTAATTTCTTTAGATGTATAAGTGTTATGATATGCATTTTAAAGAAATAGTATTTGTGATATACAGTTACAAATTAAACAATGCACGGGGTTAGGGGCAAAGATCTCTCCCCAGCCCCCACCCCCACACAGTGGAAAATTTGCATATAACTTTTTTTTTTCAATTACAGTTTGCATTGAACATTATTTTGTATTAGTTTCAGGTACACACCCTAGTGGTTAGACAGCCACATACTTTACAAATTGTTTGCCCCAATATTTCAAGTACCCACTGGGCAGCACATATAGTTATTATAATAATATTATTGACTATATTCTCTATAGTTTACTTAATTCCTGTGACTATTTTGGAACTACTAATTAGTAGTTCTTAATCCCTTCACCTTTTTATACCCAGCCCCCAATTCCCCTCCTCTCCCCTCTGGCATCCATTATTCTCTGTATCTATAAGTCTCATTTCTATTTTGTTCATTTATTTCTTTAGATTCCACATATAAGTGAAATCAGTAGTATCTGTCTTTCTCTGTCTGGCATATTTCATTTAGATAATTCCCTCTCTTGGTCCATCCATGCCGTCACAGAGGATAAGATTCCATTCTGGTTTATGGCCGAGTAACATTTCATTGTATGTATGTACCACAGTTTTTTTAATCTACTCATGTGTTATGGGTATTTAGATTACTTCTGTATCTTGGCTATGTGTACATAGGAGTGCATATATTCTTTCAAATTAGTGTTTTGAGTGTCTTCAGATATATACCCAGAAATAGTATAGCTTGTCCATAAGGCAGTTTTATTTTTAATTTTTTAAGAGACCTCTGCACTGTTTTCAACAGTGGCTACACCAATTTGCAATTCCACCAACAGTGCTGGAGGGTTCCCTTTTCTCCAGGTCCTCACCAGTACTTGTTGTTTGCCATCTGGCAGTGTGAGGTGATACCTCATTGTGGTCTTAATTTGCATTTCTTTGATTATAATGATGTTGAGCATCTTTTCATACATCTTTCAGCCAGTTCTATGTCCTTTTTAGAGAAGTGTCTATTCAGGCCCACTTTTTAATTGGTTTGTTTTTGTAGAGTTGTCTTGAGTTCTCTATAAACTTTGTTGGACATTAACCTTTCTGTGCAATACTGTTTCAGTCCATTCCCAGAAGTTGCAGAATCAGTTCAGCAAGAACTAGAATCATACAGAGCACAGGAGGATGAGGTTAAACGACTCAAAAGCATTATGGTAAGATTCTGTTCACTTTTTTAGAATTGTAGAGAAACAGAAGAATATCTGGAGGGAGAAAGAAATTAACTATTTTATCTCTCCTAAAAATTCAAGGCTTTATTTTAAAAAAAATGAACTTATATTAAACATTTCTCATAAGGAAATCTCAATACTGAGGAATAGAGCAAACTTTTTTTAAAGAATAATATGAATCTGGTTTGAAATATATATATAATGCACCTTTATATTAGAAACTGTTTTAGAAATACATGTTTCAGTGCTACTCATACTATAGTTTGACCTGACTTCAGATTTTAGCTCTACTGTTTAACTATGTGACCTGTGACAAATTTGGGGGCCACTTTCTTTATCTGAAAATCCTTTTTGTAATCATCCACCATTTGTTAGGCTGTTTCTGGCTGGAACTTTTCTGTAACTATCAAAAGGCAATGTACACTTGCTCCTTAAAGGAGAATTGTTATTCTGAGTGACCTAAACCTTACTGTTTATCAGTGATCTTAGAAATATATTGATTTTTATGCTTGGGTTTGGGATGTATGCGTTGTTACTGGGACCTTTTTCTCCTACCCAGGGACTAGAAGGGGAAGATGAAGGAGCCATAAGTATGCTTTCTGACAATACTGCTAAGCTAACGTCAGCTGTTAGGTAAGAAATACATCACATCCTCTTCGAAGTCTTTCTGTTGATAAGATTTATTTAGGAGATTAAAAATTTGTTAATATTTTTAATAATTGGAATAGTAGGTAATAGCATATACCTGTAAGTTTAAATAACTAAATTGTTCCTGACCTGTGGTTGCGCAGTAGATAAAGCTTCGACCTGGGAACACTGAGGTTGCCAGTTCAAAACCCTGCACTGGTCTGTTCAAGGCACTTATGGGAGTTGATGCTTCTAGCTCCTCCCTCCTTTCTTTCTCTCTCTCTTTCTCTCTCTCTCTCTCTCTCTCTCTCTCTCTTGTCTCCTAAATAAATGAATAAATAAAAAGAATTTAAAAAATAAAATTTATAAAAAAGAACTAAATTGTGTTTAAACATGTTCAAGCTGGTTTAAGTTCCCTCTTGCATACAGCAGATCATTAGCTTCTTTCACTAGGTGGAGAATTGTATGATGGGGATAATTTTATCAAGAAGATTTTATTAGTGATAAAGTAGTAATGCGAGTTATATCATTGTTACTATTACTTTATTAACTAAAGGTTAAGTTTCTTTGGGATATTTTAAATGCCATCAAGGATTGAGGAAATGTTTTTTAGAAATATAGATACAATCATATTTTCATTCATCTGATATTTTAGAACCAGAAAGTGAATGGTGGAATACTGATATTTGGGAAACAGACTGTTTTAAACTAAGAAGCACTTCACCTGTATTAAATTCAGTTGAAAGTTTAACTTGTCATTTTGTTACTATTTTGCCATTCTAAGTTTCCTCAGAGAAAACACCTAGGTATGAGTTTTATTAAGGTCTCTGTCATTTTCTTAGAAAATTTAAGGGTTAATTTTCAATTTTTTGATACTTACAGTTCTTTGCCAGAACTCCTTGAAAAAAAAAGACTTATTGATCTCCACACAAATGTTGCCACTGCTGTTTTAGAACATATAAAGGTAAATTTAACTTTTATCTCCTTCACAATATAATTTCTATTTATGTAGGGCTTTATACTTATTTTATACTTTGTAAGGTGCTTTCATTTTCATTATCTCATTAAACTCTTACTATAACATTATGAGGCAGCATTATTGTCTTCATTTTTTGCAACTGAGGAAACTTAATCTAGAGAGGTTTACCCAAGGTCACACGTTCAGTAAATAAAAGTTAGAATCTCGTATTTCTCTTATGTCACACTGCCTTAATACTGTCCCTACACATATTATTCTATTAACAGACCTGTATCTAACCATCAGTAATACAGATATAGACATTCATTTTATAATACTACTATCTAAAATATCCATCAATAACATTATTTAATTATGAAACTTGCTTCTGAACTTTTTAGTTTTAGGTTAGCATTAAAGCTTCTTACTATCTCCTATGTTACTGTAATTTTGAAACAAATATATGTTATTATCATAGTATTTTCTCATTACTTTATTCATGATTATCCCATATTAGCTTGACTTAAATTAGTTCTTCAGCATTCTACAGGTATTTGTTCTCTGGACATGGGGCTGAATTCATGGCTTGACTATATGCTTCTCCTTTCCTTTTAGTTTGATACATTTGAAAAAGCAATATAAGAAAGCTGAATATGCTTGCTGGCTGTCAAAGATACTGATAACACCTTGAATTTATGGAAAAGTGACTTAAACATTTTTCTTTTTTAATGATTTAAAAAAGTCATAGAGCATTAGGAAGGAACTAATATAGATAGATAATGAGCATTATGCAGCATAGAATTTAAAAATGCATAATTTCTATTAAGCTGACAGCCTTGTTTTTTCTTTGTTCCACATCTTGATATTGATAATTGCTGTTTTCATATTCCTATGGGAGTAGAAACATAATTGTTCAGTTGATAAATGATTCTGCTGGTTATTTTCCCTTTTCTATGTAGCATCTCTGTAAAGTGATAAAAGACTGCCCAGGTCTGTTTATCTGAGGTCTTTTGAAAGATTTTAGAAAAGTTCACAGCATGAGCCAAGACAGGCCATTTGTATGGAAAAGCCACTGACAGTGGCTTGGGTTGGGTGGGATCTCAGTTATCACCAGGGTGGGAGAAACAGTGTTAGCCACATTGATGGAGACTCAGACATGGCACCTGCCTGCTGGCTTTGTGAGGGGGGCTCAGCAAAGGAACAGTGGCCTCTGCCAGCACTGCTGTCTTGGAGAAAGCTGCCTTTCCAGGCCTCACCTCAAAACCAGACAATTCAGTCTCCCCCTATGTCCCTAGTACCTTTCAAGCTGCTACCCCCGCACTGGAGCTCAGAGAAAGTGAGTCAGAGGAAGTCTAGGTGTGAGCCCTTTAAGAGGATCTGCCTGGGACTCCAGCAGCCCTCTGTCTCACTCCTTACTAGTTTTCACAGCCAGAAGTTATAGGGACTTCTCTTCCCAGCGCTGAAACTCTGGGCTGGGGTCCTGGTGTGTGGCAGGGGCCCCTTGCTCCTCAGAGGGAAAACTACAGCTGAGATTGGCCTCCCAAATTTTATCCACACATGTGGGTGTGGGACCAGCCCATTCTGCATCTCTGCCCCTCCTACCATTCTGGAGGTGGCTCTTCTGTAAACCCTTAGTTACAGGACTTCTGTTGAGCTAGATTTCATGTGGTTCTCAATGATGGTTATTCCGTAGTTGTAATTTTGATGTGGTCGTGGAAATACGCCAGAACCATGTTTACCTACTCTGCCATCTTGACCAGAAGCCCTGAAAATCATACCTTTTAAACATTTTCTCTAGCAATTGTTTTATTTCTCATATTTATATGACTTTCCCCCTTGCTGGTGGTTGAGGAATGGCTTCTGGGACGACTTAAATAACTTACAGAAAAGCTTGAATTTATTTTAATTATTGTTATCCCACTTGCATACTCAAATTAAGTATTCATTAGTATCTGTTACCTAAACAAAAGAAAAGATACCTACATGTAAATCATATATATTAGAGAGAGAAATGGCTTTATATGCTTTTTCATCTAATGTTCCCATCTGAGAGAAAGAGTTGAAACATAATGCTCCGTCCTCTTGTAGCCAGTAAAGAGCAAGCTGCTAATAAGCTGTTATGGATCAGGTCTTCATTGGTGCTGAATCCTCAGTTCTGTTTTGCTACTTCTTGTGGAGAAGTTAAGAGGTACTGAATTAGATCTAAAGACATCATCTGATCAAGCAAACCTGTACAGCCCTAGGTTTAAACTCTGTGCAAGGCTAGCCCTTGCTAGAAATGGTAGCTTTTAACACAGCCCCTCCTCCAGGAGGATAATTTTTCATTCACTCAACTTTTCTTTTTTTTAGAAGAAGATAAGCTTTGAAATAAAGTAGAAATTCTCTTAATTGAGCTCTACTAGTCAGCACACCAAATTAACTGGTACCCTTTATTTCCTCTGTAAAACATAGTGACAATTGACCACATTGTTGACATGCTGACAACTGACAGCTAATATGTCACAAGTTGCATTTTTTGCTTACCAAAGAAAGTTGTTTGTATTTGAATCCAGTCTACTTATATCAATTTATGAATGGGAAAAGAGGATTATTTCTGTAAAACTTCATGTCTTAGGAAGATTCAATGAAGTGTTGACTTAATGATTGTTTAAATTAATAATAAGTAAAGAAACTATAAAAGATTGGAAATTTTCAAAAGTACTAAAATTGTTTTGCAAATATCTAAGTATTTTTGTCCCACTTCAAAAATACTGAAACTGGAAATCATAGATTATCCCTTGTAGGTATGCTTTATGCAAGAAAGAAAAAAGATGTTAGTGAACCTGTGTACTCAAAGTAAGTGTCTTAGAGCAGCATCAAGATTGACAGACAATTGTCTACTTTAGGTCTTAAATTAAAAGGCAATGTTTAAAATATATATATGCAACACAGACCTTTTTCTATCATTTGATTTACTGCTCACTACTGTACTCATCACAGTATAGAGGGAATTTTTCTGTTCTAGAAATTAGAGCATTTCTATGGCTGCATTTGTTTAAAATGATCTGTTGTCCAATATACATACCAAGTGGATGTTCTTTTGACCTTGTTGTCTTTTCTTTAATGCGGGAAAAATATGATTAGTAGCAGGAAGTCCCCAGGGACAGACTATCACTATCTTCTCCCTCTTCCCATCCCAAATGAGATTAACCATTATTAGAATTTGAATAAGTTTATCTTACTTTAAGAATGACCAAAGATAGCCTGACCTGTGGTGTTACAGTGCCGGTTCAAAACCTTGGGCTTGCCCGGTCAAGGCACATATGGGAGTTGATGCTTTCTGCTCCTCTCCCCTTCTTGCTCTCTCTCTCTTCTCTCTAAAATGAATAAATAAAATCTAAAAAAAAGAATGACCAAAGGTAGCTCTTAAATTACTAGAATATCCTTCAATTTGTCACATAAAGACTTTCTAGAGAGTACTTCCACATCTCAAAAATGCAAAAGTACTGTTCCCTAGCTCTTTGCTCTCACTTCTCTGCCATCTGCTTATGTGAAGGTGAAGTGTTGTCATTTAACAAGAGCTAATTTAATAGGTTCATAAAGGTTAAATTTAAAGAAATAAAGACTTCCCAATAAGAAATAAGCAATTCAATTTTAAAAATAGCCAAAATATTTGAACAGTCTTTTTTTTTTTTTAAGACAATTAAATTTAACAGGGTGACACATTGCTCAACAGGAATACATAGATTTGGGTAAACATCTCCACATCACTTGGACAGGCGATTATGTTGTATACCCATCACCCAAAGTCAAATCATCCTCCGTCACCTTATACTTGTCCCTCTTTATATCCCTTCCCTTCTCTCCATTCCTCTCCCTCTTTTCCCTTCCCCTCTCCCTGGTAATCACTGCACTCTCATCTATGTCCATGAGTCTCAATTTTGTATCCCACCTATGTATGGAATCATATAGTTTTTAGCTTTTTCTGATTTACTTATTTCACTCAGTATAATTTTACCAAGGTCCATTCATGTTGTCGTAAATGATACTATGTATGTAATTGTTTCTAATGGCTGAGTAGTATTGCATTGTATATATGTACCCCATCTTCTTTATCCAATCCTCTATTGAAGGGCTTTTTGGTTGTTTCCTGTCTTGGCCACTGTGAATAATGCTGCGATGAATATGGAGGTGCACGTGTCTTTACATACCAATGTTTTTGAGTTTTGGGGGTATATACTTAGTTGAGGGATTGCTGGGTCATACAGTAGTTCTATTCTTAATATTTTGAGAAACTGCCATACTGTCTTCTATAATGGCTGTAGCAGTTTACATTCTCACCAGCAGTGAATGAGGGTTCCTTTTCTCCTCATCCTCTCCAACACTTGTTATTACCTGTCTTAATGATAATAGCCAACCTAACAGGTGTGAGGTGGTATCTCATTGTAGTTTTGACTTGCATTTCTCTAAAAGCTAGTGAAGATGAGCATCTTTTCATATATCTATTGGTCATTTGTATTTCTTCCTTGGAGAAGTAACTGTTCATGTCCTCTCCCCTTTTTTTTTTTTAATTTATTTATTCATTTTTTTAGAGAGGAGACACAGAGTGAGAGAGAGAGAGAAAGAGAGAGAGAGAGAGAGAGAGAAAGGGGGGAGGAGCTGGAAGCATCAACTCCCATATGTGCCTTGACCAGACCAGTGCAGGGTTTTGAACTGGCGACCTCAGTGTTCCCAGGTCGATGCTTTATCCACTGCGCCACTACAGGTCAGGCCACCTCTCCCCATTTTTTTATTGAATTGTTTGCTGTTATTGCTGAGTTTTGTGAGCTCTTTTTATATATTTTGGTTACTAACCCCTTATCTGAGCTATTGTTTGCAAATATCATCTCCCGTTTCATTAGCTGTTTGTATTGTTGGCAGTTTATTTTGCTGTGCAGAAGCTTCTTAGTTTGATATAGTTGTTTTTATTTTAATTCAGCAAGAGGAGGGGAGACAGAGACAGACTCCCGCATGTGCCCCAACTGGGATCCACCCAGAAAGCACCCTAGGGGGCAGTGCTCTGCCCATCTGGGGCATTGCTCTGTTGCTCAGTAACTGAGCTCTTCTTAGCACCTGACGGGGAGGCCATGGAGCCAACCTCAGCAACCAGGCCAACTCACTCCACTCAAGCCATTGCTGCATGATAGGAAGATAGAGAGAGAGAGACAAGTGAGAGGGGTAGCGTGGAGAAGTAGATGGATGCCTCTCCTGTGTGCTCTGACCAGGAATCAAACCCAGGATATCCACATGCTGGGCCGATGCTTTACCACTGAGCCAACCAGCCAGGGCTGAACAGAGTCTTGACTAAAAGAAAAAGAAAGCAGGGGTTTGGGAGTAGTGGAAGATGATATAGGGGAATAAATGGTGATGGACAAAAACTTGACTTGGGAGGTGAACACACAATATGGTGTGCAGAGATGTGTTGTAGAATTGAGCACCTGAAACTTGCATAATATCGTTAACCACTATCACCTCAATAAATTGAATTAAAAAATAAAAAATATATATAGGTATAGCAAATAAGTTCAATATCAGTGGTCATTAGAAAAATGCAAACTAAAACCACAATGAAATACCACTACACATTTATTAAAATGTCTTAAATTTAAAAGATAGATCATGTCAACCTTTGATAAGGATACAGAGGAACCAGAACTCTGATAAATAAACTGCTGGTAGAAATGAAAAATGATATTATCCACTTTGGAAAATAGTTTCTCATTCTCAAAATATTAAACACAAACCCAACATATGCTCCAGTCATTTCACTCCTAGGCATTTACCCAAGATAAATGAAAGCATGTGTTCATTACACAAATGTTCATAGCAGTATCCCCAAACTGGAAACAACCAAATGTCCATCAACAGGTAAATTGGATAAACAAATCATGAACTATCGATATGATGGAATACTAGTCAGCAATAAAAAGGAAAGTATTATTGATATAGTAATATGGATGAATCTCAAAATAGTTACAGAGTGAGAAAAGTCACATTGAAAGAAAAAAGTATATAAGATGTTAGGTTGGAGAGCAGAAAGGGAGACGTTTGTTAGGGAACTTTCCTGGGTAAGGAATGATACGGTCGTTATCTGGATTGTATTCATAATTTAATGGGCACATACGTATGTTAAAATTTACCAAATTTTGTCTATTATATGTCAGTTGCTCTTCACGAAAAGTGAAAAATTCAAGCAAAGCTTTGTGGCTACCTATTTTGAATCTTTTATAGATAAAAACATTTTTGTTTAAGTCATCAAGAAAAGCAAAGATTGATTTTGGTAATGAGAGTTTTTGACTAGGTTTAAAGTGACCTAGAATAGTAAGAACAGACATCCTTGCCTTTTTCCTGATGTAGCCATTGACTTTTGTGTATCAACCTTGTACCTTGCAACCTTGCTATGGTCATTTATTAGTTCCAGAAGTTTTGTGTTGTATTTTTACGATTTTCTACATTGAAAATCATGTCTTTTGCAAACTAAGATAATTTTATTTCTTTCTTTCTAATCTGTATATCTCTTATTTTATGTTTATTTCCTTAGCTAGGGCTTCCAGTATAATGTTGAATAAGAGTGTGAGAGGGGGCTTTCTTGCCTTGTTTCTGATATTAGCAGGAAGGCATCTAGTTTCTCATTTGCATTCTGTATTCTGGAAGACATTGTAGAGAATTGGTAGAATTTCTTTCTTTAATGTTTGGTAAAATTCACTGGGGAATCCATCTAGACCTGATACTCTTTGTTTTGAAAGGTTATCAATTATTGATTAATTTCTTAATAGATATTGGGCTATTCAAATTATCTGTTTCTCCTTTAGTGAGTTTTAGTAGATCGTGTCTTTCAACTAATTGGTTTATAATGTCGTGGGATCAGTAGTGTTGTCCTCTTTCATTTCTGATATTAGTCATTAGTATTACCTCTTTTTGTTTCTTAGTTAACCTGACTTAGATCAATTTTATAGATTTTGTCAAAGAACCAGCTTTTGGCTTTTGGTTCCAGTGATTTGTCTCTGTTGATTTCTTGTTTTTAATATCATTGATTTCTGCTCTAATTTTTATTATTTCTTTTTATTCACTTATTTTGGTTTTAATTTGCTCTGCTTTTCATATGTTCAAAACATTGGTAGTATAAATGAAAACTAAATGCTTCTGAGAGTCATAATAAAATAAAACTTGTAATAGTTTACAAGTGCCATCTAAACCTGTATTTTTTTCCAGAAATATTATAAAGCAGTTCTTGATATTTTATTATAATAAGATTGCTAATTTTGTATTTTTAATGCTTGTCATTTATAAAGATTATTTCATGGACATTCAAAATTTTTTATTACATGGATCACTTTAGTCAGAATTTAAATATTTTTAGTAGGAGTCAGTATGTGGGATAAATTTATAAATAGTTGTTTCCTATTTTATTCTAAAACAGGTTAAGACGCTGGTCGGCAAACTGCAGCTCACGAGCCACATGCGGTTCTTTGGCCCCATGAGTGCAGCTCTTCCACAAAATACCACATGCAGGCATTACCTCGATAAGGAATGTACCTACCTAGTTTTAAAAAATTGGCTCTCAAAAGAAATCTCAATCGTTGTACTATTGATATTTCGCCCTGTTGACTAATGAGTTTGCCGACCACTGGGTTAAGACAGCTTTTATAAATAGCACATATGACAAAAATAATGAAATAAAAACTTAGAATAGCTGTTATATAATTATAATTGTAATTCTCAAATTTAGCTTTTTTAAAATTTTTATTTACTGATTTTAGAGAGAGAGGAAGGGAGAAAGTGAGAGACTCCAGGAGCATTCGCCCTCACTTATATGTACCTTGACCAGGGATCAAACCAGCAACCTCTCTGTCTTGGAGCAACAATCCAACCAACTGAGTTATTGGCCAGGGCTCAAATTTAGCTTTGAAATTTCTAGCAGCCAAGATATAAAAGAGAGCTGATTAAGTTTTTTTAAAAAAGAAAGTAGTGATATCAGAGGAATGGTGGCATGAAGGATCTCTATAGTCTCTTCCCTTGAAATTTCAACAATTTGAAAAGCTATAACTCAAAGAAGAAACCCCAGCTTAGCACATAAGCAGGCCTGAAAGATCTATACATTGAAACAACTAAAGGTAGGCAGGTGGGAACAGATGGAAGGAGGCGAAAAATGAAAAGCAAGCCAAAGGACACAGCCCTGTAGCTGAGAGCTCATACGGTACTCAGCCTGGATAGGGTAAAACCTGGTTGTGTGCCACGAAACAGCGCGGCTAGTAATTCCAGGTCCTGAGTAGAAATGGCGTGGAATTAAGAAAATAGGCTTAAGGGAGAAAAAAGGTGGGCTCAGGAGGACTCTCTGCAATGCAGAAGATAGCTTGCACCCTCCTACCTGCTTTATTTACAGGGCAAAGTGAGGTCATTAGCAAATCAAAGAGATCATTAAAACAAAGTCACATTTCCAAAGTAACCCAAGAATTGTCCCAAGTGCAGAAAAACCCCACCATACATAACATCTTAACTTCACAAAACAAAGGTTAAAAAGAAAACTGCCTCCAGTATTTCTGAGGGACATGGACAATAGACAGTACAAACAATTCAGCCTCATAGCTAACATGGAGGTGTGGAGAAAAACTTAGCCTTTAGCAACTTAGCCAAGCAAGTGAGGTGGGGGGTTGGTATGAGTGCAAATACTCAGCTTCATAGCCAATATGGAGGAGTGGGGGAAGGTACTTAACCTTTTGCTAAGCCTCGAACTTACAGAGGCTTTGCCACATCCAGTCCCCCACAGTTGTCTGGGTTTCCTTCTGCCTGGCGGAGCAGAGAGATTCCGTGAGCACTCCTACTCCCACAGGAATGAATTAGTAGAACAGCTGACTGCAGGGACCTGGGCAGGAAACACAGCTCTGGGACACTGCTGATTTTCCCACAGTCCCCCTGCAGTCTGTGCTCCAGGCAGAGAAACAGAGATACAAAGCTTCCTAGTCCCCCAAACTTCCAGAACTCGCATCCTTTTGCCTTTGGTGTCATGGTACAGGGTTCATCAGCAGCATACCCTAGAACTGATACTACAAAACCACTGTTTTCCCTGAGTAAAGGGGTTGCTCTGTGTCTGGTCCCTGGTCAGAGTGCAGGAGAGACCGCACTGATGCCTGAGGTTGCCATTACTGGGAGAAAAAGCAAAGTGGCAATGTTCCCTCAGCCCACCCCACACCCATCATAGATACACTGATGACAGTCAGCATTGTGGTAGATCTCAGAGCTAAAACTTGTGATTCTGTACCACCTACTGGAAAATAATAGAAAAACTTGGAAGTAATATGAACAAAAGCTACTTATACAAATGCCTAGACAGAGGAGAAGTCACTCTAATACCATGAATAACCAATGGATCAGTGCCTTTCAAAAAGAATACTGCAAGTGGCAAAGCCTCTGTAAGTTCAAGGCTTAGCAAAAAAAATGGGATCAATAATGAACTAGTGAGCGTAGGAAATTGAGCCCTGGCTGATTGGCTCAGCAGTAGAGCATCTGCCCGGCATGTGGAAGTCCTGGATTCAATTCCTGGTCAGGGCACACATGAGACATGACCATCTGCTTCCCCATCCAACCCCCTTCTTTCTTTCTCTCTCTCTCTCTCTCTCACGCTCTCTCTCTCCTCCCCCCTCTTTCTCTCCTCCCGCCCTCTTCCTCTTCCCCTCCTGTAGCCATGACTGAAACAGTTTGAGCAGGTCAGCCCCAGGCTTTGCCTTTGGGGTCAAATTCATAAATTGTTCTCTATGGACAAGGTCCATAAGTATAGTACCTATGTTTTCTTCTATGTAATTGTTTCAGATCTTATATTTAGGTCTTTGATCCATTTTGAAATTTTGTTCATGGGCCCAAACTGTAGGCTAGTTTCATTCTTTTGCATGTAGTTTTCCAATTTTCTCAGCACCATTTATTATTATTATTACTATTATTAAATGAGAGGCAGGGAGGCAGAGAGACAGACTCCTGCATGCGCCCTATCAGTATCCACCCAGCAAGCCCCCTATGGGGCAATGCTCTGTCCATCTTGGGCTGTTGCTTGGCAACTGAGCTATTTTAGCACCTGAGGTGAAGCCATGATGCCATGGTGGGGAAGGGGGAGGAGTGGAGAAGCAGATGGGCGCTTCTGTGTGCCCTGACTGGGAATCAAACTTGGGACTTCCACATGCTGGGCCACGGCTCTACTGCTGAGCCAACCAGCCAGGGCTCCAGCACCATTTACTGAAGAGGTTTTCTTTTCTCCAATGCGTGTTTTTGGCTCCTTTGTCAAAGATTATTTGCCCATTTACATGTGCTTTTTTTTTTTTAATTTTTTTTTATTTTATTTTATTCATTTTTAGAGAGGAGACACAGAGTGAGAGAGAGAAAGAGAGAAAGGGGGGAGGAGCTGGAAGCATCAACTCCCATATGTGCCTTGACCAGACCAGTACAGGGTTTTGAACTGGCAACCTCAGTGTTCCCAGGTCGACGCTTTATCCACTGCGCTACCACAGGTCAGGCGCTACATGTGCTTTTTATATCTGGGCTCTCAATTCTGTTCCAGCATTATCTAGAGTAAATTTAATGATATGATAATGCACTATTTTATTAGCAGTTACAATCTGGGAATTCATGGCAACTTTAATGAAAGTCAAGGGTATAATATTAAAATATAATTAAATGAGGGCAGTTTTATAAGTCCCCAAGGTAGTAAGGTATAAGTTTATATCCTTTTAGTATCTAGAGTAGAAAGAATTAAAGATTTGTACATTCTTCAACTTAGGTATAGGTTATATTCTACTAACGGTATAGTTCTAAATTCAATTTAGTTTAGGATATGCTTTCCTGTAGCTGTTATGGGATAGGTCTCTGTTCTACAAATCCTCTAATTCATAATGTGAAAGATTCCTAATGTGTTGAAACAGAGAACAGTTTTCATTCTGTCTCCCACCTGTGACAACTAGGAGGAGAGGACTATTTTTTCTTACCTTTACTTTCATTGCTGACTAATGTTTGGGGATAGAATTGAGGATTGGAAAAGAGGGAAGGCCAAGAAATTCTACTATAGATTTTGTCATCAACCAGTCTTTGACCAAGGTAAGAAAAGAGAATCATAGCTAGCAATGAGTAGGGAGTCCCCACAGTGATAGTGTCTGTTGCTAGAGTGGAAAGAGGCATAGTAAAAAGGACAAATACCCCTCAATTGTAGGAAGTGAAAGGGAATTCATTTCATGTCCTATATGGGTCACATGACAAATGTTTTCAGTTAATGGTTTTCAAAGGCAAAATTTGTATACTACAGTTGACCCTTGAACAATGTGGGAGTTAAGGGCACCTCCCCCTCTCCTCCCCCCCCCACCCCCCCACCCCCCCCACCCACCCCCCCGTTGAAATCAAAAACAGCATTTTCGGTCCACGGTTGCTTTAATCCACAGATGTAAAACCCATGGATACAGAGGGCCAACTGTATATTTATTGAAAAAACTGTATTTTAAGTAGATCCATGCAGTGCAGACCCCTTTTAAAGGGTCAACTGTACTTGTACATCCCAGATAACTCTTCTGAGTTTTTTATTATGAGGAAAGGGGACAGCTGGTTTTTTAAAGGGATTTTTGAGAAATTGTGGCTCTAGAAATTCACTAGCTACAATTTATATTCCATGCATAGTCTTTCAGTTTTCTATAAAATTCCCTTATTCATTCATGATATTTATTGAAGCTACCAAATATCTGTTTATCTTGACCTTGTTATTTTGTTTTATATTTTTAATATGTCTGTTTTCCATATAACTCTTGTTTTCCAAATTTTATGCTCCTTTGAACTCATATTGTATAAAAATAATCAATCTTGGAGATTACAGAAGTTATTTCCCTAATTCCTTATATCTGTTAACCCTTATTTCAGGAAATTGTGAAAGGACCTATAGATACTATGTCTCGGGCCAAAATGACCTTTTGGCACATACAGATAAATTATGTGTATTTTTAAAAATCCAAATCTGTACTAATTTACAATTATACTTTTTTTCATAAAGCATGTACAAAGGAAACAATAAATTGTACTTGAGGAAAATAAAATTTTCCTACTCTTTATCTGTGGTGTACATTTGAGTCTGACCTGGATTTGAATCTCAGCTGTCTACTACTTCTACTCTGGTAACCTAAATAAGTATGTTTCTGTGTGTCTGTTTCTTCATCAGTATTGTTTGGAAATTTAAAATGAGGTAATCTAGGTTACAGTTTTTAAACTGTTCTCCTACCCTTGGGCTCCATAGACATTTAATGGGTCACATGTACCCATTTTATTTTTAGGGTTCTGCAGAAGATATGGTTTGAGAAAAAGGGTCCTGAGGTTCACTGTCTAAAAACATTTAAATGTCGTAGCTGTAAGTAAAGTGCCTTGTACCTAATACTATAGATACTTGCTGAAAGATACTATGTAGGTTAGAAAATTTCTACTCAGTCCTCTCTCCCCCTCCATGGGACTCTTTACTAGTCAGTACGTTGAAATGCTGTGTTACTTTTGTTTAACTGCTTAACTGAGGTATAATTCGCATACAATATAATTCACCTATTTAAAATGTATAATTCACTGATTTTAGTATATTCACAGAGTTGTGTACAACCACACCCATAATGTAATTTTAGAACATTTCCATTGCCTCTAAAAGAAACTCCCTACTCATTAACAGTCAAACTAAGTTGCTTGAGGATTTTATTCTCATTGCTTTTTAGAAGTTAAATTATAAGTTAATGCATTAAGAAGACATGTAAACAGTGGAGAATAATATAGTGTGACATTGTTGTTATGAAGAGATATGGAATGTGCTCTTGGTGAACATTTAAAGGCATAATAAATTCTTCCAGCTGGAAAAGAGACTAGGGGAAGGGCAAGAAGGGGAAAGAACAAGTCAAAGAAAGAGTTGCAAAGAAGTTGGTCCTAGAAGAATAAGTAGAATTCATCAGGCAGGTGATGGGAGGTATTATATTTTTAAAAAGCTAAGAGAACAATCAGAACCTAAGGCTAGATGCACAATGTTTAATGAAAAGTCGGTGAATTATTTGCTGTAACTAGGGGGAACTGACCCTAGTGTATAAGGTTAAACAGGAAAGGTTGCCTGGAGCACATTGTGAGGCTCTGCAAGTTAGCTTACACCTTTTTGATCACATTCCCTACTTCAGTCTATAGATAATGAGCGTTTTCCAATCGAATATGCGTTTTCCAATCGAATATTCATATTAACATGATTCCAGCTACCATCATCCAAGTTCCCCAGGAGTTATCTTTGACTTCACTACTTTGCTTTTCATATCCACTCTCATATTATTAAATATCTGACTCTTTCCATTTCCACAGTCACTACCATGGTCCCTTTCTAGAATCTTTCCTAGTTCTTTCATCCATTTTTAACATATTTTTCCATTTCCTGGCTTCACCTCATCTACTTTGGTATTCAGACTAGCTTTGTACAGTACCTAAGTAGCACATCTATCAGGGAGTCTGAAGAAGATGAAGGCCCAAAGAGTTTATGAAAAGGAAATCTCTTATAGAGCTTATTTTACTATTATCAGGTGCTCATTGATAAGGAAATTCCCCATGTACTGATGTAGGATATATTGTTGTGTGATAGCAAGGGTCAGAAGAATACAGGGTATTTACCTTTGTGTCAAGAAATGGAGGGGTATTAGGATATAGACCCTATTTGCTTATATTTTTGAAAAAGAAACTGAAAAACTATATAAGAAATAAAGTAAATATTCATAGGAATATGTGGAAATGGAAAGGCTGATGGTTAGGACAGTTCTCGATGTATACCTATTTATGTTGTTTGGAATTTTAAACTGAATATTTCATCTATTTAAAACTCTGGCCTGTGTGCCACTGTCAGAGAGTGGGACTGAGGGACTCTGGCTGATCTCCTTTTGCCTGATATGTGTAACCAGTTCTTAGTCTACCAGTCAGATTTCTCCAGTCTGGCTACGCCTTGGTTTGACTCCTTTAACTAAAATGAACTCTTATCTACCCATGTCTCCAAATTACTCAAATTTCAACTCAAATTTAATCACTTAATCACTTCCTACTCCACAATTGGTTGACTATTTCATTCTGTCATCTTAGGTTAATGTATATATTTATATTCTATATTTATAGATTGGTTCTTTGCTGGTATCTATAAATATTCTAATTTATTTCATAAATGGTTTTTTTCCCCCTTAGATTATCAACCAGTGTGATGCAAGAATTTTTAAAACATGCAATATATGACTAGTCAGGAACCCTGACCTCTTTTCCCTTAGATTGTCAAATAAAAAAGTACAAATAGCCAACACAACAATAGCCATGCAGTGTGAATGAATCAAAATTATACCTATTTTCTTTCTGTCAGATTGGCAAAAAATATATTTTTTGGTGTGCTACAGAATTTTAGTAATTTCTGTTTGCCATGAGATGAAAAGGTTGAAAATTACTGCCTTAGATAGTTAACACCTTCAATAGAAAACGTGTTCTTTTCTCTTTTTTGTATTATCTTAAACATTGAAACATAACTTAATAGATACTTGCTAATAATTTTTATTTCCTATGGAGGATCCTTATGTTAATTTCATTTGGATAATTTTAAGCAACAAATTTTAAATTTGGGAAAAGGTGTAATACTGAGAAGCTAAGTTTGATTACTTTCATTATCTATAACTTCAAAGTATTAATTGGGAATATTAATGAGGAAAAACAGTTTTATTTAAAAACAACGGGAAATTATTTAGTTAGGATAACTTTCTGTCCAGTTAAGGTGAAAATATGTATATTTGTTCACTAAAAAATGTAATTCTAACATGACCATTAATTTGCATGGTAATATTTCTATGCTAGTTACTAATTCATACATTAATTGATATTTGTTTGACTTTTATCTTTGCTAATATAAAGATGACATGCTGAATTAATTTTTGACTTTATAAGTTAGATATGGTAAACAAAATAGTCAATTGATTGTTTTTCACATAAAGTGTATGATCAGAAGTAAGAAGCTTTAAAATAAATTATATTAGGAAATGAACATTTGCTTTTAAAATCAGTCATAGAAAATAGAAACTTTTAAGCTGAGAAGCCCTTAGTGTGTTTTGATTACTTGAGGTATTCTAATCTAATATTTATTTTGAAACAGGCAAGAAAACTAGATGTATATTTTGAGTATGAAGAAAAAATTATGAGCAAAACTACTCTGGATAAATCTCTTCTAGATATAATATCAGACCCTGATGGTATGTACCATAAATGTGAAGTTAATGTTTCACATCTGATAAATACAGCATTTTCAATTTTAGTAAAATCTGAGTAGAATTATTGTTTTTATGATAATCTGTGCTAATAATGTGATGATTTAAATGACCTATTTTCTGTTGAGAAGTTTGTAGCATAGTTTATAAAGTAGAAAAATCGTTTGCATTTTATTTTATTGAACTTTTCTTTGATGATATTTAAGCACTTTTTATATTAATTTACTTAAATTGATACATCTGAAGCTCAATTTCTTCTGGTTCCAGGAAGAGTGAAGGTATAATGTTCAAAGGAGGTGTCTTCAAGTGATACACTTTCTAATTACTTTGCTTTTACCATAGAGAGTTTTCTAAAATGATGTATCTAAAACTGAATTCTATTTTAAATATTTAGGGAATTCACTTTTAAACTCTTTTGTAATTTTTTTTGTATTTTATATTCATCTAATTATATAAGATTTTTAAAAACTAAGGTATAACTATTTGTACTTAGAAAATATAATTTAATATTTCAATTATAATGGGATCGACATAAGATTTTAGTCTATAAAAATCTCTGAATTTTAGAGACTTATTGATCATTTCAGAATAGTTTTCAGTTCAAATCTCAGCTCTTTTCCAAAATGAATAAAAAACATATAAGCTCTATCATCTCATATTTTGCACAAAAGCTACTCACCTGAATGATGATGGTTTTTGAGTTAAGAGTTTTGGTATAAGCTTTGGTATAATTTGACTTTATTTCAAATTGAAAGTAATTTTTAAAAATCCAAATTATTTAGCCTGACCAGGCGGTGGCGCAGTGGATAGAACGTCGGACTGGGATGCGGAAGACCCAGGTTCTAGACCCTGAGCTCGCCAGCTTGAGCACGGGCCCATCTGGCTTGAGCAAAAAGCTCGCCAGCTTGGACCCAAGGTCGCTGGTTCCAGCAAGGGGTTGCTCGGGTCTGCTGAAGGCCCTCGCTCAAGGCACATCTGAGAAAGCAATCAATGAACAACTAAGGTGTTGCGACGGCAACGATAAACTAATGATTGATGCTTCTCACCTCTCTCCGCTCCTGTCTGTCTGTCCCTATCTATTCCTCTCTCTGACTCTCTCTCTCTGCCTCTGTAAAAAAAAAAAAAAAAATCAAATTATTTATAATTAAAGGTTCTATTCATAAAACTTTTGAGAAACCATAAATACTGCTCACACTTTTAAAAGGCCAGATTTGTTGTAAGAGGATAACATTTTAAGTATTTTTCACTTTACGGTGAAAAAATGCAAAATATATATACGTCCATTACTTCAGAGTTATTTACAGTATCTTTTGAGTAAAGTTAAAGCTAATAGTATGTTGACAAAAAGGCAAACAGACTTTTTATTTTTCTTTCCCCTTTCTCAAACAATTTACTTTTAAAGACATTGCCTAAGGCCAGGCAATGTAGGCATTTATGCAAAGCAGGAGTCTGTTGTCACTTTTGCCAGAAAAGAGGTTGGACCTTGAGCAGAAAAAAGGCCATCTACGTGTGTGGTAACAGGAGGCTTGGTGATCTAGTTTAAGGTGTTGAGTCTGGCTGAAACAGCAGTGTCGCTTGTGGAAACGACCCAGCTCAGGGTGTAAGCTCTAACAGGTTGCTGCCCAGCGGCACAATTGGTATATGGGTGCAAGGTGTGGCCAGGCATGTGGGTGAGTCCGTTGTAGGCCTTCAGAGCCCAAGTGAGTGAGGCTTCCATGTAGGCAGAGAATGGCGGCAAAGATAAGGCACTTGTTACATACAGGGAACTGGTTAAATTAGTGAATATATAAGATAATATAAAGGGAACCAGGTTTTCCAGTGGCAGAGAAGGAAGTTATAAACATAGAAAGGGAGAGGAGAAAACTAGAGTGAATCCTGTAATGCTGGATTAGAATCAGAAGTGTTTGTGTGGACTTAGTGTTTTCACTATGTATTTGTTAGATAGAGGAATAAATGTATGTGTGTACACATATGTATATGTGTATTTTTCTAGCTCTGCCAACTGAGCAGGGCTGGGAGCAATGATACTCCAGTAGTAAAGATTTTAGCTTATAAATACCATTTTATGCTAGAACTCACTGGAGCTGGAAACTGAATTAGAGCACAGTTACGGTAGAAACTTACCTGTGACAAGAGGACCCAGGCTGTGGCTAGAGACTCTAGAGTACTTGCAGTTATAAAGGAGATATTTTTACAATTTCCATTTGGTTCTCCTGTGATTCATGTTAATTTTAAGCATCCTGGGGCTCTGTGGCCCTTACCATTCTGACTCTTAAAATGCTTAGCAAAGCTGTGGGAACATTTATTAATATACTATAGCAACTATAGGATAGTGAAAACAACAGCAGGGACCCAGAGGCTAAAACTTTGAGAGAGGGGACCATTTCTCTTCTTGTTTTAGGAGACCTGGTCCTAAGAGCCTGGAGCAAGCCCCATCGCTCTTTTTCTCTCTTAACTCTAGCTGTTTAGTCACAGTTGCAGGAAGTGCACAATGGAGGAGGTTACTAAAGCCAAAGCACCAAAAAGGGAAATGGGAAGTACCTGGGAAATTGCAGAGAAGAGGGAGCATAAGAAAGCAGCCCCATCAGTAGTTGTGAATTCCCGGGCTCACCTCTGAACTGCATATAGATGAGTCTGATCCTAAGCAGCACTCCAAAGATTAAGAGGTGAAGGGCTAAATGACTTCCCAGTTTCCATATTGGCCACTGGCCAGTGAGACAGATCCCAATACTGCAAAAGGTTTTGAAAATAGAATCAGTGTTGAAACCACAATCCACAGGAAGGTGGTAGGAACTTCGGCCTGAACTCAGCAAAGCTAATTACCTGCCAAAACAACGATACCAGCTTTCTCCTAGAATTTAGACGAGATCATGAATCTCATAACCTAATACTTAAAGTGTCCAAGATACTAGATTTATTTGTAAACATGAGGATTTTGGAGCAAGATCTTTATCACCATTCTTTGTCATATACAGTATAGAAAATAAGGATAATTTGAGAATGGTTGTCTGGATTCCAACCATTAAAAAAAAAAAATGATGGTTCACCAGTCATGTTTTGAAAATATTCTAGATTTTATTCTGTAATATAAGTATAACCATTCTGATTTCTTGAGTATTGGGACACAATATGAAGAGAGAGTGCATATTGTTATTTGTTGAGTAAACTGAGTTACTTTTGACTTTTATCACTTTGCACCCAAGTAAACCCAATAGCAGAAGGAAGAATAAATTAGTTTCTCTGGATAGTTTTGGGCTTTTGATAATAAGAATAGTAACCCAAGCCACACACTGCAGCAAGAAATTTCTTTGAAATCTTATGTTTTGTCTTAAATTTTCAGGCAAAGATACTATGCATAAAACATCAGTGTTTTTAATATAAATGTATTATTTCCCCAAATTGCATATAAGTAATGCAATGCCTTTCAGAAAGAGGAGACATGTACAGTTAGTTAGTGATCCTAATTTGAGAAGTATGATCTTAGGCTAGATGATTTTATTTTATTATTTTTCTTTTTCCTTTGTGGTGAGAGGAGGGGAGATAGACAGAATGTGCGCCAACTGGGATCAACCCAGCAACCCCTGTCATGGGCCAATGCTCGAATCAACCGAGCTATTTTTAATGCCTAAGGCTGAAGCGCTTGGACCAACTGAGCCACCCTCAGAACCTGGGGCCACCGTTCAAACAATTGAGCCACTGGCTGCAGGAGGGAAAGAGGGAGAGAAGCAGGTGGTCGCTTCTCTTGTGTGCCCTGACCAGAAATCAAGCCCCAGGCCATCTGTATGCCAAACCAAATCTCTGTCCACTGAGCTAACCGGCCAGGGCCAGGCTAGATTATTTTAGTCAGCAGGGTTTCATAAACTAATACCTGCGTTGACCATACAACTGGTTTCCCAGGGAACTACCATTATTATGCTGGTCGTCCTTATGTAATCATTACTAACATCCCCTTTCCATCTCAATATTATCCTATTTTATTATCATACAATTGTAGAATTACTGTATGATTACCTTACCTATATTTTTCTTTCTGAGTTTACTTCTAAAAGCTAAATCTCCATATTATACACAGTTTGGAAGACCAGCATGGAGATAGTTCCATATCCCATCTCTTTAACCTCAAAGCATTTAATCGTTTTCTATATCTGTATTTTATTTGGTTGTAATTACTGTATTTATAACTTTAAATCAGCTGGATCAAGAACTGTATTTTGTCTAGCCACATTTATATATGCCTTGAATTTTTATAACTTGCAAGTGTTGACTAAATACTTAACCAGAATTATGAAGGGTTTTTTGAAGTCTGTTTTCTCCTATGTAGCAGGAACTCCAGAAGATAAAATGAGGCTGTTTCTTATCTATTATATAAGTGCACAGCAGGCACCTTCTGAGGTATGTCTTCTCTATTCATTTACTGGACAGAAGGGGAAATAGCTTGTTTCATAAATAGAAGTAGAAATGACTATGGCCAAATAACTACTTTATACCTTTCTCTAAAATAAAAACAGGTTACTAAGGCTGGTTCTGTTTACTGCTGAGTTGTATAGCAGTATTTATTGTCACCTAGAGAACTACCCTCTTATTAAATGTCTGACCACTTTTAAGTTGTTGGAACATGAACTGAATTCAAGTAGCCAAAATTATTATTTCTGGAAAAAAGCTATTCTAAATTAAATTAACCAAGTTTGCTATGCTTTTTGAAAGGTTGGTCTTATCATTTCTCTGGATGTGATCATTTTAAAGGTTCCATTCCTTTAAGCTATAGCTACTAATACTTATTTGACTTCCAAGGGATTTATCTTTAATTTCAAGTAAAAATTTGGTAATATTCTAAGGTTGTTTTAAAACCAGTGTCCATTATAAAATAAGAGGAGTCATTTGAAGGAAAATACTCAGTGTTCCAAAAAGTTCTGTAGAGATTGTAATTTGATAAAATTAAATTTCAGATTCATGTCACACAATTCGTATAAGGATAAAGAAGAGATACTTTATATAGCAATAAAATAACTACTTCTATATTAGTATATTCCTAAGAATGATTAGAAAATGACAAATTTTCTTCTAGAAGATTTTTTTCTCACTGGGTAATTTTATTGTTTGGGGTTTTTTTTTGTAATGAGCCACCAGTTGCTTTTGAGGAAAAAATATTTAAGTATTTATAGGCGATTAACTTATTGTGAAGGAAAGCAGTGGTTTTGGTATCAGCCTTGTTGCTGGGTTAGAGAGCTGTTAGCTCAGTGTAATTTTCCTGGACAGGCAATGAGCACAAGCAGCTCCAAGATGGCATCTAGAGTTATACTGCTCTGTAAACTCCTCCTTTGCTGGCAGCATTTACTTTGCAGTGTCTGGTAGATTGCAAGACTTTGGTCAAAAATTTTTGGTATGTTAAAACTGCAAGCTAAACCCATCGTTGCTTTCAGCCAATTATACTTTACCCAGGAGTACATCTATAACCCGTATTATAATTCGATAAGAAAGGGCCATTTTCTTTTTAGAAAACTCTCTCATTAATGAGGTATACCTGTATCTTAGGGGGTTCTCATAGGTGAATCTTTAATTTTTCCATTGATTTGAGGGGGAGGGAAAGAGAGAGTGAGTTAATTATCACTTGTTTTTCCACTTAGTTGTGCATTCAATGGTTCCTTTTTGCAAGTGCCCTGACCGGAGGTCAAAACCATGACCTCAGCATGCCAGGACAGCACTCTATTCATTGAACCACCCAACTAGGGCCAGTTTTCTTATGAATATATGATTTTAAAACTTAATTCAAAAAATTTTTAATTTGGCTACATTATTTTATTTCCATTTATTTTTAGTAAGGATTATATCTTTTCATAAGTTTAAGTGATCATTAAGAGGCTTGAAGCAGATTATGACTACTGATAGCAGATTAATAGCCTCAAAATGCAAAGCAGTAAACATCTTTGGTTGAAGGTGAGCTTAAAGTTTCTGTTTTACAAAATATTTATGGTGGCATTACTATGATAAGCTCCTATAAATTATACAATTTCATGTAGACTTATTCATTAGGAAATAGAAAGGACAGGAAAGAAAAATAGTGATTTAAAAAGTATAAGACACCTGCTTCTATTCAGTGAATGAATTTGGACCTCTACAGTGACTATGAGAGCAGAAAGCCTGAATCTGCAGTTCCCCCCAGTCACTGTCATTTCTCTTGTGTTTCTCATTTTGAAATATTCTCGGTCAAGCCAAGTCTTTTATTTAATGCTTATCCCAAGGACAGGCAATCTATTTCAACAGTGGAGACAAAACTGACTCTGTTGGACTTAGAAAGGGATGTCAAAGTACAAAATATAGTTGATTTGGAAGCCTGTCAAAAGGTAATTTTCATCATTTGTAATTTTTGTCTCAGGGCTCACTTGGATACTCATTTCTGATATAGCTCCACTCTAATTGGGTTTCTCGAATACAGACTTTTGCCTTTGGTCTAACTTTTTGAATAATCAAATGACAACAAACAATATGATCTTCTCTTTCATGAAAATAAAAATTTTTGTCATATCATTCTTTGCTTATTTCAGACCGATTTGGAGCAATACAAAAAAGCTTTAACTGATGCAGGATGCAACCTTAATCCCTTACAGTATATCAAACAGTGGAAGTAAGTTTTATTTCCTTTTTTAATTTTCATCATTTAAGAACATACAATGGAAGTTGAATTCTCAAGAAAATGGCAGTGTTACTAAAAGAATTGAACAATGCCTTAATATTTTTTAGTCAGTGGTATAAATATTTTATCTGCCCCTCTCTATTTACAATTTAAAATTACATACAATAGTGATGTCTTTTTTTCCTAGACATGTTTATATTTTCTTCACTAGTAAAATGAGAAAGTCAAAGAATGAAATTTTGGGTCATATGTCTCAAAAATATTAAAAGAAAGTTTTAATTTCACTAATCAGAGAAATGCAGCTAAGCAGAATGCAAAGATTTATAAAATGTTGCGCCAAAGATATAAGCAAATTAATTGGTGCATTTCTGCTCTGCTGTTAGAAATATAAATTGTGAGGAGACCAGTGCCGCTGGGCTTCATTCAGCAGCGGTTCCGTGCACGGCTGCCTGTCTGCCGCCTGTATTGCATGGCCAGGAGCTGTGGTCACAGCTTACCCTCACACTGCTCCCTAGGGCAGGCACGTGAATAAAAATGGCAAAGCCGGGGAGCTGGCCCTGAACCTGAAGCGATGGGATGTGCAGATGGGGTGGTCACTGGGGCCTCCTGAGGTTGGTACCGGCTTATTCTTTGTGGCAATTTGAGCTGGTGACCTAATAGGTCAGAACACAGACTCCGCATGTCCCTGGGGCCCCTCTGAGAGTCGGAGTCACTGGATGAACAGCGTAGAGAGCACTGCTGAAGTTTTCCGATGCTTCATTTGCATGAAGAAGTTGCAGGATGCATGCTTGTGTCCTCATTGCTCCCAGCTTTGTTGTTTCAGGTATATCAAGGTACAGAGCTCACACGTTTATGGTGGCATTCTGTTCTGTCGTTTGAGGAACTGTCTTAGATATCTCTGAGATATTGCTGAGTTCTAGCAACTTCCATGTCTTTAGTGAAGGTTGGCTGCTGACCCTGAACCGGCTCTGGATGTAGAAGTGTCATCTCAGGGTGCTCTGGAGGCTGAGGTGTGGTCTCCTGCTTGGTTGGAACTTTGACCACTTCAGTGGACTTTGGAGGATGAGCCGAGATCTGCTTAGTTGTAGATGGTTCATTCTCCTGTGAGGTTCCGGCTTTATCCAGACACCCAGGTCCACATCTTTAATATCCGGTAGCATTGGATACTGAGCTTCACCCGAACCCAGAGGTGAGGCTGCCACCTCCTGGCGCATATCGTCCATAGAGGATTTGGGAGGATGAGCAGTTTCCTGCTGCTCAACTGAAAAAGGCTTTATACTGGCAAAGTGCACTTGAGGCAGAGCTGAGCTCCTCTCTGGAAGCTGATGTGAAGCCCCCTCCTAACTGAAGTTGCTTCTCTCTCCTCGGAGCTTCTGATTGCTGAGCTGAGGCCTCCTGTGGAGTAAGATAAGGTTCCACTTCCTCAAGGACCTCTGTAGACAGAGCTAAGGCTTCCTGTTGGGAGGAAAATTCAGTATCTTCAGAGGCATATGAAGGCTTGGAGGAAGGTTTTGTTGATCCTGAGGTCATGGTTTGGTTTTCCCCAGGGGGAGGGAGTCAGTAGGTTAGGGTCCAGGGCCAGCTTAAGGCTGAGCTGCTGGACCGGACCAACAGCCACAACATCTGCCATGCAAACAGGAGCCATGGGCCCCATAGGTGCAGCCTGAACATAATGTCCAGGGCCCATTGAGCAATCTACATGATTGGGGCACAGCAAGTGACCTAAGCAAGTGAGATGCCAGCACCATGCACTGAGCTAAAGCTAAATAATTGGCACCTGTGTCAGAATTGGCAGCCATGTCATGTCACAACTAGCAGCCATATCACATGTGTAACCCTTCAACGAAGCACACCCCCTTCCCCTTAAGTTCCAACTGTTATTCACGTAACGTTTATTAGTTTGGGGCTGAGAGTAACTGCAGAATAGCAAACCTTTCTGCCAGAATCACCAGGGACAAAGCAGTCCTTTTCCCCTGCAGAGGTGACAACTACCACTTGCTGGGGCTCCCCTCACAGTGAGTCTGGATTTGGCCTGCGCGCCTGGGTGGCATCGATCTCCAGCAGCCCAGGGCTGGTGGGATGGGGCATTTGAGGGGTAGTGCAGAGCTTTCCAAGGAGGCCACAGGGCTTGCCATCCCGGGAATCTTAGAAGTGTAGTCCAGTTCTAGCAATCTGAACTCAAAGCTGAAATCTCAGAGACGTTCTTCCTCCCCTTGGCCATACTACTGACCTACAAAATAAACACCAGTTAGGGTGGTGGGGAGGTGAAATGTGCCATTTCCTCAAAATTCTCCGTATCCGTGTCTGATTCTTAACTCATCACTCTATTAGATAGTGACTACCACTGAATCAGTGATGACTCCATAATTTCTATAGCTGGGGTTTTGGAGGGTGAGCACTTCATTCTGGGAAAGAGGGTTTGAACATCCCCCTCTTGTTTTGGCTCAACACAGCCCTTAATCTAGAAAAGTAACTGTCACTTTTCAGAGGTCTACCCTATGAGCACACATGGAGAAGACACTTAGGGTGTTAAAGCCAGCATGTTAAATAATTTTCTTGAAATATTGTAGCTAGCACCCAGTTTGCTTCCTTCACATTTCTTTTCATATATTCTATTTTATTTCACTCCAGTTTATTGTCTGGGCCAACCTCTAGCATGTAAACTCCAAGAGAGAAGGGCAGCTTCTCTTCCCCAGTGTCTAGCACCTACTAATGGTGTTTGAGTGGAATTGATTCCAAGATTGGCCTCATGTAGGGATGGATCTCTTGTATCAGGTTTCTGAAATTTTCAGCATCAATACTGAATCCCTTCTTCATACATATCACAGCAAGACAGACTTCTTAAAGCCCAAGACACCATCAGAGGTTTTGCTTTCTGTAGTCATCTCAGGTTTCAAATTTCAAAATTCCAGCTAAGCATTCTCAAAAGTCTCACACAAGTTAAATGCAAGAACTTATTTTATTCCAACTCTGATTTAAGTGTTTTAAATTAGCAAATGCTTGATTTCAGGGTGCTATCAGAACTTTACCAAATGCTTATTCAAAGTAGATTTTCTATACAGTTCTTCTCAAGGTACTGGCAAAGTATGACATAAAGTGTATAGGCTGAAATAACTTTTGAGTTTTAACAATAATTAGAAATAAAAGCCTTATTCAGCCAAATACCTCTGGCTTAAGCAAAACTGTATGATTTCAATTTGTATTAACAAGTTGTGGTCCTTAGTCATGTGAGTACCTTACATACCCATTTATACTTTTCTCCATAAAAGGAAAACACAATCTCCAGTGAATAAACCTTTTTAAATCTATGATTTTAGCATATTAAGCCAGTAACATCAGTGTTTTTGTACCATCAATAGCTATGTTACCTACAAAGTACTCAATAGATGAATCAGTAAATGAGTTATTTCTCATATTAGAAATTTAATATGTTAATACTTAAGCCAACAGTCTAGTCTACAAAAATTAAAGTATCCGTTAATTGTATTCCTCTTTTAGACGTGACAGCATAATAGCAGGATTCAAATCCACCAATTATATTTCTTTATGTGTTTTTGGAGTTTCTTAAACCTTCCCTAGAATGTTTTTACTTCCAAAGCATATACATATATACACATTTACATGATAACCTTCTTCCCAACCTTTATTTTCTGGAAGTACAGGAAAAAAAGAAAAAAACTAGTGAAACTAAGCTGAGCCTAAACAACTCACTACCATGCAATGGGACTCATTCTTGGCAAGTGGACATATTCTAACAGTTTAGAACACAAAATGCATCATCCCTCTTACCATATTCTTGAGAAATACTATGTTTTAAAAAGCAAAACATTCAAAAAGTTAACACCTTATCTAATAAAGAAAGGAAAATGCCTGGCAGGCAACATAAAACCGCAGCCCAAACTACACCAACTCTGCTACTAAAAACATTCACTGGTTAAATTGACTTTCAAAATTTAATTAGACCAATTTTTAGTTTTCCAAATCCAAAATATTTAGAGTTATGCCACCCACTGAAGGATTATCAAAACTTTATCTATTACAAGTTCTCACCTACTAGAAATCACTCATTCAGCCAGTCTTTGATGAGCACCTGCTACTGCTACGTACCAGACACTTTGCTAGGAAATGCAAAGGATGTAAGTTTCATGTAAGTATATATGGTCCTGGCCGGTCAGCTAAATCGGGAGCATCTGAAATGACAAGTTGCAGGTTCCATCCCTGGTCAGGGCATGTATGGGAAGCAACCAATGAAGGCACAGTTAAGTGGAATAACAAATAAATGTTTCTCCCTCATGCTCTTTCTCAAATGAATCATTTTAAAAAGGATATATAGTTCTGGCCTGACCTCTGGTGGCACTGTGGATCAAGCATCGACCTGGAAATGCTGAGGTCGCCAGTTCAAAACCCTGGGCTGCCTGGTCAAGGCACATATGGGAGTTGATGCTTCCTGCTCCTCCCCCCTTCTCTCTTTCTCTCTATCTCTCTCTCTCCTCTCTAAAATGAATAAATAAAAAAATTTTTAAAAAAGGATATATACAGTTCTTAATTTTATATAAAGATAGGACAAATATACACAAGGTAGACTGTCATTAAGAGAAACAAAATGTCTTGTAAGTACATGAATACACAAGTATTTCTTTATAAAAGGAAATCCAACCACAAATTGTAATTTAACTCAGCATATGTACACAGTTATCAATCCTAAATATTATTTGCTTGTCCTTCAAAGAGAAATTAATGTTAGCTGAACTGCCCTGCTAGAATGCCCTGGGATAGTGTATTTTAGTATCTGTGGGGCTTTCAATTCTGGGCTCTTGGTCGGGAGGACCACATTTGATTTCTTAAAGTAAAAACGATAACAATAAAAGATGAACTGAAATCAAGTTGCAATAAGTAATATAGTTCTTTCTACATAAGTAATTGACATAAATACTTGACACTTAATTCATTCTCTAGCCTGTCCTCTCCCCTTCTCCAAGATAGGCAGATGTTACTGCCAGGCAAAATAAATTATCTTTTTCATTTTCTGTTAGGACAATTTAAATGGGATTACAATTGGTTTACTACTGGGACTCCTTCAATAAATATTTAAGCATTTACAAAAATAACCAAAAAACATTTAAATGTATTTAATCACTTTTACTATCTTAGTCTCTTTAGCTCAGTTGGTTAGTATGTCATCACAATAAACCAAGTTTGCACATTCAATCTCTTGGGCAGGGCACATACAATAATCAGCCAACAAATGCATAAATAAATGGAACAACAAATTGATGTTTCTCACTCTTACTTCCTCGCTCTCGAAAGTCAATAATTAAAAATATTTAAAAAGAAGCAAAAAATATATACAAATGTCATAATTTTGCTGGATGGTGTAAAAAGGTTTTTTTGTTTTTTTGATTTTTTTAATAAAATGCCTTTGATCTAGAACTTCTGCTCTTGAGGATTTATCCCAAGGAGTATTGGATTTCTAGAATCTCAGATGTAATTTTAATAATGAAATTTTGAAAACCAACTTAAGTGTCTAACAAGATTAGTAAATGAATCATGGGATTTCCATAAGCTACAACAGAGTCATTAAAAAATCATATTGTAGAAGACTTACTTTTAATAACATTAGGGAATGTCCATATTATATTGAAAGTGAAAAAGTAGTTTACCACAGTATTTCTTGATTTGTTTGATAAATATTGATTTCCTTTGTGTGCCTAGGAACTTTTCTCATCATGAGGAATACAATAGTGAGCATTCTAAGGAAGACCCCTACTCTCATTGAATTTATGTTTGTGTTGAAGGAACAGTAAATCAATAGATAAGCAGTATATGAACAGAATAATGTTAAACCATATTAAGTGATATAAAACAAAACCAGTGATAAGATTCTGAGGGTGATAGTTAAGTTTGTTGAGGAGATATGAAAAGTGTCTGGAAGGTGATATTTGACCCAAAACTTACTTGATATTTTTTACAATATGATCCTAATACCCATTTATCCATCTATCTGTGTGTGTGTCTGTGTATACACATACACATATATACATATATAACTACATAGCTGGAGTGATTTACTCCTAAATATTATTGACTAAACTTTGGTAGAATTTCTTCCTTTTCGATGCTTATTTTTATTTTCCAAATTCTCTACAACAAATACTACTTTCAAACTATTTCTTAAAATAATTATTTTGAAAACTACAAGATTGAATATGCTTTCTGATCTCAGCTTTATCAAAATATTTGCATAGCTACACGGAACAGCTATCATTTAAACTGCCTGAAGTCTAGCTGAGCAGAAGTCCTATAACTGAGAATATAAAGAAGCAGCCACATCAAGACTGGTATTGCTGGCAAAGGACATTGTTTCTTCTCTGGGACCTCTCACACAGAGCCAGCAGGCAGGCGCCATATCTTAGTCTCCATCAACCTGGTTAATACTGTTTGTCCCACCCTACTGACTCACTGATACCCTTCCTACCCAACTTTCAGGCCCCCAAGCCCTTCCCAGTGGCTTTTCTATACAAACAGCTTCTCTTGACTCATCGGGCCTCAGCGTGCCCCATACCTCTTGGTAAATGGCTTCAGGCCTGGCACATGTATCACTCAACTTTGGTTTCAGGCTGGCTTTTTCCAGGCACCTCCAAGCCAGCTCAAGTAGCAGCCTTCTGCAGATTACTCTGTAACTCATGCTGGGTGATCCCAGGCAGGGCACAGGTAGTGGCTGACCTTGTATCTCCTAGGAGGCCCCAGAGCCAGTGCACCCAGTGGACAGCTTCAAACCACAATGGATTACAGCCCATCCACTTCCACAAGCAACACACTCAAGGGGCGGAGTCAGCTGACACCAAAGGCCCACTGAAAGAAGTCCTGTTTCATGGTCAGCCCCTATACAGCAACTCTTTCACTGTGGTTGTACCTGGGCCTCCCAGTGACACCAACAGCAATTAAAGGCTCAACTGCATCAGGACAGTCCACACAGCCCACACAAGGGGTACACCTGAAGCACTCATCTCAAATGACCAGGGAGGTTGTGCCACTGGGCCCTCTAGAACACCTACTATTTGAGGCCACTCCACAAAGTCCTGGGGACATGATAACAGAAACAAACACAGGGAACTATCCAAAATGAGGAGACAAATCAACAGGTCCCAAGTGAAAGAACAGGAGAAATCTCCAGAAAAAGAACCAAATGAAATGGGGGCAAGTGAGCTACCAGATGCAGAGTTCAAAACACTATATGGGTGATCCAGGACCTTAGTAAGAACTTCAGTAGCATAAAAAAGAACCAATCAGAAATGATGGGCCCTTGCCGGTTGGCTCAGTGATAGAGTGTTGGCCCAGCGTGTAGATGTCCCAGGTTTGATTCCCGGCCAGGGCACACAGGAGAAGTGCCCATCTGCTTCTCCACCCATCCCCTTCTTTCTTTTCTCTCTCTCCTCTTTCTCCCTCCCCCTCCTGCAGCCATGGCTTGATTGGAGTGAGTTGGCCCTGGGTGCGGAGGATGGCTCCATGGCCTCCGCCTTAGATGCTAAGAAGAACTCGGTTGCTGGGTAACAGAGCTGTGCCCCAGGGGGCAGAGAATCGCCCCCTAGTGGGCTTGCTCGGTGGATCCCAGTCAGTGCACAAGTGGAATTCTGTCTCTGCCTCCCCTCCTCTCATTGAATAAAAAAAAAGAAAACAAGTGACCGATATACTAACTAGTAACTGAAATGCTAAGGAAATTACAGAGAATCAGCAATAAAATAGATTAAGCAGAGAAGCAGTCAGCAATTTGGAATATAAGAGAGCAGGAAACACCTAATCAGAACAGCAAAAAATAATAATAAAAAATAATGAGTAAGAATGAGTCTGGGATAACTTAAAGCATACCAACATTTACATCAAGTGTATGGAGAACAGAGCAAGAAATTGAAAATCCTGGCCAGATAGCTTGGTTGGTTGGAGCATCAACTGGAAGCATAGAAGTTGCCAGTTCAGTCCCCGGTCAGGGCACATTCAGGAACAGATTGATGTTCCTGTCTATCTGTCCCTTTCTCTCTCTCTAAAATCAATAATAATAAAGAGGAATTGAAAGCCTACTTGAAAAAGTTATAGCTAGAACTTACCAAACCTGATGAAGGAAATAGAAGTACAAGTCCAGGGACCATAGAGAATACCAAATAAGATGAACACAGAGAGACTCATACTAAGCCATAATTAAAGTGTCGAAAGTTAGAGAATCTTAAAAGCATCAAGAGAATGACAGTTTTCTACAAGGGAGCTCCCATAAGACTTTCCATTGATTGATCAATAGAAGTTTGTAGGTCAGAAAGGATTGGCAGGAAATATTCAAAGTGATGAAGAGGAAGGACTTAGATTACCTAGCAAAGCTATCATTTAGAATCAAAGGACAGATAAACAGCTACCAGACAAGCCAAAGTGTTTCATCACCCTTATACCACTATCATAAGAAACATTAAATGGATGTCTTTAAAAACAAGAATATATAATATATATATATAAAATAAAATGGCAGTAAATGCATATCTATCAATAGTTACTTTAAATGCTCCAATCAAAAGACACGTGACTGGATAAAAAAAACCAGACCATTACATATATTGTCTATAAGAGACTCGCTTCAGATCAAAAGATACAGATGGAAAGTAAAGGGATTGTCAAAGATATTTGATGAAAATGGAAGTAAAACAAAAAGCCTGGTAGCAGTACTTATACCAGATGAAATAGAATTTAAAACAAAGGCTCTAACAAGAGACATAAAAGGACTCAGCAATTAGACTTCTGGATATTTAACCAAAGAAAACCAAACCACTAAATTGAAAAGAAATATAGATCCATATGTTGATTGCAGCATTATTTATAGTAGCTAAAATATGGAAGCAATTTAAGTGTCTATCAATAGGTGAAAAGGATAAAGAAGTGGTACATATATATAATGGAATGTGAGTCAACCATAAAAAAAGAATGAAATCTTGCCATCTGCAACAACACGAATGAACCTAGAGGGTATTGTGCTAAGTGAAATAAGTCAGACAGAGAAAGACAAATGCCATATGATTTTACTTATTTGTATAATCTAAAAAAAAATAAGTAAACTAGCAGAACAGAAACAGAACTCATAGGTACAGAAAACATTTTGGTTGCCATGTGGGACAGGGATTGGAATTGTTGAAAAAGTTTAAGGCATTTAGAAGTTCAAATTGGTAGTTATAGAATAGTCAGAGGGAGCCTGACCTATGGTGGCGCAGTGGATAAAAGCGTCGACCTGGGAACACTGAGGTCGCCAGTTCAAAACCCTGCACTGGTCTGGTCAAGGCACATATGGGAGTTGATGCTTCCAGCTCCTCCCCTCTTCCTCTCTTTCTCTCTTTCTCACTCTGTCTTCTCTCTAAAATGAATAAAATAAAAAGAAATTAGAATAGTCAGAGGGATGTAAAGTACAGCATAAGGAATATAGTAAAATATATTGTAATAACCATATGTGATTTCAGATACTAGATTTATTGGGTAATCACTTCATAAGTTATATAAGTGTCATAATTATACACCTGAAACTAATATAATATTGTGCCTACTATAATTTAAATTTTTCTTTAATTTTTAAATGTGCATAGCTAGAGAAATATGCTAAGTTGTTAGCAGTGATTAACTCTGAGTTGTAAGTATATGAGTACTTTTTATTATCTATGCTTCCTATTGTTCTTTTTTTTTCAAATTTCTTTTCACTGTGTTTCTGTAATAAGAAAACATACACCAAATAAAAACCCTTTGTTTAAAAAGAAACTGAAAACTGTCTTTTCCAATATTTATAATATATACACTTAAACATTTGGCTATGTTGCATATGTCATTGTTTTTTAATTATAACTGTGGTAATTTTTTAATCAAACATTTGATGTAATAAGGGGAAAGAGAGTCTTGGGCATCATTTTCTGTGGTTGCAAAATTTTGAATTCTAATTTGTAACTTTCGCCTGACCAGGCAGTGGCACAGTGGATAGAGTGTTGGACTGGGATGCAGAAGAACCCAGGTTCGAGACCCTGAGGTCGCCAGCTTGAGCGCGGGCTCATCTGGCTTGAGCAAAAGTTCACCAGCTTGGACCCAAGGTTTCTGGCTCCAGCAAGGGGTTGCTCGGTCTACTGAAGGCCCGCGGTCAAGGCACATATGAGAAAGCAATCAATGAACAACTAAGATGCCACAATGGCAACAAAAAACTGATGATTGATGCTTCTCATCTCTCTTCGTTCCTGTCTGTCCCGGTCTATCCCTCTCTCTGACTCTCTCTCTGTCTCTGTAAAAAAAAAAAAGTTTAATTAGTAACTTTCTTTTCTCAATTATAAGATTTATACCAGTTTACTCAAGAAAATTTTAGAAAAATCAGGTATAAAGAAAGCAAAAATTTACCTGTAGTTTCAACATCCAGAATGTACACGTAAACAGTGTATATCCTTTCATATGCATCTTACATAGTTTTTAAAACTGAAATTATTAATGCAAATATAAAAATTTGGTATTCTAGGTTTCCAGTACTTTTCATCATACCAGTTTTTCATTGTCTTAGTTTTTAGTGGTAGTGTATAGTATTGGCATAATGTTCAGCCAAAATGTATTATGTATTATTATATGATAATAAATGTATTATTATTTATTTATATAGCTGTTTCTAGTGAAAAATAAATTTTTGTTAACGACAAAAAATTCAGTCTGCTGTTGAAGACAGTTGATTCACATCCTCCTTTCTGAACAAGGTTGTGATTTTTGTGTTTAGGATTTCTCTAATGGATTATCAGTGGATTTTGTCTGGATTGAAATAGAATATTTTTAGCATTTCAACTATCACATTTTAGTAATTCCTTATTTTTTAACTCTTAAGATTTTCTTGTATTTAGGTAGACATTTTTTTTACTAAAGCATTTGAAGTAAGAATCGTAAAAGAAGATTGACAAAACATTACAATATGCTATTTAAATATATTATAGAACAGTATGTACAATATGATATTAACTTTGTTATTAAAAGTATATATGTTTATATATGCATATGTCCAAAGTTTAGAAGAATATATACCAAAATTATAACAGATTACCTCCAAGCAGATCATTCTTCTGGAAGTATTCTGTTTTCTGGACTCTACAGTTAGCATATTCTCAGAAAGAAAATATTTTAAAACACATCTAAGTGGCATCTTTTTACCCATCTTTCAAGAATTATAGTTTGGTTAGAAGAAATTCTAGATACTTAGAAAGACTTGAAAATAAATGACTGTAGGCATTTATGTATAAAAGTGTGTAGTATAGATAGGATCTAACTAAAAAAAAATCATTAGTTAGTAGAATTAATGAAGAAAATGGTTTTGAACTGAGTCTTAAATGAAGATGTACAGTTTCTGTGGAGAAAAAGGCAGTAAGTTTATGCCCTGAGAGGACAGCATGGACAAAGGCATGTGTCTAGGAGTGAAGGGGTGTGGGAGGAGACACAGTGAAGAGACTAGATTTCATCAGTACATGATGGAACTTTTAGGCAGCAGGTTCATTTCACATTAATGATTAGATAGAAAGGAAAAGAAGGAAAGTTGTGAAGTTTGTAAAATTAATGCATTGTTTTCTAAAGAATCTCAGTGTTTTAGTACTTACTAAACTATATTTGGGTATTATATCTTAGTTATGGCTACAAATTTATATAATCTTGGTTTATATAATTGTTTTGGTGCTAATTATACTGAAATACTGTATTATATTATTTCTCCTTTTAGAAAATGTCTGCATAGTTAAAGTTAAACTTATTCAATAGATATTTTAATACCATGATACAGAGTGTTACCTCTAATAATCAGTTTTTACATATAACTTTCTTATTTCTTAGGGCTTTTGCCAAGATGGCCTCAGCTCCTGCTAGCTATGGGAACACTACCACTAAACCAATGGGGTAAGTTTGTTTTTTAATTAAATTTTATTGGGGTGACACTGGTTAACATTCTTAATACAGGTTTCAGGTGCCCAATTCTACAACACATCTCTGTACACCATATTGTGTATTCACCCCCCAAGTTAAGTCTTTATCCTTCACCATTTGTAAGTTTTTTATCACTCTGATTCGATAAGTGTGGTACTCCAGACCATAATTAGACTTTCATGCCTTAAGAACACACTGACTTGAAATGCAGAATATTTTTATTGTGATAGGGAATAAGTGCCAACATACCTTTGGCTTCTTAGATAGTTTAAATTTTCATTTTAAAACGTAAGTTAATATATCTTACATGGTATGAGCTCTATTGACTTCTTTAGCTTCCTTGTTCTTAAACATTACATTTTTCATTTTCAGAAAATTATGAAGCTTAAAGCTATTTTCACATCAATCTCGATAAGTAGACTTGAAGCTAGCTCTTGAGGCACTCAAGACCTGGACATCCTGTTAAGTAATAGGGAGGAAGTCCCCAGGGCTTGGTATGAATCCTGACTCTGAGTATCCTGTGATTTTCAAAGTAGCTGAACAAGGTTTTAAATATTTATCTTATTTTTTATAGTTTAGAGAAAAAGCATGAAGCTCAGAATAAAATAGGTTTATCTTAGCCTTAACCTGAACTACCACTTTTAATGAAACGATTTTATAAACCCACTTGCCAGAACGCAGGACCTTGTAAGTATTTGGCAGAATGAGTCCGCTGGCCTCACCTTCAGACAGTGCTCTGCTGGCTCACACACTCCCTCAGAGTTGCCTGGGGCCACGGAGTTGCCTAAAAACCACCCATTCCAACAAGATCACTTTCTGTTGCTTCTGTTAAAGAAAGGACTTCCATCTTGTACATCTCTTCATTTCAGAGGGAAGCAAGGGCAAGATAGGGAATAAGAAAATATATTTGGAAAATTATTTTCATGTGTATAATAAATAGACTTACCCATTTCATGTCTTAAAATTGTATTGAATATTAAAATGCCTTCTAGATTTCTTTTTTATTTATTTATTTATTTTATTTTGCAAGAGAGAGACAGACAGGAAGGGAGAGAGAGAGAAGCATTAACTCGTAGTTGAAGCTCTTTAGTTGTTCAGTGACTGCTTCTCGTGCATACCTTGACTGGGGGCTCCAGCCAAGCAAGTGACCCTTGCTCAAGCCAGAGACCTTGGGTAAAAAGCTTTTAGATTTCTTATGAAGTTTGTAGTTGAAGATTTTACTAAAATGTGTTACAAGAAAATGTTGGATGATTTAAAGGCTATCTCTAGCCTTCTGATACTATAATACAGGATTACCAGTCTGACTCACAAAGCATCTTTTGATCTCAAGTGAGACACTGTTGGAGAAAAATATAAACCTGATATGGCAATTCATTTGTTGGTGTTACTTTTGATGTTAAAATTTTAGACAACAAACATTCTTCAGAGTTGAGGTCAAATTTATTAGGTGTGTTATGCTTCTTCCCATTTTTATGTGGTAGACTTTAATTTATGTATAGTGGGAGAGACAGTATACAAAACAGGATTGGATCTAGTTGCCAGGATAAAGAGAACATAGTAACTTGTGAGCTACTTATCAAACATACAGGCATAGTTATTTTTAATGTTAGTGTGTTTTGAATTCTAAAGCATCTTGTCTTAATTTGCTATCTTTAATTATTTTGTTTTAGCATTACGGCAATCATGAAAGCAAGTAAGTTCTCCACAAATTACAGTTCACCTAAAAACTATAGCTAAAGCTAGTCTTAGTCTGACCTGTGGTGGCTCAGTGGCTAAATCATTGACCTGGAATGCTGAGGTCTGCAGTTCGAAACCCTGGGCTTGCCTGGTCATGGCACATAAATGAGAAGCAACCACTATGAGTTAATATCCTCCCCTTTATCTCTCTCTCTCTCTGAAATTAATAAAAGGTCTTTTAAAATAAATAAATAAAAACTATCACTAAGGCTAAGCATTTCAAATGTTTATTTTGAGGGCAGCTCTTAATTTTTACATTTTATTAATAATTATTGACTATTCAGAGTATTTTTTTTACTATTTATTGTTAAACAGAATTGCAGCAGTGTTACTGGAATTCTCCGATCACTTCTGTTTAGTGATAAAAAATATAGTAGGTACCGAACGAAGGCATCTATTTGCATGTAGTAGATATGGAATCAAGCAAATATTTTATACAGAACATATAGAGAGATCATTATGCTTATCATGATCCTCTTGTGCCCTTAGTCTCCTATCACGAGTCATGAATACTGGATCACAGTTTGTGATGGAAGGCGTGAAGAACCTGGTATTAAAACAGCAAGTAAGTTCACTTGTAGGAAAACGTACTGGTAACTTTTAAGTGTAAGTTGACAGGTTGGTTGCTCAGCTAAAGCAACCTCTAGATTTAGTGAAATATAACTATTAGAAATAAAAACAGTCAAGAGTCTTTTTGGTTTTTTGGTGTATTTAAGAATTTTTACATGTGTTTTTCAGAGGTCTATTGTTCCTTTTTTTTTCTTTTAATATGCTCTTGGACTTTACTGACTTTTTTTTTACTACTATCAATTTTGTGAAATTACCTTAATTGAAAAAATTAACTAAACCTATTTAAAATAACAAACTGCTACATGATGCATATTATTTAAGTTTAACCATATTAAGAGAATAGACTAATGAACTTAATAGACTAAAGGCCTGTATCTTAGAATAAATAAAATATTTTAAGTAGAATTTATTGGGGCAGTAAAACTATAACTTGATTTTATACTTTCATTTGGAATAACAGTTTTCTTTTTCAAGATAGGAATTTTTTTTCTTTTCTTTTCTTTTTTTTTTTTTTTTTTTTGCCCTGATCAGTTATTTTCAGTGGATAGAGTGTCAGCTTGGCATATGGAAGGTTTGGGTTCGATTCCCGGTCAGGGCACACAAGAGAAGTGACCATCTACTTCTCTCCTCCCCTTCTCCCTCTTCCCCTCCTGCAGCCAGTGGCTCGCTCGATTGGTTCAAGCGTTGGCCCTGGTTGCTGGGGATAGCTCGGTTGGTCGGAGCATGACCCCAGAAAGGGCTTGCCGGGTGGATCCTGGTCAGGGCGCATGTGGGAGTCTGTTTCACTATCTCCCTTCCTCTCAATTAATTAATAAGTAAACAAATAAATATGATATTTTTAAATGATTTTGAACTGTTTTATTCTAATATATGGATATTCTACTTCAGAGAAGCATTTTAATTGATTTGGTTCTTTTCACACAGAATTTTTTTTACTTTCTATTATAGAAATTTCCAGATATACATCAGTATACCAAACTCTCCTGAACCCTTCACCAAGCTTCAACTCAAGATCCTTTCATTGTTTTATCTTCCCTACTTAATTTTTTTTTTACTGGGTTATTTGAAAGCAAATCTGAAACAGAATACTCACATATAAGTATTTCAGTTTATAACGTGAAGGTTTTTAAAGGTCAGATTAAGAAAAGAAATGGAGTTGTCAGTTATTCAGATGTAAATATTGTTTGTTATCAGGAAAAAAATAGATCTTTTCTTTGAATTTCTTCATACTTTTATCTTTTTTATCATGTTTACATATGGTATTTTTTATTGGCATTACTAATTTTTGCTTTGATTTTATAACTAGTTTTATTGAGACACAGTTGAAATACATTATTTTACTTCTTGATGAGTTCCTTGAGGGTAAGGAATTTCTTCCCCATCTTTGAATTTTACATAGTGCTTTGCATAAATAGGTTATTTAATTTTTATTTGAATAAGTGATAACATTTTATTATAAAAACCATGTAGGCCTTACCTATGGTGGCACAGTAGATAGAGTGTCACCTGGGATGCAGAGGACCCAGGTTCAAAACCCCAAAGTCGCCAGCTTGAGTGTGGGCTCATCGACATGATCCCATGGTTACTGGCTTGAGCCAAGGTTATGGGCTCGGCTGGAGCTCCCTGGTCAAGGCAAGGAGAAGCAATCAATACCAACTAAAGTGCCACAACTATGAGTTGATCGAGTTGATGCTCCTCTGTCTCTCTCTTTCTCTCTCACTCTCTTCTCTCTTCTCTCATCCCTCCCCCTTCCTCTTTCTAAAATTAAATAAATAAACATTTTTAAAAGAGTCTCTTCTTGAAATATATGAGCTAATACAAATCCATTTTACAAGTCACATTGTCCTAATGTTCTAAAATTTAGAACATTAAGTACTGCATTGGGAGATCTGGGCAGTTGGGATACTAAGAGGAAAGAGATGTCAGAAGAGACTGCTAGAGAAGAATTCTTTTTCACACTTAAAATTCTGAGTAATTATGCCTTATAACTAATATTTCTAAATATTGTTTTGGATTTTATCTTATTAAACATTTGAAGGTATAAATAAAATGGGTAGAGGATATCTTATGCAGTTTTCTAGATCACTCCCTTATAAGAGTTTTCCTGCTTCGTTTTTTTTCTTGGGCAGTGTAAATTTAATGCATCACAGGTATCAACTATCACATAAAACCATTTGAATGATTTTCACAGATTTGGAATATATTTTTGAGGATAATTGTAAAAGACTGTGATGATGAATAATGTTGCACAAAGTTGCATAATTTTAAAGTATTCTATTTAACTTTTTTTTCAATTGTTATTTTTTTTAATTTTTATTAATTTTAATGGGGTGACACCAATAAATCAGGGTACATATGTTCAAAGAAAACATTTCCAGGTTATCTTATCATTCAATTATGTTGCATACCCATCACCCAGAGTCAAATTGTCCTCTTTCACCTTCTATCTGATTTTCTTTGTGCCCCTCCCCTCCCCCTTCTTCCTTCCTCTGCTCCCTCCCCTCACCCTGTAACCACCACACTCTTGTCCATGTCTCATAGTCTCGCTTTTATGTCCCACCTGTGTATGAAATCATGCTGTTCTCAGTTTTGTTCTGTTTTACTTATTTCACTTCGTATAATGTTATCAAGGTCCATCCATTTTGTTGTAAATGATCCAATGTCATCATTTCTTATGGCTGAGTAGTATTCCATAGTATATATGTACCAAAACTTCTTAATCCACTTGTCCTCTGACAGACACTTGGCTGTTTCCAGATATTCACTACTGTGAACAATGCTGCCAAGAACATGGAGGTACATTTCTTCTTTCAAACAGTGCTATGGTGTTCTTAGGGTATGTAAAGCCAGTAGCCAAGGCCACCATCATAGCCGCCTGGCCAGTGCAGGTTCACATTAGATTCGAACAGACGGTAATGAAACAATGGAACCAAAAACTGGTGAGCCATCAGCTTTAAATCTAGCTTGTACCCGGTGGGCAAGCAAAAACACACACTGGGCTCCAAAACCCACTCATTCAGTGCTCACAAAGCTACTGACTTACCTGAGTGTCCTAGAATCAAAGGTTTCTAGCTCACCAGACTTATTCACCTCTGTTTACCATCTCCTTCTCTCTACACAACCTGGCTTCTCCCTCAGCACTCCACCATCTTGGTTGTTTCTCCTGGCCTTATCCACGTGGCCTTTCTCTGCTCTGCTCTCTAATGCTAACCTCAGGAACTGAGAGAGAGGAAGCTCCCGGCCGGCCCCACTTTATAGCATAGATTAACCTTTAATCCAATCTACAAACAAGGAAGTCTCTGATACAAAGTCACATATCTGAGGCATAATGGGAGGATTCCTTATGAGAGTGCACCACCCCACATCATCCAGTCAGTCAAGGGTGTGGGGAAAAGATTACTCTTAAAACTTGCACGTGGGCAGCACCATCTTTAACAAAGTGAGTATATTTCATTTGCCCAACAGGGTATATTCCTAAAAGTGGGATACCTGGGTCAAAAGGCGGTTAGATTTTTAATTTTTTGAGGAATCTTCATACTGTTTTCCACAGTGGCTGCACCAGTCTGCATTCCCACCAGCAGTGCAGGAGAGTTCCCTTTTCTCCACATCCTGCCAGCACTTATTCTGTGTTGTTTTGCTGATGAGCTCCATTCTGACTGGTGTGAGGTGATATCTCATTGCGGTTTTAATCTGAATTTCTCTAATGATCAGTGATGTTGAGCATTTTTTCATATGCCTGTTGGCCATCTGTATGTCCTCTTTGGAGAAATTTCTATTCATTTCTTTTGCCCATTTTTTGATTGGATTGTTTGTCTTCCTGGTGTTGAGTTTTATAAGTTCTTTATAAATTTTGGTTATTAACCCCTTATCAGACGTGTTGTCGAATATGTTCTCCCATTGTGTGGTTTGTCTTTTTATTCTGTTCTTATTGTCTTTAGCTGTGCAAAAACTTTTTAGTTTGATATAGTCCCATTTGTTTATCTTGCCTTTTATTTCATTTGCCCGTGGAGATAAATCGGCAAATATACTGCTGCTACAGATGTCGGAGAGCTTGCTGCCTATGTTTTCTTCTAAGATGCTTTTGGTTTCACTGCTTACATTTAAGTCTTTTATCCATTTTTAATTTGTTTTTGTGAATGGTGTAAGTTGATGATCTAGTTTCATTTTTTTGCAGGTAGATGTCCAGTTTTCCCAACACCATTTTTTAAAGAGGCTGTCCTTACTCCATTGTATGTTCTTTCCTCCTTTGTCAAATATCAGTTCTCCGTAAAGGTGTGGGTTTATTTCTGGGTTCTTTGTTCTGTTCCATTGACCTATGTGCCTGTTCTTATGCCAGTACAGTGGCCTTGTACTATACCTTGATATCCGGAAGAGTGATACCTCCTGCTTTATTTTTTCCTTTTTTTTTTCCTACAGAGTGTGTATGAGAGAGAGAGACAGACAGAGAGAGATAGAAAGGGGGGAGGAGCTAGAAGCATCAACTCCTATATGTACCTTGACCAGACCAGTACAGGGTTTTGAACTGGCAACCTCAGTGTTCCCAGGTTGACGCTTTATCCACTGCGCCACCACAGGTCAGGCTATTTTTTCCTTTTTAAGATTGCTAAAGCTATTCGTGTTCTTTTTTGATTTCGTATAAATTTTTGGAATATGTGTTCTATATCTTTGAAGTGTGTCATTGGTATTTTAATTGGTATTGCATTGAATTTATAAATTGCTTTGGGTAGTATAGACATTTTAATAATGTTTATTCTTCCTAACCATGAGCATGGTATATGCTTCCACTTGTTTGTATCTTCCTTGGTTTTTTTAATCACTGTTTTATAATTTTCCAAGTACAAGTCCTTAACCTCCTTGGTTAAATTTACTCCTAGGTACTTTATTTTTTTGGCTGCAATAGTGAAGGGGATTGTTTCCTTAATTTCTTTTGCTGACAGTTAATTGTTGGTATATAAAAATGCCTCTGATTTCTGAGTATTAATTTTATATCCTGCCACCTTGCTGAATTCCTTTATCAGGTCCAGTAGTTTTTTGACTGATACTTTAGGGTTTTCTATATACAATATCATATCGTCTGCAAATAATGACAGTTTTATTTCTTCTTTTCCCATTTGAATGCCTTTTATTTCTTCTTCTTGTCTGATTGCTATAGCTAGGACTTCTAGAACTATGTTGATTAAGTTTGGTGAAAGGGGGCACCCCTGCCTGGTTCCTGATCTTGAGGGGATTGCTTTTAATTTTTGCCCATTCAGTATGATGTTTCCTGTGGGTTTGTCATACATGGCCTTTATCATGTTAATGAATGTTCCCTGTATTCCTGCTTTACTGAAAGTTTTGATCATGAATGGCTGCTAGATTTTATCAAATGCTTTATCTGCATCTGTTGAAATTATCAGGTGACTTTTGTCCTGACTTTAGTTTATGTGATGAATCACATTGAATGATTTGCGAATATTGAACCAGCCTTGCCTCTCCAGAATAAATCCCACTTGATCATGGTGTATTATTTTTTTCATATATTGCTGGTTTCATTTGGCTAATATTTTGTTGAGAATTTTAGTATGTAAATTCATCAGAGATATTGGCCTATAATTTTCTTTCTTTGTGTTGTCTTTACCTGGTTTTGGGATCAGAATTTTGCTCGCCTCATAAAAGGAGTTTGGAAGTGTTCGTTCCTCTTGAATTTTTTGAAATAGCTTGAGGATAGGAGTTAGTTCCTCTTTGAATTTTTGGTAGAATTCACTTGTGAATACGTCTGGCCCAGGACTTTTATTTTTGGGAGTTTTTTGATAACTGTTTCGATCTCCTCTGTTTTAATGGGTTTGTTTAGGTGTTCTGATTCTTCCAGATTGATTTTTAGAAGATTATATGATTAAAGAAATTTGTCCGTTTCACCTAGGTTGTCTAATTTATTGGCATAGAGTTCTTCATAATATTTTTTTACAATACTTTGTATTTCTGTTGTGTCAGTTGTTATTTCTCCACTCTCATTTGTAATTTTATTTATTTGAGTCCTCTCTCTTTTTTTTTTTGGTGAGTCTATTTAAAGGTTCATCGATCTTGTTTACCTTTTCAAAGAACCAGCTCCTGGTTTCATTGGTCCTCTGAATTGTTTCCTTAGCCTCTATGTCATTGATTTCCACTCTGATCTTTATTATTTCCTTCCTTCTACTAGTCCTGGGCTTTATTTGCTATTGTTTTTCAAGTTCTTTTAGATGCAGGGTGGTGGTATGCCTCTAGTGCTATGAACTTCCCTCTCAGTACTGCTTTTGCTGTGTCCCATGAATTTTGAGTTGATGTATGCTCATTATCATTTGTTTCTAGAAACTTTTTAATTTCTTCTTTGATCTCAATGTTAATCCATTCATTATTTAATAACATGCTATTTAGTTTCCAAGTGTTTGAGTACTTTTCAGGGGTTTTTTTTGTGGTTAATTTCTAGTTTCATGCCTTTGTGATCAGAGAAGATGCTTGATATGATTTCAATCTTCTTAAATTTGTTGAGACCATTTTTGTGTCCTAACATGCTGTCTATCCTAGAGAATGTACCATGAGCACTTGAAAAGAATGTATATTCTACTGCTTTAGGATGAAAAGTTCTGAAGATATCTATTAAATCGAGTTGATCTACTGTATCCTTTAAGTCTGCTGGGGTTTTTTTAATATTTTTTCTTGAGTATCTATCCAGTGATGATAGTGGGGTATTGAAATCTACTATTATAGTATTGCTGTTATATCCGTCAAAGTCTGCTTTATGTATGTCTGGGCTCCTATGTTTGGTGTGTAGATATTTATAATGGTTATATCTTCCTGTTGAATTGTTCCCTTTATCATTATGTAGTGTCCTTTATCTCTTACTATAGCCTTTTTTTAAAGTCCATTTTGTCAGACATAAGTATTGCTACCCCGGCTTTTTTTTTTCATTTCCATTTGCATGTAATATTTTTTCCATCTTTTCACCTTCAGTCTATGTGCATCTTTTGTTTTAAAGAGTGTCTCTTGTAGACAGCATATGTATGGGTCTGGTTTCTTTAACCTCGCAGCTACCCTATATCTTTTGATTGGATCATTTAATCCATTTACATTTAAGGTTATTATTGATATGTAATTGTTTATTGCCATTATTCTTTAAAGCTGTATTCTTCTTTTGCTATATTCTTTTCCCCCTTTGAACTGTTCACAACAGGCCCCTTAGCATCTCTTGCAGAATTGGTTTGGTTTTAATGAATTTCTTGCGGCTCTTTTTGTCTGGAAAGCTCTTTATTTCTCCTTCAATTTTAAATGTTAGCCTTGCTGGATAGTGTAGTCTTGGTTGTAGGTTCTTGTTCTGCATTACTTTGAATATATCTTGCCATTCCCTTCTGGCCTCAAGTGTTTCTGTTGAGAAGTTGGATGTCATCCTATGGGGGCTCCTTCGTAGGTGATAGCCGTTTTTTCTCTAGCAGCTTTTAAAATGTTCTCTTTATTTCTTAGCTTTGTTATTTTAACTATGATGTGTCTTGGTGTAGATTTCTTTGGGTTTCTCTTTAATGGAGTTCTCTGTGTTTCTTCAACGTATGAAATGTTTTCCAGCCTAAATTTGGGGAAGTTTTCAGCTATGCTTTGATTGAACAACGTTTCTATCCCTTGTTCTTTCTCTTCATCTTCGGGAACCCCTAAGATGCGGATGTTATTTCTCTAGAGTTTCCTCACATTTTTTGAGTCTCTTTTCTTTTTTCTGCTCTGCTTCTCTTTTTGTTTATTTTGTCCTCTAACTCGCTCATTCGATCCTCAGCTTCATCCATCCTGCATTTAATTCCTGCCATTGTGGTCTTCAGTTATGATACTGTATTTGTCGTTTCTGTCTGATTCTTTTTTATTATTTCAATTTCATTTTTTATACTTGTTATCTATTTATTTAGGTGTTCTTAATGACTTTCCATTGTTGCTCTAAGTTCTTTGAACATCGTAACTATCATTATTTTAAACTCTGAATCTGGTAATTTGGTTATATCTGGTTCATTCATATCCTTCTCTGGGCTTTTCTCTTGAATTATTAGGGTTGCATTTCTCTGCCTGCCCATTTTGTCTGTGTATAAGAAGGGTGTGGCCACGGGAGTCCAATGGGTGTTGCCTCTGTGTTCTCTTGGTGTGGTCTGTCTGCAGGCCCACCACCCCTCTTCCGCTGCCTAGGGCAGTTGAGTATGGGCTTTGCCCGCGCCGGCCCACTGTGGCTGTTGCTGTGATATCTGCCTCTCCTCCACGGGAGGGGCTATGTTCTGGTGCCCGGCTCTACAAACCTCAGCCTGTCTGGACCTTCGCTTCACCCCCACAGGTGAGGTTCTGAACCGCACTCAAACCACAATCTTCAGCACCAAAGGTAGGGGGAGCACCTTTGCTCAGCTGCAGACCCCGCCTGTTCCCGGGCTTTATTCCAGCCCCTACGGTCAGAGCCTGCTCACCGCGGTTTCTTCCATTGGGCAGGGTTGCTGGCGTTCACTCAGCTGCGAGCCTCCGCCTGTCCTGGGCTCTGGCCCCGCCCTCGCAGTCAGGGCTGTCTTGTGCAGGGTCGCAAACCTCAGAGACCAGGTGATGCTGCGTGCCCACGGGGCGCTGCTCAGCAGCAGATCTCTGCCCATTCCTGGCCTCCCTCTTTTCCCCCACAGTTGGGGCTGCAGGCAGGCCCGCAGCTGCCAGACCGCTTTCGCGCATCCCCTCCGCTCCTGCTGGGTTAGACTGAGCTCACGCCAGCTGGACCTCCACCCCCGCCTACAGAACTGCGTTTCAGCATCACACCACCATCGTCCCTCCTGCAAGCCCTCAGCAGTGTGGGTAGGGGCACTGCAGTTCAGACCCTAACACTCCATACTGTAGTCCTGGAAGCTCTCTCCGTCTGAGCAGCTCTGCTCTGTGTGCCCCGGGAGAGCTTGTTGGCTGGTGTCTTGCCTCCCTTTGCTGGTATTACTAGTTCCAGGGGAAATACTCATTTTCGATTAGGGAAGTGACTCAGCCCAGGGGTTAGGGTGGCTGTCCCTCAGTGTTTCTCCCTATGCCTTCCAGTACACATACTCTTCACGCTGCTCTTGTCCTGTCCTGTGTCCCCGTTCCTTGGAGTCCCGGGTGAGTGGTTGTGAGAGAGGTTTTCTGCTCTGTCCCTTTAAGAAGAATCCTGGGTCTGAGTAAACTGTCTCTTTCTCACAAACAGTATCCTCACTTGTTTCACAGCTCAATACTGTCCAAACGCCTCTTCTAGGCTCTGGGGCTGCAGGCTGAGGTTTTGTTTTTGGGACCCAGATCCCTCCCTCTCTGCTAAACTCTCTTCCCGCTGCACGAGTCTCTGGGCTGCCATTCGCTCCAGGGAGCTGGTCAGCCTTTTCCACATTTTCGCTTTTCCTACCCATCTCAATGTGGCTTCTTCAGTGTTCCTTGGTTGAAGAGTCCACTTAGTTTAGTTTAAAGTTGGTTTATCCAGATGATGGTTCTTAAAATTAAGTTATAATCCACTTTGGTCTGGGAGTTGGAAGTTGGTACGTCCGCCTACTCCATCGCCACCTTGCCGTCTCCTATTTAACTTTCTTTGTCTTATTTGCTAAAATAATTCCTTTAAAAATGAATTAACAAATAAATTGCAAGCAGTGGAATTGAGTAGATTAAAAAAGACCTTAAGCCTAACCAGGCAGTGACGCAGTGGATGGAGCATCAGATTTAGACGTGGAGGACCCAGGTTTGAAACCCCAAGGTTGCCAGCTTGAGTGCGGGCTCACCTGGCTTGAGCACGGGTTCTCTGGCTTGAGCCCAAATGTCGCTGGCTTGAGCAAGAGGTCTGTCCATCTGCTGTATCCCCTGGTCAAGGCACATAGGAGATAGCAATCAATGAACAAATAAGCATCTGCAACAAAGAATTGATGCTTCTCATCTCTCTCCCTTCCTGTCTGTCTGTCCCTATCTGTCCCTCTCTCTGTCTCTGTCAAAAAAAGAAAAAAGATCTTGAAAAGATCTATCATCTAGTTGCAATATATGGACCTTATTAAGATAATGTTTTGAATAGGAAAACTGAAAAATAAATGGATGCAACAGGAAAATTTTAACACTAGCTTAATGTTGAACTGTATTAAGAATTTATTGTTAATTTCTTCAGGTGTGGTAATAGTGTTATCCACTATTTCTTAAGGTGTATCATGGAGATATGTACTGAAATATTTATGGCTAAAGTAGTTTGATATTGGGAGCTTGTTTTGAAACCACCTAAGCAAGTAGGCAGTAGGTGAAAGTAGAAATGAAGTAAGATTTGCTGTAAGCTGTTAATTATTGAAGCTGATGATAGAGAATAGGACGTGTTTTATTGGATTGACATAATCCTGTTTTCTTGATTTCACTGCCATTAATATGCCATGATTTTGGAAAGAAATACCACTTTACGTATTTTTTATTCTATTATCTGTAGATGTTGATATTGGATTCACCTGTATATTTCTTTCTGACAACTGTATATCATTTCACTGACAACTTCCCACCCTTTTATCATTGATACCGCCCTCATTCTCAATATATTTCCAGTGTCACCAGTTCATCTTCTTTACTGGCTAATACAGTCTTCAAGATGAGCATTCTCTTCAAGGAAGCCCACGTACTCATTTTCATTCTCCAGGCATTGATCAGGACAGCAGCAATTCTTGTCCCAACATCACTGCTGACTTCAGCATCAGAGTATTATACCAAGCCCAAGGCTGCTAGGGGAGAGTTAGAAATAATTTCATAAATCGATGGCAATATAGGTCAACAAGTGGCTAATTTAGGAGAACTAGAGGGGTAAATTATTTTTAACTATTTTGGGTATAAGGCTATGTATGCTATTTTTCTTAGATGTCTGTTTTTTAATTAATGTGCATTGTTTTATTTTAAATTTGTTTTTAAGCAGTTATACCACCAGAAGTAAAAGTAACATTTTTATTTAAACTTTTGCAGGAACTAAAATCACAAAAAAATAGACTATGGTCATAAAACCAGAAAGGTTTTTAGAAACATATTTCTCACTTTTTATTTCCTCTAGGTAAAATTTCTAATTTATATATTTGAAATTTGAACATTTTAGAAATAATGATCCTTACTTTAGGACAGTCATTGTGTATGGGACTTTGTCTTTCTCATCTATATTTATAGAGGCTTTCTACTAATAATTAGGTATTAATCTATTCAATAATATATTTTTATTTTATTTCTAAAATAGTTTCCAAAAACAATGAAAAATATGCTTAGCAATTTTTAAAACAATGAGGTTTTATTTTTAAAAGTTTTATTTATTCTTATATTGAGGTACCCAAATTTTTTATGTTTTTAAAGATAAATAAGATAACAGTTTCTTTGTTTAGTGCAGAAAATTATATGGCTTTGTTTTGTTTTCTCTCTGCTGGTGTGTTAGCTGCCACAGTTTAGTTATTTTGATCAATAAAACTTTATTAATCTTGCCCTGGCCAGTTGGCTCAGCAGTAGAGCATCGGCCCAGCATGTGGAAGTCCTGGGTTCAATTCCCGGTCAGGGCACACAGGAGAAGCGCCCATCTGCTTCTCCACCATTCCCCCTCTCCTTCCTCTCTATCTCTCTCTTCCTCTCCTGCAGCCAAGGCTTTATTGGAGCAAAGTTGGTTTGATTGCTGAGGATGGCTCCATGGCACCTTCGTCAGGTGCTAGAATGGCTCCAGTTGCAATGAAGCAAGGGCCCCAGATGGAAATAGCATCGCCCCCTAGTGAGCATGCTGGGTGGATCCCGATCGGGCACTTGCGGGAGTCTGTCTCTCTGCCTCCCCGCTTCTCACTTCAAGAAAATAGAGAAAAAGAAAAAAACTTTATTAATCTTGTATATAAATTATATTTAACATAAAACTGATTTTAAAATAACTCAGTTTAAGTCTTCATTTAGGCAAAGAATAAAACAAGGTGGAACATTAGTTGGTGAAAGAAAGGTTAGGTATTTTCTTTATCATTCTCTACACTTGAAGTTTTCCTTAATTTGTGACCGTGTGGGACTCTTGTATGATGTGGAAGTGATAGAGGATTCTTTTGCTATTATCTGGTTGTAAAGATCGGACAAAAACATAAGGAACTGTTTGTGGGCTCATGAACTTCTGAACTATTCTGCTAGAGAGAAATTTTCCTTAGGCTGTTTAATGACCTATTTACTAGTAGGCTTGTCTTTGGATATATAAAGCAGGGGTATAAAATAAAAAGCAAGACTTAATTGTGTCTTTTAGAAGAATCTTATTTTTATACTATATGAAGATTTATGAGACATTGGTATAAATATTCAAATTCTCAATTTTCACTAATACAGTAAAAGTAATATGACATGGCTTTATTACTACAAAATCTTTGAGAACTTTTCTCTACCGCACAGATCAAATAGTACTAATTGGGGAACTAAATAGAGAGTTATATGTAACTAGAGAAATACATATAAAATTAATTTTAGTAAAATATTATATTGTTTCTGTGATCTAGATTTTTTAAAAATTATATCATTTTTTGTTATGTTATAAAGTAATTTCGTCATTGTCTTTTGTTAGTATTGCTTGGAACAGATTTATAACTGTAGTTTTATTCTTTTGGATAAAGCTAAGTCTGCACCATTATTCTTTAGTGAAATCATCGTTTTAGACTTATTCTTATATACACAAGTTCAATTTTATTTGAAACAACACTTAAAAGGTAAAATTTTGCACTACCTTTTTTTAAAATTCTAAATTATAGAATTCAGGAACCACATTTAGTCAGCTTGAGCATTCAGTGCTTGTGTTTATATTAAAAAGTTTTGGACAACCCAAATATCAGACAATAAAGAAATAGCTTTAATTTTACTTGCCTAAGATCACTTTTAAAGGCTTTTACTTGCCAATCTAGAGAAAGTAAAAGAAAAAATGCACTATTTCCTGTTTGTGCAAAGCAGTATTTTTCTTAGTAATAGTCCATTTTAGTAACAGTAAAATGTTTTATGGCCCAAGGAAAGTAAAACTCCTTGTAAAATAGTAATATGTCATTTAAATAAGCAAATTTAATGTTGCCTTTGTTGTATGAATTCTCTAAGATACAAAACTTTTTTTCCAGGACACCCTGTACAGTTCACAAAGGAAATATCAGTTCAAAGTAGACAGAATACCATCCCAGTACGAATGCACTTTGAATAGACATAATAGTCAAGTAGTAAATTTTCAATGCTCCATGTGTTGTTATTTTCAAAATAATGACAAAAATTGGACGGAAATGTGACAATAGTATTTCTTATCCCAAGCATGTTAAAAGGCAATCTTCGTCAACCTGGGATTCTGAGGACCCAGCTTCAAAACCCCAAGGTTGCCAGCTTGAGTGCAGGTTCACCAGCTTGAGTTGTGAGGTTGCCAGCTTGAGCGTGGGATCATAGACATCCTATGGTCACTAGCGTTAGCCCAAAGGTTGCTGGCTTGAAGCCCAAGGTTACTGGCTTGGCTGGAGCCCTGCCAGTCAAGGCACAAATGAGAAGCAATCAATGAACAACTAAAGTGACGCAGCTAAGAGTTGCTGCTTTTCATCTCTCTTCCTTCCTGTCGTGTGTCTGTCTCAACTCTCTCTCATTCTCTCACTTAAAAAAAAAGAAAAACGAATTTGGAATTTACCCCAAGCAAAATAAAAATGGTCAGTAAAGTTTGTATTCATTTTCCCATTTT